>CM060068.1:34745509-35345509 GCA_030533445.1 Cyprinodon diabolis
CTTTGTTGTCCTCTGTTGCCCTCTTGTGTGTGTTCCTTTTCCCTTGGCTTCGTCGTTGTCTTCACTCACACCTGATCCTTATCAGCTCGTTAGCCCTGCCTTTGTTCAGTCAGCCATAAATACTCTCCTCTGCTGTCACTCTTTGCTGGATCGTTGTCGTCGCTGGTTCCTCGTCGCTGTTGTCATCATACCTCCTCTTACCCTGGCTCCTTGTGATTGTTTTCCCCTGATGTCTCCATTGTTCTGGTCTGTCTAACATTTTAAGTTGGATTTTTGCCTCTATTGTTTGTGTTAACTATTAAACTTCAAGAACTCACCTCAGCCTCTTGTCATTTGGGTCCTCTAGACCACAATCAAACCCATGACATATGCATAATTAAAATATAATTTTTCATAATATAAACTATATGATTATTAATTGAAACTATGAAGCGACAGTTATTTGCACTTTTTCTGGCATTTTTATTTCTATCAGTTAAAAATTGGTACTCGGCTGGGTAGGTTTTGCATCTGCTTTGACAGCTTATGAATTTTGATCATTTTTCTATCTGTCTATATTATGCTGCTTCTCTAGTCTGTTTCAAACTGTAGGGTTAAACTAAGTAAACAGAACCTCTGATACCATAATTGCAGAAATTACAAGTGATAAAAAAAAATGAATTATCGTATATTGCGCATAGGTGTTTATAAATGAATATACATTTTGTAGACTTTCTTTGCTAACAAACCTTAATAACTAAATCATACATCCAGTTTGACATGACTAAGGATCCTAACTTCTTTGGTTACCTTTGTGTAGCGATGTTTTCCATCTCTTATCTCTACCGTGTCTTGTTGTCCAGGTGCTTCACAAAAGTTTCCTTTATTTGTTAACTAATATCTCCCATTTACAGATGATAGCTACCAGTGGTTCAGGTGAAATGAAAAAAAAATGTGACAAATGGGCTCCCATACCCCTAGGCCAGTGGTTAGAGAGGTGCGCCTGTGCTCTGAGAAGGTTGCAAGTACCTGGTTCGATCTCTACAGCCTGCACTCCAGGTTCCTGAGCAAGACCTTCAACCCCACACTGCTCCCCCGGCGCCGTACAATGGCAGCCCACTGCACCCCAAGGGGATGGCTCAGATGCAAAGAGTGAATTTCCCTATTTTGGGTCAATAAAGGGATTTACATTTTTTTTTACATTTACATATTTATAAGAAATGAGAAGCATGATTTAATGGTGAAATATGGGAGGATTTCATATTTCAGGAGGCATGAGATATCCCCATATAAATGAGAGCTGCACACATTCCTTATCAGGACAGATCTGTAGGACTGAACAAGGTCTGCAGAACGTTAATTAGGATATATGATCAAAATGTCAACATGCTTTTGCTCTTCCTGTAGCTGAACATCACAACACCCTCCTGTGTCTTTGCCCTTTGAGCCTCAATGCTAAGGACCCCCCCACAGAGGGCTTGATCTTTCAGTATACATATATGGCTGCTGATTGTTGAGAGGATAGAAGCTTCTCTAACATGCTGTAATTCTTACAAGCTGTTAAATTACTATCATGTAGAGTTGAGGAAGTTCATGCTTAACATCCTTGTGATGCTCAAAGATTGTGTCACAATGCTCTTTTCTTTGCAAAAGCCATTTTACTTACAGCAAAGCATTAAGGAAGTCTGTAAAGAAGAACCTTCATAAAATCCATCTGAATTATTCCTCTTCAAGAAAATATCAACTTTTTGGACAAAGGCTTTGTCATCCTCTCATCATCTTACAATTCATTTTGGAGGAATTAAAGAATACAAAGTATTGTGTGTTAGCATTTTGATCCTAAACTGTATAAATGTTTCCAGTTTTGCATTTATGTTCACTGATCAATTTATAAACAGATTTATAAAGTGTAAAATAGATTTATAGATCCATTCTCCATTTTTATCTTTACCTTTAAAGAGGGTCTTCAAAGGGCATTCACTAATCTTACTGAGTGTTTTTTTTTTGGTAGAGAGCTTTGAGACCCAAAGGAACAGCTGAAATGTTGCAAGACGACTGACAAGATCTAATAATGGCTGTAAATGTCTGACATAAATATCTTTTCCCACTATTTTCCAGAGCTGGTGTCTGTCCAGGAGAACATTAATTTCTATTGCTAATCAGTCAGTTGTTGTTTAGAAGTAATTTAGAAAATTACTTCATTTTTCACTTTTGCATGTAAAAATGTTTACGTCACGGTTCTTCTCTTCTTCTCAGACTGATTGTAGGTAAGCTAAATAAAGATGCAAATATTAAAGGGGGGGGCAGTGGTAGCTGCTGACAGGACTTTAAACTTCTGATTAAAGGTTTTAAAAAGAAAAAGAACTGTATGAGAGGTTTTAACTTAAAATTTGCTCTTCATCCTAAAGGACTGCTAAATTATTATTTCAGAATCTAAACCAGAATCAACTTTAATCACCAAATTTTAGGAATTTGACTTTGGTTTTCCATCGCTGACATTGTAGACAACAGTCCAAACATTTACCATAGCAGTAGGTATGTGTTTGCAGCACATTTTTTAAAGGGTAATATAACTTATTTTCATTGAAATCATGGACAAAGTGGTAATTTGCTTAATTGATGCATTTCTAAGTGATGAGTTCTGCTGTTTGATCAGCATGTCTCTCCCTGTCCTGTGAAAACTGTGGTTTTTGGGTATAACTACATAAGAATGCCACCAGGAACCATCTACCTTCACTGTGCTGTTTAGACAAATGCCCACTTCCTCTGATCAGGGAGAGGTGATGTGAGACAGAGGGTGATGATTCTTGCTCCAAGTTAATATGAAGTGGATCTTACAGCATCAAATCTACTCAGATCAGAAACTTTTTTTAATGTAATGTATAAGTTGTTAAAGCCTGTTTTATTTGGCCATGCTCAACCATCAGAAGCTGTGTGAAAAGCAGAACTCTGACTGGAAATGCAGCTTTGTTTTGCTTTGAGGAATTGTTTTAATTTGGGGTAGTTGTAAGAATAACATTTTATCATATATTTTACCTACAGGT
The DNA here is from genome assembly GCA_030533445.1 of Cyprinodon diabolis. Lineage (NCBI taxonomy): Eukaryota > Metazoa > Chordata > Actinopteri > Cyprinodontiformes > Cyprinodontidae > Cyprinodon > Cyprinodon diabolis. The sequence continues at coordinate 34,748,533 of CM060068.1, forward strand.
CACTTTAAAAGGCTTAAAAAAGTAAAAGATTGGACCCTTAAACAATTAAAAGTCGGAGACTGGTTGTGATTGTGCAGGCAGTAACTGTGTATGTTTGTCAATGACACTCTGTAGCACAGACCTAAAGGTAAAAGTTTTATTGGGTCTACAACTGCCAATTGCCATTTTTTCTGTCTTAGATTATCTGTTGGTAATGGAGGGAAGTTTTCATTGACTATCTTCTCCGCCGACCTGTTTGTTGCAGTTAGGTCTGCAGGGATGGATGTGCAGAAATATACTAAATGATGGTGCTTTAGATGACTAGAAGCTCCTCTCAAAGGTTGTACTTACTAAGCTGCAGCAGATTGATTGACTTTGTTGAGATCATAATGGAGAAATTTACTCATTACATCACCTCAAATGGTCAAAGGAGAAAAATGTGCCAAAGGAAGAAAAAGGTGTATGGGATATACCAGTACTATATATACAGTGCTTCCACATATGACAGCTTTTTTTGTCTTTTCTTTTTTTTTTTTTTTTTTACAGTAGGATCATTAAACAGGGTTATTGCACTGGGTGTGAAATATAGAGAAACAGGTTGTTGCACAGGGTATGAAATAGTAAATTGCACATTATACTTTGCACAAGTTATTGCCGTTGTAGTATCGCATTGTAGAGTTTGGTTGCAGGGGGGATGAATGACCTGCGGTAGCGCTCCTTTTTACAAACAGTCTTTGTATGACGACCACCGCAGTTTATTATGAAGGTTTCATTGTTTTGGTTCTGTTTAAGTTTTATCTTTGAGTTTTCATTGGTTTTATTTCCATTTTGTGTTATTCTAGCTTTTTTTTTATTGTATTTGAGTTCTTAGGCATTTCTTGTTTGCCCTCTGTTGCCCTCTAGTGTCAGTCTCCTTTTCCCTAGCTCCCTTCTAGATTCCTCTGTTCACACCTGCTCCCAGTCAGCTGATTAGCCTGATCTTCTCTCTCCCATATATGCACCTCTTGCTCAGTTACTGGTGCTAGTTATTCATTATTTCTTTGCCCCCTTGTTTTGAGTATTCCTGGTTCTCAGTTTTTGTGGATTTTGAAAATATGTGTTTTTTAATTTTTTTGCTTCCTTCACCCTTTTTTGTTATTAAATCTGCAAGTAACCACCTTCAGCTTCAGTCTCTGCATTTGGATCCTTTTAAACCCCCACCCAACCTGACAGTAGGTGGGTTTTCTTTCAGAAGTCCACCCTAATCTCCTCTGTTTTTAACAGGCTTAGTCTCAGGTGGTTCTAAAATGAATCAAGCCAACTTCTGTCTGAAGACAATTTGTTAGAAATGTTATATATATAACTAAATAAAAGCAAAATTAACATACGCTTACTGAAGGAGATGAAAAACGACTTCAGTTTGACATGTTTTTCACCTTGTGTTATTTTGACGTTCCCATGCTTTCATACCATCTCCCAACACACTGAAGTGTTTAATTCAGAGCACCTAAATAACTCCACAAGGAGGTTCCTAATCTCTTGTCTCAGCTGCTCCTTTATCTGCTCGTCACCATCTGCCATTCATTTGAATAAATACTACAGGTAGTCAGCCCAGAGTTGTGTTTATCTCTGTCTGGAAATGTGCCACAGGTCTTTGGATTTTGTCTCCAAGTCTCTGCACTCGGGGGAAGATGCTATCACGACATAAAACAACCATCTGCTGCTCTTGCAAACACAGAGAACATCACAACTTTGCTAACAGAACTGGTTGATTTTCTACACACTGAGAGCCAACCAGAAGATGAATCGGTCAACAGAAGAGATGAAACATCTGAGGAAGGTTCCAAAAGATATAATTTCAACAAAAATAAAAATAAAATCATGTTTTTACCTCATCAACGGGAACATTTTACCACATTGTAAACTCATCTCCTGTACCTGCACCTCTATAAAGGCCTGTTTCTATGCATATTATGTTTAATTAAGCTGAACTACTAGATGTAAAGTTTTCATAACAGGTTTAGAGGGGCGAAAATGAGTAGGTGAATCAGCTTTCTACTTGAAAGAAAAAAAAGAAAATAACCAGAGTAACAAAATAAAAGATAAACCAATCTTTGTTCTTTTTTCCTTGTTTTTCTGAGGTTGTCTTCATCCTCTGTGTATCTGGTTCCATCCTATCACTAAACATTACTTACCTGCCAATCAGGCTTAGGGATCTCTAGATCTATAATGTACGGGCTCACTAACATTAATGCTTTTTTGAAATTTAGTTTACAAAACATCTCATACTCAGTCGTCTCTTGCTTTATCCCTATTTTGTTTTGTTACTCACAACCAAAAAATTATTGCTTTGATCATATAGAAGACGTTCAAAATACATTTTTGCCTCATCTTTTATGCAACAAAAACAAAGAAAAATAAAAAAAGTGACAATATAAAAGGAAAAATATAAATTATACATCCATAGGAATAACAACAGAGGCCTAGTGCCATTTTTTAATTTCTAAATACAACCTAATGGCGAAGTTTGTGTCACTGCTTGCTTAAATGCAAATAATAACAGAGACCTTTAGGCCATAAGACTCTCAGCTTGATATTCGATTGCCTGTTTTAACAAGCTTGGATGTTATTTTATTTCATGCAAGTTTATCCCTTTGACCTTCAAGATTTTCCTTTCTTTTTTTGAGAGGAAAAAAACATCTAAAAAGCCAGCAGCAACAAATTCCTCTCTTGATATAATTCTCCCTGCATTAAGTATTTAAAAAAAAGATCCTCCAGATGTTAACCAATTGGGAATGTTACTATATTTGTGTCATAAGACGCATATTCATCTGTGAATGAGAATACACATGCAGGGGTGTGACAAGAAAAACTAATCTATTCAGCATGCCTGTTTCTAGTGATGTGTTTGCCATAAGGTAAAAAATTGTGAAGCTGAGGAAATAACCAGGGGTTTGAAGAAATTCTCAACTAACGAAAGGAAGCCCTTTGATTCCATATGAACCAAGGAAACGGTATTATTTTTTAATAAACGTACTTTCTTGGCTGTTGTCCCTCCGGACTTTACCACTGAAATCTGTGTGTCTGTGTGCAGCCACCTGCTGAGCAGTGTGTGGTAACCACACTGGGATTTTGGCATAAATACTTCAGGGTGTGTTTGATAAGCTCAGCTTAGGGGGACAAAACAGACCAAAATAACAATGCTTAAAGACAGAGGGGGGATTTACTGTCGAAAAAGGAAAAATATTGTCAGGAGACAAAGATGAAAGAAAGGGATATTGTGTATAATAGGGATTAGGTTGATTGTATGATCAGCTCAATTTGCCTTTTATCCTTTATTACATATAACAACACTTTGCATGTGTCTGCTTTACATGCAAATAAACAAGCAGCCTTATAACACAGTGGTTTTATCTTAGCAAAAAAACAAACATCAACATGTCTTTGGAAGATATTGAAATTTAATAATTATATAAAGGGAATAATATATATATTTTAAAGATGTTTGAACACATTTATTCCTGTTTTGCATTAAACATTATTTCTAAAACCAGCAATAGGTTAACTGCAGTTTAGCCTTGCTGACAACTGTTGGGATCAAGTGTCGCTGATGTAAGTGAAACTACTCCACTCTGAAGACACATCCCTGCGGTCGAGCTTTTAAAAGGGCCAACTTCCTGTTCAACTTCCTGTTGCCAGTGGCCATGGTCCGTGTAGGGCTAGTTTGAGCACTTTTCAGCTGAAGGCTACTCTAAGAAGCGACCAAATCCCCCCAGAGAAGTCTGCGTTTGCTGGGCTAAGTCAGAATGCCTTTTTCCTGCGATTCAGAAGGTTCGGATCACAGTGGTTTCTCCTTACATTCTCCTTCCTGTGATTTAAACCAAGCTGAAGGCAGCGTACCTGCCTGGTGCAGCAGACAGAGAAGAGCTAATCTGATAAAAAAAAAAAAAAGCTGTTATATGGGGACACACTGTATAAACTGTATGTATCCCATGCACATTTTTCTTCCTTTGAAACATTTGTCATGATCTGCTCTGATAGCTGGCCTAAATTGCTCATTTCACTCACCTGCCTAGTCTGCCCAGTTCCTAGTCATCTCTGATCTCATCCACCTGTAGGTTCTACTTTATATTTGGTCCAGCCCAGCTATCGGGGCCAGATCATTGATTGCTTTCTGTTTGCCCTCTGTTTAATTTCTGTTAGTGTTCTGTCTGTCAGTTTACTTAGTTTTAGTTATTTCTAATGTTCCAGTGAGGAGTTTATTCTCTAGCCAGTGTCCTCAGACGAGTATTCCGTAACCAGTGTTGAGAGCGTTTCAGCGTTTCCCTTGGGGTTCTGTCTTCCTGATTCCGTTCCCTCTCACACACTGGCCCTGTCTATCCCTGCCTGATCTGTTCACCTGAACCACAGTTGAACACAATTCTGCCTCCCACGGTGCGTTTCTGTCTGAGCGGGATGCTCCATGCATGGGACTCTGAACCTGCCTTCCTGCTCTCCTGGAACCCAAATCTGTCTTTTCCTGAGTGGACTGTACTATTAAACCACATAAGTGACTGACTCTAATTATCATCTTCTGTTCTGATGAACGTGGTCACATACCTGTGTTTCTCTCTACAGAATCCGTGATGGGTCGAGCTCCGCACCTGCAGTCGCTTCGGTTGCAGTTCAACAGCAGCTCGTTTCTGTTCTGTCTGTTTTTGTTTTAATAAAGGTTTTGAACTTTCCTACTGGCTGTCTCACCTTGAACACTGGGTCCATCAGTCCCGTTTTTATGACAACATTCTTGTTCTCCGATTTGAGCTGATGTAACAACTACATTTCACCATTGTGAAATCAATAAAGGCAATCAATCAATCAATCAAAACCAAAATCTATCTGCCGAACAGAGGGCCCCAATTACTGTTCGCTGAAGGAGCCGTTAGAAGCCGCCAGACCTTTGACTGCCCCTTCCTGAGACGGAGACTGATTAATTATAACTTCAAGTTCTAGTCATTTAAAATATTTATAATCTTGTGGTAAATTCTGACAACCGAACACTACGCATACACTGTAGCTTCAGTGCCAGTGTTGTTTATGATACTGACTGACTATTTGCATGAATGATATATGTCACTTCTTTACTCCTCAACCTTCTAATCTGGCTCACCACTATGAAAATCTACCAATGCGGGCCTCTTCTCATTGCCTCACTTTTCAAATCAGGAGAATAACGGAGATGTGCTGACTTCTACACCTTTCGCCACATCAATCTCTTCACAAAAGACAAGCAGACAACACAAAGGCACCTTAACCCTGCCTTGAAGCATTTTTCAAACTATCTCTCTGTATGCTCATGGGATCATTATACATTTTGACGACCCATTTTTGACCCACAGTTGCCCTAGCTTTAACTTCATGGCTGATATCTTGCGATGTTGCTTCAATAAGTCCACATAATGTTCTGTCTTTATGATGCAATCTTTTCGTAAAGTGCAGCACTCCCTCTCAGAGAAAAACACCTGCACAGCATAATTTTGCTGCCATATACTTCATAGATGAGCTCTAAATGGTCACCATTTTTCTTCCCAATGTAACAATGGTCATTATGGTTGAACACTTTAACTTCAGTTTTATTAGAACATAGGGCATTGCTTAAAAAGTTCTTTATTCCTGGGTTTATTTCCACTTTCTGATTTTCTTTTTTAAGTTGCTCTTGGAGTAGTGGCTTCTTCCTCAGCCTTTCTGACCCTATCAGTACATATTGCTTTCACCATGTTAAAGAGTCTTTTGGTAAGAATTAAATTGAACTTTTATTAATTTCACATTGTAGAATTTTACCTCTGCATTCAACCCATCCACTTGGGGAGCAGTGGGCTTTGTGTGGTGACCGGGAAGCAGTTTGCGGTTAAGGATCTTACTCAGGGACCCAGAGTGTAGGATGTGGGGATCGAACCGGGTACTTGCAACCTTCTTAGAGCACAAGTGCACTGCTCTAACGACTAGGCCAACACTTTCCTTGTTCTTTGAAATATTTCATTTTTGCGCAAAACATGATCTCTAGACCTTAGAACCATCTTCTGCCTGAATGCTGGGAAAGCTTGACATCCATATAATTCTAAATCTGTTGTTTAATCCAACAGATTAATCAGATTTGAAGAGGTCAACAGTTGGATTGCCGATATCCTACATTTGCCGTGTCTATGGGTTTGTATCTGATTTTAAACAAGAACAAAGTGTGTTATTGTGAGGGCACTGGATTGAGATTCACTTAACTTAAACCTAAACTGTATTATATAGAACAAATGAATAGAAAGCAATGAAATGCAAAGTGCGTGTGTATTTGTTTGGTCACTAGGTCCTGAAAGACTCATAAAATGTTGATTTTTTTTAATTCATAATGTTGTAAAGTAATTAGAGGCATTCCCTTAAAGAAGTGTTTCCCAAACTTCTTTGGCTTGTGTTCCCCTTTCGGCATTTTGTCTTACCATGAGTACCTCTCTCAGTCAAAAGTATTGATGATGAGTGGAATGTACAATCACTCATTATAAAATAAAAACAATTTTACTTTCTCTTAATTTAAGTATTTAATTCTTAGGCATTTTATTATTTTATCCCAAATAAAAGAAAAACATAAATATGTTGCCTTGAAGTTTGTAAGGAGTCAAAATAAATACAAATTAAAATCATATGATGAACCTATATTTGTAATCACTCTCCTATAATCACATTGAAACACAAACTTGATGAATTGGGAACAAAATACAGAACAAAAAAATATAGTCAGACTGACTTAATTAGTTTCACTTTGTTTTCATCCAGACACTTGAGCTGCTTTGATGAGCTCCGATAGCTCAGTGTGAAAAACAGCAGATACCAGGCTGTTCTCTACATCCAGTTTGTTCCTCTGCTTGGTTTGGATGTGTGTCAAAGCTGAAGGTGAACTCAAACATATAAGAATAACTTTTTGGCTGATAAAAGCTTGTTTAATTTTTCAATTTAATTTTCCCTCACAAAACAAAACAGAACCCAGCACTATTTTATTTTACTACCTAAGAACTAAAATATTTTCATGTACCTCTTGCAATGCATTTGCGGACCACTAGGGGTACACGTACCCCCAGGTGGAGAATCACTGCCTTAAAGGACACGTTTCTGTTAGGAATCCAGTACGTGTAGGTTGTGTGTTGTTTGTGTTTTCTCCCTCCACCACGAGGTGGCGCCGGTTCTTGTTGGCCCTTCCACACACCTGCTCATTATCTGAGGACTCTTAAGCGGCTGACTGCCACAAACTCGACGCCAGAGTGTTTGCCAGTTTTGGGTACTCTAGCCAAGCTGATTTAGCTGAGTCAAACTGAGTCTGAGTCTCTAACCTTGTTGTTTTTTGTCTTTGCCTCTTGGCAGGAAGTCATCCTGCAAACTGGATATTTTGGCCTTCTCCCCCTGGAAGGATCGTTTGAGCTTCACACTGAGCAGGGGATGCAAACAGGATGTTTGGACCTTTTCCTTCTGAAAGGATTGTTTGAGCTTTGCACTGAGCAGGGGATAAATCTCCACATGTGCCGTTCAAGTTCTCCTGGAAATCTAAGTGGCAGTCAGCTCCATTGCTCCTCAAGGAACCAACCTATCCTAAGGAAATCCTGTCCGCCCTCCAACAAACCAACCAAGTTCTGGAATAACCCACACCAACTGGATTCTGGAAAGGACACCTTTTTCTGGAAACGTGAGTCCAGTTTCAGTCTTTGCTTTTGCCAGTCGTCCAAGTTTCCTACGGAACCTGAACTAAACTCTGAACTTCCCTTCTCACTTCCAGTTCCGGTTCACCAGTGTTCTGAGTAACTCTGGATCCAACGCATCGTGCTCTCAATAAACCTGTTAAACTTTTACTCTGGTTCTCTGATTGGTTTCCTGCATGTGGGTCAGATCCCTTAAAAAGAACATGACAGTGTCAAGCTTCACGTTTATCGTTATTCAATTATCCATAGAAATAAATTGATCAGAGTGATTTATTGTTGCACAAAGGGATCAACTTAGTGAGGGACACTGTCCTGCCAAAATAAAGCTTATGTAATGTTTAGAAATGGGACATGTCCTTGTATATTAAAAAAATAAAACATTAAATAAAGTAAGCAAAATAAAAAGTCTCCTTTTATTGTAAAATGGGAGTCCCGCCTCTATTTCAATCTGATTGAGAGTCCTACAGATAGATGATAGCAGTAGGTGCATTTGTGTGTGTTTTGGAGGAGGGGGTCTTACTGAATAATTCAACTCTTCTGTCCAAATTCTGTGGTGAATCCAGCCAGAAAGAGGACAACATGCAGTGTGTGTGTGTGTTGGCGTGTGTGCTGGAGAGAGGTCAGCAATGTTAGAGGGGGAGGATTTAAATGGGATTTTTTTTGTTTGCGTTAACTATGAGGAGGTGCAGTAGAAATGGCTCTGAAAGTGGGTCAAGGAAATGGGTGAAGGTGAGTGTATCCTTCAATAAAAAAAACACACACAATTATTTGCACACTTTTACAGGATGTCTGGAGAAAGCCCCAAATGATGAACAGATAACATCAGATAGGGGTTTTATTTATTAATGTTGAGAGAAATAAAAATATTTTCCAGTTTTTGCGAATTTCTCTTTTCTCTACTTTCTTAGACAAAAATGCGAGCAAAATTTATTTCTAGATGGTACACAAACTTGTAAAGCTTACCACTAAAACCCCTCAGAGTGTTTGTGCGTCGGTGGACTGGGATGTGCAAGACATCATCCATAAATACCCGCAGCGCGTTTCTTCAGGCATTTTTTTGTAGCTGTATCTTCCTGTGTGGAGATCAGCAGAGGAGGCTGGTGTTTACTAATGCTGTGATTTAAATGTGCTGTCATGATGCCGAGCATGGAGACGAGCAAGAGCCCACAGGAGACCCGAAGAAGTATTGTGACACCTAGAAAAAGTTGTTTCACACTTTGAAGGCTCCCTGCAGTCAGATGAGCCTTGAGAGACCGTGAGATTATAAAGCTTTATTTATGATAAATGTACGAGTGATCAATCTGTGCTGCAAGTTAGGAAACATGGTATTACTGATAAACAGACACAATTTATGAGCTGTTTTTAATCACAGCTTGCCCCTCCTTCCCCCCAAACCCATCTCATCATCGGATGATAAACTGAAAAAGCTGTAAAGGAAAACAGGTATAAAGAAAACTTGGCAGGGTAGCAGGAAAAAAAAAAACGGGGAAAAAAACTTCAATAAATAAAATCAACAGAAGACAAGGATTTTATCAGAAATAAAATTTTTAATAACAACCTCACACAATAATGTAAAAATCACTTTTTTGATGAATACAGCTGAAACCAGTTTTCATACTCTGGATGCATAACCTTTCATTTGTCTGCTTTCAAAATGTTGGAATTATGACCTTAAGTTTTTTTTTCTTTTCTTCAAATTAGACAGTAAACACTTTTAGAGCATTTGGAAGGACTGACATTTTCATCATGTATTTCTTGGTTAAAAGAGTGTGTATATCAACCCTTAATCTTTTTAAGGTAGTTTTGTTGAAAACACCTTTTCTACATTCTTTTTTTTTCTTAAGATTTGTTTTATTAAAAGAAGCCTTTACAATATATTCATGGTGTATAGCAAGCATTTACAGGTATACTGAAAGTTGTATTTGATTAAACAAATTTACTCATATATAGTCTTACAGACACCATTCAAGGAAGATAAGTTTAGATTTTTTAAATCTTTTAAATTTAATCGAAAGAAAAAAAAACAAGGAAAAAGTAAAAGTAAATGTTACACAACCTTTTCCCATCCCACCCTTATCTGGTATGGTTCTCAACATCCTTTCATTTCTCTACATAAAACATCCATCTGAGCACATCCACGACTGTATAATTCAACACTCTACTCATATCAAGTACATCAATAAGGAAGGTACACAAGAAGAACCTGCAAAGGGCTCATTTGAAGCTGGTCCAAGAAGTCTCACTCCACCATAGACTGCCAAGGTCAGAGAGGGCATAATGTCTTTGAAGGGGCCCCAGATTTTTTCAAAGCTTGCATGCTTTTTTCCCCACATTATATAGTATCTTTTCAGGCGAGCAGTAAAATATAAGCTTATTGATTAATGTGCCTTACTGAATTGAGAGTTTTCAGAATCTAGTTAACCAGGATGCATTCCTTCACTGCAGTGCTCAAGAGTAAAATAAATATCTCTTGTAATAGATCCATAGTTTTGGGTCCTGTTCATTTTGCATTCCTCTAACCCTTGAAATTAATGCAATGATACATTTCCAAAATTATTTTATCATCGGGCAACTCCATAGTATGTGTATAAGATCCCCATTAGTGGCTTTACATCTCTGACATCTAGAGGAAATTCTACTGTCAATTTTATGTAACCTGTAAGGAGTTTATTATGTCCTATGACATATATTAAATATAATTTTTCTAGATTTTGTGGAGGTCTGCCCAGTCTGTGGCAAACCTTTCCACATTCTTTTGAAACATTTGTTAAGTAAGGAAATGACTAACATCTTATGCCTTTTCTACAACTTTGGCTCTTTTTTAACCTAGTAACTTCAATGTTGCTATTACATCTTCATAAAATGTTTACACATCACGAAGCCATCATTTTTTTAAGGGGCACCAGTCCCTCCTTCAGCAAAACATTCATTCAAATGATGGTCCCACTATCATGCTTTACAGTTTGGTTTATGAATTTAGCTTGCAAGCCTTCATTATCTCTCTAAATGAATTTTCACAACTTTAAGAGCACTTCTATCGCAGCCATGGACAATGAGACACTGATTTTCGAGGTCGCCACTGGTAAGTTTTAATGATGTCATAATAAATTAACCATTCTATTGTGCTCCTATGTATTAACAGATGATAATATAGTATCGTGCATGCTCTCTTGAGCTCTAAGAGCGGAGTAACCACGGAAGCTGTAGGCTTTGCTTTGCGGAGGTGCTTTGGAAGTTCTGGTTGAATGTCGAATTTCAGGGTGAGATGCATCCCTGCACCAACACAGCTAAATCAAATGAGTAGCTCATTACTAAACTTTATGGCATGCTGAGGTAGTGATTCAGTCATTTGATTCAACTGTGTTGGAGCAGGGATGCCTTTAAAATGTGCACATCAGCACATCTTTAGGACCAGGGTTGGGGGCCGCCGTTCAGATTACAATTATCTCTCCAATTATTCCAGTCTTTAGGAAATAGAAATCATAATGACAATCTGAATTGTCCAAAAACAGAAAAAAAACCCTAACTGATTCAATGTCAAATATTGAGAAAAAAGATTCTGAGTTTACTTTATGCAAAAATATATTGATTAAACTGGCTTCAGTTTAGCCCGTAGGCTGAATTATTCTAAAAAAACATGGGCTATAAATAATACATGCTGTCTTATGTAATACATTTAGTGAAATGCCAATTTGAACTCAAGATACTTAGAGCATTTAGAAAGCTTATATAAAGCTTATATAAAGCTTATATAAATTATCAAGATATTTGGTGGCTCTGCGCAGTTACAGAGGGTACAGACTGTGAGTGTAGTAGGGACACAACAGGTTCTCTGTGAATGAAATGTGACAATGTTGCAACCTTGAATGTGGCTTGACTCTTTCTCACATACAGTGATGCCTTGAAAATTTCTCTACATTTCCTGGAGGAGATGAATGTGGGAATGCAAAAGTTCCAGTGTCAGTCAATTCAGATTTTTATCATGCCAGCTTCCTACAAAAACAAAACAAAACAAAAACCTTTTTAATACTAGATACAAGGCCAAACAGGTGTGGTATTGATTTCTGTATAAGGAACACTACATCATAAATGTCTGATTTTCAACCCTTCTTTGGGTACGTTGTTTTTTGAATCTTCTGAGTATTTCAAGCTACAGATATATAGTCAGTAAAGTCATTATTGTTTTGTAACTTATGGCAATGTCATTGTTGTGGATTTATATTCAATGCCAATCCAGATTGAATGGCATATTTATGTTATGAATAACTGTTATATTCAATTCACAGCCAGCTGGGAGTTTATATTTCTGATACTTTAAGATGTTTATTGCCCTCCACAGTAGGTGTGGTAAAATATCTTATTTAATCAGATATTATTTCGGCTGCTATATACTGTTTATGAACACACGCCCTACTAACTGTGTGTTTGAACAATAAATGAAAGAATGATTTGAGCTCAAATCATGGTTCAACAGTTAATTCTGCACACATATGGAATAAATTTACCACAACTTCTGTTCAAATATAAGATTTTATTAACAAAAATAATTCAGCTCCAAGTCAAACAGTTTAAAGCTCTTAACTAAACCAGTGAAACTCAACTAAACTAAACTACAATGTACAAAGAGGAAGGGGAACATGGTTGAAAACCAACCACAACAAGAAGATGCTTAGTTTGATCCCTGGCATGATCTGTGTCAAGATTTGGTTATAGTGTTGACCCAAAAGCAGAGGCAGGAAGGCAGAGGTGAATTTCATTGATTTAATTAAAAAGGGAAACTGAAAACAAAGGCAAGTTATCCAAAAATCCAATAATGAAAACGAAGTCCAAACAAGCATGAAATCAGGAGTCCAAAAATCCAAAAGAATCAAACATAAAAACTAGTCAAAACGAACCAGAAATCGTGGAGACATCAGCGGAATCATTGTCACAACGAGGAAGACTCAGGGAGACGGAGTTGGAGGAAGTTTAACAAAGTTTGGCAGTGTTTGACGAGGACCCAGCAAAGGGGAACTGAAGAGAGAGGGCTTTTAAAAGAGACTGAGACAAAGAGGGGGCTAATGAGGAAACTGGGAGCAGGTGTGCAAAGAGCAAGAGAGGGAAAGAGCTAGTGAAGAAGGAGAACACAAGAGGGCAGCAGAGACCAACAAAAGAGAAACCTGGAAATAACAACAAAATGATAATCAAATAACTAGGACTATAAAACCCGGAGAAAAGAAAACTAAACACTAGAAACAAGGAGTAAAGTAAGACTGAATACTCAAAAGAAAAACATAACAGAAACCTGACAATCTGGTGTTTTTTTCTGGGCGCTTTCACTTCCTCCCACAATCCAAAAACACTGTGGGCAGTTTAGGATCACCAGTGGGGTTACAATATAACAAACGTGTGTGTGTACACTCTGATGGACAGACAGAACAAGATAGATTAATTTATAAAAGAAATGCTTAAAGGAAACATAACTTGATTACAAATTTTAAAATGTCTCAAAAGGAAATTATTATACCATAAATTGCGAAACTTTTAATTTAAAGAGAGCAAAGCCTTTCTCGGGAGGGGCATTTAAGAAAATGTTTAAAGAAAAGTTTCTCATTACTGGAGATGTGGTGAATAATCCCCCAGATTTGTGTCGCAGACAGGATTAAAACTACTGTGTGAATATGATTCTTTACTGGCCTAATCCCTTGGAGAAACATATTTTTTCTAATGGGCCTTTTGTTGTGATGTAGCTTCTTAAAATTTGCAAAAAAGCTACAATATAACAAATTAGAGTATTTTACTGCAGAGTGAAGAGCTTGATTTTATTGGTTGAAAGATGTTGATTAGATCTATAAACTAAAGCAAAGAAAAAAGGATTCAGGAAAGTTGTCTTCCTGAAAATGTTTTCAGGAAAACAATAAAAAAAAGTTACAGTGTGCAATAATAACAGGGATTTACTAACATAAATTTAGTTTATTATCTATATGTATGTTATTTATTATATTATTATCAATCTTTTTTGCCTTGCTTTAGAAACTGCTATTTATAATTACACAGCAGTGGGTTTGCGTTTATGGTTGCAGACATCATTTGTGCTACTGCAGCACAGATCTGACAAACTACTAATGCCTTTACACTCGAATGGGACTGCAGTAAGTTATGGACCTATATACAATCCCACACAGACTAATAAGATGCTATTTATAAAATGATCTATGTGAAGCTAGACTTACACCGGCCACGACTGGCAACCGCCTGGTATTTGAGGATGACCAATTTGAAGCGCTGGTTGCTGTGTTTTTGCATCTTTCTCCTGCCCTCTACCCATGTATGCTTTGGTCAGAGTGTCCAAAGCAGAAGAGGGGATCAGCCTGTGCTGGCGGTACAAAACCCTCCTTCTAGGGCTTTTCTAAAACTTCTTAAGAGCATTTCCCACTTTATCCTTTATCAACTTTTTTTTCTATCCTCCATTTTGATTTAACATTATCAACATTTCTGACATATCATTACATATTATAGCAATAAAGTTCAGGAGGTATCTCCGATTAGTGTTGCTGATGAGGATGTTTGAAGTTTTCTTCCAACACGTGCAGACTAATTGAAATGGTGAAAAATGATGCAATCCAGTAGAAGGGTGATGTTAGAGGGCAGATTTTTACCTTGCCATCTCTAATTTATCAGATGCAAAATAATCCTGTATACCACAGGATGTTTATGATTAGCTAGGGCTTGGTTAGAACTCACCAGAGCTACATGTGGTAACCCTTTAAAGTTGACACTTTTTGCTTGTTGTGTATGTAATGTAAAACAGGTTACCTCAAACTAATAATATTTATTTAGAGTTGTTCTGGGGCTAGGTTCTATAAACATTGTTGAAAATATGTACAAAAGCTAAACAGTGCTTTTGGATTATGCAGTTAAAATACTACAAAAGACATGATGTTAGGATTCCAAAAATAAAAACAATCCACTGGAATTTGTTTCCAAGTTTGAAGATGTTTCGCTTCCCACACAGGAAGTTTTTTCACTTCAAAACGTCAGAAATAGGGGGCTCGTTAAAGGGAATTGTTGGCATAGATGGCTTCCTTCACAGCCAGAAAGGAGGCCATCTACTGTATGTTAAGAAAGAAAAACCAAACTTAAACAGAGGGGGTGGACTCAGCTTTCAAAAACCTACAATTTAGCATTTGAGTTGATTACTTCCCACTATCATGGCAACCCCCACCCCATTACAGGAGACCAGAGCACCTCGCCTTTTCATCCAGGCCAACAATTCCCTCTAACAACCCTCCTTACATAGACATAGGCAAGTTTTATGTATTACAGGCTGACAAAGAAACAAAATGACCCCCATTCCAAAGGGGTGGACCAATTTGTCCGGTTCAATTTGCATGTTTTCTAGGCCAAAGCAAGGCTTTGCTTTGGTCCACTCTATAAAGCCTTGAACTCAATGCTATTTCTGACATTTTTAATTGAAAAAGCTTTCTGGATTGAAAGCGAAACATCTTCAAACTTGGAAACAAAGTCCAGTGGATTGTTTTTTTTTTTTTTTGGAATGATTATGACCTGGATGACTTCAAAAAACTTAACTGTACAAAGTTAAACTAAAACAGGGATCCAAAATATGTTCTTTATAGCAGCAGAATAAAAGTAAAAATTATTATCCTAATCTCTAAGGGAGAGCCCAGCCACCCTACAGAGGAAACCCATTTCGGCCGCTTGTATCCGCGATCTCGTTCTTTCGGTCATGACCCAGAGTTCATGACCATAGATGAGGGTAGGAACGTAGATCGACCGGTAAATCGAGAGCTTCGCTTTTTGACTCAGCTCTCTCTTCACCACGACGGACCGGTACAGCGCCCGCTTCACGGCAGACGCTGCACCAATCCGCCTGTCAATCTCCCGCTCCCTTCTTCCCTCATTCGTGAACAAGATCCCAAGATACTTAAACTCCTCCACTTGGGGCAGGACACCCCCCCTGACCCGGAGAAGGCACTCTACCCTTTTCCGGGTCAAGACCATGGCCTCGGATTTGGAGGCACTGATCCCCATCCCGGCCGCTTCACACTCGGCTGCGAACCGATCCAGCGAGAGCTGCAGATCACGACCTGATGAAGCCAATAGGACCACATCATCTGCAAAAAGCAGAGACGCAATCCTAAGGCCACCAAAACGGATCCCCTCAACACCTTGGCTGAGCCTAGAAATTCTGTCCATGAAGGTAATGAACAGAATCGGTGACAAAGGGCAGCCCTGGCGGAGTCAAACTCTCACTCTATATCATTGTAAAATATGATATCTTGGAGAGATGATAAAAACTGTTCCCATCTAATCTGTTTTTTTTCCTGCAACATATTAATAGAAAGCAGTATCAAAGCTAGCGGAGTTGTGTGTTTGTGCTCAGATCTCAGTGGTTTGACTGAATTTTTGAGGGGCTTTTAGCGAGTGCTTCCCTCTCTGTGACAGAGACAAATGGAGGCAGTGTTCAGTCCATCAACAAAGTGGTGGCTGCTTGGTGTGGCTGATAATAGCTAACAATAATTGCCAAGAGACTTAAAACGACTTGTAATTATGTTGAGCTTTTCATATTTGGGGTCCTGGGCTTGTTGCACAGCAAGATTTGTTTTTCTGTCACGTTAACATCATCACTTCGTTGGCACTGATGAACAGCTAGGCCTGCAGAACAATCAGCTCGGGCAGCATCAGCTGGAGGTCTAATTTAATTTAGCTCAAATTTGTTCTTGTGAGCCGGTCATTATGCTGAAGGTTTGTTTGTCTGCAGAGGACACGAGCTAAAAGCGGCTTTATGTGCTGTAATTGAACTTGTTTGCAAACTGGGCAAGCAGAACTCATCATTCAGAATAATGATTTTGTTCTGTTTTTCTCATGGTCTCAGATAAGACAAGAAGGCTGTAGTGACATATGAGGATAATTAAAGTTTCATGGAAAACAGTTTACACCTGCCCAATTGAACACGCCATCTCCGCCCAAAGCCATTGTTTCTCTACCTGGCATCTGTTTACGAACCAAACAGGTCAAATTATAGGGTGAATAAAGGAGCAATTTTTCATATTTTATTTTTCCCATTTTTAGTTGATGGATGACATGTCAAAGAAAAAGTTAACTGAACAGTAAAATGTACTGTGTGTCGAGGATGAGCAGTCCTAATATCTTGTGTAAAAAACAATGTTTTGCTTAGTCTTTGATGAAGCAGAAGACGTAAGACACATTGCAGTCTGGTATAAGCTCTATTTATGAGGATTTTAGTCCTTCTGTCAGTTTCAAAAGCTTCACATATTTCTTTAGAACTATTTTAAACATGAAGTTGATTTGAAATGTCTATTCATCCATATTACCATATTGGATTTTTGTGTTTTTGGAAATAAGACCAAGATAAATGATCCCACAATTTAACTGAAAAAAAAAAATTCTTGGTGTAGAAAATGAATCTGATAAACTTTATGGAGCAACTTTTTTAATGATCATCTAGATGAATCCATCCTTTTTTTTTCTATCAACATCCTACGTCTAGATTTGCGAACAATTAACATTTCACTCTGTATAACAAAAACTCAGATTTTAAGCATGAAAGGACAGCTTATGTTGAAAAAACCTTTCAGGTAACACAACATATGCTTATTAATGTTAGTTCTGGACTTGAACTAGGCCGTTCCAAAGCGTGAAACTTAGCTCTGATGATATCAGTGATTCAGAAAATTGTAACTTTCGCCTTTCCAATAAACATGTAAAGCTTCTTTGATGAAAACTTGCTGGTATTTTTACCCATTCAAAGCCCTTAAAATAAACCTTATTAAAAGGCAGTTAATTGAAGCCTTTATCATGGTCAAAAAAACAGCTGTTTACATACATACTGCAGAACCGTTAGAACTGGAAGAAAAAATCACAATAAATGAAATGCTGTTAGACTGGTTGACCATCAGTTTCAGCTCACTTGAATCATTGCATATTAACAGTTCAGGTTCATATGTAGACTAATGATGAGTTAAGCTCTAATTCTTATTAAAATCCTCTTTAGAAAGATGGTTCAGACTGCTTCTTCGAAATTTCCAGGCTTTTATTAAACCTTTAACCAACTTATACAACTGATGTTGTTCATTTACATCTGCTCAGTGTCATTTGTGTTTCAAAAAAGCACAAGAGGATAACAAATTACACAGCAAATAGTGCAAGCACTAAACAGGGATAAATAAAGCCGCTAATGCTGTTGAGCGTAACAAAGAAACTTTATTTGTGGAAAAACTACGCTTGCATGCTACTACGTATGGCCGTTAGCATCACTTTTCTAAGCAAACTATAATTCATATATTATGGTCTTAGGTTGCAGTTAAAGCAACAGTACCTACTAACCCTACTCTAGAAATATCTTACAAAGTCTGCAGATGTATAGATTTCTATAAAGCACTTACATATCATAAAAGCTTACAGATGTAGATTTATAAAATATTTTTACATCGCTACAGTTAGACCATTTCCCTTTTCTCTCTGTGTGTGTCTCAGGCAGCTGTGTGTCTGCTTGTATTGATCTCATCTGCTCTCTGTGTCCATTAGTGACCCAGGAGGCAGACGCTGTGTCTGTCTGAAGTGTTCACGTGGCTCTGTGGGAGCGTTTACCACATACGAAAAACACAGGCAAATTCTCCACGGCGAAGGCTTCTTCAAATGTCAAAGTGTTATAGACTTTTTGAAAGATTTGTCAAAGAAACCAAAATATCTCTGCGGTTGTTCCATAATTAGAATCAAAACAGAATCGCAGGTTTAAGCCGCTCCTTAACTGAAGGTTGAAATTGTAATTAATTGTATTAAGTAATACTATTGAGCCTTTAAAGCTTCACCAATTGAGTATCTATTCCCTATTTCAATTTTAATAAACACTAACCCAGTTTCAGAACTTCTATTTGTGCCTGGCAATAAATAAGAGGTTCTGCATCACTTGTAAATGCCTGTATTTGCTTGTTATCTACATCAAAAAGACCTGTGATCTTTAAGTAGCATAAGGCCAGAAGCAAGCTATTCCTTTGACCTAATATAGCTCATATCAACTGGGTCTGAAATTCATTTGAATTCTTCGTAAGCGTGTGAGTGACCAGGAGAGGGTTAGATGTAGCACTTAAAACACAGCAAATATTCACTGCAGCTACAAGAGGCTCATTAAATTTTGATGCTTTCCTCTCTGTGCACCTCCTATCCAAAGTAATGGAAGCTAATTACTGCAAACACATACACAGGATTGCTAATGGGGAGTAACGCGCTCTATCTTATTGATTCAGATGCTGCTCACTGCTTGAGAGAAAGAAAATTGTACAGAATTTTGTTTACCAAAGGAATTTTGCACGAAAAGAACTGAAATCAGACATTTATTATACATTCTGACTTATAGAGATTTCCATAAGGTATTTCTCCATTACATTAAGGCATTTTTAAGCAGTTAGGTTTCAGATCTTTTAAATGATCATTATTAAATGTCAAAAATAATCCCCCTCTACCTTGGCTTAAAACATCTATAGGTCCTAAAAGCTCAATTGGCGTTTATTACAGCTGCAACAGGCCTAGGAAATGCTCCGATTAAGGCTAAAGTAATGCTCTTTGTTGTAAAGGTTTCTGAGTGAAGAAATGATAAGATGTTTTGAACAGAACCAATAAAGTCAAGTAAACGGAGCCCATTTTGATCCACAAAGAATTACTATAAAGTTTCAGGAAGGAAAACCGTGATATATATGTTGTTGATTTTCACTATGCTGTTTGTATTATTCTGTTGGACCATAGAACAAATAGCTGCAATTTTATTACTGCTTATGGGGATCTCAATTGATAAATTTAAAATACAGTTCAATTTCTAATTACTGTTTTTATTGTCTATTAAATTTCAGATTTCTTATTTCTTGAAGTCACTTTAAATTACACTTTGTATTGTTATGATTGTATGGATAAACTCAAATTGCAAATTTCTATCCTATAAGTATATTTGATTAAAATTCAACTAAAGCAGTGAAAGTACCTTGCAAGAGATATTGCCTGTGCAGCTCAGCAATTCTACATGTTGAAAGATGAAGGAGGTTACATTTGATGATGGTAAGGTTATGACCATCAAAAGGCCTGACAGGAAATGACATAACAGACAGATTTATGCACATAGTTCATTTTTAAACAGCAGATAACCTGTTTGGTTTCAAGCAGAGCATATAATATTTTGCCTACACTATATTTTTGGTGCCTTGCATTTTGAAGCAGTATTCACTGCCTGGTTAGAGTCCATCTGCACAAAATAGGAATATTTCCCAGTCTTAAGATTATCATCAGTGGTCCATAGCGTGGTTATGTTTGGGGCTTTATCACCCTGTAGGTAATAAAGTTTGTAGGATTATTTACTTAAATATGTTGGAGCGGGAGCAGTGGAAGACTTTTCTTGTACACAGCTTGACCATTAGCCTGTGACCTTTACTTTAATGGATTTACTGTGTTCATAACCAAATTTTAAAAAAATGTAAGCTACACAAAAACTTGTACAGCGACCTCTTCTTCTCACTTAAAAGTCAGAGGAAATCTTACTGTTAGCTATTTCATGTTTTGGATCAGATAGACATCTGCTTTTTACTTTCTTCTTTTCCATTTAGCGCTTTGCCAGCACTCTCCTGTTTTTATCAGGACTGTCATGGTCTACTGTGTATTCACAACATATTACTTCAGATCTCCAATGGTATTATTTTTCAGTACTCCATTACTGTATCTAGAATTTCATCCGTTAAAATGAAAACGCATGGTACTGAGTGGTAATGCAATAAGAAGAAAAAAAAAAAACGTTATATATCAACCGTTTCTATCTAAAAAGAAGTGCTATTATGTGAAGTCTGTTTATCTGAGCTATTTCTTTTCCGAGCCTTCCCATTTTCTCAGCCCTAAATCACACATATCTGGTCTTATTACATATGCCACACTTATCTAACACATTATCAATATTCGTTTCAGATGTTAATCTGGGTGATTTAAGATGGATCTTTGGAAACAAATCTGAGAAAAAAAAACATGAGTTTGTGGATGTGAGCTAAAGGCACTGAAAGACTGCAAGAAACAAAATGATCACAGTCCTAAACTGAAGTAGTCATAAAGTAAGTTTGCAACTTCTCATTGTTTGTTTTATTTGTTGTTTTTTTAGCATTGTGGGACCCATTTTCAGGGAAAATATCACTTTGTGAGGACCGACTGCTCCTTGTGGGGCCAGATGCCTGGACCCCACACGGGTAACTGCTGTTTTTGGGTCGGGGGTCACGTTTAAGACTATGGTGTCTTAAGACTATGGTGTCTTAAACGATTATTTTGCACACCCCTAGTCAATGTTCTGCGCTTGACACTATCAATGCTATGAGCGGGGCTCCCCTCTTGAAATACAGACTGTGTAAGTTGGGAGCTGACACACATTATTAACATGCTATTGGTTTTACAGGATCAGTGATTATGTTTTGTGCATAAGTCTTGTCTACTTTCTTTTCCAAAGTCATACCTAAATTTCCTCACTATGGGACAACTAAAATATTTCTGTCTGGATCATGAATCTTGACTTTTCTATTTTCAATCCTACTCTAGATAAAAGTAGTGGAAATAACTACAGTAGTAGCCATTCAGAATATGATTGGTCCCTGGCTGGACCCCTACAATTCCTTTTTAAACATCAATCTTTGTACTAAAATATTCTTTCTGTCATGATTTGAGGACATTAAGATCTAAAGAGAAGTGCCTTCTCCTGATCAGACCCTGTAATTTCAGTGAAAAGGTGGAGTCAAAGTAAAAATATGCACGCCCAGGAGAAGGAGAGGGTCACTCCAGTGGTTGGAAGTTGGTGGGGATGTTGCTGGGCCTTGTAGGAAAGTGGGCTGCCATTCAGCTGGCATTTGACTGGGAAGAGCCATTTTGAATGACTGCTACTTTAAAAACTCCCCCATTGATCCCCTTTTTAAGTTTTTCAGAGACTGATTTATATGTTATACTTTTGATTTTTGACTGTATCTAACAGTAGTGTTTACCTGTTTTCTTAGTTTTTGTGTTGGTTTTATTCTCTATATTTAGTTAACAGTACATGTTGATTAATAATTATATTTGTGATGCTTCAAATATTAATTGTAATCTTTGCCTTTTTTCTTTTCAGTTAAAGTGCTGATTAATTTGATTTTTTTAGCCCCAATGGTGTGCTAGCTGGCTTAGGAAATTCTAAAAAGATTTAGGAATACTTTATTCTATCAAAAAATAAATAAATCAGGCATAGTAATGTCTGTAATATTGATTAAATTTTAAAAAATTCAATTTCTGAATTGCCTTTACAAATGTACAAAATACTTGCATTAAGGCGTGATAACTGTGGTGCTATTCTGGATTCCCTTTTTCTGTACATTTTCATGTGAAAATTTGTTTTAAAAAAAACCCTCAGCTTAATTTAATCCTAACAAAACAATTTCTACATAATTTTTCAGTTGTCTTCAGATGACATTCATTTATATATATTATCTATCTTCTGCTGACCCGTCCACATCCAGCAGTTTTTTCCTCAATCAAGTACAAACTCTTCACTAAATCAGTTACTTAAAGGCAGACCTGTTTCAAGACTAGTGGTATCATGGAGATAAAAGGTTTTATGAGGTAAAAAGAACCAGCATGTGTTTTTGAGCTGGCAATGAGTGTCATAAAGATTTAATTTTTTATGGCATCATGGAGAACTGTGCCGAGCCAAACCCTGACTTGCCTGTTTTTTTACATGATGTGTGTTTAAGCACTTGTAAAAACTATAGATGTAAACACTGAAGATTTTACTGGATATATGAATCTATACTCTTTTCAAGAGTAAACGAGTCCCTTTAAACGTCACTGCTGGTGCTAGTTTTGAATTATTGATTTCTGAAATATGCTCACTTCTAAGGGAACACAAAATTCAGACTGTTGGGATACCTTAACATGTAGTTTAAAGTTGTGATTTTGTTCATCCAATATATGAATAAACATTGAAATACTTCAATCCAATTAAAATCTGAGAACACCCAACCCTCACATTACAAAGTTTTCGTTTTTCCACCTTTCATGTAGTTTTTTTTTATATTCCTTGTCCCCCTCACTCCTTCATCTGTGCTCTCCTGCTCTTTCTCTCATCTGTCTCTCCGGCTCCCCTCAGGAGCCTCTAACATGATGCAAGGTGACAAGTTCACATCGTCCTCTCTGGAGCCCTTCTCTCTTGACCCAATTTCACTGTCAGCTATACTGTGCGGCACTTAGAAAAAACACACATTCAAATGCACGTATAGCATTATGTACACAAAAACTCAAGCACTGACAATTTCCCCAAAATCTCCTGACTGAATAAAATGAATTTCCTTACATAAACTGCATGCAGAGCAACTAATAACGATCACAATAATGATGTTACCACTTCCAAGTATGGAATAAAAACTTTCAGTTAACTGAAGGAAACATATTATCAATACTAGATGGTATTCATACGAGGTCAGATAAACACCAACAAAGTTTGAAATTAAATTCAATTTGAAGATTTGAAATGTATTTTCACTTTAAGAACTTCTTTAAGGAATCTTTTTTTTTTTTTTATTCACAGAACATAACGAAAGTGTTTACTGAATCTCACATTTCATTTTAGTGCTTGCCTATTTGGCTTTATGAGATTGTTTTATCAATATGAATTAAAGTCAAATCAGTTTATTCCTATAGCACCAATTCACAACACATATCATCTCAAGGCGCTTTACAGTTCACCAGATTATACAGTCAAACTGATTCAAAGTTTTCTACCTAAGGAAAACCAGTTGATTTCATTGACTCATTGACTCCAAGGCAATCCCTCACACTAAGCATGGTTGTAGCCACAGTGGAGAAGAAAAACACCTTTTTAACAGGAAGAAAAATCCATTAGAACCAGGCTCAGTGTGAGCGACCATCTGCAGAGGCCGACTGGGGTTGAAGGAGATAGAAGTAGACATAGAGAAAGAAGCAGAGATCCACAACGGTCCAGGAAACACACAGCCAGGCAGACAAGCTCAGGACAACAGGACAACAATGAAAAACAGGCCGATCTCGAACATCTATAAACAAAGGTGTAGATGGCAGCAGCCCAGCTGATATTTCTCTCCAGGGTGGTGTCACAGCCACACAGGAGCAGACCAGAAAAAGCTAAAAAGCAGAAAGACCAGATTGAAAATTCTGCAAAGTGGGAGAATAGAGATAGAATGAAGCAGAATGATGAAAAAGGGGTCCCTATGTCCTCATACAGTCTAAGGCTATAGCACCATAACTATAGAGATGCTCAGGATAACATGAGCCATTCTAACTAGAGGCTTTATCAAAAAGGAAAGTTTTATGCCGACCCTTAAAAGTAGACAGGGTGTCTGCCTAACGGACTAAAACTGGTAGCTGGACAAGACAGGAGCCTGATAACTTAAAGATCTGCCTCCCATTCTACTTTTAGCAATTCTAGGAACCACAAGTAAACTTGCAGATTAAGAGCAAAGTGCTCTGTTAGGAACATAAGGAACAATCAGATCTCTGATATAAGATGGAGCTTGGACATTTAAGGCTTTGAATGACTTGGAACTTTAGGACAGATAAGAGGTTTACCTTGTATAAACATGATTTATTGATATATTCGATATTCACAAGAAATCAAAAACAACGGAAGGGTGACACCAAACAACTTTGCATTTTAGTAATGCCACAATGTGATCATCAAAGCAAATAACTTTAGCGGTAAATGCGATTTTTCAAAACAGACATTTTAGGTAGGTTCTTAGTGCCTAGGGGAAAGTTTGAATAAAAAAAATTAAATGAAGATTTCCATTATGGCAGCAGCAGCACTAGAAAAGCATCAAATGTAAGTCTACAAAACACAGGCCAAACCAGGATAGGGCCCTATTCACAGCGGGATGTGTAGCAAAATGCAGTGACCTGGAATCAGGAATGTTAGACTAACATTGTTAAATGATTCATTGGCAACAATGTCGATTAGAGCGACACATTCATCATTATTTTAAGGCTGAAGAAGATGGGGAGTAAAGAGAGGGAGAATGAAGTTATACTGGTGTGGTGTAAATCCATAATGAGATAATGTGAGTCTGGAATCTGAGCATGAAGAGATTGGGTTGAGCAAAAAAGAAAAGCAGAAAAGAAAACAGGATACTACAAGAATACAATAGCTAAAATGTAAATTTTTTTTTTTTTTTTAAACTGAGTATCTCATACATGTTTTTGAAGAAAATGGTGTTTTCTGATCTATTTAAGACAAAGTGCTTAAGGTACTCAGATCAGTACTTTAAAGTTGATAGACTTACAGGTATTGCATCGGACACTTGAAAATACAACTAATCTAAAGAGAAAGGTGTTCTGTAAAATATCAGTGTTTCTATCTACATCCTGAGACAAACAAAGCTGATTAGAAACTGGAGGAAGCATTTGATAATGTGCAGAAGTAAAGCTTTTCTACTGCTGTGTGCCTAAATAATAATACTAAGACTAAATAAGCTAATTCTTCGATTCTTTCATATCAGTTTCAACCATCTCACAACCTTTTTAGTTCATCTGTTTTTGGTGTACCATTATTATTTTTTTTTCCTTTTTGCTTTCCCATATACACACCAAAACCTTTTGGTTTGCCAATCTGACATTGCTCACTGATGAATTTCTTTACCTGGAGTCACCTGTGTACTACTTCCAGGGGCCTTACAACATTTGGAACTGAATTAGTGGAGCTACATGCGCTTGGTAAAAGTAATTTGCAATGCCAAACCACCTTCTTAAGAACCACCAAGGCTGAGTATGAATGTCTACTCTAACCCCTAAATCCCTCAAACATTATATAGAGCGGGGACTATATAATGAACATTGTAGTGAACTCAGTTAACTGACTGTTCGGACAGATGATCACTACTTCTCGCTCCCCATTGGTCACGTAACTCTGCCTCCAGGTACAATGCTTGTGTCATATCCACAACAACAATTCTCATGATGCTTTGCGAGGAGAGCTCTTGCAAAGCAATCTGGGATATATCTACCCATTTAGTGAGCATCGATGATTACTACTTTTCAAGGTGCAGTGTGGGAAATTTCGAGTCCACTACTTTGTCACCTACTAGATTTCCAGACACTCATCTGAATTAGTGTAATCACTATATAGGGCCCTATATAGTGATTAGGGCAGACATTCAGACACAGGCCTTGTAAAACGATGATCAGCTAATTGTAACACTCTGTGTGTTTTTTTTTTCATTTTGTTTTTTTACATCAGTGGAGGAAGATTCAGTATTGTGTAGACCCTACATAATACACTTCCACATTGACATTAGATCGTGCCCCCCACTCAATTTGGGGACAGAAGCAACTGCTACATGCTTGTTGATTTTCTTTGCCATTCTAATACTTTCAGGAGCACCACATTGGGAAGATTGCTACCATGCTCAAAACACTGCCAAAAGCTTAGAGGATCTGGTAGCTAATCACAGATTCTGCAAAACAGATTTTCTTTCACATTTCTCTCTGAGTTTATTGGAATTACTTGGAGGAAGCAGAGACTGTAACTTAAAAGGAACAAAGGACGCCTCCCAGCTAGGCCCTACAAACATAAACTGATCCCTTTAACACAGCCAAAGCAAAGTTTTCCTGAACATTGCTGATGCCTCACCTTTTCAAAACAGAGATCAACATAGGTTAAAGTATCCTGATAAAACAGACTAAATGTGAGAGCAAATGTGTAATTTAGTCTGGCCCTGATGAATGAGACATGGGAAGATTGTTGATGAGAACAACCCGTTGTCTTTCAAACCATGTCTGTTCCCATTGGCTAACACTCTGACCAATGCGCGCAACTGACTGGGATGTAGTAAGCGCAACAGAAAGCTGATGGGGGAATGTAAACAACAGCCTTTCGGTAAAAATGCGAATAGGTCCTTCTTAAAAATGAATGAGCGTAGAGCCTCTTCCTGCTCATGTTTCAAAGAAAACCCAAAGTCTAATCCCTCCAAAACTGATTCCAAAGCTGAGTCAAACGAGAACTGTTCAATAGTTGTTGCCATCTTCCTTGTTGTGCTTTCTCCAGCGTCGTGCAGCTTTGTTGTCACGCCCTCAAAACCCCGCCTGTTTTGCATCCAAAAATTCAAAGCACAACACAACTGCATTGTGATTGTCCTACCAGTTCTAGGGCCTGGGGCATTGATTGAGGCTAGACCACTTGCAAGCAAAAATTATTTTGGCCGCTGGCAGGTGGGGCTAGTTTGCTAGGATAAGGCCAGTAGCCAGATTAATATGTATAGAACTGAGTTGAGTTCTATTTTATCAATCTGGGATGGCTAATGTTATTCTGTCTGTGAAAAGGAGGGATGTTTAATAAAATACTTCAGGCTAATTGGGTGACGTGCCAGATAGTACCCGCCTTCCATAATACTCTTTCAACCAAACGTAGCAGCAAATCATAACGTTTCGTAAGCTGATAAATCAAACTTTTTCCAAATCCCACTGTAAGAAAAGCAGAGACATCTTTCTCATTTACAAATGCACAAAGTAGTTCTATTTGCTCCTTTTTTAAACGAGAAATTGTCGCTATTCTACCGAAAACCAAGTCAATTGCTGTATCGATAGGTGAGTCCTCCGGCGTAGCCATGTGTTTAATGTCCCAGCATGGCCCTCCTGACTGTTATCATTCCTACATGTCCCGTCCCAAAAAACAATGCTGGCATGTCATTGGTCCGACCCGCTGATCGGTCGGAGGTGGAAGTACAGTAGTAGCCATTTAAAATTTCCCTACTTTCCTTGATGGGCCCTTGGCTGGACCTAATTGGTCCCCTACAGTTCCTTATTAAACATCAATATTTGTACTAAAATATTCTTTCTGTCATGATTTGTGGACACTAAGATCTAAAGAGAAGCGTCATCTCCTGGTCAGAGCCTGTAATTTAATGAAAGTTTGGAGTAAGTAGTAAAAAAAATATGCACACCCAGGAGAAGGCCAGTGGCTGGAAGTTGGAGGCGATTTTGCTTGGACTCGCAGCGGAGTAGGCTGCCATTCGGCTGAAAACTGAAAACTCAGATCTCACGACAATCCAGTTTGCAGTGCAGGGTTCGATTTTTGATCACTTCAAGTGACATTTTTAAGCTGGTGTTTCTAAGGCTAAAAAATAGTTTTTTCAGTAAGTGTTTAAGCGCTATTATATTGTTAATGTTTATGTAATTCCTTACATGTTAATTAAATTTGATAGCCAAAATATTACCAAAATATTTATTTTCAATTGATTCTCCACATGTAAACTGGCCACTTGCTCCATCCTTTCACCAGACCAAGCTAAAGAAGCTAGATGATCCTATTGCCTCTGGAAAAAATCAGAAGGTTAAGAACTTACTAGTCATTTCAGATTAAGGTAAATCATTTCATAAATAAATTATGTTTCACCAAATAGTGTTTTATTTACCTACATGGATTTGCATCGTAAATCAAATTGAGCTTTTAATCAGATCAAAAGCTAATCTGACCTTATTCCAAACTCTTCAACTTAAACTCTTGTTTTCAAACATAAAATCCATGCCGACCTGGGATATCAATGCATTTAGAGACTGTGTACATAGTAGCTTGATTAAGTTGAGTTGATTTTTGTCAAGTGTTTTTAACCAAAATGTTTGACTCGAATTTGAATGGAAGTTGTTGTGAATGTATCTCATATATGTTCAGAGTTAACTGTTAGACCACGATTTGAACTCGATTCTGACTTTCATTTATTCTCATAACACACAACAGGCTGTTCTATGATATGACTAGTTGATTAAAGAACATAAATGTGTTTGCAATTTTGTTCGAAAAATAGCATTGCTGACATTTAATCAGCTTAGTAAACTAGCTAAATGTCCATGTCCAAGGTGCTTCTTTCCTTTTGCCATAGAGTGCTGGAGATAAGCCCTATCCCCACCTTGACCCTGATGGGTGGAGTGGGAAGATGGATGGATGAATATCTATAATGAGATAATACTAGGATGACCCTGGTTTCTCATCAAAAATTATAAACTGTTGGGATCCTGAGGCTTGCCCACCAGAGGGCGCCGAGGATCCTCTTCTGTTTTTATTTGTTTTCTGTTAGGTCTGGGATTGCTGTTAGGATCTGGAGAGTTACCATCTGTCTCCAGCAGAGAGTGCTGTGGGTCTCCTGGGCTGGAGCTTCCAGCACACCTGAAGCTCATCAGCCCATCAGGAGACCTTCCTACATAAGCAGCAGTCAGACCTTCCTTCGACGCCGCAGTGTTGACCAAGTTTGGTTAGAAAACCCAAGCCTCTGTTTATCCAGTGAATTTCAGTAAACTCTAGAGAGAAAATGAATTCTAACCTGCCTCTATCTTCTCTACTCACAGAAAGCCCGACCAAAGTCTGAAGCTCTGGATGAGCTTTACCTGGAAACCTGCCTGCCTGCCCAAGGAAGCCAAACCAGAAGGTCTCAGTCTGGATTCCTCCTTCAGCTCTCAGGGAAGAGCTGGGAAGCTAAATCTGAAGATCTCAGTCTGGATTCCTCCTTCAGCTCTCAGGGAAGAGCTAGGAAGCTAAACCTGAAGTGGTTCCCCATCCCAAAGATCTGTCTGAACCTCTTCAAGGTACTTTCAGAATTTACTCTCTCGTCAAACCATCTAACTGCCTGACTAACCAAACTCTCATCCCCTCAGATATCTGTGAAACCTGTCCCGGACATGTACCAGAACCTGTCCATATTAATCTGTGTGTCTTCCCCTTAATAAATATTGTTAAACTTTCCTCAGTCTCCAGTCTGGTGTTCTGCATGTGGGTTAACTCCATTAGCCAATCATGACATAAACAATTTTTAGGTATCTGAAACTACAGTATAATTATACATTAATTTAATTGGATATGTGCAGTATTATGTGGAGCCTATAAGCCTATTATGTAATGTTGTCGTCTATTCTTTCAGGAGATTGTGATTCAATAAAGTTACTGTTTAAGACAGAGAGAATAGATATTTTCGAAAACTGTGCTGAAATATATTTCCTCTGTCTCTAAAGTAATGAATAGGTAATTTGCCTTTAGAAAAAAATTTTTGAGCCTGTCAGGATCCAGAGATCTGCCACCTGATCTCCAGCAGAGAGCGCTGTGGGCCTCCTGAGGTGATTCCTCTACACACCTGGAGATCATCAGCTCATCAGTTGTCCACACTACTTAAGCAGCTGCCAGACCTTCCTTCGACGCCGGAGTGTTGCCCTAGTTTGGTTAGCGAACCTGAGCCTCAGAACGTCTGAATTCTACTAGTAGACTCTAGAGAGGAACTAGTCTTCTAATCGCCTTTGTCTTAGTGCTCACAGGAAACCCTGAAGCTCTGGATGAGCTTCACCTAGAAATCTGCCTGCCTGCTCATGAAAGCCAAACCTGAAGATCTCAGTTTGGATTCCTTCTTCAGCTCTTGGATAGAGCAAGGAACAAACCCAAGCCGGAAACCTTCTAGCTCGGAAATAGACGCTGCTGCTGCTGCTTAAACTCTCTGCCACACCTTTGACTCTGGACCTACGGTATCTCACCTCACGGCTCAGTTACAATCTCCTCAAGGTACACCCTGTTTCTTCTCTCTATCAATCCATCATCAGCCTGGCTAACCAACCTCTCATCTCTCCAGAAACTCTGAGACCAATATTGTCTCTCATATGAAGAAAATGTTTGAGCTTCTAGCTCCACTAATTAAAGAAAATGTCTACTAACCAGTTTTCTATGACTTCTCTGCTCAACTGTGCCTCTATATTGATAAAAAAAAGAGGTACTACTACCAATGGCACCTTTTTTTTGCATTTTCACTGTCACTTACTTGCTTAAAAGGAGTGAATGCTACAATATTAATGAAATGATCCAATTTGCTTAATTTCCTCTGTTTGTAGTAGCAATGGGCACAAAACATTTCTTTGTTAGCATTGTATATTAAACTGAATTTGAATCCATCTTGAATTTATTTGTCGGGAAATTTCTGCATACAAATATTATTGATGAGTTTTATACAGTGGCATGAGATTAAATATGTTGTCAGTTGGTACTGTATAACTATATTTAATTATTCTGTAGGTGCAACAGTCTGCTATGAATGTTCTCAAGCCATTTTCAAAGGAAAGCTTTTAGATTTGTGTTGATAAAGATTTGACATTTCTTACTTTTAAATTAAGTCTGAACAAAAACACAAACAAAATAAGAAAAAAACCCATTAATTTTATGATTTTAGATGTATTTCAGCAATAATCAGAACCTTGCACATAACCAGTGTTTTTACCTCTCACAGAATGGAGTTGTAGCTGTTGCTGCTATTCTTTTGTTGAAAACCCTCTTTCACTGTTGACATACTGTGACTATGAATTTCAACAGGAAAGAAATAACTGCTTTTGATGAAGCTCCACTGTGTTAGCACTGCTTTGAGCCATTGTCTTACTCCGTGTTGGTGGGTGGAAGTGGTGACAGAGGAATCGCTGGTGTGGGTCGCAGCTTTAAACAAGCCCAGACAGCCACAAGAAAAAAACGGCAGACAGCGGAACCAGTTAACATAAAAACTGCATCTAACAAAGGACAAAAAACTGATTAAGCAGAGCTCCATATGCACGGTCACTCTGAGTTCTCTAGTCCATTGGATAATAACGCTGCATGTTTAAAGTCATGTCTCAGAGCAGATAGTAAAATATTCAGCTTAAAAGATCAATAAAAAGGAGAAGATATTGATAAAACATAAGGCAAGAGAATAAAGTTGATCTATTCCTGCAAGTTTTAGAGATTAGATTTATACAAAAGAATGGTTATGTGAAATAGCATATGTCTGTTTTTTTTATCACTGTCTTGAGTCTTAAGAACTTGTTTTTATCATAATTCATGATACTGTATTACTAATCCTTGCATGGCTGCAGATGTATTGCATACTGTAGTAAGAATGAGTACATAGAGGTAACATAGCCATTCAGGCCATAAATCTCACCTGTGACATTTCATCAAAACAAAATTATTAACTGTGGCAAGGAAAGAAGGATGTTGATCTGCGAACAACATTTGTTATTTAGTCAATTTAGCAAAAAATAGATTGTTAATCAGACATTGTATTAAAAAGAAATACAAATAAAATCATGATTGAGGTTTTCCAAAAAATATGTGAGGGATTAAGAAAACAAGTGCATAAAAGATGAGATCAGAATAAATGTTCTACTTGCATAATATTGTGTATGGTACACCCACACCCCCAAAAGAAAAACAATAATGCCCTTTATGTTGAACGCATAATACTGTAATGAAAAATGGTGGTGGAAGCATCATGCTGTGTCAATAATTTTTTTCCTCAGCAAAAAAAAGAAGGCTGGTCAGAGTTGATGGGAACATGGAACTGGCTGGATGTGCTCTCTTCGTCCTCTGGCATGGGAGCTGGCTCGGAGCTCGTCTACCTGGCTGTGTGTTTCCTGGACGGGGCCGCCTTTTACAGCTGCTTTTTGTATCTCTGCTTCTGTCTCCTTGAACCCCAGTCGGCCTCAGCAGATGGCCGCTCACACTGAGCCTGGTTCTGCTGGAGGTTTCTTCCTGTTAAAAGGGAGTTTTTCCTCTCCACTGTCGCTACAAGCATGCTTAGTGTGAGGGATTGTATTTGAGTCAATGCAATCAACTGGTTTTCCTTAGATAGAAAACTTTGAATCAATTTGACTGTATGATCTGGTTGAACTGTAAAGTGCCTTGAGATGACTTGTGTTGTGAATTATATAAATAAACTGAATTGAATTGAACATGCTTGAAGCTAAATAAAGGACAATCCGGAAAGAGAATTTATAAGCAGCTACTGTCATGATTTTAGTGGAGGTCCAAGTGCAGAGATCAAGAGGCAGATGTGAGGAAATTTAATAGGCAACTGAAGCAGAAATACAAAAAAATACAAAATATGGAGAACCAAAAATAATATTACATCAAAGAAACTCATGCGGGAAGCCAGAGACGAGGGAACAACAAAACAAGAAACCAGCAGAGAGCGACTGCAGAGGTGGTGTATATATTGGGCCACTGAACCAAGACAGGCTTATCAGCAGATTGGGAGCAGGTGTGGGCAGGTCCAACTTGGAGGAAAACAGGCACAAGTGAGCAAAAGAGGTTAGTAAAGAACTCAGCAATTGTAGAAAAAAAAAAAACTCTAAAGACACAGAACACAAAAAAACAACAACTTAAAAATAAACCCAAGCAGAGGGCAGAACCCTGACAGCTAAAAATTATATAAACCAAGGTCAAAATTAAACTGCAGCAAAACAACAGAACCGTAACTCTGGATAATACAAGAGAGTCGGATAATAGAGTCAGAAGTTCATATTTGGCATAAAGCATACGTATCTGTTTGCTTAAAAGACCTGGTAGTAATGGAACCCCAAATCTAGTTAGCAACATGCAGTATGATAATGATGTTACAATATTTAATGCAAAAGGCTTATAAATCTTACCACATAAGATGGTGAATAAATTTTTTTTTCTACGGGAAAAATATCTGTATCTGTTGTTTTTTGGTTTTTTTTTAAACCTTTTTCTAATTATCTAGTAATTAGGGTTGTATTATCAAATAATCTTGTTTAAAAGGTTGGAGATTTTTGTTTTATAAAGCCACGAAATATAAAAAAGTTAAAAGGTTAATAATATATATGTATATAGTTTCTTTAATGTCCTATGGTTACAACAGGACCTAAATCTTTTCTAGAAGGCACCAACCTCCAGTTCCTATCTTTTGGTATTGGTGTAATTGAAATGCCTTGTTTCTTTCTTGTAAATTCTTTTAACCACATATTTAACAGCATACGTGCTGGCCTGAATCTCAAACAGATGGACTTCCACAAGAAGTCTGAAAGGAAAGTCATTAATGACAAATATCATTTTGCACAGCATTTATTACCACAGCAGCCCTGAAAACATGCAATTATCTGAAATTGTCTGATGTTATATCTTTCCTTGTTGTGACGTAAATGCAGCAGGAACCAGGAACGTTTCTGCCCAGAGTTAATCTAATCAGCAAAATTTCTCTATTCGGCACTGTAACCAGAGGGACTGCATTGTGAACTGGACTGAGGCGAGGACAGCATGATTAGAGTTGTTCTCTGATTAAACTCACAGCACCCACTGAGAGCACCCTGAACTCCCGCACAGGTCTGAGCTAATTACAGATTTGATTTGAGGCTCTCAAGCTGCAGTCTGAACAAACAATCAGATCTGCTTTACTCATATCTGTTGAAAACAGAGTAATTTATCTGAATGAACATACTCAGCTGTACTAGCTGCACAAAAATGGATGCATTAGCTAATTTGGCTATGTTTGAGAATAACAAGGTAGTGTCACATGGTGATGTGTTTAAACCCATCACCTTACTGTGAGAAAATCATAGTTCAAATCTATGATTATGATTTCCTTTTGTGTCAAGTTTGAAGGTCCTACTGTATCTGTGGATTGAACTGGACACAGGGTTGTGTTTGTTAGTTTCTTTATTTTGTTTGTTATCCTTAAAAAGGGAAGGATAAAAGCCTGCCCACTTAATTAGTCTAGAGCAGGAGTCTTCAACTCTGGTCCTCAGGATCTACTGTTCTGCACATCTTAGATGCGTACCTGTTCCAGCAAATGCTCCACCTATTTCAAATGACTGAATTACCTCTTCAACATGGCATAAGGTTTGGAAAAGGCCTGGTAACGAGCCATTTGGTTTAGCTCTGTTGAAGCAGGGATGCATCTAAAGCCTTGTAGGACAGTAGAACTTGAAGACCAGGGTTGGAGACCCCTACTCTAGTCAAAGAACTATGATTCTCATTTGAACTGCTAGGATGGACTCCAGCATCCCCATGACTCGAACATGAAGGTCTGTGAACACTAAAAATATTTATTTATACCTGAGATTTGATTATTGCTCAGTCAAAATCATCTCAATTTAATACAGCCTGGAGGTACTTTCAATTAGCCTGCTCCACCCCAGGCTAATTATATCTTATCTGATCCACCTGTTTCTTTTGCTATTTATTCCACCTGTTCCCAGCCTATGGTGCCAGATTATTCGACCTTCCAGCGAGTTTTATTCTAGCGTTCTTGTGTGTATAGTTCTGCCTGATCCTGACCTGTTTCTTCCCCCAGACTTCTGAGTTTCTGCTCTGTTTTGTCTGTCCTGTGTTTCCGGACTGTTATCTGGATTTCACCTGTTGCCGACCTCAGACCCGTCTTCTGACCACGTCTTGGATAATCCCTCCTGGATCCATTGTTGCCTTTGTGTGCTTTGGCTGCTGCTGATCGCTGCTCCTTTTTTCTGCCTAATCATGGTACTCTGTCAGTGTCAAACGGCAGGGTTCTGCCCCTCTCGACTTCACTCCTTCTGAGCTCAGACTGAACTTTGCCAGTTTGGTGACTCTCAAGCTTATTGTTGTTCCCCGTTCCAGTTTTTCAGATGTCACTGATCTGAGACTCCATCCCCGCAGCGCATCCAGTGAACCCAGTCCAGCTGCTCATCAGTTCTCTAAGTCTGTCTGGTTTCTAATCACTGCTCATCTGATCCACCTACTCTTGCCTGTATTTAGGGTGCTTGCATCCGGTTATCAGGGCAAGATAATCTTGTTCTCTCTAACCAGTGATGAAAGTGTTTTTAGAGTTCCTTGGTGTTTCTGATTTCCTGACCTGTTCTGCCTCTCAACCAGTGAGCCTGTCCGGTTCCCATCTGAACGGTTTGCCGGAACTGTCTTCAGGCTCCTGCACCTCTGAGCCAGCCTGTCCCGATCTGCTTGTCTGACCTGGCTTTCGGACTCCTAAACCTCTGAACCTCCCCATTCCTGTTCTGATCTGTTTGCCTGACCTGGCTTCAGACTCCTGCATGTTCTCCGGGGCTGCAGCATCAGGGATACTCTGGCTGGCACCTGCCCCATCTTGTTTGCAGAGCACCGGCTGGATCCTACCCTTGTTCTCTGGGCACGGACTAAACTAGTAAACCAGGTTAGTGACTCACGTTCATAATCCTCCTCCATTAGATTTATGTTGTCAATAACCTATGTTTCCTGTTACAGAGTTTCCTGTGACAGATGTACTTGCAGCTGTTTCCACAGGACAGTTTGATTTTAATGAATGCTTTTTGAAGTTATCCCACTGTCTGTCTTGCCTGAAAACTGGGTCCTCTCTTCTCAGTCATGACAGTGACAAAAGAAAGAGGAAAAATTGTCCAATTTTGTCCCTGTCACATGGCACTAAAACCATTTAGTGATGGTTTCATTGACTGACCATACATTTAAGCAGATTTTAAAACATAATGCAGTCTGCAACCATTTTAATATTGAGGAAATATTTGTAATTGTGCCAAATGTTCCTATAATACATGATTTCATTCAAATTTATAAGAATCTCTCATCCTTGTTGCCTTGTCTGGCAAACTTGTATCATGGCTTTAATTTTTTTATTCTTTCATCAGGGTGAGGTTTTAGTGGTCAGAACCAGACGGGATGATCCAGGTCCCTAAGGTAAAAGTTTGTATAGAGATTAATTCCAACCATTTGCATTTCCACTATTAACTGAATTCTTCTTTTGAAAAACGAAGCCATATATTGTTTTGCTTACACTTGATCATACTTTATTTAGTCCATCTGTTAAATCTGAATAATACTGATGTTCCTGGTTGCAACATCTGGAAATGTAAAGAAGCTCAAGCGGTTTAATGGCGATACATAGTGTTTCAATTATAAAACTCACTTATTTTGATTAGTGTAAGGAGAAAAAGGACCCATGAGTTTAAATGTAGTCGAAGCAACATATTTTTCAGATACATGTATAACTAAACTATGAAGTGGAGACACCACCCAAAACAAGGGGATGTCAAAAATAGTTTGTTGGAAAGGTTGACTGTCCCCTTGGGAGCAGCTCACACACATCCAAAACATCCACCCCACTCACAGTCACCTCACCCTTTGGATGCGTCTGTGAGAGATATTTGTCAGATTTGCTGGGTTCACACCTCCGATCAACACGACAACTCTTTGTGATGAAAGCGACTCTGACTCTTGACACCCACCTCCCCGCTTCTCCTCCTCCATCTTCACTGCATCCCACACTTTTATATCTTTCTCTCCCTTTTCTCCTTTACCATTGCGTCTTGTCCCCACTGACCCTCATCTGTGTCTCCTTCACAGCTCCCCTGTCATCTTTACCCATTTACCATTTTTCCTGCCTGTTTACAAATTTCTTGTCTCGTATTAATCTGCTCTCCAAAATTCTCCCCTTGCAAACTTTCCTCTATCTTGGCCATGCATTCTCGTTTTTGTTTCTGTTTTAACACCTCATCATTTTTTCAGCATATTACATTTTTAACCACTGACTTTTGATATGTTTCATTTTTAACTCTGTTTACCACCACTGACTTATTTACCTGTATTCTGCTTCTTAATTTTTTACTTCAGCTCCTCTATCTCCACTCTTCTTATGTGTTTTTTCTTTTCTCCACCTTTTTTTTTATGATATCACAAACAGAAGCTGCATGAGGTTACATAATGGATGAGCAAACCTCTTCTTCCTCCTTCACACCTAATCAAACGCTCAGCTTAAACTGTAGAACAAGCATCATTGTTAGTTTTGGAAGCTTTTCACTGCTATGGTTGCATATTACATGAAATTACCTCCTCCCAAAATGTTTGAATATGGAAAACAACTGCTTTGTGTTGTCTTTGGAGTAATAAGCTTCCTCCATGCCGCCAACACATCTGGGCCATTAATAAGGAATTGGAGTGAAAGGGGGAGGAAAGGGGGGGTAGGGGAAAAAAAAGAGGACACATGAAACAAAAAGCAATTGCTGACAGCGATGCTACGCTTTGAAGCATCTCCCACTGGGTGTGTGTGTTTGTCTGTCTCCTGGTGTGCGCTTTTGTCAGTAAGCTAAGATAGAGTAAATAGAACAAAAAAGAGGTACACACATGTTGAACAATGCAGAATAATCAGTTTCTAAGTGTCAGCTGCTAAATTCAAAGAGACAACTTTCTCCAAATGAGTAAAACTTCTCAAAAACATCTCATAAGAAGAACACTCACAAACATACGGTATATATCTAGCAACTTGCGATGCCTCCATAGTGCCTAAGCAAACCAAAACCTTTCATACTCATCAATAGTCAGCTTTTTGTTAAATAATTCAAAAATGTGCAAAAAAATACTGTTTTAAGTAGTTTAGCTACACAATGTATCAAATCAGTCATTAGCGACACCCACATGGTTTGATGTTGAAAAATTCCTTTGATAAATTTTGTCCTCAATGCCTAAGGTCAATGTAGAGTGAATTTGGAGTTTGTATCTCAAAAGCTCTAGGAGGAGTTTGTGACTTTGATCTAATAGGCCGTAAAATATTGTGTTGCTTTTCGTTAACACTTTGCATGCTGTTATATATTTGGTCAGTTTCATAGATTTTAGTTTGACAGAGATGGTTAAAAGGAAATCTAGGATTCCACGTAAGCATCCCATTTGGCTTCTTTCGTCTTTGGATCAAGTCTTTTAAGTATCCCCACTGCATGATACTGCAACCATATCTTTTACTGAGGGGACATTAAATTCATATAACATAAAGTGTTTTTAACCACATTCATCTTTTTTATTGGGTCATCTCTCCAAAGCACCCTCATTCCCATGTTTCCTGTGTCTCCTGAATGGCTTGTGGCAAACTCTGAACAGGAGCTCTTGTGTCTTTCTTTCAACAGAGGATTTTTTCTTACCAGTCTTCCATAAACACCATCATTGTGTAAAGCATAACCAATGATCATCCTGTCCATACATTATCCCACCTGAGCTGTTGAGCTTTGCAGCTCCTCCATTCGCCTCTTATGTGCTTCTCTGATTACAAAGCTCTCTTACTTTCCTACCATAATGTTTGCCAGCCAGTTACTGGGTCTGCTAATGCTAAGGCTAACCAAACCAAAAATTTAGCTTATTAAAAAAAGGGGCAACCTCTCTGCGTCTTTTGAGTCTTACATCAGCACCAAAGCTCCAAGGCTTAAAAGACGCTTACCTTCTTTCTCAAGAAGCCTTTTCTAAGAACTGTTAGAATAAAGGTTTCTAATATAAAAAACAAAGTTGGATGTCTAAATCAATTCAGGTTTGATTTAAATGTCTACAAAACCAATTAAAACACACAATAAAAGACAAAAATAAATTAATTATGTCAGTAGGGTGCAATACAATGTCTGTCCAAGAAGTATCCCTTATTTTATTTTTACAGAGCAGGCAACCCTAACTGGAATATGAATACACCTCGGCTATCTTATGTGGCGTCAACCTATTTGTTTCAAATGTATTATTTTATTGTCTCACTCTAGGTATTCTGTGAATGTGTTATTTTTAAATATGTAATAATTAAAAAATATAGCCATGACCTTTAAATTTCTTTGTAATTAAAACTAGCAAGAGGAACTAAGCTAAGCTAAATGTCAGAGAACTGGTGATGTTGACATTTACAGTAAATATGAACTAAAACAAATAAAGCAGCTACACACACTATCTAGAAATAAGTAAAAATATCTTGAATTAAGTATATTTCCCCTTAATTTGAGCAGGTAAATAAGATGATCTGCCAATAGAATGGGTAGTTTTCCTTTTAAAATAAGATAATTAGATAATATGCACTTGAAATAAGACTATGTAATTGTTTTTTTCTTATTTTAAATGTAAATTCTCTTGTTCAATTGGCCAAGTGTCTCACTTACCACCTAAATTCAAGAACAAATGCACTTATTTTAAGAGAAAATTATTTATCTAGATTTCGATTTTTTGGCAGTGTAGTAAAATAAGACAGAACAGCACACAAATCCATGATGAAAATAATATATTTCTTTCCATTCAAAATAAAGAAAATTTCTTAACTGAACCACAGGCAGAGTTAAATGACTAATTTTATGATTTTACATGAGTAATGTCCAGCTGTTGGAACTCTGAATTGTGCACATAGTCTAGTCTGAGGAATCGTTGTCTTTATAGTTACTTTGGAAAGCAGCTGTTTAGTTACAAAGAAAAACGTACCAAATACATCATGTCACACATCACTGCCAGTCGATGCAATCTTAGTAAAACCTCACTTTAGTTTTTTCTGTCTACCAACAAAATAAAGACACACTAACATCTGAATGATGTTTTTTTTTTCTCCATCATCCAGTGATTTCTGTTGAATATTCCTGAGTGAAAATGATATTGGGCTAAACAGTTTAAAACTATGCTTTTCTTTTTTCGTTTATGTATGTGCAGGAGACGCCACATGCACACATTCAAGTTTTAGCTCAAGATCTCACTTATATTCTGTTGTCACCTTGACCAGGATGCTGAAAAGAGCAGAGTCAAAGATAGAGGACCTATCAGCGATAAACCTTCCCCTCCTATTTAAGCTGAAACATTTAGAAGCTGCCAAACATTTTCTTCCTTAAGAATTTTCAAATGTCAGCAGGGTAGAAAAGTGACTGCCAGCATTGCAACTAATGGATGTATGAGAATAGTTTTCTTTCTCAGTATTAAAAGATATTTTTTGTTTTGTTTTTTTCTTTTTAAGTGAGGTAATAAGTGCATGCTTAGAGTTGAAGTTTTTTTTTTTTTTTTACCCAAGCAAATTTTGCTCAGATTCAGAAATTTGTCCTCCTAAACAGCTACTGTATGAATGACAACATCCAAAGGCTTACTAAGTCAAACAGTAAGAAGATTTAGGGGTTTAAACAGTGAATTGCAATTTACGCTGTGATTTTGATAACTAATGACATTAAGGGCTAAGAGACTTACTGTAGGGATGAACAGTATAAAAGACAAGTTGTTTAGAATTTGAATATTTGTCATAAGTAATCAGCCACCTATGGTGCAAACTGCAGGCAGGCCAGGCTTGCCACGCTGTGCTTTTAAATCACTGGACAGGGTACTGGTTTGCAAAGACTCCACTATCACACCCGTCATCCCGACTCTCTCCATCTCACTAAACATCTCTCTGCTCTGTATTTATTCTGTAGCTTACTTAGCATTGGCTGCATAGCAACAGTAGCAGCTGGAGGAAAAGGCTGCTTGTTTCCCTCTAGATATAGAGAAGACGCAACAAAGTAAGACTAACGCTTGGTGGTTTAAATCTCCTGGCCTTAAATCAATGTCTTCTGCAAAGCATCTGATATGATGTTTGACGGACAATCAAAAAATGTTAATACTTTTTTAAAACATTTTTCAACTCATACTAATACTATAGTATTCTCAATAAATTATTAAGACCATTAACCTTTTCACCAAATCTAAATAATATGTTTGTTTAAGGACGTGAGACTTTTTATTTTAAATCAAGAAGGTGCTTGAAATTAAAGTTTTCTTTTTATCTGGCTTCGGTTGGTTAAGAATTTGAACATACATGTAATAAATAAATTAGGATGTAAGCTCGTTTAAGACGTGTGATCCTTCTGTTTTCTTCTCTTCCTTGGAGTTTGTCTCCATGCAGTGATGTGCTCTGTTTAAAAAGTAACACTAAAGCATTATTTATCAGCATCACGGGGGAGGTGCTGTTCACATCTCTGCTCTTACTCCTCATGTGTTCGGATTTTCTCTGCTAATTCCTGCTCGTTAAGGCAGGTGACATGCAAATGGAAGTGCTCTGATTAACATGTTTACCAAAAATAATGAAGGGAGAGGAATAAGTAGTTCTTTACTCTCATTCAGTTGCACTTGGACTATCTTTCTGCTCTGTAATGACACACCCTTATCTTTGTTCTGCTATTAATCGTGTCGCTATTGTAAAATAAGATCTAATCTCTTTCAATCAAATGTCTGTCTGATTTCTGCCTCAGTTCTTAATTTGTTGAATGTGAACTGATATGTGATGGTTTCACACTAATTGGGGTGATGTTTTTGCATATCGGAAAACCTCAGATGTTATCACAGATCTGTGATTGTTGCACATCATGCCTGTTTAATGTGAAGCTGATCGAGGCTTTAGACAAAAAGTAATCTAAGAGAAATCTCAAATGTGTTTTGCTCTACTACTTTAACCACTAACCAGTTAAACTGACAAGATGCTGTGAGACTAATACAGTATATATTTCTGCAATATGTTTCTGAAATGTTACAGATGTTGTAGAGAACATATCTTTGAAAAGAAAATATAAAAATGTTTTTGGGTTTTGTTTTGTTTTTTGGGCAAATATGAATCTGTGATTTATTAGTTGTTCTGGGTTCTTTTATGACCTCCTGGAGGAATCACTAACTTTCTTTTGGGTAATTTTGGTTGTTTTTCCAATTCAAATTATGATTGCTACATAGTCTGGCAAATTTGACTTGCTGGATGCACACAAGAACAGGAGGTGGATCTGATAGACTCAAATCTTCATTGGTGGTTCTAAAGCAGTGTTTTTCAAACCTGGTCATGAAGGCACACTGCTCTGCATGTTTTGGATGTTTCTGAGCTTCAGCACACCTGATTCAGATGATTGCAGTTAAGCAACGCCTGATAATCTGCTATCAATTGATAACAGGTGTGTGGAAGCTGGGAAAAATCTAAAACATGCAGGGCAGTGTGCCTTGAGGAACAGGGTTGAAAAACACTGTTCTAAAGAGTGGTTTAACAGATTCCATTGCCCATGCAGGTCTTGTGTCCTGGCACCTATTACTGTATGGTCCCCTAACTTGAGACTAGATGCTAAGTTTGTTTCTTACCATGATGAGTGCTGGCACATATACCAAATCTGATTCCTCCCTTGCACCAATTTAACTTTAAATTTTAATTTTTGGGTGTTGCACTTTCAGCTTCAGTTGTACTGAGATAGAATCACAGCTCTCATTTGTTAGATCAGGGGTCTGCAACCTGCAATGCCTCACTTTATATAATGAGCAATGCACTATTGCACTGTTTTTGTTTATTTTTTTATTTTGCTCTGTGCCCCCTCCCCCCCTACCCGATAAATTGCATGTCCAAAGTTGGTCCCTGAAGGCAGCTGTCCTCCAAATTTTCAATGTTTTTTTTTACTTCAGCACAGCTGATTTTGATGATTGCACTTAATCCTCTGTCCTGAAGCAGAGAAACATCTAGAACCTGCAGGAGGTGTTCCTGACAGTAAAAGAGGCTTTACATCACACTGCTTTATACAACACCGAAAATGATTTATGATACAGTTGATGTGGACAGGTGATAAC
Organism: Cyprinodon diabolis; assembly: GCA_030533445.1. Taxonomy (NCBI): domain Eukaryota; kingdom Metazoa; phylum Chordata; class Actinopteri; order Cyprinodontiformes; family Cyprinodontidae; genus Cyprinodon; species Cyprinodon diabolis. The sequence goes on from CM060068.1 coordinate 34,791,337, forward strand.
TGGCAGCGACACACTGTTCTAAGCAAGCAGACATGAGTCCACACACACTCACTCACTGCCGCTCTCTGTACAGCAGCGCTGACAGATGTTCTGTGGGTTTTTACAGCTTTTTCTTTAGTTTTACCAAAACTACTAGATAAACTAATTCTACCTATTTATTTGATAATGCCCTAAAAGAAGGGAACGTGAGGATTTGTCCCAAGAAATGCAGAAAATGTATACACTTGACCATAAATCTTCAGACTTCAGCGGAAAACACGTGTCTCACAGTACAGCACAGTAGGACTAACTCTGTGGGAACCTTGTGATAGTTTCTGTTTTGTTCCATATTTTGTCAAGTTGTGGATAAAAGCTCTCACAATGGTTTTCTGAAGTCACAAAGCCTTTTCAGGCTCAAGGATGACAGTGATTGTGTTTCTTATCCGTTCTTGATTTTTTTTTTTTTTTAATATGAAAAATATGTCATAATTGGAGATATTTAAGCCTACTCCATTTCACCAGTTATTCTTTTTGTTACATTTGTTGGTGATTAGGACAGCCATTTTCATGTGGCTGGTGATATTTTATCTCCAAAATTTGCTAAGGTCGTAATAGCATTTAGTCCCTTAATTAGATAAATGGACATCTAAAAAATTATGTATATATGCAGGTTATTTTTCTTTTTTGTAAAATCCAAACATCTAAGCAACAAAATATAAAAAATGGGAACAAGCTGGGCAATAGTTTTTTTTTGTTTTTGTTTTTTTTTATAAGTGTAAGGCAGATGCACAAGAACCAATTACTTTTAATGAGCTGATTGTACAGGATATGTAAACATGTGATGATTAAATCTGGGGAAGCTTGATTTCCGTGTTCATACCTGATGTTTGTTGTTTCAATCTAAAGGTGACAGTCTTATTTCTAGGTGTGATTAGAACAAATTTGTTGAGTTTGAATTGATTCCAACCAGGAAGCTTTGCAGAGAAATTCTCCCAAATTACCATCATGACTGGCTTATTAATGTGTGTGTGTAGACTTTTTTCATTTTATTACATATAATTAGTTTTCTCCACATTTTTTATTAAACATTTCTATTAAACATGCAGCAAGATTGTTGGTTATAATGAGGACCAAATTTTTGCATAAACTACTTTTTGATCTTTTGCCTTGTGAATTGTTTTGTTTTCTTTGTTCTTTTTTTTGTTTTGTATGTTGTTTATATTAATGTCATAATTGCATTTTATCGACTGAAATTGAGAAATATATGTTGATAGAAGTTTTGATCACATCGTCCAGCCTTTTGCGCAGTACATTTACTAATTAATTAACCATCCAGTTTTACCATGTGAATCAGATTATTTTTTCTAGCCCTGCCCATCAAGGTTAAAAGATGGAGCTGACGCTGCACCAGCAAAAATGACTAGTGTGAAGCGTTTTCTTTCACTTACCAAGGAGATTGTAAGTCTTATTTATGACGTGTTTAGAATAAGATAAACTTCATAATCTTTCAAGATATGATCAATGTAACTTTTATTTAGATAAAATGGTCAGTTAGTGATTTATTTGCATTAGTTTGAAGTAACTCCTAGATTTTAATTATTATCCATATGTATCTTCAGTAAGTTTATTAATATATTTATGAATTGGGTTGTGCGAAGGTTCTGCCCTCCATGCTATGCTGTGTGTGTTTCTGAGTGTTGACAAGCATACAAATCATTTTTAGTGTTACTGGACACTATGGTTACCATGTTACTATGTATTCAGGCACCAGTATGTGCTGATGTCTTTCTATCAGGTTCTCACCCTCCCCCCCCATAAGGTTGAGTTATGATCGCACCCTGATGAATACAACTATATAAAGACACCTTCGTTCACACGAATGCACCTCAGCCTTGGTCAACATGCCCGAGATGGCTGTAAATCGTCTTGATGAAAGGTTCTCCCTGGACACTTTTTTCCTTCCTCCTTTAGCCTTCAGGCAGGTTGGTTTATTTCTCCACACACCACCACTTTTATGTGCCATTTCTATCATTTTGCTCTGACATGAACAAGATACAAGCAGCAGTGGAAAATAACCTAATGTTCGTTCTTTTTTTTTTTTGGCTGCACTAAAATGAAAAACACAGTTACAATTTTACACATGAGTCATTCTTGGTTGTGTCAGAAAAAATGATATGCAATGATATAAATGTAAAATATTGCATAAAAGGTTATGAGGCAATTGATGCAACCCTGACAAAAGCTTCTCTATTATGTTAAAATAGCAACAGGACGGAAGTTTGAGAGGAACCTGTATAACATTCACTATTTATCTAATCACAGTTACATTTTTCCTTTAAACTGTCTGCAGGCAATTTTAGCTTGTGTGTTTTTAACAATAAAAATATTAATCAATTGTTACTTATTTGATCAAATAGGAATTGGCACCCACCCAGAAAAAAACCACTTCATTTAACATTTTTTGACTCCATGTAAGCTAAAAAAGGGTAATAAAACAAAGCTGCTTGGACACCAGCGGTGAGGGAAGCTGTCAAGCTGAAGATAGAGTCCAATCGGGCTCAAATGACCTGTGGGACTCCAGAGACAGCTGATGTGTCCCGGAAGTAAAAGTGGCAGGTGGCTCAGCTGGTTGCACTGCATGAAAAGTGGGATTTTCGTCAATATGCGGCACTGTAGATTGTCGTGGAACTTCAGGTTAGCGGCAGTTTACGGCAATTTGTAGGCATCGCCGAAAACTCCCGTAAATTTTCAGAAATTGACGTGGACTTTCTTAGGCAGTGTTCCCCCCATGCCTCCCCCCCAAGGAATTCTAGGGGAGGCTTTAACATGTAAATGAAAATGCTGTGAGCTATACAAATGCAAATCAGGGTTGCAGGGGGAGTTTTCCCCAAGTGACATTTTTCTAAAAGGTAAGAAATTCTCTGATACGAAGAGATCAGGCTCAGTATAGACTCTTACATTTTAGCTGGAATTGATTTATTTAATTAAAGTATAGAGACCAAAACAGATCTTTAGCTGACAGAGCAATACATTTAGAGCAGTAATTATTTTTTTAAAAATTTGCATTTAAGAGAAAAAATAAAATGTTCTGTCAATATGCTCAATTCACAATTACTTAAGTGGAAAAGTTTCAAGAAATGAGTCTGAGATGATTCACTTTATAACATGGCGCATTATCCTGTTGGAAGTAGCCACCAGAAGATTGGTACACTGTGGTCATAAGGTCCGGCCAGGTCAAGATCCGCAATTGCAATCGCACCAAACAGGAAAAAGAACATCAACAAATTCCGGTTCGTCAAATTAAAATATAGCAGCAACAGATCGGTGACTAGAAATTATAGCACAATTCATATATATAAAAAAAAAAAAACTAACACCGTGTATTTAAATGATTGGATGCAAACTATTGGTTATTCACCAACGAGGAAGCAGATTTCTCATCTCCATCAAAATATTTATTTTATACCGAGGGACTTAAACTTTAATCAAATCCATTCAAAAGAAACTTCTTATTACAGGAATGAAAAGAGATGCTGAGTTTGGGAGTAGAGAACAAGTTCATTCAAAAAAAGCAGTTTTGAAGTATCCTTATCCCCGTTACAAAAATCTACAAAAATATATATATATATTTGGGCAGAAACTGAACATATGCTGGATGATGGTGGGATTTTTTTAATATGTCATATTAAATTAAACGCTCACAGGGTTCATACAGGAATGAGTGACTCTAATTTAATGCTATTTTAATGCTATTAGAAATGATTTTAATGCCATCAACAAGAACCATGAACACAAGTTATTAGTGTACAGGAAATATGAAGGAGCTGTAAGCACAGTTCCATGACTCCTGTATGTATGTAAACAAACATACACACACATATATATACGTATATATATATCCTCTAGCTTTTTCTCCGCCTGGAGCTTCCTTTCCGAACATACGGCTTTATGATCAGTTCCACGCAATTTAATAGCGATATAATATATCTGACGAAATTGTTTTTATAAGCATTTTTTATTAAAGAATTATAAATGCTTCGATAAACATGTTCAAATAATTTTTGTGCCAATTAAGGCCTTGATTAAAAAAAAAATGAATGAACTGTAACTATTTTTAATGATCCGCGGAAACCCTGGTTCATCTCGCGCATGCTCTCTACGATCTCCAAGAAACTCAGAGCGAAGTGGTCTGGAGCCACAGCGGAGGATGTATGCTTTGCTTTGTGCAGGCGGTCTGGAGCAGAGTATGTGGGATTTCGGGGTAAAACTCCTCTTGGACGCGATGACGACGCTGCAGTCGAACAAGACGAACTCAAAGAAGAGATGCTAGCGGTAAATATATGTTCGATTACTGCCTGCTAAGCTAAAAGCAGCCTAGCCTAAGCTACGGCCAATAGCAGCCTAGCCTAAAGCTACGGCTAATAGCAGCCTAGCCTAAAGCTACGGCTAATAACAGCCTAGCCTAAAGCTACGGCTAATAGTAGCCTTGCAAGAACAAGCTTTATTAAAGTGTATTTTTTTGTGATTCACAGGAAGCAGTACGCCGTCTTCACAACTCGGAGACTAATTGCAGGCGCTATGAACCGGAGCAAGGGTAAGATTTAAAGAATATGCTTTCATTCTGCGGTAAAAGGAAATGGATACGGATAGATACCGATCATAGCTGTACATTTTGTTTTCACAGACAACTGTCGCCTCACAATGAGGCGGTCACCTCCTATTTGCTCGGAGCCATGTCAGCAAGTCCAGATTTGCACGATGTTGATAAAGACGACATTGTGTGTAAGTGACTTGTTTTAATGCTTTCTCCTTCCTTGTTACTGTGACTTGCGTTTGATATTTTTAATTATACCACTCTCATTTAATTGTTTTCCAGCTGCCTGTAAGACGTATTATGAGACGGTACGCAGGAGCTTCAGATATACGCAGCCTGAGAACACGTTGCGTGCGGAGGCTGCCAAGCAATCTGCTCGGAGTCGGGCTAGAAGAAAGAGGGTAAGATTTTATTTGGTGACTATTTTTCAGGTGCATTGATAGATGTGTTGTGTCCATACTAGAGACTGACATTTTTTCGGGAATCTCCCGTGGGATGGGAGTCAGTATTAGTAACGATCACGGGATTGGGACGGTACAGGATTAAACATTAACGGGAGCAGACGGGAGCGGGAGCAAACCAATAGTAACTTCGGCTCTGAGTTTTTCACCCGCGCTCAAAAACAACAAGAATGGGAGTGGTGCAGGAGCGGGAGTCATTCTGAATGGGAGCGGGATGGGAGTGGGAGTAATTTCACCAGGAGTGGGACGGGACAGGAATTAGATTTCTACTCTGGCCCGGGATCGGGACGGGACACCATTTTTTTCTGTGGGAGTGGTACGGGACAGGAGTGAAAATACACTCCCGTGTCAGTCTCTAGTCCATACGCAGTGCGCTGATTCATTGTTTTTTTTTCAGCTGCTGAAAGCGAGGCAGAGTGTGCTAGCAGATGAGGAAGTGGAACTCTGGAAGTCCGCCACCGTCGACCTCATGTCCGACGAAGAAGATGGCGTCGTTGGCGGTGTCTCTGGATGGATTGTACGGTCGCCGCCATTTCGTAGGCCGGATCTCACTGAACTCTGTGTTAAGCTGCAGTCCCGGTTAGAAGCGATGCCGAAGTACAGGGCCACGCACAGTAGGCGTCTGCACATCGGACCTGCCTCGGAGGGAATGCTGCCAGTTACCTCCAACCCCGAGGAAGCAAACGGACCGTTCACGGACTTGTAATTTTTGGATATGCATGTGTTTGGATACGCGTTGTATATAGTTGTGTGTGTTTTAATAAAGCTCTTTCTTTGCATAAACAGCTTCCTGGCAAATGTTCATTTCCTGTATAAATTCATTCTTGTCCTTGATGGTAGCCTAATAATTGTGTAGTAGTGTAGGATAACATAAATACACAGCATATGAATGAATAAATAAATATATGAATGAATAAATATATATATATATATATATATATATATATATATATATATATGTAAATATATATATATGCCAACCAATCACGAGCGACTTTACTTGTTTAAAAAGAAGTGGTTCCTTCCAATACTCAGTAAGAAAATTGAAGCCTGGCGTGGCCACGTGTGGTTTTGCTGCCAATCACGAGCGATTTCACTTGTTTGAGAATAGTGGTTTCAGCCAATACTTAGTAGGTTATTCAAGCCAGACCTGGCCAGCCACGCGGGTTTGCTGCATTCATATGCTAATTAGGGCCTTTAGTACAGCTGATCGCTCTCCACATACGTCACAGTCCGTTTCCGACAATTTGTGGCACGACAAACGCGGACAAGCGCGGGTTGCAAATTGTCGGAAACTGACGAAAATCAGGGAGATCTGCGGGAGTTTACGGGGACGAAAATCTCACTTTTCATGCAGTGTTGCTGAGAAAAAAAACTTGGGCATGGGAAGAGTTCGGAGAGGCCATAGTGGAAGACTTCCGTACAGCTTTGAAGCGATTCTGGTCCAAAATCCGGCTTCTCAGGAGGCGGAAGCAGTGGAGTACTAACACTATCTATAGTGGAGTGGGGTGTGCTGCTGAGCTCGACTCAGTATGATGGGTATAGGTGAGCGGAGAACTTCGACAGCCTCCTTAATCCCGCCATTACATCTTCTATTGAGAAAGCGAAGCCTGGGGGCTCCAGGTTGGGTTTTCCCATTTCTGGAGTCACTGAGGTGGTTCAAAAGTTCCTTGGTGGCAAGGCCCCAGGGGAGGATGAGATTCGCCCTGAGAACCTTAAGGTTCTAGATGTTGTGGGGCTGTGTTGGTTAACGCGACTCTGCAACATTGCGTGGACATCAGGGGAATTTCCCCAGGATTGCTAGACTGGGCTGGTGGTCCCCCTATTTAAAAATAGTACCGAAGGGTCTGGTCCAACTACAGAGGAATCACACTCTTAAGCCACCCTGGTAAGGTCTATTCCAAGATTCTGGAAAGGAGGGTAGTCCTCAGAATGTTGATTCAGGAGGAACAGTGTGGTTTTCGTCCTGGCCGTGGAACAATAGATCAGCTTTATACCCTCAGCAGGATCCTGGGGTTGCATTAGAGTTTGCCCAACCAGTCTACATGTGTTTTGTGGATCTGGAGAAGGCATTCAACCGTTTTCCTCGCACGTCCTGTGGGGGGTACTCCAGGAGCATACAGTAGAGTACTGGGTCCTATAATAAGGGTTGTTAGGTCTCTGTCAGTCGTTTCTGATGAGGGTTGGACTCCACCAAGGTTGCCCTTTGTCACCGATTCTGTTCATGACTTTTATGGACAGAATGTCTAGACGCAGCCAAGGTGTTGAGGGGATCTGTTTTGGAGGCCTTAGGATCTTGTCTCTGTTATTCTCAGGTGACCAAATTTCACCAAATCCAGAGGGTTTGTTGTTGATGAAGCGAGGAATAAACACAGTTAAAGGCTTGCAGGTAAATAAATTTTTTCCCATGTTATGGAGGGGAAGCTGATTACAATAGCCATTCTCTACTGTCCTCCTCCCATATCTTCGGGAATTTAAGAACAACTGTTTCCAAGTTCTCAAAAATTGAGTGATTGCATGTAGTATACTAGAAATGTCCTTAATCCAGTAATCTCTCATATTTTATATTAGAATGAAATTTACCAGAAAGTCTACATTCTCATCAATACCCTCGGGGCCAAGCCCCTGATCTCTTAGAATTCTACATACCCCCCTGGTTTGACAGTTGCACATCAAGTAGGCTGAAGACATAAAATGTGTATAAATAACAAAATAATAAAAGGAGAACAAAAATACAAAAGTTATGCTATACAGTTGAAGAAAAAAGTTTAATAAAAAAGGTTAAAAGTGTACTGTAATGTTATGTTGTCTGACGCCAATATATGGCAAGGCAAGGCAATGCAAATTTATTTGTATAGCACAATTCAGTACAAAGACAATGCAAAGTGCTTTGCCTGATTAAAATATAGGAAAATAAAACACAATCGGAGCAAGTAGAAGAAATTAAAAAATAAATAAATAATAAAATATATGCAGAAACAAGAAAGAACATTAAAAGCAGTTGGACTAAAGAAAAAAAAAAACTAATGATCTTTCAGTTTAACTTTTTAACTAGAACAGTCAAAGGCAATCCTAAACAAAAGTGTTTTTAGTCTTGATTTAAAGCAACTCAGGCTTTCCGCACTTTTACAGTTTCCTGAGAGTTTGTTCCCGATAAGTGGAGCATAGGATCTCAATGCTGCTTCTCCATGTTTAGTTCTGGTTCTAGGTGTGCAGAGCAGGCTGGAGCCAGAAGACCTGAGTGGTCTGGAGGGTTGATACACTGATAGCAATTCTGTGATGTATTTAGGTGCTAAGCCATTCAGAGATTAATAGACTAACAGAAGTATTTTAAAGTCTATTCTCTGAGATACAGGGAGCCAGTGTAAGGACTTAAGAACTGGGGTGATGTGATCTACTTTCTTAGTCTTAGTGAGGACACGGGCAGCAGCGTTCTGGATCAGCTGCAGCTGTCTGATCCACTTTTTAGGAAGACCTGTGAAAACACCGTTACAGTAATCAATTCGACTAAAAATAAACGCATGGATTAGTTTTTCCAGATCATGCTGAGACATTAGTCCTTTAATCCTGGAAATGTTCTTCAGGTGATAGAAAGCCGACCTTGTAATTGACTTTAAATGCTATATACATATCAGATGTTCCTAAAAGTGATTACTTTAGTGATAAATAAAAAAATATATAAATTTGTAAGTTCAATCTGTATAAAATTGTGGAAAAGTAAATTAAACAACCCTGGGAATTAAGATAGTAAAAACCAAATAACCTTCTATAATATCAGACAGTTCAACCCCCCATCAACTTGTCAAACCATAATGTTTGTCATTGTTTCCCAGAAGCGCAACACAAATATTTTGTAGGAAAATAGTGTGATTATAGAGAGATCACATAGTTATTGTGGATGCAAATGATTTACTTCAATTCTTACAAACTGTTGTAAAAAAACTAAAAAAAAATGAATAAAAATTAAATAAAAAAATAACTTATTACTAAATCACTAAGCGGGTAAGTTACTTGTGTTAAGTCATACTTCTTGAATGGGAAAACATAACTATGCTAGTCATTGTTTCACCATAAGCATGGGCAAGAAATCAAGCAGTTCTTATACAACTGCATTTAAAGATCTATGTTTACAGCAGGAAAGAAAAAAAATGTTTTGCCTCAACAACAACGGATCTTATGTGATATTTCCTGTTTTCCCCACATTCACTATTTTGTTTCATCATAGCCAATAGATAAGGGTTCTGACCATTTTTTTGGGGACCCTCTTGTGATGTTGTTGGCTGGGATAAGGTGCTTTTACTGCTCCCTGTGCTGCTTGGAAGCTGCCAGAAGGAAGGAGAGCAATGAGAAGACTGCAGGAGGCAAGAGGCTGATGGAGATGGAGAGGTCTGCATTCTCATGAGACGCAGCTGTGCTTCAGATAGGCTTTCAGAGCGGAAACAGAGATACAGATGGAGGGAAAAGATCAAGATAAACCAAGAGTTTAGGGTTTTTAGAGGAAGAGTGGATTAAAAGAGAAGAAAAAGAAGCCCTGTGGAGGAGATAAATCTGAGAATAAAAGAAAGAAATGTGCCTTTAAAACACTTTTAGAGCTCTCTTCTGTCTTCTGCTGTAATTGCCAGCAGCTCCGTTTGACATCAGCCCAGGGGTGTTAGATAACAGAGCTTTGTTTCCTGTTCTGTTCTGTTTCCCTTCCTTCTTCACTGCTCTGATATACTCCTGAAAAGACCTTGGAACAATCGGCCAAGATGAGGAATACTACTACTTACACAGAATGACAGGATTTATTTTTCTTTTAAGATAAATGAGATTATAAAACCCACATAGTCAAGTAATAGAAAAACAAAACAATTGACATCTTATAGCTATCTTTTTTATTTTTGTTGCACATATGGACACCTCAATGTTCAATCTTTATGTTGCCTGTAATGATATTCAAGCAATATAATTTACAATTACCAAAATAATTCAGATTTTTGTGGGAGTGTTAGTGTTTCCTTCAATGTATTTACAATTTTATTACATAAAAACATAAATAGTTAGGGAGTATGGTATCCTTAATTTTTTCTCAGCTATATCGTAGAACCATTTTTCCTTATTTTCTAATAGGTAAAGCAATTTAATTTTGCTCATTTTGCCTTTATTTATATGACTCATTCTGTATTTTCCAGGATTTGTTGTTCTAGACCAAAGTGCAAAAAGACTTCAGGAAGCATCACACTGAGTCTGAGAATTTAATGAAATAATGGTAGCAGGTAGGAAACAGGTGTGGAGTCGTTAAGCCAAACCAAGGACCCAATTAACTTTGACAATTAAAAGCTTAGATGCTGTAGAAAACAGGTTCAAATATTTGGCAAAATGAAGAAAAGGTAAACATAATCTATTACAGATGGGCAAAAAAGTAATTTGTCAGCCACTAATTGTGCAAGTTCTCCTACTTAGAAAAATGAAATGGGTCTGTAATATTCATCATAGGTAAAGTACAGCTGGGAGATACAAAATGAGAAAAAAAATATATGAAATAACAAATTTTTTTTAGAATTTCATTTATATGTAGATTATGGTGGGAAAATAAGTATTTGCTCACACCTGCTCCTTGTCAGCTCGTTAGCCCTCCCTTTGTCTCTCTCAGCTATTTATGCTCTCCCTCTGCTCTCACTCTTTGTTGGTTCCTCTGTTGTTGCTGGTCCTGTCATTGCTGCAATCGTCTCCCCTCGTCTCTCCCTGGCTCCTTCTACGTGTTTTCCCTTGATGTCTCCATGGTTCTGATCTGTTACATTTTAGTTGGATTTTTGGACTGCCTTTGTTAACCATTTTTTTTTATTAAAACTACAAGTATTCACCTCAGCCTCTCTGCCTCTGCATTTGGGTCCTCCAAACCTCAACCAAGACGTGACAAAATCTGGTTGCCTTTGACATAATCCTGTTGTGTTTTCTTCCAAATACTTGAATGTGGAGTTATCTTAGATATTGTTGAAACTATTTTCGATCTGCTTCTCCTATTTTTTTTAGGTTTGCAGGCTTCTGTTTCTGCAAAGTGCCTTGAGATGACATGTGTTTTAATTGGCCCTATATAAATAAACTGAATTTAATTTAATTGAATTTTACAAAATACCTAAAATACCAAATGCTGAGCTCTGGTTTGACAACCTTGGAGACAAAGATATTGCTTATGGAGAGGACAAATTCTTTAAAGTGATCCCAGGAGACAAGTAAGAATAATTTTTATTAATTTTACTACAGGTCTAAACTTGTTGTTCATTTAAATACTAAGGTTTTAGGCTCTTTAAAGAATGTACTGTAATCTACACTATGAACAATGTTTTGGTTTATCGTTAAGGTAAAAAACATGATGTTTCAATACTTAATGAGAGTTTTTCATCTTTGCGTTACATTCTGGTGTGGCAGTGGAAGAGCAGCTTAGAGGTCATCCTTAATATCCTGTCTGTTTCTGTGTTTTGTCTCCAGTTGAACCAGACCTTAGAAGCCACATTTACAGAGTGTTTTGTTGTATTCAAAGGGGATTTGGGTTCAGTTTTCATTTGTGTTTATTATGTGTTCAGCATTTTAGAGTTTTTTACTTTGAGGATACATGGTCTTGATTACAGTGATAAGCCCATCACACATGTTTTAACACCTTAAAAGGCAATGATCGTTTCTATATTTCATTTATAAACAATCAAGTATCCTTTAAATCTAAGATGCTGACAAAGGTGACACTTTATTTAGAGGACATTAGACTGAACAGGTGCTGCGAGGAGACTGACAAAAAGAGGAGGAAAGAAAAAATAGAGGACACATAGCAGCTGATGATACACAGGAGGAAAAAATGAAGACAATTATGTTGGCAAGCTGCCAGCGACCATAACCATATAAAACTCACAGCAGCAGGGATTAAGAACATTTTCAGTTTATACAATGTGTGTGTTTAAGACAGGCAAAAAACACAAGAGACTAATTAAAACATACTAAGATATTAAGGCAAGATAAGTGAACAGGGAATATGAGATTTTAAAATTATATTATAATAAAGGTTCCCATAATGATACAAAAGCTAAATCCAAATAATCAAACTGTGGTATACTGTGCTCACTGGATAACAATGCTGTAATGAATGTTCGATTGATGTGTTAAAATGGTGTTTGGTGAAAGATGATATAAATCCCTTTGTTATTATACCTCTACTTGCCCAGGTTAGGGATACTGGGACTATTACTGGTGCAGAATATGGAGAAAAAAGCTTTTTAAAGAGAGCTTGGTGAACTGAGAGAATAACAAGCGGGTTTACTCCTGTTTGCTCATCCCCTGTAAGACAGGCTATGAATGAAAATGCGTGCAGAATAATGTGTGTATAATTTCAAATATATGTGTAACTTTATTTCAATCTGAAAAACTCACATGAAGAGAAAAGACAATTAGAAGAAATTTATTGATGCAATTACTTTGTCTTTGGCGCTCAGACCTTGGCAGGAAACATAGTACTGAATTTTGATAGATATGCATGAACAGGAGTAAAGAACAGGGCTATTTCCCGCCCCCAGGCCTGAAACTGGTGGTGGAGTGGAGATAGATGAAGTTGGTCAGTCTGTAGACTGCTGGTTAGCGAGACGGTATACCAAGCTTTATTGGGAGATCCAGTGGACTGCTTGAGCTGATTCTAGAGTTTCACTCAGGGACCTGGAAGATGGAAGTCCAGTTTAGAGAACACAGGTTGAGAGAACCTGTCCATGATGAGCAAGCATGAAGCAACAGTGCAGCGGAAAAAAACTCCCCATAGGGAAGAAACCTCTGGTAGAACCAGGCTCAACATGGCGGTCTTCTGCCGGACCGGTTGAAATGAGACGTGGAATGCAGTAAGAGTCCGGGAGGAACGACACTCTGATGAATTTTTAGCTACAATGGTGGAGGAGGGGATGGAGGTAGGTTGAAATTGGGTCATCTAATTGAAGTCACACAGCACCGCCTACGCACTAGGTAGCAGACAAGTTGTGAATCGGAGGACTTTTAAGGTGAACTTTGGATGTTTCGTGGAGGTGTGGTTCAAAGCTGATTGGCTGTGTCGTAGGCGGATGAAGGCGAGTATCAATTTCTTCGGTTGAACTTCCGCCTAGGCTCCATTTTTTACATAATTCATTTTATCCAAAGTGCAACTTTAAAATGAAACTGACACAGGAAAAAAGGCGAAATAATGGGATTCGTTTGCTGAAACATTTGCTAAAAGTTAAAGATAGATAGAATGCTCAACATGCATTTGTATCCTAAGAAATTTACCCTAAAATGAATTTGTATTTATTTACTGGAAGAATGTTTTATCATTCATCTTGTTTTCATTCCTCTGGTTTCCTTCTCAACTATCTACAACCTCAAGCTCTCTCCTATAGTGTAAACTTTGAAAAAGTTAATGAATTCCATCCTGAATCACCTCTACCATCATCTCTCTTTGTTTTAATAAATCCTAATTGGGCCTCTCATTAACAGTGTAGCATTCTTCAGCTGTTAATGATGTGGAACGTTTTAATTTGGCCACAGGCTGGACAAAGAAGTCGGTGCGTTGTTCATATTGAATTAGGGAGATGTAAGCAGAGCTGAGGAGGATATGGCTTTTCCCTGCTCTCTAGGGGTGTTTGCAACCAAGCCACGCATTACATGAGTATATAAGTCATGTATTTTGCACCTTTTACCTTTGTGATAGTACGTCTCACCAAAATACTAAAAATCTCTATATTTCCTTACAGTTAAAATATATCAGCTATTATTGTCGCATGGCTTTGCAGCCTAAGGAATTTTAAGATTTGTGTGGCAGTGTGGGAGTATGACATGTCAAATACAAAGAAAACCACCACTTTTTAGAACCAATTAATTGGCTAAAAATAAAAGATTGGGTAAAGAATGTCCTTCTGTAATGTTGTCTGAAGTATTGCTGGAGCCATGCTGTCACAGGTTCAAACCACAATTAAGCTGTCCTTCACAGACTCCTTTCTGTGTAAACACTGTCCGTAGGGTGCTAATTGCGAAAGTTTGCCCATTTTCTGTATTATAATAGTTTTACATTTTAAATATTTTATAAATTTTGATATTTCTTTTCAATTAAATAATCTGCTTAAAAAAAACTTTTGAGATGCATTTCCACCTCCCTAACAGCCACCTTTTATTGTAACAAAATAGAACATAGCTTTTCCTAAAGCCTTGTTAAACTTTCAAACTTAGAAAAAAAAAACACTTAATAGTTACTCTCAATGTCATGTGACCGGTGTATGTGACATGTAACAACCATAAAAAAAATTAAAAAATCCACCATCAACCTTCACTTTTTTTTTCTTTCTTTTTTTTTTTAGACTAGTGATAATAACTACATTAAATGCCTACCTGGGGGGTAGAACTGTCATGTTATTCTGTGAATACTCGCCAGGGAACCAGTTATCGGCCCATTCCTGAACTGGATCTTCCTCTCCAATGTTAAAAGAAAACCATCATATACTATTTTCATATCAAAGGTTAGTTTCAGTTGGAAGTAATGTTTTAACCATATTTATATGTTTCTTGTGACTGGAAGTAAAATTAATGTTTTAGAGAGACCAAGAAAGAACCAATGCTTAAATCTTGTAGAGAATCCATCAAAACATTAGTGTCATGGCATATAGTGCAGGAGACAACACAAGTTAAACTTTGAACACAACCAAATTTCATCACTAAAGAAAGATAATCAGAATACTAGTGAAAACACACAGTGCATCCACATAAGGATTTATTTTGCTTTAATGCTAGTAAATGTTTTCCCATTTATCATCCTTGAGTTCCTTTCTCATTTATTATGAGAAAGGAACTTAAACCAAATGATGTTGAGTCTGTTATAGTGGGAAGTAATATGGATGGATTCATTTATAGGCATCATTTTAAGAGGGGGAATTTAGAACAGTTTTTTCTACTAATTAATTATACCGAACTTAGAAAACAAAATTCTAGATCTTTAGTTTGAGCTTATACTACTTCATCTCTGAATTATATATGTTTTTCTAAGATAGTTAACCTGTTTATCGTAGCCTTTTCTTTTTAGGGCTTTCAGCACAAAAAATTGCACAAATTGCCAAGGCAGCGTGTTTCACTCTAGTAAGCGTCATATTTAACAGGAGGCATCGACACTTCTGTCTTATTCCTCTTCTACTCGTTTGGGTTCCGGATAGACGAGTCCGAGTAGCGCCATCTCTCTGCGAAGCTGAGTCCAATGTGGTTTTTAGATGTGCAGTGTGAGCAGGTAGATTGCATCAGAGCGTCGGGTCGCACAGTCTGAGAACGGAAGTATCGTGAGCTGTGAACTGTAGCTGCGTGCAACCATTGAAAAAAAATTGTACAGTGTATGCCCGGCTTGACTGGCCTACCTGGTAGATGTTGATACAATCCTGTTGGTTTTTTTTTTTTTTTATCAAAGAGGTTGATCAACAAAAATGTTTTTTTAAATTATTGCACTTTTATGTAAAAAAAAACATCGGCATTCATGACCTTGTAAAGTTCAATACTACAGGGCAATGCTTTTATATTAAAAATAAAATCCTTAAAGCTGTCATAAAAAGGAAGAAATGGTACAGTTTTTATTAATTACTTTTTTGTGTGATACTTAAATAAGATGTTTAGTTAAAAAAAACATTTCTTTTTTTTTAAAGAAAAGAAATTACCAGAGACACTGTAAACCCATCTTAATATGTCTTCCTGACCCTTTTCTTTATCTACATTAACAATCCATCTTTGTCAAAAACCATGTTCCGCTTTGAAATTTGCTCACCAACAGAAGTTAATCAATCAAAGCTTTTAACTGATAGAAATGCATACCCTTTATTTGACATATGCTCCCTCCATTCCCGTGATTAGAAAAAATGAACATCCTCAAAGTTGAGATAAATGATGTTTCTCTGTCTTCCAGGCCTTACCGGAACAAAATCGCCTGTTCACCTCATTCAACCTACAGTATCATCTCATGCAATGTTGAGAGATTCCTCTGCTTAAGGCTGATGTCTCTTTAAGAGTCGCACATATCGCTATGAGAATCCTTTAATAAATTGGCTGCCCTGTCCTGTCAGCTGTAATGACATTTAAAATGACCATCCAAGCATGCGTGTGCACGTGTAGATGTGCATGGGCGTCTGCTGTGCTTTGGGGAAACAGCCTTTGTTTTCAAATATTTATCACCCATCAGTCTATCCCCACATCTGGGAGCATATTTCTAGTAGTTCTTGACCTTTCAGGCTGGTAAACATACCAAGAGCTCATTCTTGTCCTGACTGGTGTATGGAGAGTGAGAGTATTGTATCTTCTTCCTTTTATTGTTACTTGACATTTAGGTGTTCCAGTCTTTGGAGGGCAAGTCATCACCGGCTTCAATGTTTGATGCTTGAGTAAATGGAGACATTTTTTCCCTTTAGGAGCTTAGAGTTTAATCACAAAAAAAACTGTTAAAGCAACAAATTTTGTTTTGTTAAAAACGTTAGAAAAAGCAACATTTTTGCAAGTGGAACATACAGATAAAACATGTCTGATGAAAAACACAGTTTTGTCTAATGTGATCTAATAGTGCTTGGTACATAAGCAGGCTTATATACATCACTTTAAAAATCTCAAATGACTTTACAGGGAGGCAAGAAAAAAAACGCCACAGCAAGATGCTTAACAAAAAAGATTGAAAGATTTAAAACAAAAACACAAAACAAAAGTGAACAAAGAAATTACAAACATTGAAACATTAAGAAATGCCTGGAAGTGTCTTCAGCTGCTTTTGGAATAAAAAAGGGTTTTCTTTGCAGAGATAGGTGTAAGTAAAATACAAAAGTGAAGAAACTGTAATGATGGGTTTCAGATATTTTGCCCACATGCAGATACAACTCAGAGGCGGATGAAAAGTTTAACAGTTTATTGAAATGTGAGACTCAGAGAGACAAAAACCAAAGATTCACAGCTTGGGGAATATCCAGCGGTCAGGTGAACCGGAACCGGAAACATGTAGATGACTTGTTGTTGCTCATTGGTTCCTGTTTGTGGGGACTGTACAGATAGGAGATACTTGGCTGGAGGGGGGGACAGGCAGACTAGTAGTGCTCCTCTGGACTGCAAACTGAAGTGGTGAATGATTTCCTTAATCTCAGAGAGATGAATAATTCCTTCCAAGGCTTGAAGGACCAGGCTTATCCAGTAGGTCAGGAAATTATCCCAATACTGGTGTCAAGGTGGTGACAGTCCGCTGCTCATATACTTCTCAGGTAATGACCAAACGAGCCGCAGGTGTGGGTGATAAATCAGAAGAGGCCCTCCAGGCCAACAGTAGAAAAGGGCACCATCTAGTGGATGGGTGCAGACAGTAAAAGAAAAACACAAAAACATTTCCCACAAACAGAAACCCTAACAGAAACGTTTTAGCAGATAACCACTTTACCATGTAGGGCTGGAGAGTTATTATTATTTTTTTTTTTTTGAATTATGTTGGCAGGGAATCAGTGCACTGAAGTGACCTCTGAAGTAATTTATGGGGGGATGGGGGTCCATGACTCTAAGGGCATCCTTGGAGCCATGATGACTATGATCATCTTTATGGACATGGTGTTCCATTCTCTTGATGGCTTCCAGCAGGATAATGCATCTGATCACAAACAAACTGGTGTCCAGAACTTAACAATGCATTTATTCCATTACAATGGTCATTAAAGTCACCAGAATCAATTTTAACAATGCACCTTCAGATGATCTGAGTCAAGAGAATCACATCGTGGATGTTCAGCTGACAAATGTGCAGCTGTGTGATGCTATCTTGTCAGTATGGAGCTAAAATATCAGGAACCTTTTAAGCACCTTGTTGAATCTCTGCCAAAAAGACATTAGTCTTCTTAATGTATAATGGCACTCCAGCCTGGGATGAATAACGCTTGTCTATGAAAAGGGCAATTGTTGAAGTAAGTGTTCAAGAGAAATCATTTTAACAATAAAAGACAGAAAAGTATCTGATCTTACTGTCTCCAAATATGTAATATGTAATAAATTATAATAATAAATATAATTTAATATAATATAATAATATAATATGTAATAAATTATAATAATAAATATAATTTAACATAAACAAATAAAAACTCTTCACCCACATGGCCCTCTCTGAACAAGCAGTGTCCCAGTGAAGCACAATGAACATGATGTGCATGCTCTAGGAATGTTTTCAGGCAACACATTAATTCATCAAAGACATGATATGCAAGACATGTTATTCCTTTCTAATGCTGACAGTGAATATTTTATCACTTATGCTGTACATAGTTAGCATTTTCTCACCAGATTTCATGTTTAGATCTCATTGACTTTCTATCTTTGGAGAAAATTATTGGATATAATCATTAGAAAATCAACATATTTGATCTATATATGTTTTTTCTCTGCTCCTGTTGCCAGAGATTTTCACAAATCAATTTTTCAAAGTCAATTTTTTTCTAAGAGGAGGAAACACCATGATATCGGTTGCATGTCATGATGTTAGACTATGAAAATACATTGCAAATTGGTATAAATATTATTATATTATTATATATATTATTATTATAAATATATAAATATGGTACAAAATCAAGCTCAAGAGTTATGTAAAAATCTCACATGTTAATTTTTAATAAAATAAGACATTCTGTTTTATCAAAATAAATTTCAAATTCTAGTCTTTTTATCTTGTGTATTTTACCAGACAAATTGCTTGGTCAAAATCAATAAAATATGTGTGTGACTTTTTTTTGCTTAGGTAAAAGTTACAACACTCTACTCTTTCAAAGATACTGTTACCCCCTTTGGCTGAAATAACCTCACTGGGGGGCTTTTTGTAATTTTGCCATTTACCAGGATTTGATATTGTTCTCTGAAAAGGCTGCCCCACTACGCCTTTACAACTCTGAGGGATTTCTTTGTACTTCTGTACATTCAGTTCTCAACACTGCACAGCATTTCAATTGTAGTTGAACTTTGACTCCACCAACATCAATGCCTTTCTTTATTCAGAGGCTGTTGTAAGTTGTCTTGTTTATTTATTTATTTTTTTACACATCCTATTATCCTAAATGACTTGCTGATAAAAAAAATACCTGACACCATTTAGTTTCAGGTTTCTCAATTAAAAAATGCTTTTATTTTTAAAAACAGGGGTTTTATTTTTTTTAAATGCTAGTGTATCCCAGAAACAAGACTTTGGCCATTGTTTCACTCTAAGAGGAGATTAGGAAGCTTTTAGCAAATGACATGTGCTCAGATGTGCCCTGATAATGGAAATTACTCTACCAGTAAAAAAGAAATAGGACTCTATTGACTGCCATTGTGAGGGTCACCCGAGGAGCAGTGTGGGGTTAAGGGTTGTGTTGCACCGATAACAGAATCGGCCAGGGCCCCGACACTGCACT
This sequence comes from Cyprinodon diabolis, assembly GCA_030533445.1. Lineage (NCBI taxonomy): Eukaryota > Metazoa > Chordata > Actinopteri > Cyprinodontiformes > Cyprinodontidae > Cyprinodon > Cyprinodon diabolis. The sequence continues at coordinate 34,810,782 of CM060068.1, forward strand.
AAAATGGTGGCATCTGTATCGGCGAGTACCAACAAACAGCCAAAAGTTTATTCAACTATTCTCAACCATTCCAGGAAGGCAATAAAAAGTTCTACTGCATTCACTTAGTTTTTTTTCCTGCGTCACAAAACCATTATTTTACATCCAAGTAGTATGCAGTTCTTTATATATACACACGCATCAATTTCAAACAGATGGTATTGGCCGATTCTGCACAGCCAGGTATCGGTGACAAAAATGGCATCGGTGCAACGCTAGTTAAGGGTCTTGCTCAGAGAACCAGAGTGCCAGCTGTGGGGATTGAAACGGGTACTTGCAACCTTCTCAGAGCACAAGCGCACTGCTCTAACCACTAGGCCAACCCTCCCCTTACTGATAAGGGGAGTTTTGATAAGGGACATACAATGTTGAGTGATTCAGCAGATAATAATGGAAGTTAGCCAAAGTCAGGAATGTCTGACGGAAATTATAGTGATCCTGCACTACAACAAGATAACCTTTTGTTAAGTAGCGCTGTTTAACTCTCTATTTAAATGTTCAACATATTTAGATAATGCTGGATTGGAAGATTCTCTTGTCATTTTGAATCATATCTCTGTAGTAAACATCTTGCTGCGTTATTACATCACACACATGGATTTATGCCATCCAACATGCCTCCGTGATCAGACAGCACGCATACGACTGCACTTCTTTTATAGACATCCTTATCAAAACTGTGGTCTATGGCTTCAAAGAGCTATTGCTGGATTTTAGCATAAAATATAAAAGAGATCACAGATAAGGCAACCATATTGTGCCGTTATGTTCAATGCCCGCATAGCAACGCCATAATTTGAAATAACTTTGTATTCAATGTCCACCTCAGTAGGGTAGGCACATATGCTATATGATCAAATAACTTCAGGATTGATATGTTGTTCTGTGAAAACATGCCTAATTGGCTGTGTATTAGAACAACAAATGAATGTAATGACTAGAATAGAGAAGTCCCAGAATTCAACAAGAACAACAAGGGATGTTTTAACAGTTTATTAGAAAAACTGTTTTGGAAAGAAACCTTCGTTGGTCCAAGGGAATGCACAGGGTCAGATCCGTGAGAGCAGAGAGAGGCAGAATGATCAAGGGGACAAACCAGAGTTTTCAAAGTACAAACTTTACATATAAACAGATGCTTGTTTGTCCTTACAGTTGGGTTTGTGCAGGTGTGGTCTCCTTTCCACATAGAAACATTCAACTGTGTTGTGCAGTAGAGACTCAACTGAGCATGCAGCAATCACAAAATGGGGAGGAACTGACAGGTGTGTTGAATGCTGAATCAGACAAGCTCTAGTGCTAGGCATCATGACAATGAAAGGAAGAATCAAGCTTAGATCATGGTAAAACAATCAACTTTGCACACATATGGTATAAATTATTTATAACATATTTAAGTTAAAAACTCTTGACTAAACTGGTGAAACTGAGTTACAATACACACAAATTGATGGAAAATCTTTAATAATAAAATTATGCAATAATATCTGTTTGGTATGGATTTTATATTTAAGAACCAAAGTTTATCTTAAGAGAGTGTTTGGAGTGAGGTTGAATTAGCTTTTAACCAATAAAGAACGTCTGGAATGTGTTCAAGACACTTCACAGTGGGAATCCAGGGAGAAAACATTTAGTAAAATTATATTTTCTTAAATTGCATGCCGAATCAGAAATCAATAACCTTTTGGTTAATAAAATTTTAACCTTATGCTATTGTTCCCTATGGAATTGTTGCGGTAAGGCCCACGCTTTTTTTGGCTTGGCCTATAAAACAATTGAGAAAGTAGCTAGCAGGTCCTGTAAAAAGACAAAGTGCACCATCTCCATCTGGCTTTGGATTGCTCATTAATTTTGATGTTCGGCTGATCAGGTCCAAACGGTTTCATCTCCAGCTTCTCTTGGTAAGTTTGGTTCCCTCCCGCGACTCGGCCTGTCAATCACCCGCACAACAACTGTAACGACAGTTCCAGGGCGTAGCTTTGGTGTGCCTAGAGCTCTCCTCCTATACATCTGTATGGCAGAGGAGCTACTGCACAAGTACAACTTTTAACAAGAGTCAATGGGAAAAATGTTTGCGACCTAGGGTGGAAATGCATCACTGATCTGACAAAAATTAAATGACGCTTTACTTGTCATTAAAGATTAAGTAGTTACCTTGTCACAGTTGGGTTGAGGTTTTGAGAACCCAAATGCAGAAATCAGGAAGCAAATGTGAGTTTTGAAGATTTAATATGGTAACTGAGGCAAAAAAAAAAAAAAACCAGAATACTTCAGGGGAAAACTCACATATGGAGCCAGGAAAAGACAAGGAACCAGCACTACGGAACTGCACAGGGAGAGTATGTATAGAAGACAGAACAAAGACTGGACTAATGAGCTGACAAGGATGTGTGGATGGAAGCATCTAGAAGGAAGTCAAGGGGAAAGGAAACAAACAAAAGGGCAGAACCCTGAGATATCTTGCAAATCTAAAAAAATATATATCAATATATTTCAAAATATTTACATTTTATAATTTAAGTTTAATTTGTTTTTTTTTTTGTTTTTTTTATGTCTTAAATTAATGCCCATTCGAGGGCTTTTCCGGACAATTGAGACAGAATAAAGGCTATTTTCCTCTTGTCATTAGGAAAACTTGACGGCGAATGCTCAAAAATGAGCTTACACTGGAACAAAAATCCCTTGCACTTACTTGGATTGCCGAAAAACTTTTCAGGAAGTGAAGGGCGGAATTCAGGAAACGACGGGCTGGGTTCTGACCTGAGTGGAGGATTTGTATCTTGAACCGGAAGTTGAACGGTCTCCGTTCCAGGTGTAGTGTTCTGAAGATAGCCGGCTATTTCCTGGAATGAGCGATTTGTTTGGTCATGACGTGTGTTTAACTCACGGAGGGCGGTGTCGTGGCTCTGAATGAGAGTTTGTTGTTGCTCCAACATCCTCCTGAGTGATTCCGCTGGGTTAGTCTGTTGGCCAGAGTGTTCTGTCATGTTTGGTTTAAGGTGTCTAACCCACATGCAGAACACTCAGAGGCAGGAGAAAAGTTCAAAGATTTATTGATAAGTTTGAACACAATAAATGAACAGGTCCAGAGGGGAACTCGTTTGGTCACGAGTGGGTTCTGAAAAGCCCACAGAAAAATCAGATCCAGGACTGGTCACGAGTGGGTTCACTGCAGAGGGGGACAGAGGAGTTAGTGGAGGTCCAGGTATTTTGCAGGATGAGAGTGTGCAGGGCTATACCTGTTCTGGAGTTGAGCAGAGTGGCAGAGGGGGGGAACCTTGAGGGTCCAGAGGCTGTCGGCAGGCTGAGGGCTAGGCGGAGGCAGAGCTTAATTTGAGTGCTGGCAGATCACAGATTTGAGTTTCCTTCCAGTGTCTTCTGAGAGCGGGCAGGCAGATCTTTGACAGGAATAATTCTCCAGAGTTCTTCAGAGAACGGACTGGCAGACCACTGGCAGAGAAACTCCTTTGTAGTTGTTTTCGGTTCTCAGGAGTGGGCCAATTGCAGAACCGCCTTGATCTTGTCTTCAGACGGCTTCACCTGCCCGCCCTCGAGCACAAAACCTAGAAAGGTGGCAGATGGATGATGAAACTCACATTTCTCAGCTTTGACAAACAGCTTGTTTTCAAGGATTCTTTGAAGAATCAAACGGACGTGCCTGTTATGTTCAGACAGGTTTTTGGAGTAGATCAGAATGTCATCAATATAGACAAAAACGAAGATGTTCAAAAAATCTCTCAGAACATCGTTAACCAGGGCCTGGAAACAGGCAAGGGCGTGGATCAGACCAAAAGGCATTACTAGATACTCAAATTGCCCTATAGGGGTTTTAAATGCAGTTTTCCATTCATCTCCTTCTCGGATTCTGAGGAGATGATAGGCGTTTCTTAAGTCCAACTTAATGAAAATTGTAGCTCCTTGGACGGGTTCAAAGGCAGAAGCTAACAAGGGTAAAGGGTATTTGTTCTTAACTGTAATTTGATTTAGACCTCTGTAATCGATACAAGGTCGCAGAGATCCATCCTTCTTTCCCACAAAGAAGAAACCGGCCCCGAGAGGAGATGAGGAAGGTCGAATTATACCGGCGGCTAAGGACTCATTAATATATTTTTCCACGGTCTCCCTCTCGGGCTTGGAGATATTATAGAGCTGACTGTTAGGGAGGGGGGCTCCAGGTAGAAGATCAATAGCACAGTCATAAGGTCTATGCGGGGGAAGAGAAAGTGCACTAACCTTACTGAAAACAGGTGCCAGGTCGTGGTAGTCAGGAGGTACTAAGGAAAGATCAGGCGGGTCAGCCTCCTGACGACTAGCCGGAGACTGAGTCGAAGGAGCGGCGGAGCGGAGACAGGAAACATGGAAGGATGCAGACCAGGACTCAACATGTCTTTTGGACCAATTCATGTGTGGATTATGATGTTGAAGCCACTCAAATCCAAGGACTATGGATGAGCTGGCTGATGGAAACACGAAAAAGGATATGGTTTCTCTGTGGTTACCAGAGATTAAAAGTTCGAGCGGCTTGAGGTAATCTTTTACCGTCGAGGGCCGAGACTCTCAGAGGCTTATTCAATGGGGTGGTTTCTATGTTAAATTGTTGGACCAAAGTCTTGTCAATTAGATTCTTCTCACAGCCAGAGTCAATCAATGCTGATAGCGTGAGGGATTGATCTGTGAGAAACAGAGTTCCAGGTAACATCAGGCGAGGAGATTTCTCAGTTTGAAGATGGTCCGCCAGACTCCTCATTTCCTCTGGCGGACCCCGGCTTTTACCTTAGCTGGGCAGGTTGAAACAAAGTGACCTGGTTCTCCACAGTACATGCAAAGGTTCCCCTTAAACCTCCTTTGCCTCTCCTCGGATGTGAGCCTGGTGTGACCGATCTGCATTGGCTCAACTTCAGAGGATTCTGTGGAAGGAAAGACGTAATGAGTCTTAGATACAGGGACAGATACAGGTGGATTTCGGCTCTTAGATCTGGACTCAGCTTCTGAGGAAACTGAGGAAAAAGAGGTGTCATTTGTCTTAGCCGTTGGGGCAGAAACAGAAAAAACATGGCTTCTAAATCTAGACTTGAATCTGGCTCGTAGTCTGTTATCCAAACGGATTGTTAACTTTATGAGTTCCTCCAAGGTTGCTGGCTCATCGAGAGTGGCCAGCTCGTCCTTTATTGATTCATCTAGAGCATGGAAATAAGTGCTTTTGAGCGCAGATTCGTTCCATCCGGAAGCTGCAGCTTTAACCCGGAAGTCGATTGAAAATTCGGCAACAGTTCTATTTCCCTGTTTAAACTCCATAAGTCCACGAGATTCAGTGGACTTATCAGTGTCTTGATTGAATACTTGCATGAACTGTTGGATAAATTCTTCAAATGAACAATCAAAACTAGATTCTGAAGAAAATCTGGCTTCCGCCCATTCGAGGGCTTTTCCGGACAATTGAGACAGAATAAAGGCTATTTTCCTCTTGTCATTAGGAAAACTTGATGGCGAATGCTCAAAAATGAGCTTACACTGGAACAAAAATCCCTTGCACTTACTTGGATTGCCGAAAAACTTTTCAGGAAGTGAAGGGCGGAATTCAGGAAACGACGGGCTGGGTTCTGACCTGAGTGGAGGATTTGTATCTTGAACCGGAAGTTGAACGGTCTCCGTTCCAGGTGTAGTGTTCTGAAGATAGCCGGCTATTTCCTGGAATGAGCGATTTGTTTGGTCATGACGTGTGTTTAACTCACGGAGGGCGGTGTCGTGGCTCTGAATGAGAGTTTGTTGTTGCTCCAACATCCTCCTGAGTGATTCCGCTGGGTTAGTCTGTTGGCCAGAGTGTTCTGTCATGTTTGGTTTAAGGTGTCTAACCCACATGCAGAACACTCAGAGGCAGGAGAAAAGTTCAAAGATTTATTGATAAGTTTGAACACAATAAATGAACAGGTCCAGAGGGGAACTCGTTTGGTCACGAGTGGGTTCTGAAAAGCCCACAGAAAAATCAGATCCAGGACTGGTCACGAGTGGGTTCACTGCAGAGGGGGACAGAGGAGTTAGTGGAGGTCCAGATATTTTGCAGGATGAGAGTGTGCAGGGCTATACCTGTTCTGGAGTTGAGCAGAGCGGCAGAGGGGGGGAACCTCTGCCTCCTTAAATACGAATCTCCTGATGAGCAGATGAGCGACAGGTGGTGCAATCAGCTCCGGCTCCAGGAGATCTCGTACGCCCTCTGATGGAGAAAGTGGACAGACCTCCAGATTGTGGCTGAAATAACTTAAAATGGAACTTCAATTCTTTTGGTGCATGAATAATAAAATTCAACTGAATAAATATATATCTGTGATGCATCATTTAAACTCTTAATTGATAAACTGATAGGCTGCTATGTGACATATCCATGTTTTAATGTATCTATCTCATCATTATTGACACATTTGAAAGCCAGGAAAAGTAAGACATTTTCACTTCATCCCTATGTCGTGACTCTAAAGTGCTTGGATCTATTTTGGATTTTGACTTAGCTGTAACTTAATTATAAAGTTCGAGATGTTATGTTACATCTCTGCTCATTCAAACAATCCAAGATAAATCATGCATAATAATGTCTGTGTAGGTTTAAAAAAGCTTGCATCTGGCATTAAGATCCATGTGGGTTGATCAGATCTATTTGGCAAAGGTGGGAAGCAGGGGTTAAATGTTTTGGATCAGCTGCCATTTAAAGTTTCTTATTCCCCGCTGATGTTTTAAATTTCCCCCGACCTTTACAAAATTACTCATAAATGGAAGAGTTATTCATTCTCATGTTTGCGTTCTTGCTTCTGCCTCAAAATTATCATTTGACCTTCAGCGCTTTCCTGATTTTCTCACAGCAGCTCAGGGGGGATACTGACACTGACTTGCACAAAATGTAGATTTGAAAACAAATGTAAACGTACAGTACACAGCACCTTGCAAAAGTACCCCACCACCCCTTGTCTTTTTACCTACTTTGTTACATTCCAACTTCAAATGTTTTTTTTTTTGATGGGTTTACAGCAAATGCTGTAGCTCATGAGGAGAAATAGGAAATCACAAGAAATCTGGTGAAACCAATTCAAAAGTCACACAACTGGTAAAAAGGGAGGTCCACCTCTGTGCAACCTTGGTCACACTTTCTGTTAGTACAAACACAGCTTGTCTGGAAGCCTGATGCGACAGCAACATCCATCCATCCATCCATCCATCCATCCATCCATCCATCCATCCATCCATCCATCCATTTTCTATAGGCTTTATCCCGGCCTGGCTCCTGAGGGGTACTGGTGCCTATCTCTAGCTGTCAATGGTCGAGAGGCACGCTACACCCTGGACAGGTCGGCTCTGACATAGTTAAGCAAAATGCATTATATCATGTAGATCAAGAATCTCTCCATACAAGTGAGAGACAAATTTGTTGAGATGTAAAAGTTAGGATGTGGTAATAAATCCAAAGTCTTTAAAGTTGCCCTGGAGCAGGAAATTCTTTGTCTTCAAATATAAATGAGATAATACAACAACAAACCTGGGAAGATACAGTGGCCCACCAAAACGTACAGACAGCACAAGGAGGAAATAAATCAGAGAGCACAGGAACCAAAGGTGACCCTTAGTAAGTTCCAAAGTTCTAGAGCAGAGACGATAGCGATTGAACAAAGGCCCACAATGGGGCTTACATTCCATAGAACTGGGCAAAGAGTGTCTAGAAAAAGCCATTATCTTCAGAAATATGAAAAAGCATTTTGAGTTAGACAAAAGGCATGTTTTCAGCTTCCCAATCCACCTCGGTGGTATGTCTGGCACACACCTTACTGTCAGGCAAATGGACCCAGAATTCAGGCAGACATAACAGGCTAGTTTAAAGATACAGAACAGTTTATTGACAGCTCTGGATAACCACGACTCATCTTTCTCTGTAGAGACAGACACTCAGGTTAGTGATCACTAGGATCAGATGGGGAACAATAACAAACATGTGAATTACTAACCTGGTTTCAGTTCAGTTCTCCACAACGTGTGCCGTGATTCAACCCAGAGAGTTCCAGGAGCGAGGCACAGGAGTCCGGAGGATGAGTCCAGAGCAGAAAGGTCTGCACTGTTTGACCTTCGAAACCAGAAGGTCAGAGAGTCGCAGAGGTAACAATAGGATACTCCAAGCAGGGGGCAGGGGACAAATCCAAGGTCTGTAACAGAACTGATTTAAAACAGCAGTCGGAACAAAGGGAACAGGCAGAAAGAGACTGGAACAGGGCCAGGCCAACACTCAGGAATCCAAAAGCAGAAACAGGTCAGCATCAAAGAGTCAAAAACACAACAAGGTAGGCTAGATACTTCTTACACTTGGCTCGAATAATCTGTCTCTGATGGCTGGAAAACAGGCAGCATAAATAGGAGCTGGAACAGGTGGATCAGATGAGTGGTAATGAGCAACCGGGCAGAGCTAGACAGGTAAATGGAATGAGTAAATAAGCCAGCTATTAGCGCCAAGATCATGGCACTTCTACATTCCAAACCATACCTACTCTGAAACATAATTGTGGCGGCATAATGCAGCTGGGTTGATTTTTTTTTTTTTTTTTGTTTTTAGCTGCAGGAAAATAACTAGTCTGAGTCAGAAAAAGATGGATTATACTAAAAAAAGGGATGTTCTTGAGCAAAAGCTGTCAGTACCTGTGATCTGAGACTGAGATGGAGGTTCACTGTCCAGCAGGACAAAGTAAGAAGTATGTTCTAAGAAACATTGAAGAGTTTTAAAATGAAAGCTTTAAATTGGCTGGAATAGTCCAGGCAAAGTAAGTTGAGACTCTTGAAGATAGTTATTCACAAGCTAAAACCCTTCGAAATGAAGGAGGTGGAGTAGTTTTGCCATGAGGTATAAATATATATAATATAAACACATGTTTTATAACTAGATAGGACGCCTTTGGAAATCAGTTGGACTTTGGCATGTGTAGCCTGTGGTTGTTCAAACTTTAAATATGAACAGATGCTTGTCTGTTCTTACAGTTGGGTTTGTGCAGGTGTGGTCTCCTTCCCACGTAGAAACATTCAACTGTCGTACGGTAGAGAGTCGACTAAGCAAGCAGCAATCACAAACTAGCAGATCAAGGCGGATTATCTCCCTCGCTGTTTAAATCCGCAGCAATCGTTAAACAAACACAGATGATGAGAACCAACTTATGATTTAGAAACGGATCAGGAGGTTCTGCACATAGACTGAGCTTTCTAACTGGAGCTTAAACACCAGAAATCCTTCAGGAAACAGACGACTGGTCAAAATACGCCTCTAAGTCTGCCTTGAATACAAAGCATGACCTGCACATCCGCAGAAGTTCGGTTCTGTGTTTGGTTAAAATCTAGTCTGGCTTTTATGTGGATTATGTGCATTGAAATAACATAAAACCCTTTTTAATTTGTTCAAAAACATCATTAAAATGTCTAATGAGTCTAATTTACTCAATTTAATGTTCTCTTAATTAAAGGATCCTTCATTTAGGTTTGCATCACTGCTGTTGGAAAACTTTTAAAACCCTATTCTAATAATTGTTTATCTAAAATAAATAATATTGGTTTTAAATTGGGAAGTGAGGTTTATAAATAGATTATGTACATTAAGAATTTGTAACTTCACCTTTAAAAGCATATATTAATTAATTATTTATTATTGTTAAAGTGTGGCACTTTTATTCTATAATTATATTGCAATAACATTTATAGTTTTATCTTGTTTTGGAAACTTGATAATCAGCATTTCTGCATGTCTTTATTTTTATTTTTACCCTTTCTTTCCAGATATGTACATCCCAGCACATCCCTGACTCTGATAGTGAGTGAATAGCAAGCACCTCTGGAACAGTTGAATTCCTCTGTGAACACACGTACATGTTCCCAAAGACGGATGAATGCAGGCAGCAGACACACATCTACCCAGCAACTGTCTGGGACAGAACCAACCCCCTACCACCCCCCAGACCCACCCCCCCTTTTTGCTCTTCCTGTAATATCCTTTGAGCCTGTTGTATCTGCACCCACTGGAATCATGCAATAACAGCCTGTCAAGGCTTTTTTGTGCCAAGAAACATTTGCATATTCAAATGTGTTGATGAGTGAATCCTGGCTGATTTTCTAATGTGCATATTCACATGGTGGATTTGTGTTCATGCTTTGCGCTGTTAATGAACGCATCAGACATGTATTCTTTGCCACTTCTCGTTCTGCCAGATCCTCACAGTAAAACAGGAGTTTGCCTGTGATCTCCACCTGCACACTTATTATGTTTCTGCATGTGTGTGAATTCCCTCATACCTATTCACAGCCACATTTTTGATTTATAGCCCGTTCATTCCCCACCAAGCAACACAATCTGCCTACAAATAAAAGATAATGGCAGGAAAGTAAACACTGAGCGCACCGAGACCCATCCAGCCCTGCAACTTTATAACATCAAACACGCAGATGTAGAGATTTCCTTGGAGCGCGTCTGGGATCAGTTCAGCCCGACACATTTTTATGCTTTTTCAACAGTTTAAGGATTTCGATCAAATATAGCATAAATACTATAAATCAAACTAACGTTTTCAATTTCATCAGAAAAGCTGCTCCCTCTCTTGTTATTTATTTAATTATATGCAAGATAACAGCCCAGGCAGATCAGGAGATGGGGGTTGAGTAGGCAGCTGATCATCAGACAGTGTTTCTGTAATCATCCAATGGAACAGTGGACCTGTTGTATTGTATTTAGCAGACCGTTTATTCCTTAATGTATGAGAGAGCATGTCATCCAGAAAATGTTACTTTAAAAAGGTCACATTGTTAACCTGGATCAGGCAAAATGCTAAAAACTACAAAAATCTCCAATGATGTTGGCGATAGCTAAGACCTGCTCAGATTAAACATATAGAATAAAGATAATGAAAAGAGTGTGATAAACAGGGACAACATGCACAGCGATATGGAACAGAGCAGCAAAATCTGATTAGACAGTGAAAACTGGGAGATACACACAGAATGAAAAGTAGAGTGAGTTTCATCAAACAAATGTACGACATAAAAAGCTGAAGGTAATTGAGGCTGGTTGACACAATAGGGCAGACATAATACGAAGCAGAAAACATATAAGTTAAATTTAAGAAAGCATAAAACCCACAACTTTCTTTGAGCAGAACATTGGTGATCTTAGCTGCTAAGTGCAAACTCCCAGAGCTAACACACTATTAGAATAGAATAGACAAATAGAAACAGAACAATAGAAAATTGCAGTTAACAGCAGGATGTAAACAACTTATTGAGCTAGCTGGGACTAGTTATGGTTAAAACGTCGAACACTTCTGGAAGAAAAAATCTTCGATAACCCCTAACGGTGCACATAGGTTGCAGCATTCATGCATGGAATGGGAGACATTACTTAGCAGTGGCTGTCTTTGCTACAGCACCATGTCTGCAACCACCTGCATGCTTTCATCATCATCATAAAACAGATGAGCCCATTGCTGATGCTCCACTACAACACATAACATAGCTAACCACTGTAGAGTCAAAAAGCTCCTAAGAAGCATTCACTGCACTCCAAAGGGATCTCAGACTTGTCAGCAGTACAGGTGATTCTGATCATTCTTATAGGGAGCATTAGTGTTGTTTATCCACTCTGGTGTACAGTTCAAATGGACACCAAGAAATTATGCTAAATCGTTGCCTTTTCTTACACTGTGTGCAGAATTATTAGGCAAGTTGTATTTTTGAGGATTATTTCTATTATTGGGCCACAATTGTGTTCTCAGTCAAGCCAAAACACTCCTTAATATCAAAGTTTCATATTTTTGTAAGTGGATGTGTTTATTTTTTAGATTTGGCCATTTTATGAGGATGTCTGTGTGTGCAGGTAAATATTACTGTGCAGAATTATTAGGCAACGTAATAAAAAAACAAATATACACGCATCTCACTTGCTTATTTTCACCAGGTAAACCAATATAACAACTATTTAGTCCTGACCCATGTTCAGAGAGATTTTTAAGTGTCTGACCGTCCCTGCGTAGAACTGATAAAGTGGAAAATTACAATTGATTTATTAGTGCATCTTTACCATATTAGTTATTCAATATGGGAATTTCTATCAAGTTTTCACTTTAGGATCTAGTTTCCTATTCAAACTTACATTCACTTGCAACCAATGCTTCAATCATAGCAACCACAGAAAGCACACCTATTTTTTTTTTTTACAAGGCTTAGGCTACAACTTAGGCTACATTATGCCATGATCATGATTTCTCATTTCACACACCTGCTTAGCTATGGCCAGTTCTCATTACCTGCTCATCTGATTGACTTGTATGAGTCCCTATTTAACCAGCCTTCAGACCTGTAATCAGTGCCAGATTATTTTTTTAAGCCATTGGTGAGAATTATTCAAGCATTTCTGATTTCTGATTACCTGATCATGACCTGTTCTGCCTCTCAATCTCTGAACCTGCCTTTCCCCGTCTGATCTGTATGCCTGAACTGTCTTCTGACTCCTGCCAGATCTCTGTCTGCCTGAATACCTACCTGGAACTGTTACTTGACTCTGTTTTGTATTCTTCCTCGGCATCACACCAAATCTCTGACCTCCTGGCTATGAAAACTGTGCATGTCACAGACGCCTTTAGCTTCATCCTCTAGATTATCCTGGATCAGAGTCTACTCTGCTCTGACTCCCTGCCTGTCCTCAACCTCCGATACATCAGCGTCTGGGAATCTCTATACAGCAACCACTGCATCGCGCTGTCAGTCGATTGGATGGAACCAGCCTCACCCTGGGCTCGGATTGAACTGTAAGACCAGGTCAGTGACTCACACATTCGTTGGCTTCCACCTCCAGAAAGATGTGGTCACCAACATGAAGTGGTCTCCTGCAGAGGTTCCTGCCTTAGACAGCAACGCAGTTCACTTTGGTTCAGTTCCCAATAAACATTCTGAGAATTCTTTTTGTCCTCCTTGAATACTGGAACCTACTGTTCGGAGCTTGACACATTACACACACACAAATATATATTTATATATATATATATATATATATATATATATATATATATATATATATATATATATATGTATTTGTATCCTTTTCTTATTTTATTCTTATATCCTATTTTGTACTTACAATCATATCATTCTCCCTTCTGTAAACGGTTGCACTGCAACAAAAACATTTCCTGCGGATTAATAAAGTAATTCAGATTCTGATTCATTCTTTGGCAGAATTCAAATGAGCCATTTTAATCTAGATTAATCTAGAGTAATTCCAAAATTACAGTAAGATTAATCTAGAGTTCTATGAAAATCTATGCCCACCACTAAAAATCCAGACCACAACTGTTCTCAGTCAGGCTGAGAGAAAAAAGTTCTTCAACAGATTTTGCCTCTGGCCCCAAGACTGGGCTGCAGCTGCGAGAGGAAGAAAAACATGCATGGATTATGTAACAACCTTTAGCCATCTTGCCCTCAATGCATTTTCTATTATGTTGCTTATCCACCTGTTGCTTCAATCATGAAATAACACATTAAAGAAAATAAGCAGCTTTAACGATATGCTAAGGAGCTAGCTCCATATAAAACACACAAATCATGAGCTGAAGATTGCTGTGATTGATGTGAGCCCCTGTAGCAACAGTGTGCTAACATCTCTACATTGTCGTGACCTTATATGAACTAATCTTTAAGTATAAGCACATACATATCTATTTGATGCTAAAGTTGAAAGCAACAAAACTCTCTAATAGTCTCCAAGCCTCTCTAAGTGGTGGGTCATCACACAGTAATGGGAATTGCAATACTTTCAATAGCAGTTGTGTGCACTCGCCACTAAATATACACATACGCACACACCCACAGAAACTAATGCTTAGTCATGCCAGAGAATATCACAGCTTCCAGGAAATCTATAATCATTACTCTGCTTTAACCATAAACATTAAGTCTTTGGATAAGAGGTTTTTCATATAAATCTTAGTCTTTTACCTTTTTTTAATATGCAATTAATTTTTTTACAAAGAAAAAAAAGTAAACAGACCTTATAGAGATAAGATATTAGAAGGACTCCTAATTGGTACGTGCAATGTGACTCATAGCTGCTTAGAAGTATTGACTGGAGTTAAAGGCACACAGTTTAAGTCATCATTAGCACAGCCTTCAATAGTCACTGGCAGTAAATGAAAGGCTCATTTGTGGGAAAGCATGCATGTGTGTGTGTTCAGAGTGCCTTTCAGAAACCAAAGACGACCAGATCCGTACGTGAAAACTGGTACACAATTTAATTTAAGTAGTTTTTTTTACAATGATGAATATAGGCGTTTGACCCAGGGGGGCTGTGTGGCAATGCATGATGGGGTTTTTTTTGTTTGTTTTTTTTTGTGCTTCCTGCTTGATTTTTAAGCAATCTTCTCCTTCTTAGTAATCCAATTGTAATTAATATCTATTAGTAAATTTAAAAATTGTTTAGATTTTTGCTGTAATTTCAATGATTAAAAAACTTTTAGCTGTTAAATTCAAATAAGGGTTTTATGCAAAATCAGCTTTTAAAACCATTAAATCTCTTAAACAGAGCTTTTAATAACACGTTACATTTCATAATCAGGTGTGTTTTCAGATACACTTGGTGTAGCCAATCAAACCCCAAGATCCTCAGATTTTATCACAGCTTTTTCACCACAAAAATATGGTTGCCCAGGAAGTCCTGGAATTTAACTTACCAAATATTATAATCAATATACACCAACTGGTGGGACCTAAAAATGGCAGATGCCTCCATGACACCCAATAGCATTAGTGACTTAGAGGCCTTCCCCATGGGCGGTGGGCTAAGGGCCATAAACAACACTACCAGAAGCTGGTATCTGGATATGAATCAAGTTGACAGCAAGACAGACCCTTTCAGAGCAACAAATGATTTCATAAAGCGATAAAATAAAACTGAGAATAAAGTAGACATTTGGAGAACCTGACTGGACACCAGTTATGTTGAGCAGTTTAAATAGTTCTTGCTGTAATTGTCGAAGAGTTGATGATTTAGGAGGTATTGGATCATTAATGGTAAAACCAGAAACCCCCCCTCCCAATGACTTTAAGTCAATTTGCTGTCAAAGATGATCATTAATATAAGACTGTCTGGTTTCCATTAGTATGCTTATTTAAAATATGTTTTTAAAATAAACCTCATATCATAATCATAACTCTGATTTACAATGTTTTTCAATATAATCATTGTAACAATGAAAAATTAAAAACTCCCAACTTTAGGAACCCAACGGTTAGATAACTGTTTGACAGCCAACTCTTGAAAGAAGATTATCAATGTTGAACAATTTGCACTTGTTCATGTTAAGATTAGAAGATAACATAGAAGGAGGATGTAAAAGCTGTGGTAATAATTGGCTTATGTCTCTCTGGATGTTGTAAATGTGATACAGCGTATTGGATTACACACTCATGTCAAACTGATCAATAGCAATGTGGATTATCATGGAAGACCTTGGCTTGTATTGATTTTAGCAGGTTTCACTAAGAATACATTATTAAGATGGAAGCAACACCTCTAAGAACTTTATTGTATCATAAAATACAGTTTTGTAGGTTGTTAAACATGGCCCAGTCGATGTTTTAAAACCTTGTTTTTTTTTCTTTGCTTACGCTTCACCATGCCTTCAGCTTATACAAATGAGGAATATATTAGATTTTTTTTGTTTTGTTTGATTACTTCATAAAACATTAGATACCTCAAGGCAATAGTAGATTATGAATTATCTGTGCTGCTACAGTTAGTGTTGGTTGTAGAAATGTTTTTATGTTGTCACTCTGTGGTGCCTTAAACCTCCACACTGACTCCAGTTTATAGTAAAAGAGTTGATGAAATTAGTCGTACTCTGTCACCTCATGCCCAATCAGGTTGATGGATCGCAATTAAGTCAATGATAAAATCGTTTGTGCTTAAAAGATAGGCAATTGTCTTGATTGAATGATCCAATGATATTAAACAAACTGCGTGACTATAAGAATAAAAGTTTACTGCATTTTTCAGAATATTAATCTAAATAAATTATAAAATTTTTCTGGGAGAAAATACAACATAATTTGCACCTAATTAGATTCTGGCTTCCGGATGGATGCATGAAAGCATGTAATACATGTTTACTGCTAACAAATATCCAACTTTTTAAAATTTAAATCACCAGCTTTTCATGCAAAATATTCTTCCACAACACTAACAGAGAAAAAATAGATGATTCAGAGAAGAGTTTTAAGCATTAGGGCTACTAATCGAGTTGGAATTGTCCATTTTCTTCTTTAGTCAACAAACCCTGAAATAACTTCTTTTCCGGCACAAGACAGGATACTGTACATTTCCTGAATACCTCCTGATCTTGGCGGGTCTTCTATTGGCTGTTTTTTGCACTGTGAACTTAACCACTCACATCTTTCTTTTGGCTTCAGCGCTACCTTCGCAATCCATTCACTCTCCCCTCATGTCCCAGTTCTCTCTCCTTCGGTCGGCTTTCTTTACTCTCTACCCCTCGTCTTCCCTCTGTCGCCTTAGGAAAAATTTAGCACCAACTGACAGTCTGATTTAGACCCAGCACCAACCTCACATCTCTCTTTCTCTCTCTGTCCGTCTCTTCCTCTCTATTTCTCCCTGGAGAGTGGGAGTCACACATAAATCTCTGCTGCATCCATCTATTACCTTATACATTTAAGCCCTGACCCAATTCCTCCCTGTCTCCAATGTGTCAGTAGGTCTGGGATATAGTGGTCCTACAATAGACTGTCTCTCCCCTGCTAATCCAAACCAAGTCTCTTCTCTATTTTATGGTTAATAATTTAACATGCAGCATCTCATATTACCCCATACCACTAAATTCATGAAACAAATCGTTACTCTCCCTGGAGGAATTCACATGTAGTGTCTACCTGTGCATGTAAGTTTAAGATGATGACTGTTTAAGGATTCATCACTATTAGCCAGACTGGAAATTAAAGCATCAGCACGCTGTAAAATAAAAGCAGTGTCAGAAGGCTTTAACAGGTTTTCGCAAGATCCCAATTTATTAAACTCAGACCTCTTTACAAAAAATGTGTCTAGACTCAGGTACCTATTTCTCATTTAGCCTCACAGTGAGGCATGGAGATTATTGGATCCACTGCTCCCCTTAAAATTCTCAGTGTGAAGATTCAAATTGTGAACACTGAGGTAGAAAATGTGTACAGTTTACATATTATTTTAATCAAAGTACAAGGTATGCATCAAATTTCAGACTTTAGATATTGATATTTAGCCTATGGATGGAATCTACCTAAAATAGAGATTTACTGTACACTCCGCACAGTGGGTAGCACTGGTGCCTTGCAGTTCCGGGTTCCGGGTTCGATTCTTGAGCTGGGGTATTTCTGCCTGGAGTTTGCATGTTCTCCCTGTTGATGCGTGGGTTTTCTCCGGGTACTCCAGCTTCCTCCCACAGTCCAAAAATTGCTAAGTCCAAAAAACACCAGCTAGGATAAGCGTGACGGAAAAATGGAGGGATTCCCTGAACACAAAGAAGTTTGTCTGAAAGAAAGTGTTTTATGGCTTGTTAATTTTTTACTCTGAAGTTGTAATTTTCAACCTCAAAGTAGGAACCTTTAACTGTAACACATCTCAAATTCTCAAAGAACTGAAAAGCATCCCTAGTTGTAAAACATTCTTACTTTTGACAGTTTTTTATTAAGCTCATTCTTAATTAATTAAATGGCCTGAACTTATATAGCCCTTTGTTACAAGTCCGGAGACTTGACGAAAGTGCTTTACACTACATTCAGTCATTAATCAATTCATGCACTTACTCATACATTGTAGCCACAGCTGCCCTAGGGCTCGCTGACAGAAGCCTCGCTTCAGTCTTACCCAAGGACACAACAACAGCCGCAGCTGGGGCTTGAACCTTCAACTCTTCGATTTCTGGGCAAACTCCTACACCCAACACCAATGTTGCCCAAATTAATTAAATAATAATTAGTCAGTCTGAGATGTGTTACCTTCTTTTCCCGTTTATAAGACAACATGTTTCATCGCAGTTTACATGCGCAAAATACAACATAGACCAGTTTTAATGGTATTATGGTTTTTACTGTGTTCATTCTGGCTACATAACTGTGCTTCCTGGATGTTTTCTGTTTTAATCACCATTTGCAGAATGAATGCATTTCAGCCCCCCCATCCCAACTACTGCAACAGTAAAACAGTTACCCAGAATCCATTTCACATTTTTAAAACAATAAAATATATTTAATAAGAATTGTTTCAAATATAGTTTTTTTACTGTTCAATATTTTATTTATTATATGGTATTATTTTTAACCCTGACAAATCCCCACAACACAAGAGATGAAACTAAACTGAAGACTCTTCCTGAAAAGACAGAAGAGGTTACTTCTAATTAACCATGAATCTTATCATCATTAAAATACAGAGACATGAAATAGATTAGTTAAGAATATGGCAAAATATTCAGCCATTAATACTAAAGACAAAGTACAGTCAGATGCATTTGTATAGTCTTTTAGGAATTTAATAATACAATACAAACATTATTTTTTTAGGTTGCCTCAATGCTGTAATGCTATTATTCTGAGAATAACAGAGAACCTCTTCCTGCTTAGTACTGACTGCAGGTACAGATCAAACAGGAGATGCTGCTGTTTTATTTATTTATGATGCAGTGAAACACCTGCACTTTATTTTAGGACTGTATTTTTTATCACCCCTATAATCAAAGGTTTATGTTTCACATTGTGGACAAAACAGAGAGGGGATCAACAGTAAGAGATTAACAGTGTATGCAGACAACTGTAACCGTTCTTTGAGAGGTGATCTGGAACATTTTAAACACTGATGTCAGCATAAATCAGGACATTTAAGGCTACGAATAATCTAATCTAATAAGAGCAAGTGGCTACAGGCAACATTCATTGGGATTTTTTAACTGAAGAAAAGTAGAGAGGGGATTTGAAGGTTAGTGGTTTAGAGGAAGTAGCAGGTTGGTGGGGACAGAATGACATTTGGATAGGAGAAATCTCAGGTGAATAAGGCTAATAAAATATGAGGAAGGGAGAGGGGAAAGAAAGAAGCAGAGATGAAGCTTTGAAACCTTTCTTTAGACTTGTGTCTTTAAATATGCCTGATGCATTATAACATTAGACAGCAGTAGTAAACGTGAATAATGACCTTCTCATAAAGGCAGATTAAAAGAAGCCTCTTAAATTTATTCTTGATTCGCATTACTCTGCAGATCTCTGCTTCCTCCTACTTCTGTGACGGTACAGAAATAAAACACAACATTTGTACATTATATTTTCAGAAGTTGGCCTGTTTATTGTGACACACCACAAAGAGAAGAACTAACCCTCCTACTGTTCTTTGGATGCCTTTCATGTGGATACAAACTGCAATACCAAATTTCTTATGCGTTCAATACAATAGTTTTTTTTTGTAACAATCATTTAGGATGCTTGGGAAATTAGAGAACATCTAAGTTAGGATGTTATTTTCTCCTTCATCTTCTGCTGCTGGGTTTCTGTTTAACAAGAAACATCACTCAGGTAAAATGTTCAATTTTCCAAGGAAGCAGTGGCCAAAAAGAGAGCATAGACATCCAGCAGAAAATATATGCACTTAAATGTTTAAAGCGCTCTTTTTCATCATTTACAAACCCTTTTCCAACAGCCTACACGAACATGTCTAGCTCAGGTGTGAGGCTGTTCACAGATCTAAGATCTGGCTTCATACACACAAATTGAACGAAGCTTTATATCTGTTTCCACTCATAATTCCTTATCCACTTATTTCACTTGGATTTCATTTCTCTCAACTATTAGGACTTGTTTTATTCTGCTTTTCTTTGTACAGTTTCAATGGACTCTCCTTATCTCTCATTTCTTGATGTCTCCTCTTTTCTTATCTGATTGTTTTCTGTTCCTCTTGTTCTTCTTTCTCCGATCTTTTACAAGGCAAGGCAAGGCAAGGCAAATGTATTTGTATAGCACAATTCAGTACAAAGACAATGCAAAGTGCTTTACATGATTAAAATATAGGAAAATAAAACAGAATCAAAGCAAGTAGGAACAAAAAATAAATAAATAAATAAAAAATGCAGAAACAAAAAGAACATTAAAAACAGTTGGACTATAATACACAGCCATTTATAATCAATCCTACATGCCCGTTTTCTTGCCTAATTTCTCCTTTAAAATTTTTTTCCCTTGACCTTTCCTTTTTTTCTCTTGCTACTCCTCCTTTCATCCTACCTTTCCACCTTTTTCTTTCCTTGTCCTTGCGACGTGCCTCCTATTCCATTTTCCATCGTCTCCCCTCTCCACCTCTCTGTAGGATTATAAATGGCTGTGTATTTTCTGGGACTAGTCAGAACACTGGGGAGAGCGTCACAACTCCTTAGGCGGGTGACCAGGTGAGTGACTCTGTATAAATCTGGATTTCTTCAACGGGATGTGTGTGCCCAGGTTAAAATCACGGGGCAGATCCTGATGGCGGGAGTGGGGGGGCGATGGAAAAAAGAGGGGAAAAGTAGAAAAAGAATTCATTTTCTCCAGAGGGATGAGACATATATGTGTCTGTGTGTCTTTAACAGTGGACTCCTGCTACCTCCAGCCCTGCAGGCCTCTCAGAATAAATGGATTTTCTCCTTCTATTCTGGGAAGCAGTGGACCTTATTTCCTTCTCATTCTCTGCTTTCTCTTTCCATCTCTGTCTCTATCTCTGTTCCTCTCTGAGCTAAAAGAACATGCCCACAGATGTTTCAGCCCTCGCTCTAAACTCTATTATCTCATAGAAAGCCATTAATAGACTTTAATCTGATTCAAATATACTTTATTACAGTTGACTATAAAAAGAAACAGAACCAATAAAATCAGGGCAAATATTCCACTCAGAACTTAAAATAAGAAATATGTGATGGGTAATCCAAGAGATATCGTTGCCCTGTTGCTATGGCTACCCACAGTCAAATGCCTTCCGCAAAGACTTAGGAGCAGTGAGCTTGTCCCTGTAAAGAGGAACTTAAGAGGTGCCAGACGTCTGATTAGTGCTGCATACTGCATGCTGATCAGACAGGAAAAAGTCAATATCTTTTTCAATATAAGTTGTTTTGTTTGTTCTCCTCCATGTTATGAAGAGTAAAGCTCTTAATATGTGGATCTATAAAGAAGTATTCAAGGTTTTCCTTTCCTTCTCTAATTGAAGAAAACAGATTGATGTTAAGTTATGACAATAATGTGAACCTTAGAGGCCTTCAAAGAGCTTCATTTATAATGTTAAGAGAAACATAGGTGGATTTTTTACACCTGTAAAATTGTTGCTTACAGCAAAAGTGTTGATTTTATCATGCACACTTTTAATACTTTTTTAATAGATAATATGATATGCCAACCTTCTATTTCAGTTATCCAATACTTTGGGATTGATCACTAATAATCCCATTAATTTACACCAATGCTTGTAGAGTGGGATAGCCAAAACACGCTCACACCTGAAAGTGGGTAATTCTAATGGACTTTTTTATTTTTTAATACATCCAGTTACAAAATAGCATCTAAACTTAAGCAAAATATTGATTGGTTTAAATACATTTGTTCTCTTATTTTATCCTTTCAAGTCTCGTTTTGGTTTGATTATTATCATCATCATCAAATTTTCCTCTTTCTGGTCTTACTTCCCATGATCGGTGTGAGCTTTGCCCTCGCCAAGATGGCAGCAAGGGTTGAGACCACCTGAACAATTGGACTGCACCACCAGCCCATGATGGGGAGGAGTATAACGTCCGTTTCTTCAGTTTAAGTTTCTTTTTGTGTTCAACTCATGATTAGTAAAGTGTGATTTCTTGTTAATTATTAGATAGATAGATAGATAGATAGATAGATAGATAGATAGATAGATAGATAGATAGATAGATAGATAGATAGATAGATAGATAGATAGATAGATAGATAGATAGATAGATAGATAGATAGATAGATAGATAGAGTTTTGTTTTTGCAGTCAGTTGGTTGGTTCTTATTTTTTACTTGTGTCAAATTCTGTTTCTTTTACCTTTTTTATGAGCTCAGTGTTTGTTTGTGTAAATTTAACTAAATCAATAGCCTGCTTTCTAATCATACCTGTAAATTCTCATGCCTCTCAAGTTGGTCTCTCAGCTGTGACAACTGTGGAAACAGTTAATGATATGAACACCTTTGCAAAGCTCTGCATATTTTTGCATGGTAAGACTGGAGGAATAATCGGAGGTGCGTGTCTGCAAGCTTCACCGGTAAGGATTCTTATCAAACACATGAAAATATGCAGCTAATTAAGACATTTAGCATATTGATTCTGTTCTACCAAGGATCTTAAACAGCACAATAAAACCAGCTGGTGATGCTTTCAAATGTAAGAGAAAGTTAAAAAAAATATAATATTTACACAGAACAGTGTTTTAGTTAGAATCAATTTAATTTTATTTGAAGTGAGAACATTAAAATATGTGATTGTGTATTTTTACCTTCATCAAGGAGGTTATGTTTTTAGTTGAGTTTTTTTGTTTGTTTGTCTGTCCGTCCATCTGTGACCGGGATAACCTTCAAAGATTTGAACAGATTTTAATTAAATTCTGCCAAAGGTGCACATAAGTTATTAAATGTTGATGATGATACACATCATAATCTGTATGCAGGAAGTTTTTAAAGGATTACATTATTTGGCAAACAAGCAGTTCCCCCCTAAACCAGAGAGTGGCAGCAGTGACTATTTGCAGCTTCAGCATGGGACTCATAAAAGTCCAGAGGTATTATACTGATGACAAAAACACAGGAAAGGTGATCTGCTGATTAAAGCAGAGTGCAAAATGATTGAAGAAGATGATAGCAGAACAAACACCAGAGGCTGCAGACACACTATGCCTTACTTATAAGGATTTTAAGGAAGATTAACCTTATGCCAAGGAACAATTCATTCAAGTTATGTAATGATCCAGCTCATGTGTGAGTTTAAGCCATAGGTATAGCCATATGGGACGAAATTTAACAGATCTGCGCCATCTGAGTGCTTTTTCAGTTGTTATCGGTTTTGAATTTTATTTTATGTATCACTTTTCTAGTCAAATAGTGCAGCATGTAAAACTTGTTGCAAATAATCTAAAATCTCATTGTTTACACAAAGATAAGAAGATATAACTCCTGGCCTTCACTGTGACTTTTTAGATTTGAGTGTAGGCGTTCAGGAGTCGTCCATCTGCTCTGGCTCTCTGCAGATTTGATTCTGAGCTTGAAAGCTACTCAGGCTTTTGACGTTGTCCAGAGAGGGTCTATCTCTGAGTGATTTCCATGGTGATAACTGCATCATGGTACATTTACAGCAGAAAATGGAGGAGGCAGGAAAGGAGATTCATTTTCATTGATATGAGAACACTGAGATTTGATGCAACTTCTTTCATGAGTCAGGAGTCCTGATTCCTCTCCTCCGCAAACAAGACGGTTATAGACACAAAAAATTATCACTCAATTGACTTGCTGGTGAGTCAGTTGCCTGGTGAGGTTGGCAGTATTAACCTTAATATAGCTCTTTTGCACACTTTCATCCTCTTGCCTTTAAAGCTTTAATTGAGCTTAAGTAACACTGATATCAAGTGTTTCATAATAATCTGGTTTTCCTGGACATACAGCAGCCATGATGTCACTCCTAAAAACAGCACTGTTAAAATTACAAGTGTTTGTGATGCACAAGATGTTATCATGATTAATCCATGCAGAACATATATGTTTGGTTTATCAATATTTGAGAAAAAAATATTTTGCAAACCAGGAAGAATATGTTCGTCTTTCATATTTAATTTTTATTAACACAACCAACCCTCTGATGATCAACTGGGAGCAACAAAGGATTAAGCTGAACAAATAAATGAATACCAGGCAAAATCAGAAATGTGTTCAAAAGCATCAAAAACATAAAAACTTCTAATCAGAGGTGAGTACTCAAAACTTGTACTGACGTAAAAGTATGTACAGTATTAGAGACCAAAATGTTAAGTTATGTGCAAATTATGGTATCTTAAGGCTATAAGTAAATTATTAAAACAACCAAATAATATAATCGAAAAATAACATTACAAGTAACACTTTTTCAAAACAGTTTTCTTTTTAACATTAAACTTATAAAACAAGTAACCAATGACAACATTTATTTATTTATTTATTTTTTCTTACAGTGTCCTGTCTGGCAAGGTGGCAATAAGAATAATTGTCTTGATGCCAAAAGGAGCCCAACAGATTTTACTGTCACAAGTGTAGCGGTATGGTAATTGCCATATTGCTCCACTTGTTTCATGCATATAAATTGCTTTATTATAATTATGCAGGGAGTTTTACAGTTTATATGGACAATGCAATGTAAGTAGAGCAGAAAAACAGAAGAAGAAAAAGGAAAAAAAAAGGAGAAAGAGGAGATAGAAATGAGACAATGACAACATTTAATCCTTACTGTATATGACCTTAAAGCTATAGTGGAGGACTTTTAGAAATGTTTGTAAAGACCCGCCCTCTCCACTTTAAAAATAAATGCACATTCACAACCCTGTACCCGCTCCCGAGAGGGAACGCCTATGAAACGAGTGCGAGAGCGTCATGAGCCCATTTCTCCTCATGTACGCTCTGTTTAAAAGTTGCTGTTTGCATCGCTCATACAAGCTTACTTTCTAACACAAGATTAGCAATTTTTTCCACTATGAAAGACTCATCACAGGTACGTGAAAATGGAGACGAGCTCGTAGGACGTCCTTACATAAACATATCACCACAATGATTGACAATTAAGACCACTTATTTTGATGATCCACCCAGAAAAAGAACATCCTCCACTATACCTTTAACCTCCAAATGTCATGGTAAGTTTAGGTAAGCTTGTGTACAAAAAATAAAACTCATTTTGACACAAGTGATGTCTGTTAATCTCTTTATTGAATTGTTTCTCCAGTGCTGGCGACAGGATATTTCCACCTGTGACCACACACTGGAAACGGTCCAAAAATATTTAATAATAAACAATATCCTCAGATGAAACCTAAATCC
Organism: Cyprinodon diabolis; assembly: GCA_030533445.1. Classification (NCBI taxonomy): domain Eukaryota; kingdom Metazoa; phylum Chordata; class Actinopteri; order Cyprinodontiformes; family Cyprinodontidae; genus Cyprinodon; species Cyprinodon diabolis. The sequence continues at coordinate 34,835,928 of CM060068.1, forward strand.
AACTTTATTTTTATTCACTGGATGGATAAAGTAAAAAAGAAGAGCCTCTTTGTTAATGTAAAGAAAGCTCAATGGAGGACTACCATCAAAAGGGAAGACAGTAGCAGTTAAAATGGTTTCATTTATATACATTTACAAATGACTTTGGCAGGTGACTGAGATCTCAGAGTGATGTAACTCCAGGCCAATGCCTAAGAACTTCCAATAATCCTTTTTTCTCTTTAAAAATGTAAGAACTCTCCCGGGCTTGATGATGAAAATGGCTGCTTCTTTGTGCCACCTAACCACTGATGATGGTAAAGTAAAAACAAAGGAGAGCAAAACGTTTTTAAACATCACATTCTTTAATGCTTCACAGTAAAGTTATTTCAAGTTGGTAACCAGAACCAGCAACACCTAAATCTGTTTTAAACGGTCTGTTTACTTGTTGCATGTATTTGACGTGTCTTAAATACATATACTCTTATTTCGAGGACTTTGAGGCGCTCCTGCTTTTCCATCTGGCCCTAAGCAGTGGCTTAAAGGAGCTTGGTGAAAGTTCATGAGGTTTTGCAGACCCCTATAGCATCACGTTGAAATGACAGTGTTATGTACTATGTGCAATGAAGAAAAGGAAAAGCAACTGCCCAGGCGTTTTGTTTAGAGGGATAATTCCTTCTGATGTTAAAAAGTGAGAAAGATTGTGTGATGATCCTGGTACTGGAGCTGATTCTGCCTCAAATTTACTCTCTGGTTCAGTCTCCAATCTCTCTGCAATTATCTCTACTGGTTTCACCTGTCGCCACCTACATATAAGCTCCGTCCTGATCAGTCTCCAGTGCAATGAAGTAATTTGGCCATGCAGACAACATAGCCTAGACACAAAAGTAGCAATAAATACAGCAGTTTTATTCAATCCACACATGCATTTGAATGTCTTATGTGTGCAAATTCAATACCGTGAGGCCCTAATACATCACATGCATAAGTGCATGCTCATTCTCTGTGCAGTTATGGCATGCTTTCTGGGTGGCCATCTCTCCTACTCCCACATAGAAATTTTCCTTTTGTCACTTTGAGGTTGGTAACCACCGGAGAAATTAAATAGTAGCTGTGTTAGATTTTGGCAGGTGCGTCTTTCGAAGGACCCAGCGTACCTGGACTGGGTCCTTCTGAGGCTGTGAAAATGAGGAGGCCAGAAGAGTTCGGCTATAGATCCAAACAAACTGAGCCTTCTCCAGCTGTCACCGCCCCTCACTCAGGTTAAGCTCTGTAGCCTAACAACCGTGACAGTTGACGAACAAAGCAGGCAAAGAATGGATGCCAAACTCCTTACTACTGTTTTGTATGCAAATTTCATTTCTGAGCAGCTTCAGCAGCAGTCATGTTGTTGTAGATTTTTAGTTCCCACACTGTACATATAATCAAATCTGTGCTTTAATGTAAGCCAAAACCATTTTCACAGGGACTGATAAAACCTTTCAATAAACCAAACATTACCCACCAAATATCTGACGCAATAACCATTTAAAACAACCATTTTCATTAATTTAAGAAAAAAACTACTCACATTGTTAATATGTGAGTAGTTTTTTCCTAAATTAATACAATTAATACAACCACTGTTCTGCACCATTTACTATTTTCCTCTGAGAACGGAGCAGCCGGCTTGGACTCGCAATATATTACGGAATACCCAAGGCACAGAAGGATACAGTGGACCCATCATTCAATCCATCAAAAAGAAGGCTGCATTTGTGTACCGCATAACAAGGGGTATTTGCCTGTGTTCGAACTTACGCCCTAAACCCTAACCCCTCAATCACTGTATAGAATTTATGGGGAATATAGTCAGAGAGAGGTTCACTAGTATTCCTTCCTTGTTGGTCATGTGAATCCAGCTTCTTGCATGGTGCCTGCGCAATCTTTGTTCTCTCTTGCCCCAAAATAAATCTCATTATTTTTTGCGAGGAGAGCTATTGCAAAGCTTTCTGGGAAATATCTGCTTGTCTAGTGACCATGGTTGCATACTACTTTTCCTAGTACATTGGGGGGATTTTTGAATCCTCTACCATTTCATCCACTGAACAATTGGACAATCATAAAATGACGTACCCCATATAATACTCCATATAGATATTGGGGCAAAAGTTCAGACACAGCAGCTGAATCCAGACATGCAACAGCACAACGCTATGATGTTTGGCCTCCGGAACCTTTAATGTTTTCTTCCTGGTTATGGCTCGTAACAATGCTGTAAATTCATGCATTTGCTCACTATTAACACTCCTAGGCTCATCATAGAAAATAAGAGGCAAAATTAGAATATGAAATAACAAAACAGTTAAAAATTAAAATGCTCCCCAAGGGGATGGGTTAAAATGCAGAGAGTTAATTTCGCTGCTTTGTACTTGTGACAGTCTAATGACAATAAAGTTTAATTCTATTCTATTATCAATCAGGTATCGAATGGATCTTCTGTTTTTAATTTTGATGCACTTAATTACACAATTCATTTCTTAAACTATGTACAGGTGCTGGTCATAAAATTAGAATATCATGAAAAAGTAGATTGATTTCAGTAATTCCATTTAAAAAGTGAAACTTGTATATTATATTCATACATTACATACAAACTCATATATTTCAGATGTTTATTTTGTTTAATTTTGATGATTACAAATGACAACAAATGAAAATCTCAAATTCATCATATCAGAAAATTAGAATATTACTGAAGACCAATAAAAACAAAGGATTTATAGAAATGTTGGCCAACTGAAAAGTATGAACATGAAAAGTATGAGCATGTACAGCACTCAGTATTTAGTTGGGCCTCCTTTGGCCTGTATTACTGCAGCAATGCGGCGTGGCATGGAGTCGATCAGTCTGTGGCACTGCTCAGGTGTTATGATAGCCCAGGTTGCTCTAATAGTGGCTTTTAGCTCTTCTGAATTGTTGGGTCTGGTGTATTGCATCTTCTTCTTCACAATACCCCATAGATTTTCTATGGGGTTAAGGTCAGGAGAGTTTGCTGGCCAATTAAGAACAGGGATACCATGGTCCTTCAACCAAGTACTGGTAGCTTTGGCACTGTGTGCAGGTGCCAAGTCCTGTTGGAAAATGAAATCTGCATCTCCAAAAAGTTGGTCAGCTGCAGGAAGCATGAAGTGCTCTAAAACTTCCTGGTATGTGGCTGCGTTGACCCTGGACCTCAGAAAACACAATGGACCAACACCAGCAGATGACATGGCACCCCAAACCATCACTGACTGTGGAAACTTTACACTGGACTTCAAGCAACGTGGATGAAGTGCCTCTCTTCTTTTCCTCCAGACTCTGGGACCTTGATTTCCAAAGGAAATGCAAAATTTACTTTCATCAGAGAACATGACTTTGGACCACTCACCAGCAGTCCAGTCCTGTTTCTCTTTAGCCCAGGCAAGACGCTTCTGACGCTGTCTGTGGTTCAAGAGTGGCTTGACACAAGGAATGCGACAGCAGAAACCCATGTCTTTCATACGTCTGTGTGTGGTGGTTCTTGAAGCACTCACTCCAGCTGCAGTCCACTCTTTGTGAATCTCCCCCACATTTTTGAATGGGTTTTGTTTCACAATCCTCTCCAGGGTGCGGTTATCTCTCTTGCTTGTACACTTTTTTCGACCACATCTTTTCCTTCCCTTCGCCTCTCTATTAATGTGCTTGGACACTGAGCTCTGTGAACAGCCAGCCTCTTTAGCGATGACCTTTTGTGTCTTGCCCTCCTTGTGCAAGGTGTCGATGGTCGTCTTTTGGACAACTGTCAAGTCAGCAGTCTTCCCCATGATTGTGTAGCCTATAGAACTAGACTGAAAGACCATTTAAAGGCTTTTGCAGGTGGTTTGAGTTAATTAGCTGATTAGAGTGTGGCACCAGGGGCCATCAATTTTGAACCTTTTCACAATATTCTAATTTTCTGATATGATGAATTTGAGATTTTCATTTGTTGTCATTTGTAATCATCAAAATTAAACAAAATAAACATCTGAAATATATGAGTTTGTATGTAATGTATGAATATAATATACAAGTTTCACTTTTTAAATGGAATTACTGAAATCAATCTACTTTTTCATGATATTCTAATTTTATGACCAGCACCTGTATTTGTTGGGATATGGAAGTTATCAAACATCACTTTTAATTGTGGCAGAACTGGTCTGGATTTAAAAGTAAAAAACTTAATTGGTTACACTTGAATGCAGACAGGATATAAAATTCAAGAGCTCCGTGACAGTTGTTTACTGGAGGGTAAAAAAAATCCTCGATTTTCACACAAAAACAACAGCATATTGACTGAAGAGAAAGAAAATTAAAAAGAGACGATTGAACTTCAATCTGTCAAAATCATTCCCCTAATTGCTTATTTCCAAAAGAAATTAACAAAGAAAATGTTTTTTGCTGAAAAAGGAGACAATCTCAGAGGGATGCAGCACCAAGAGCATGGGCGCACTGTAATAAAGATTTTTCAACATTTTAAATTTTATTTATGTATTTGATTTAGGTACAGATCCTTGTCTTAAAGAAAGACTGGTGGAGTCCTCTGCCTGATTATGCCACAAGAGCTACGCAAAGGTTCTATTAATTCATGCAAACAGGTTGGAAAGGGGAATATTTCCCTATGAATTATATTTCCTAAAGACAGACTATACTGTAGATGAGTTTTATTTTTTAGTTAAAATTATACTGCAGATAAAAAAACAACCACCCTCTACAGTAATGGGTTCCTATATATTAGTTGGGTTGTTTGCTTGCATAACCATGGTATGAGCTTTTGCTGAGTTAAGCTGCCAATACAATCCAAATTGGATCAATATGTTGTAAATCCAGTTGGTTTCTGGTCTCTGAGTCAATATAAATAAACCAAAGCAAGCTTTACATTCATCAGAAAACCTTGATGTAAATAGTGAAATGAACAACCTTTAGCTATAAATACAAGGCTGTCCTGTTTTAGATCTTTGGTCAGGAGTTCATGCTGTTTCTTTGCAGTGGGAGGCTACACCTCCTTGCCCTCAGACTATGACTGATAAAAACCTCACTGAGACAGGATTTTTCTTTCTCTGCAGAGGACAGTGATTTTAATTTTTCATTTGCAGACCATTGATTTTAACTTGTCTGCTGTGTAGGTGGGGTGTTAACCAACCTTTCCTCAAGAATTCAACAAGAATATGGTGGTAGGGTCACATTAAAATAGAAAAACACAATTAAATGTTCAACTTTCTAAATTAACCTTTGGTTCATTATTATAATCTACTGACCCCACTTTTTAAGGCCAAACATGTTTATGTAGTTTTTGAGCATCATTTTTTTTTTAACCACCTTACCATCTTATCAGCTTATGTAATTACATATCATGTGTGGCTCTTTAAATATCATTACTGTTTTTTTTTTTTTTATTAATTAAGACTCTTAAGATGCTTTCCGTCATTTAAAAGTGTGTAGTGCTTTAAATTCACTATAGGTTAAAAGTATTTTTTAACATAAAAATGTATAAAATACACAGAAAATATACATGTCTTTAGCTATACCAACATATAACTAGCTAGCCAGACAGATAAACAGACAGATGTGTCATTTACAATGGATTATATAAGAATAATTATGTATTTAGGATCATATAATTGACTCTAGTTTATAAAAAAATATGGCATACTCTATTGTCATGTAAAACAGATCACAATGACATCTTAAAGTGTTTCAAACATTATACATTTTGTTGTAAAAAGGATATATTCTTCAAGACTGTAACTCTTTAAAGTCTTGGTATAGTTTGACGGTTTTAGTCCATAAACAAATAGAATTAAGGTATTTATCTTATGGATTTGCAAAGCTAATTTATAAAACCTGAATCAAATTGCATAAATGGAGGTCAAAGCAAACTTTCCAGCTGTCACAGAGTCATTTGAATAAATAATCCTCTTTATAAAAATGAATCTTATCCCCATGAAGGGCTGTGACTTTAACAAGAGTGTGAATATCTAATATTGGTGCTTGATGCCCATTAAAGCACCATTTGTTTACAAGTTAATGTGAATGCGCTGGAGTGCATCAGTGTGAAGAAAGAGCTCAGCCGTATGATTTCTAATTAAACACTTCAACTGCCACATGCCCACACACACATGCACATACACATACATGGGAATATTTGTGCTAAAGGGTCAGTGGTAATGGTGTCACCGCTGTCTGCTGGGTGTCCATTTGAGGTGTAGAGGTGTGTGTTGGTGGAACCCAGCTGTCACCTCATTACAGGACACTGCTGGCCACAGCTCACACTGACATCCAGAAGCTAAATTAAAGGGTTCTACTTCACTAAAAGTTTTGTGGAAAGCTTTTCTTTTTTTATTTGCTGATGAGTTTATGTAAAGCTGTTGGAAGCAGCTTTTACCATGAAATGTAAGAAAAAGTCTGCTGTCATTGCTGAGAAGGGCAAAGTAGATGTTTTGTAGGCTGAAATGCAAACAATTCAACTAAAAAATCTCAACAATGGCAGCTGAAACTCTTACATTGGTCCAAGTCAGTTTGATGACATTTGGGTTAGAATGTTGACCAAACTAGCAAGGTTAGTGACAATCATATAACTAAGTAGCTTAGTTATACTCTGGAGGAGCTGTAGTGATCAAAGGTTCAGGTGGGTTTTGTTGAGAGCTCAACTATTAGTGGTGAACTTAACAGGCTTAAAATCTGTAGAACAGAAGAAGAGCAGTGGTGGAAAGTATCAAAGTACATTGAATCTATTACTGTACTTAACCCTTTATAGGGCGCTCAGTGAAATACTTTCAAAATCCAAATTTCAAGCCAATAGTGTTATTGGAATCCAGGACAAGACCTTATTATCTTTGTATCATTCAACAAATATGTATATTTTGATGTCAAAAATTATTGTCAATGTAATAACAACAAATGCCAACATGCCCAAATATATATAAGAAAAATAACAAAAGTACTTCTATAAGAAACTGAGAGAAAGAAACACATTTTTTTGGTACAACATAACCTTAGAGGCATTAATGCTGATATTGGCACTGACATTTTTTTAGCTTATACACCTAAATATAACTGTTAACTAGGCTTATTAACATTTCAATTAGCTTTTTACCTTTTTCTTGACTTTTTAACTCTTTCTTTCAACTTAATTTACAGTAGTAAATACATCATTCATTGGCTCATCGAACTGGTCAAATGCAAGAATAAGATGTAGAGCCATGTAGCAGTATCTGGATATAGTATAGTAGTAGCTGGGTATAGATCTCACTGAGGGATGGGGGGGCTCCATTTGTAAAGGGTATGCAAGTGATCAAAAACGGTAACTTGCCCTATAAAGGGTTAGGTACTTTTTCGTGTATCTTTATTTTAATTGGTCATTTTTTGGGAGGTACTTATAATTTTCTCTCCACTACATTTCCAGGAAGTTGCTAGTTACTTATTCCTTTTGGCCCAGCTTGGCTTTGTTATCCGCCTTTTCTGTTTTTCTCTCTTGAAAGTCAATTTAATCATGATGGATAGCAGCAGGCCTTAATCTGGACACCACAGTTTTAGAGATTTGCTTGACATTCCACAAATCTGAGAAACTCAGGGCAGATATTCTTTGCAGTTTTATTTTATCAAGGAGTTGATGCCATGTGGCCAAGTTGTTCAGTTGGACTAGTTCTCAAAGCAGAGTTGCAGCTTCTTTGTGGTAACAGATCCTTAAACCTCTATTCCATATTGAAAGAATGAGAAGAATCATGACACTACTGTTTTCTTCTTGGTTTGTTTTTAAATGAAAAATAATAATCAAAATAATTCTCCTTATTTTTATGCTGAAGGTTAGAATTTCTAGCAGTGTTTCAATGCATCAATACATGCAATGGTTTCTGAGAGTTACAAGGTTCTTTAAACTTACTATTAAACCAAGAAAAGTACTGATATTAGAACATTTTATTTGTATTTGTGAGTACTCAACTACTTTTACATACATGTACTGTTGAATACTTTTTTTTTTTTTTTTAAGTGAATACTACTTTTACTTGTTAAGATTTGACTATGAGTATCAATACTTTAACAAGTACTACTGTTGGTACCTCATCCACTACTGGAGAACTTGTAAAGAGGGTGCAAAAAACTTTAGACTCAAGGTTCCCATTCCAGTAAGATTATATCCTTAAACATAAAACCAAAGCCACAATAACTGATGAAACCCCAAGAAACCCTCATTAGTGGGTGGGCAAATCTTGCATTAATTTATATTGTCAGCCATCTATGACACAGAAAGCCTGCATGCTTTAATAGAAATATTTATTTTTTGTTGTTTTTCCTTTACATAGGAAAGTCTGCATATCAAATGTGTTCTTAAGTTGCCATCTTTTAAATCTCAAAAGTGACTCATCATACTTCAATCTTATTGTAAAGCTGACAAAAAAGGAAGTGAGTCTATGCTGCACTGTTGATGCTTTAAAGAACTGTCATATATTGGGCTAAATATTTCCTTAATCATTCCCTGCACCTTTGGGGGAATGCTACAGCAGAGTGACAAGCTTGTCCGTGTCTTGACATGCAAATGTCTTAGTGGGTGACCGAAGCTGTAGGTTAGCATGTAAATGATGCAAAGGCTGGTGTTGCCAGGCAGGTTACACAGTGATTCCATTATCATTGATTAGGTGACGGAGTGCGTGGGCTTAATGTGTGTCAGAATAAAACACACACTGTAAAAGGATTAGAAATATCAGAGCCAAGAAGAGCCTTTGTGTTGTCTGAAGCTAGGACGTTGGCCAGTCAGTAGTTAGTGTCAGACGGAGGTAATTATAGAGGTCAATGGGACAATGACTAAGAGAAAAAAATGGTCTCACAGCATTTTAGGGGGACAATTCAATCAGATCATATAGTCAGATTGGTAAAAAAATGTTCTGTCTTAGAAATACTAGCTGATTGTATGAAATCATTCATTTGCAGGATACCTTCCTGCCGGATGAGCTTGTTGTGAAGACGCTTGCATTTTGTCATTAACTCTAAAGAAATCTCTCACACTGAGCATGCATTCAGCGACAGTTGAGAGGAAAAAAGTCCCTTACAACAGTAAGAAACCATCAACTGAACCAGGTTCTGTACAAGAGACTTCTGCCAAGGGCAACAGGGGGTTCAAAGGGAGATACGCCGGCATACAAAAGGTAATGGTAAACTGGCTCCAGAGATTCCACTATCTAGGAAAGTGTTAAGATGAGCTCTGAGCCTGTTGTCATATTAAGGGATGAAAGAGAACAGATACAGTTGCTCACAGTTGAAGTCCATAGCTGTTTCGAGACTACACTGAGAAACTCAATGGCAGCAGCCCAGCTGATATTTATCTCCAGGATAGTGTCACAGCCAAACCAGAAAAAGAAAAAGAGAACATAAAGTTATGTGTTCAACTAACAAATACTAAAGAATGGGAGAATAGAGATAGAATGAAGCAGAATGATGAAAAGTAGACTCTATGTCCTCCAGCAGCCTAAGCCTCGAGTAGCATAACTAAAGAAAGAAGCTCAGGGTAACCTAAACATTTTAGATGAGGTAAGAGAAAGGTAGACCTAGGGTTGGGCTTTTGTATAAAACAGGATCTTGCCACATATTTAAACAGTAAGCTTTGGCAGTAAAGCGACTTAAATCTCTGCCCCGTGGTTTTCATCAGTTTCATCAGTCATTAAATATTGCAGGGAAAAACACATCATGGTAAATGATCTTGCTTCATCTATTTTAATCTTACGCATGCTCTGTACATTCTATTTAAGAAGCAATCAAACATCAATAACACCCTCTTCCTGTAAGGCATTCCTGTTGCATATTTAATGAACTGTAAGTATTAAACTCTTGTGCATAACACACTTACAGCACTGGTAGTTATCTCCTGTCTTAATGGTATTTGTATCTCTGATCATCTTGATGTTTTCTTTATACTTGCACAGAAAATCCAAAGAACTGAAAAGCTCACAATAAATTCCTATTAAAGTACTGTGATAATATGCATAGATTAAACCCTCAAATGTATCAATATTCTGGTAATGATGCCATTTAGGCAGATAGGCTTCAATTATTCAAATAGCACCCACCTGGTGAATAAAGTAAGATATTTTAATTTGATTTTAAAGCACTTTTCTGGAAAATTTAGCCTGAAATAAAGAAATAAAAAGGCAACAAGCCTACCCACAGAAACACCCACATCCACTTCTTACTGAGATTCATGGCTCGTGGGCTCTGCAGTGGTCTGCTCCACACCTAACCACTAACCAGCCACCCCATACTGTGAGAATACACACACACATAAAGAGACAGACAGCATATTAACACTTTCATCTGAAGCCACATTGCCCCCTGCTGGTTGGTACAGAAACAGCCCCTTTGGTGTTAAAAGGTTTAGATAAGGGCTAATCAGCTTCCCTTAAGGCACATGAGTATTTCTTCCATATGAGAAAGAATGACATTGTTTAATGATAGACTCCTGCAGATAGTATAGATTAATTTTAATTTATGTGTTTCTCACAGAAAGATTTTACTGAGGTTGTGTGTCTCTTTAAGTAAAAAGAAAATCCATAATAGATTTTTTACTAAATGAAAAATACTGTGATATTTATTTCAACAAAATCTTCAATTCAAAGTGTATGTTTCTACTTGCACAATATCTGTCTGATCAGCATTGGTCATTTATTTTAAAAAAAATTTGCCACACATGGAAAAAATAGTTGGTATTCCTCAATTAATAAAACAATTGTCACAAAAATAATTTTAATCTAATAAAAGTAATAATGAATACAAATCTATAAAAATGAACAAATGAAAATCATAAAATGACTTTTCACCATGTTGTAACAGAATGGTTGAAAAAAAACATGCGAAACTGATCTGGATAAAATTAAGGTACCCATAACTTAGTATTTTGTTGCACAACCTTTTGAGGAAATCACTGCAATCAAACGATTCCTGTAACTGTTAATAAGACTTCCATCTTGTCTCAGCAGGCATATTTTTCCCACTCCCCACGTGGAAACTTCCAGCTTTCTCAGGTTTGAAGGGTGCCTTTTCCAGAATGCATGCTTCTGTTCCTTCAAAAGATGCTAAATAAGATTTATGACAGGGCTCAAAGAAAGTCCATTTTATGGTAGTCAATGTTTTTCTCTTTGCCTAATCTACCTGCACCGGGTCCGTGGGAGGTCTGTAAAAATAAGGAGGCCAGAAGAATTTTGGCTGTGGATTCAAACATGTCCACCCTTCTTTGGCTTTCATCGCCTGTACGCTCTGTCGCATAGCAACCGTGACAGTTGACGCACAAAGCGTGCAAACAATAGATGCCAAACTTTTTACTACTGTTCTGGGTGCTAAAAACGTTTTTTGAGGACCTTCAGCAGCAATACCGTTGTCGCAAATATTAGATTTATAGTCCCCACGCTACAGATATGTTAGAATCTATGCTTGAATTTAAGCCAAACCCATTTGCAAAGGGACACATAAAACCTTTCAATGAACCAAACTTCACCAATCAAATATGTGACTCAATAACCATTTAAAACAACTATTTTCATTCATTTCAGATGGAACTCATCATATACTTGTATTATTTTAAACTGCACTTACAATATTTACCACTGTTTGGCAACATTTATTTTTCTCCTCTGAGCATGGAGCAGCCGGCTTACTTGGACTCACAATGAATCACAGGATACCCAAGGCTATGTAGGATACATTGGGCCTTTCCCTCAAAATGGACAAAAAGAAGGCTGGATTTGGGGCCACATAACAAGGAGTCTTCCAATCTGAGGAGTCCTTGGTGCCACGCTATGACGGCTGACGAATCTGGCCTTCGGAGGACACAGCGGCTAAATTCCAAGTCAGCATAAGTTTGCGTTTTGGGTAATTATCCTGTTGCAAGACGCAAGACCTCTGACTAAAACCAAGTTTTTTTTTTAGATAGATCAGCACGTTTCTCTCTAGATTTTATTGTACCCTGCAGAAATTGGAGACACCCTATGTCAGAGGAAATAAAACAGGCCCAGAGCCGAAAAGAGCCTTCCTCATGTTTCAGGGACAGTGCTCTTTTCTTGATATTCTTCATTTTTTCTGTGAACATGTTTCCCACAATAGTTTCCTCATTGGCAGTTTTAGTTCACTTTGGCTCAAACAGCAACAGATGTTGTGACCATACTCTGATGTTTCTAGAGTGTGAAGCTTACCATTAATCTTCTTAGAAGTGTGTGGGCTCTATTGTTACCATTCATTATATCTTTTTTTTTTTTTCATCAAATTTTCTGCTGTGGCCACATCCAGGGAGGTTGGTTTTCTGAATAGGTGCATCTGTAATCAAAAGAACATTAAGTCTTTAACTTTAACATACTAGTCAATAATTCTCTTTCTAATCTTCTGAGAAAACACTTTCCTCTGCTTCATCTGGTCCATGTTGAGTGCGGTACACACCATGCCTCCAAACAACACAGCCACCACCTGTAGCCCAATATATACACCCACTGACTGATTACAAGATTGTAAACACATGTGATGCTAATTAGTGGACGAAGCCCCAGAGCATAACGGATTCAGATTCCTTTTTCAGATTCAGGTTATTTCTATGACCACTGAGGGTTTAATTGAATTAAAAGAGCAGCTTGGTTCAAGTCTGCTTGATTGAGATGATTCACCAGGTAATGAAGCTAATTAATAATCCTGTTTGCTATGATTATTTTTTCATGCATTATGTCTGCCAATTCAATTGTCTCTGAATGATTAGGTGAGGCCGCACAGAAAATAGATCTGTGATTAAAGTATTTATCTGTAATGTAATTTGGGAGGTTTGTAGAGGTAAGAGAACAGCTTTGGTCTAAACAGATGACTCACATTTACCTGTACAATTTAAGCCAATTTTTTGACTGGAAGATGGTAAATATTAATAATAAGATAAGCTTTAATTAGATTTTGGCCCATTTTTCCACAATGTTCGCTTTTCAGTTTAATCCAGATTATGTATAAATAAATTGCTTTTCAGTTTTACTGATTTACTAATTTACTTAGTTAAATGAGCTGTTTATGACAGCTTTAAAGTGATACTATAGAGAGAGGCTGGAGACAAAAATCCAGACAGGAAGTAGCAACATAGGGACTGAGGCTGAGTGGTTCTGGCTCCACAAGGTTCCTCTTGACTGGAACTGGTTATTCATTTCTCAATATCTTTGATCATGTGGGAGAATCAAATCACAAGACGAAACAAAAGTCAAGCTGTAGAGCGCTGAAGCTCTGCTTTTCATTCGGCTCTTCAGTGACTGGCTTCAGAATCTATAAGCTTTTTTTAGACCAACATTGGCTTGTTGTGGGGGGTTTCAGATAATTAAAACAATAATGTAGATTCATAACAATTTTTAGAGAGATGTGAAATTAAAAATAATCTCTTATTCTGATTTATTCTTTTATCCATTTTTAAACCACAGCACCAAAAACATGCAGTATAAACTATTAATTTGCTTGTAAAACACTGAAGCCATTGTTTTCAAACTATGGTGCAAGTACCAATGTCGATCTTTGCTCCCAAAATAAATGCTGATATTTATGAAGTAAATGCAATTAAATTAACAGTAATTTAGAACTAATAGCCACAAACTATAACCCAACTTACCCATGTTCTGATCTGAAGAGGAGAAATTTCTGGCATTTTCTAACTGCTAGTCAATGATCAGCTCAACGACTAGAGGGAATAATGTCTATTAATAATGTATGCCTTTATATTTTGTGCACCAGCTAAATGTTAATCAGAGGAGGTTGTGTTGTACACTTTGATTGAAGGATTTTTAATAAGAAGTCATGACCTATGCACATGAACTGTTTTTATATTTGGCTACTTTCCATTCAAGGTAGCCATTTTGGACCTGAGGTGGGATTTTGTAGGATTCTTAGACCTAACGTTAACAAATTGTCTGGTACTCCATAGATAAGTTATGCTACTGATTTGGCCTCTATAAGGCAGCACCTGAACAACAAAACATTATTTTAACAGAAATTATTATTATTATTGCTATCCCTAATGATGTCATGTTTTTGTAGTTGATAGGGCTCTAGCGTTTTATCAGTTTATCAGGATCAATTGATTATTAAAATAGCTGTCAACAAACTTAGCAATCTAATTTTGTTATTTACAGTATACAGACTGAAACATGCCGTTTGTTAGAATAAAACAAGATCAATGCGATATTTAAGCTTAAACAGTATAAAAAATCATCTACATTTTGCATTTAAATGGACAAAACCTCTATGTCTAAATGTGCTCTATCCTGAAAATCTCAAGGGGCATCATTTTAGCTTCACCTGGTTCAAATTCTGTAAAAACATGTAGAGTACCTTTTCCTATCAGATTATAATTCCGTTAATCTAAAATACCGACACAAGATAAATTGTTTAGAAAAGTTCCGTAAAAATTCAAAAAATATCCACTGGACTTGGTTTCCAAGATTTGAAGACGTTTTGCCTATATAATATAGGATTCAAACTCACTGTGGATCCAGACATTTGAATTGAGAAAGCTTCCTGGAGAGGTGGCGAAACGTCTTCAAATCTTGGAAACCAAGTCCAGTGGATATTTTTTGAATTTTTACGGAATGACTATGACCTGGATGACTGGGAACCTTCATCAAAATGTTTAGAAAAGTATTCATCAGTTGCAGCAAAGAAGCTCTGATGTTAAGCCCTAACCATTAAGTCATTGTAATTTTACTTGAATGTTTTCATGGTGTAAATTTGAACGCACACATTTTTAAACAATTCCACTTCACAAAGAAAAAGTTATAAATCATGGTAAGTTCTTGTTTTAGCGTGCAAACCTCACAGTACGTTTAACGGAACCAATAGTTCTCTAAAATAAATCCTCTTACTATCTTTCCTTTGCTAATGTTGATTGAAATACAGAATAACTAACTGATACCCTGAGCATTGCTAAAAATAGCTGAACTGGCAGCAAAGAAAATACAATCACAGATCTAAGTGGTGAGTGGGAGGGGTGTGGGGGTGGTTGGTATAAGTCACATTGGCCCACTGGCTGAATGTAAGAAATGTTACAAAACTTAATCTGGAGCCAAAAAAAAAAAACTAAACACAGTTTAAAGAGGAATTTATCTTTGCGGTCAAAATGTGGAAACTGGATAGATTGAACTTTTCCTTTTATATAATCTATTAAACATTAGCAATATTGAATGACCAGAAAATAATTGCTATAGTTTATGTGCAGGCAGGTTTAAAAATGTGGATTAATATATAGTGAATAAAATTGCTCAAATTGTAGGATTGATTACGGCTGCAGGGTTTATAAAAGTATACTGATACATATAACCTTTTCTCCTTCAGTATAGAGGTTTTGCTGTGTCTATTATCCAATTATACTATCCAATTTATTAAGAATGTCTTTATTTCCTCATGAATACTTGAAGGTTTCATTTAGGCCTTGAACTCCAGCCTATTGAACAGCTTTTAACTGTCTAAAGTTAGGCTAAAGTCTGTGAGAAACCCGCTGATGTAAAACTAAACAGAGATGAATTAGTCCTGTTGCTCATCTATCACTGAATGAAGCTTCATTTGGGAGTAGGAGACACGGGTAGAGCGTCAGTTTTCGAGACGGGAAGCAAAACACTGCTGCGAGTCTGACTATTAGAGATTGAGCGTGCAGTGCTGCTCCCAGAGAGCGAAGTGGAAATGACTTTGTCTTTGACAGAAAGAGAGCTGTCGAGGCTCTTTCCTTTTCCTGCCCAATCCCACCCCCCCACCCCCACTGCTAAGCTCACTCTCACTTTCATCCATCTTCTGTGTCTCTTCAGCAAAGTTACTCTGGATGAAGGAACAATATTGTTACAATACGACTGAAAACAAATTGCTTCGTCTGATTATATATAAAACAATTAAAATGGAATTAGAATAAAAGAGATTTGAAAGACGTGTGGCTGGTTCATTTCTATGCTCTTCAAACAATCAGTCGTTCATATCGACTTAATGCCATTGTACACCTCATTTTATCTACAGCAATAAAGTGATTAAAATAAGACAGTGGTTCCATTCGTATGTGAAGCTCATGAAAGTGTTAGAACCACATACTGAAACAGATCCTAAAACAACCCAGTAACTTGTTCAGCAGCCTGTTATCTGCCTTGTTGCAGGCAGATCAATGTGGTGAAAAGAGGAGGATATTGGTCAAAAAATTGTTTTTTGTTGTTTTTGTCACGGTCTTGGTTCTGTTAAGTTTGATCCGTGTTATTCTTTGTTTTCTAGTTTTATTGGTTAAATTCCTATTTAGTTGTGTTTTCTGGATATATTTGAGTTCTTAGGTTTTTCTTGCTTGCCCTCTGTTGCCCTCTCTTTTTCCCTAGCTCCTTCTAGAAGCCTCTGCTCAGACCTCCTCCCAATCAGCTCATTAGGCCTGTCATTGTTCAGTCTCTCATAGGCTACGTTCATACTGCAGCCTGAAGTGACCCAAATCCAATTTTTTTTTGCCCATATGCGACCTGGATTTGATCTTTTCATGGCAGTCTGAACAACAAAGATCTGATTTTTTCCAAAGCGACCCAGGCCACTTGGCTATGTGGTCCTGAATCCAATACGAATCCGAACGGCCAGGTCGGATTCATCTGACCTGAACGTCATTAATACCCGACAAAAGTCACTATTCTGCATCTTGCTACGCAGAAGCAGCAAGAAAAACAACAACCATGGCAGATGATGATGCGGAGAGCAGTATTAATGTTTAAACATATTGAAAAGATTGAGTTTTTATGGTTGGAAGAGATCGCTAGATGCGTGCCTGCACTACACTTCCGTAAACACAGAGCATGCTGGTCTGTGACGTCACTCCGTCCTCTACTGCGCATACAGGACCCTTGCGTTGTATGACTGCAGTTCACACAGGAGATCACCTACAAGTTGCATATATTTGGAAATATGAACGGCAACGCAAAAAAAATCGGATTTCAAAAACATATCGGAATTGAGCATCAAGGCCTGCAGTGTGAACGTAGCCATAAATACTTTATCTGTGCAGTTCCTCAGTGCTGGTTCCTCGTCTTTCCCCGGCTCCTCGTGCATGTTTTCACTGATGTCTACATGGTTGGTTTTGCATTTTTGTATAGGATTCCTGCCTCTGTTACCTGTTGATAACTCCATTAAAACTACAAGAATTCACATCTGCCTCACCGCCTCTGCATTTGGATCCTCAAAAAAACCTCAACCAAACCCTGACAGTTTCCAGTCACATATTTATTCTGTAAAAATGTTATCCATATTCTTCATATTTTAGATTATCTTTAGGTTATTGATTTCAAATGTTGATAATTGTCCATTTAATTTAGTATATATTGGGCTCTAAGATGTTGTCTCTTTGCAAGCCTTCTTTTTGAAAGGACAAGCTTGTGTTTTCCAAACTGACATGCAGTTTTCATTATCAGATATCACTCCAAAATCTCAGCCTAGAAAACACCTTACAGTATAGCTGGCTATAAAGGGATCTTGCTGTTTCTAGTGTCAGGGCTCTGATCCCGCCTCCTGAATCCGAACGCTCTATGGTCAAGAACAAATGTAAGGTCTTTTCCATAAAAATGTCCAAACACTTTAATAGCTCAACAGCCTGTCATTAAAGTAGTCAATGTCAAAGGGCCTGGAGTTTATTACACCAGTAAAAGTCCAATACAGGCTCCTTACTGAGGTTCGATTACTCTAAATGTCAGCGTCTCCCTGACCTTACCCTCCACTCTTTGGCTTGCCTTCTTTTAATGAAACCATTATTAAACATTTTCATAATGACTTTGTTTCAATGAAGATTTTATCAAATTGATTTTATTAGCAGCTGAGATATAAGGACACTTCTTTGGCACTTTATAACAAAAAAAAAGCAACTTATGTACCTTTACTCTCACAATACTGCAAAAGATATAGACATCCACCCAAGCATGCGCTATACACTTTAGAATTGTAACACTTTCTGAGCGGAAATCTATAAATCAGGTACAGTTTCTTCCAACAGAGCCTGCTGTATTTTCAGTATAAATGCTTATCAGGCTGTTTTGCAATTAAGATATTTTAATCTTTAATCCCACTGCTATAGATCTATATAGTTCTAGATCTAAATAGTTATTTATTAGTTATTTATTGGAAGAAGAGCAGAAACAACTTCTGTGGCTTAATAGGACTGTTTGATAGCAAATGTAAAGAAACCTCTCTTTAATTTTAAATCTAAAGGCTGTGAACGTGATTGGATATTTCAAAGGTGCATAGAACAAAACCAACAAGGCTGATAAATGCTTCATTTAGTGGATGCACATGACTATCTAAAATATGTACCTCAACATGGTCATGCATGTTGAATATAAGTATAAAAAAAACAAAAACATATTTAATTACACCTTATTTAACTAAATTTAATTTTGTATACAAACCACTCTTTATGGGACAATCCCAAAGTGAAGACCTCTGCTAATCAATAGGAGTACATTTGCCAAAAAAATAAAATTAAAAAAAAGTGTAAAAACACCATGAAAGACTATTTAATGTAGAAAGACAGCCTTGGGCTGGTTGAAAGCTTCATGACTTGCAGGATTTTAAGTTGAGAATCCTGAATCGTCTGCCTGGCTGTGTGTTTCCTGGACGGGGCCGCCTTTTACAGCTGCTTTTTGTATCTCTGCTTCTGTCTCCTTAAACCCCATTCAGCCTCAGCAGATGGCCGCTCACACTGAGCCTGGTTCTGCTGGAGGTTTCTTCCTGTTAAAAGGGAGTTTTTCCTCTCCACTGTCGCTACAAGCATGCTTAGTGTGAGGGATTGCATTTGAGTCAATGAGTCGATGCAATCAACTGGTTTTCCTTAGATAGACAACTTTGAATCAATTTGACTGTGTCATCCAGTTGAACTGTAAAGTGCTTTAAGATGACGTGTTGTGAATTGGCGCTACATAAATAAACTGAATTGAATTGAAGGAGAATTCCTCACCTTTTAGCTTTTAACCTTAGAAACACTATAGAGCAAGGAAATCTGAGGCACATCAGCAAGTCCACCACTGAAAAGGGTTTCAGTCTAGAAAAACACATAATTGAAATCTGAGATCCTGGTGTCTTACTCTTTTCGATTTTACAAAATCTTCTGACTCCTTGCTGCCTCACAAAATTCTTTGAGAAATTTTTATTTCTTAATACATGATTGATTGAACATCTAATCTAAATTGAAGTCTACATTTTCATTTACTCAGGTTGTCTTTTCTTGATTTAAAAGATCTGATATTTCTCAGTGGGGCAGAAAAGGAGAAAAACATTTCTTAACGTCCCACTATAGGAGCTACATTCACCCTACCTGGTCTTTTTCACACCGCCGAGTCTCTCTGTGAAGCAGCTACAAACAACATGCCAGCCTCCCCCGGTTGCTGGAGAGAGTGGCGGTCGTCATGGTAACCCCCCAGTGGTTTGTCCTGTTTGGTGATGGAGGGGGTGGGGTGTTATCGCGCAGGAAGGTGAGATAAGAGAGTTTAACTCTTCATTTAAAAGATGAAAGAGCTGCTGATTGCCGTCTCTGATCCTCACCGTTCTGGTTTTCTTTTTTTATCTTTTAAATGGCAGAAAGGCCACCATCTGTCAGGACTCTGAGGTTTCTGCTTCAGTGAGGGTTCCAGTTTTACACTTTATGTTTAGGATTGAAATGTACAGTCTTATAGACCAGGTCTAAACAAGTATAGAGAGGTTTTTCCTTCATTTATTCTGTCCAAAATGGTCTTCCAGATCATTCTGACCCAATCAGGTCAAAGTATCACTATAGTCATATAATTTACATTCCTTCATTTTTCCTACTGGGTTTAAATTGTGAGCTCCAGTATGATTTTCTACACTTCTCTACTGCACTTTAACTCGCCACACTCAGATCTCATTCCTGTTAGACCACGAGAATCAAAATATCACCTTAATAGAACCTCGCTGACAACAGGAAGCAGGCTAATGGATGTCTAAATGGACCAGATCATGCCCTGGAATACATCAACAACAGTGACTGATGTCAATCAGCCTTTATATGTTTACAACAGAACTACACAGTCATGCATTAACAAATGGGAAGCCTTTATGAGACAACAGCTAATCCAGGCTGTCCCGAAACAGCCTAGAACAGCTAAAGCCTGGCTTTATACTGTGAGATATGTTCAATCGTTGCACGCATCTACAGCTCAAACTGCAGGATTTAAAACTTCGCAGCTCACAATGCATGTTCTCACACTGTGCGGCCCAATGCCCTGATGCGATCCTACGACGGCCGACTGAATTTCAAATTTGTTTGATTTTCTTCCGACCTTACGATTCCTGGGCTGATTGCCCCTGGTTACGCCCTACACACTACATGGTGCACGACAAGCCTGAAAGCAGGCCCGATTAAAAAATCCTCGCACAACTGGAGAATCAGCCTGAAAAGGGCAAAAATATATATATATATATATATCATACAGTGTACGCCCAGCTTAAAGCCCTGTAAGCTCACTAGCATTTTAGTTTATAGGATCTTTTTCCTGTTTAAAATCTTCAACATCAATTTTGTTTGATACTTGAAAGTTCTATTTAGTTAAAAGAAAACAAAACCAAGGTAGATATATCTGAATCTTATCTTTATTGAAAATACCTTATAACATTTGATCACAGTAGTCAAATACAAATAATCTCTTTACAATTCCTTAAAAAATGTTATCACATAAAAAAGTGAAAACTTATCAGTAGGGAAAAAGAATATATGAAACTTAAACTGTTGGTAACGAGTAAAAACAGAAAACGTCCAGCGGCCTCACCGACAGCCGCACTCGTCCACCACCATGTCCTGGTAATGTCGAAGCACCACGTTATCATTGTTGTCATAGTACAGCATGGAGATAGGGGACAGACGGATGGGGACGCAGCAGGGCTGAGGCGTCCCCTGTGGGTCCAGGGAGTGGACCAGGGTCTGCAGGATGGCGTGGTTGGTACCGTTCAAGCTCTCGCTGAGCGGAAACGGACACTCGCCGTGGCAGTAGTTGGCCATGTAGCCCTGCGGCGCAATGATCCAGTCCTGCCAGCCCACGTCTTTGAAGTCGATGTAGAGGCGACGAGCCTTGCACACGTTGCTAGGCGTCACGGGGAGGTGGACGGCGCTTCTCCTCTGCCGGGAGCGACACTGGTGAGGGTTCAAGGATACGACCACCAGAGAGGCCTCGATTAGAGGAAAAGTTAGAGCCGCATCTAATGGGAGAGAGTTGCCTGGTAAAAAAGGGATAAGCTCCTCTGGTTCGGAGCCCAGCAGACTGAGCTCCATGACCAAGCCGTAGTTGTGACCCGGTTTGCGCCAACTCTCCGCCAGCGGCGTCAGGTCCATGGTGATGATGGTTGGCTCCAGCTGCAGCTGGACTGACTGCGACAGCAGGAGTCTGCGGTTAGCCTGGGGATTGGCTCCCCTCAGCGTGGCTCGGATCACCTTATAAAGTGACATGCTGACGACCCGGGGCCCCTGGAGGTGCTCCGCGGGCCTCAGAGGCTTCCAGTGGAGCTTGATCTCCAGCTGAGCCAGAGACAGCAGCTCCACAGGCTGCAGGACAGACATGTTGAAGAAAAGCTGCTTCTCCAGACAAGCCTGACAGCTGATGCTCCAACCCGAAACCAGCCTGCCTGCAAAACACCAGCAGGGAGAAGAGCGTTAAAACAAGGTCTGCTGAGGTTAAAAAAAAAATCAAGTTCATGACAACATAAATGACAAATGAAATTTCACAGCCCTTTATTTCTCCATGGAACAAAATGTGCCTGGACTCTGTAATTTAAGTAGCAGTGTCGATTTTTGCTGAAGCAGCTTTCCTGCGTTATTCAAAGAAAAGGGCCTTTGAAGAAAAGACTTTACCTGAGCCTCTTCTCTTCTAAATGAATCTGATACGTCTGGTTTTCTCTGCCTCATTACTGAACAATACTGTGATCAATAAATAACACTGCATCTCCTCCAGAACCTGCATGTAAATCCTGGTCATTATTCCACTCCCAGAGCCTAATAATCTATGAGCAAAGAGAACACCAAGCTCACCAGACAAGAAAGCCTTTTCTTCCAAATCCTATGTGCATTTTTTAAAATTGTGATCACTAAATGTAGAAATTTGGTTTCAGATCAATAAGGCTTTTGTCTACATTTTGCATCATTGCAGGCAATGCAGCAAATAACTGAAACAAAACAGAATTATTCAAGGTTTTTACATAAACATTAGTGCTGAAACGATGAACCAGATTAATCAAGATTAATCGATTATTGAAATAATCATCAACTAATTTAGCAATCGATTAATCATTAACTGGAGTCTAGAGACTGTAAAACATGCCTTTAGCTGACAGAGCGACCCACTAGAGATGGAATTATATCAAGATTGTTTTTAAAAAAATACGTAAACATATTGCATTTAAGATTAAAAAAAATGTCCTTCTGTCAATATGCTTTATCTAGAACTCCACAAGTGGAAAATATTGAGTTTCATCTCGTTTAATTTCACTAAAAGTCTTCTTTAAGAAACCTTTGGCTTTCCGATTATTAACTGATTAATCGAAAGAATGATCGACAGATTAACCGCTTTGCAAAATAACCTTTAATTACAGCCCTAGTAAACATTAAGTGTGTTGGTATGCATATGTAAACAAGTTATCTTCAGAAGTGATCCAACTAAACATTGGATTTAATTTGCTTAAATTTTCATCCAAGTATGCATTCAGCTGTTCTATGAAGGACTAAGATGTTTGTAAAGGCACCAAATATATATATATATATATATACATATATATAGTATTCAAATAGTATATATGGTATTTGATTCAAGAGGCAATATGCTGACAAATCCGGCATTTTTAAGGGGTGTACCGATTCAGCTTTTTTTATTCCTGATAGTATTTATTAATATCAGCCTTAATCATACATTCTTCGGTTATTTATTTTGTAGCATGTAATAAAAAAAAGGCTGGATAAAGTGATATTTCAAGGAGAACACTACCTAAAACTATCATGATTGAGGAAATCACCCATTCCTCATTCACAAAATAGTTAAACTTTAAACAAAAGCAGATGAAAGTGAAGATTTCCTATGAGCTTCTTTAGATATAGTACGGTAGTCTTTTTTCCTTGCTGATACTGGACAGATTTCTGATATCAATATTGGTTGGGGACATTTCTAGCTTGTATGGAGCATGCATTCTGCACCAGGTGAAACATGGTGTTCAGGAGGAAAGGAAAAAGGTTAGAAAATGAATGGAGATGCTGAATGTGCAGAGAAATCCTCAAAAAAGTGGATGCTGCATAAAATGGATCCTGCAAATGATCCTAAGGGTTAAAGCTTTGCCTAAAGTGTAAAAATCAAATCATCTTCATGTGTTTGGATGGTCTAGATCTACATCCAGCTGATAATCTGTCATTTTTTTTTATTTTAAACGGATTTTTTAAAAGTTTCTCCTTAAATCCAACAAAGTTTTGGTATAATCCATGTCAAAAGCTAAGAGAGACCTGCAAAATAAGCTGATCTGACAAAACACTAAGTTAGGGGAGGAAGATATAATTTATCAGATCTTTTCCAGATAGTTTTCAAATTCTAAATAAAATAAAACTCAGAAAACTCATGCAGGTTTGTTGTTGAAACCAAGAGTTCATAAACAGGTGAAATAAAAATTAGGTTAACATTTCTCAACAAATGCATTTAATAAAAATGCATGAATGAGAAAACTGCCTCATATAAAGTATGGTTTATCTGTCTGCGGGGTCACCCACCTTGGTCCTGTACATAGCGGATGATGTTGCCGCGGACCCCGTACTCAGACACCGTGCAGGGGTCGTCCTCCCGGGCCTGCTCCTTCTCTGACCTCCGGAACATCCTCCAGAGCTCGGAGGGCACGGGCCGCCGGTGGCTCCCTGCGGACTGCGGCCGCGCAGGGAGACCTAGCGAGCTGAGGAAGAGCCGCTCCCGGGTTTTTAGGTCCTCAGAGTCCGACATGGCCCGAACACCGAGCAGCATTAGGGCGAAGAGCAGCAGCGGAGTCATGTTTGGTCACCGGACTGATTGTCTCTGTGGTTTCTCACCTGCAGCGCCTGCTGTTGTAATTCAGTAGCTTTAGAATGTAGGTAAGGATGGGAAACACTGCCCTCTGGTGGAGTTCTGTATGCTTGTTCCCGATGTTCGCTAAATCCACCTGAAAATTCTACAGGTTATGGTCCCAGTCATGTTCCAGATAATTCAAGTCGTAGGAAAATCGTATTTAAATGTCAAATCATTCTGGCTTAAACATGTTTATAAATGTACTCTTTATGAGAAAAGATTCTGTTTAAAAAAATATCTTGTCTTAAAATCTTTGGGGGGGTTTTCATTATTTTATGCAGGCCAGTTAGGCTACGTATACATTGCAGCCTGAAGTGAGCGAAATCCAAATTGTTTGGCCCATATGCAGTGTTGCCAACTCCTCAGAAAGGAAAGTAGCTATTGGCTGTGCTATAAGATAGAAGTCGCTGAATGACGTCATTGCCTAATTTGCATAATATATATATTTTTTTTCAACTTTCTTTTTATTTAACTTTTTATTTTTTCCCTTGTGGTCCACTAAGGACCTTAAAAATCATGCTAAAACATGAAAATTTTGAACCATAACATTTTTTTTACATTACATTAACAATCTAAATGGGGGAAAAAAAGACTATAAAGAATCAATGACAATGTGAGCAAATGTTAATTATTGTTTTTTTTTTTCTTTAACTAATAATAATTCCCTGCACACACACAGGCTGTGCTTGCCTGCTCACAGAAAGAGAGGATCATGGTCATGTTGGTCAAGGCTCTCTATGGCAGACTCAGCCATAGATATCCATAATATTATGGACATCTATGGGCTCAGCAACTGAGGGAGCTGACTCCAGAGTGATCAACCTGTGCCGTCTTTTGCTGTCTGGACGCTGAGGGAACACATCTGTGTCTCTGATTGTAGCGCTGAGAGGGACATCTGCGGAAGCGGGAAAACGGGGTTGGGACGGGGGGAGGCGCCCCACGGCAGACACCAGAAAAGTCGCTAGATTTGTCGCCAGTCGGTTTTTTGAAAAAGAGTCACTGGAGGGGTCTGAAAAGTCGCTAAATATAGTGACAAAGTCGCTGAGTTGGCAACACTGCCCATATGTGACCTGTATCTGATCTTTTCATGGAAGTCTGAACAACACGGATCCGATTTTTTTTCCAGTGCGACCCAGGCCACTTGGCTATTTGGTCCTGAATCCGATACGAATCTGATCTTTTCAAATGCAACCTGTGTCTGAACGGCCAGGTCGCATTCATCTGACCTGAATGCCATTAATACCCAACAAAGGTCACTATTCTGGGTCGTGCTATGAAGAAGCTTCAAGAAAAGCAACAACCATGGCGGACGATGATGCGGAGAGCAGTATTTATGTTTTACCATCTTGAAAAGATTGTGTTTTTATGGTTGGGAAAGATCACTAGATGCGCTCCGGCACTACCATCCATATTTACTTCCGAAATAACAGAGCACGCTGGCATATGATGTAATCACATTTAAATGTCAAATCATTCTGGCTTAAACATGTTTATAAATTTACTCTTTATCAGAAAAGATTCTGTTTAAAAAAATATCCTGTCTTAAAATCTGTGGGGGTTTTTTCATTATTTTATGCAGGCCAGTTAGGCTACGTACACATTCAAGCCTGAAGTGAGCGAAATCCAAATTTTTTGGCCCATATGTGACTTGTATCTGATCTTTTCATAGCAGTCTGAACAACACAGATCCGATTTTTTTTCCAATGCGACCCAGGCCACTTGGCTATTGGGTCCTGAATCCGATACGAATCTGATCTTTTCAAATGCAACCTGTGTCTGAACGGCCAGGTCGCATTCATCTGACCTGAATGCCATTAATACCCAACAAAGGTCACTATTCTGGGTCGTGCTATGAAGAAGCGTCAAGAAAAGCAACAACCATGGTGGACGATGATGCGGAGAGCAGTATTTATGTTTAACCATCTTGAAAAGATTGTGTTTTTATGGTTGGGAAAGATCACTAGATGCGCTCCGGCACTACCATCCATATTTACTTCCGTAATAACAGAGCACGCTGGCATATGATGTCATCGCATCCTCTACTGCACATGTGGGACACTTACGTTGTATGACTGCAGTTCACACAGGAGATCACATACAAGTCACATATATTTGGAATTGTGAACGGCAACACAAAAAAATCGGATTTCACAAAAGAAATCGGAATTAAGCATCAAGGCCTGCAGTGTGAACGTAGCCCTAGTTATACGTCAGCCTGAACACTTAAATTCAGCCAATCATATATTGACAGTCATCTGTCAATCAAATGTTTTTGGTCATAGCATCTTGATTCATATTTCGCAGCTAATGAACGCAACAGTTGAAATCATAAATAAGAATCATTTACTTTACCATTGAGTTACGTCCCAGTGTTCACGGGGATGGACATCTGTGTCTTAGGCAGGCGTAGAGCTAACAGAACTGGCAGCGTTGCGAGGCAAGGGCTCAAACATGTACGGCTGTAAGCCTTCTACACCAAACCAAGCTTCTGCCGCCCTGGCGTCCTCTTCCACAACATCTTCGTCCCCGCTTTCCTACTCTAAACAAAAAATTTATGACGGAGGAGACTCATCCACGACCTCTGACACAAAACTCTCCTCCTCTTGCATGTTTGCACTGTCAATGGCGTTCCTTGACAATGTTGTTGCAAAGTCACCAATTTTGTGCCACTTGGTCCCTAGTGATTTTCCCATTGGGAACCTACTAGCACTAAGTTGCTAACTGGTTTGCAAGATGTTTACAAGAAACCGGCCACAATCAAACTTGCTTGCAAACCTTTTGCTACAACAACCCTGCCCCCTTGACAAACGACCAATCACATTTACTTCATTCACTTGTGTAAAGTCGAGCACCACTCAGGAGAATTCGGAAATGCAACGGTTGGAATGTCCGCTTCCCTACGACTTTAACTTTAAACGGTGGTCTCACACAGATTTTGTTTAGAGTACTCGGTATTGGGGTATTCACAATGGAGGACAGACTGCTTATCGACAAGATACGTGGCCAGACAACTGGGCTACGTGAAAATTCCAGATGGAGCATCTGCTAAAAGCCCAAAGTCTATGGGGCTTGGTAATGGAGACAGAAACATTAGCAGGAGATGCTAACTAAGCTGCCTGAGCCAAATTCGTCTTCAAACCTGTTTTTCAAGTTTGAAGACATTTTGCTTCCCATCCAGGAAGCTTTCTCAAACCGTAATGTCTGGAGCTTTATAGAGTACCCCAACTTAATGTAAGTACATCTCAACAGTACCTGATTACTAGTTACATTGAAAGGACATTTTGAGAGCGATACCCTAGCTCAGGGGTGTCAAACTGGTTCCAGAAAGGGCCGTGTGGCTGCAGGTTTTCTTTCCAACCAAACAATAGAACACCAGACTCCATTCATCTCATCAAGTGAGTCTAATCTGAACATGATGACTTGATGTGATGAATGGAGTTTGGTTTGCTATTGTTTGATTGGAAAGAAAACCTCCAGCCACACTGCCCTTTCTGGAACCAGTTTGACACCCCTGCCCTAGCTTATAATTTTTTTCCAAAGAAGTGTTTCCGTTGTGAAATGAAGGAAGGATAAAAGATAACCGGGCATTTGAAAGCGCATGAAGGACTTAACTGATCGACTTGGTGCTATCAGTGCTGCAATTAAGGAGAAGGATCCGATTGGGACATGACTGGGTAGTCTTCCAAATTGTGAATGCCGTAGAAACTAGAAATTCGTGCAGCAATCATTGGTAAACATGGCAGTGGGAAGTTATTACATTTCTTATGAATATTTTGGGAAATTATAAAATAAAAAAAAAACTTTATTTTACTATTATGTGTATTTGGACTTTTATTAAAATATTTTAAGGCCTAGTCAATCAATTTCACCAACGTTACATTGTCATGGCAAAGTCAAACAAGCTAGTGGCAGCAGGCTAGTAATTTTACATAGTCTAATGACAGAAACGAGGAGGAAATATGGCACAGAAACTTATTTCAGGTTCGTCCTCTCATGTGAGACTTTATCTCCATGGCCTCACAGCGCACCTCAACATTTGGACACCTGTAACCAGGGCATCTTGTAGCTCAAAGTAAGAGCACGGTGCCGCCGCGCACTTTCATATCTATTCGTGCAGTTTATCGTAACCATAGTAATTTAGAGGTTTATTTTAATCTTGTGTGTTTTGCATAAAAGGATTTTGGAGCTAATAGTCACGGGTGACATAAACACAATGACTCAGATTCATGCCAGCTGAAGTGTATATGACAATAAAGTGGTGAATGTCAATCTGTTTACTTACTAATTTTTATAATTTTTGAAAGAGGCCTATAGGCTCATAGGTCTCTTGTCCATAAAAAAAGAAAAAAACATTTTAACAGCACTCCTGTTATTGCTATAGCTAAGAATCGATTTGATCATTCAAGAACCAAGCACATAGACATACGCTATCACTACATTGTGAATGTGTGCAAAATGAACTAATTCTACTGCAATATTGTTCTTTTTTTATTCAATATTTACACTAAATTAAAACATGAAAAAAGCAGCTAGGTTCATGATGCAGAATAACCTTCCTATTTAATTAAAATATATTTGATACTGCATATTTGTTTTGAAAATAAACTTTCAAATACGTTTTTTTTCCTTATCTATGTATGTTAAACCAATTTTTTTCCCTCTGTAAAAATGTAAAACCCATTTACAGATGGTAAACTTATGCAAAAAGGTAAAACTAAAAAAGCGCTCAGAACAGAAACCGCTTCATTGACCAAAACTCCTACCCTTTAAATTCACTGAGTAAAATTTGAAAGAAAATACCAATTTACTTTATCTAAAGATGATCACTCATGCATTAAGTTTTCTAAATATCTATTTTTATTTAATCCTATAAGGATTCAACAGAATCATCGTTTTGTCTTCATTCAGAGCCAGTCTGGGGATAAATTAACTTTACTTCTGCACTTTAAGAGGCCTTTATTAAGGACAGGTTTACAAAAGACATATAAAAAAAAAAAAACAATTGTATTAAGGGTAACATTTTGCTGCTAAATAAATTAGTTTCGTCTGATGTGTTTGACTCCATGTTAGCATTTCATTGTTTGTGGAATCTATGTTCAACTTTAACACTCAAACTGAAATAAAATCCTGCTTCAGGATGCAGCCATACAAAGAGCTATAATTCGGTTTTATTCATTTTACCTGCTTTGTCTGTTAGGAAACAGCTGAACATAGACTTTTTGTTGCTCCTTTGGTGGGTTTAGTGCTCCATCTGGTGAACAGTGAGGGTACTTTTCAATTTTTAGATTTTTTTTTTTTGGATTGATTTCATAACTTTTAACACTGGTAGTGTACAGGCTAAAATAACACTAGTTAATCAGTATAAACCTCTCAAATATAGAAGATGTCATAATGCATTATGATAAAAATATGATCCTAATCCTTTATTCTTACTGTATCTCTTTTTGTAATAAACTCATGTGTCTGGTTCTGAAGTTGCAAAAAGGTAAAAAAAAAAAAAAAAAAAAACGACCTTACAGAGGACAGAAAGAGCTGCATAAAGAACATAGATGCAACATCTTTGTCCACTTTATGAACTTACCAAACTGATGCTGTCAGTCAAAACAATAAACATTAAAGCCTTAAGAGACATAAATCAGCTTTTTGCTTCAAGTTGATTAAAATGCTGGATGCATTTTAAAGCATTTCAAATATCTTTTTGTGTTTTCTGTTGTAATAAAATGTTAAAACGTAATGAAGAAACTAAATGATTTCAGTAGTTTAGTTCATTATTATATGGATTGAATATATATGGAGGTTTTTTTAAAAGATTTTGTAAATGTTGAGTCAAAAAAAAAAAAAAAATCCAGACTAATCAATAAGAGTATTTATATATTGAAACATCCGCCTTCGTCTGGGCACCTTTAATATGAATAAATGCATCTCTGGAGAGAAGATACAGTGATCAGTCTAGTTTAGATACGTAGATGATTACAAAAAAAGGCATTATTAACCTTGACATCACCTCTAGGTTTAGCTCTGGTGACTCCAACCCTTCTCTTGACAATATTCAGTAGATTTTCTACAGCAGAGATTCCTAAAATATCAGCCTGTGACTCAAAAATGACAGTGCAAAAAAACTGGTCACCCCCTAAAATACACTTAGCCACTTAAAGCTACAGTGTGTAACTTTTAGCGACTTTTAGCGACATCTATCGGTCAGACTGCAGCAACATGAACATTCCTCTCTCCCCCCCCCCCCCCCCCCCCCCCCCCCCCACCGCTTCTCCCCCGCAACAGAACGGCGAGTGTTACGGGACAAAATGTCTTCCACGACGTCTGCATCACCTACCTTCTCAAGTGATGAGGTTTGTTTACATAGATAATTTTACAGATAGTATTTCATTAGTCTGTGTAGGGTATAGATTTCATGTAGACTTAAGATAATAAATATACCCGTTATTTTTTCTACATCGTTGTGACGTTTTGGCGATCTCGCAATCGCTAGTTTGTTGGCTCTGCGCTGCCGTAGCGCAAAGATGTCTGCCTCCATGGCTGCGAGACCCGCTCCTATGTAATTATAAATAACGAATTCTAAGGCAACGCAAATATTAAGGTTAAGAGGCTGAGCTCGTAGATGATGATAAATAACATAGTTATGTATAATATATTACATTTCTGACTGTATATCCCTGTAATTATTACACACTGTAGCTTTAATGCTATATTTAAAAAAAAATGAATATATATATATATATTCATTTCAAATAATTTTTATTTCTAATCATTTAAACATATCTTTAATTATTTTATGTGACATTAATTATTCAATTGTGCATTTTACCATTTATTCCACATTTAATGTTTGAATCTTATTCGATTGATTTCTTTTTTTGAATAAATAATTCTACATGAATTTATTGCATGATATATTTTGGCCCTCTATATACCTCAGGAATGATTGAGGCTCCCCACTTGGTGTCTTGCGATCCTCTGGAGGGTCGCGACCTCCACTTTGGTAACCCCACTTGGGAGCACAGCGACACCACGGTTCTTAAATCAGGTATTAGTAATATTGATAATGTGAATGGGTGCAACATTAAAAATTAAATAAACTCTATAAAGCTCTTTGTGACAGCCTGCTGTCACACTCTGAAGCTGTGTGGTAACTTTTATATTTTTCATTTTCAAAATGAGTTGCACATTTCAAATATTTTCACTAGCCTGACTTTAAGTTAGCTTTTTGCAGTGCACAAATTTAGTTAACTTTGTCAGGTTTTTTCTTAAAACGCAAAAGATTAATTACATTTTTTTTTGAGTTGCCAGTTTCCTTTGGATCTGCTGTTGAAGGGCTGCAATGAGCTCCAGCTTTCCTCTCAATGGATCATTGCAGGCTAATCAATGGGTCACACCATTTTTAAAGGGAAGGGAAATTTGTTTATCGTTTAATTATTCTTAGTTTGGGTAACTTTGTTAATTAGTTAAATGTAAAAAGTTCTTAGTGTCTGGCCAGTATTTATGGGTTTATTAGTTTGTTAATTTGTTAGTCAGTTATCCCCCTTGTGTCAACAGTGGTCTGATAAGCCACTATTTAAGTTTCCCTCATATCTTGTTTGTGCTTGAGTTCTTTACGTTAGTACCTTAATTGAAGTCTGTTTTGTTGACCTCTGTTTTGGGGTCCAGTTTATCATTTTTTGAAATAAATTAAGACCTTTTTTGTAAAATCTAAATGGTTTTCTGGCTGGTTTGTGCAAATCCCTCAAACTCTTCATCAGGGGGAATGATAAAGAAGCTCTGACCTTGGACCCAGAGGATGACAACAAGCAGATGACATTATTCCTCCAATCGTTAACTGTGGACAATATACTGGAACTCAAGAAATGTGGATTCTGACTCTACACTGAAAAAAAATTGAAATCTAGATAAGTAATTTTCTCTTAATATAAGTGCATTTGTTCTTGAGTCGAGGAGGTAAGTGAGACACTTTGCCAATGGCACAAGACAATGGTCAATCAACCCAAATGGTCTTCACATGCACCAGTAACCTTTAACGTTTTTTAACCTCCACACAACTTTCTCTCTATTCTGAACCTCCAGCTTCTATAATAGGGACTTTTAGCGTTTTTGTGGAACATGTGAAGTTAGTGTTCTTTTAAAAAATGCAGAATTTCTACCAGTGAAACATGAATAAAAATATGATAAACACTATAAATATAATCACTGTGTACCAAATCTTTATAATCTCCCACATTCACTTTAGAAAAAAAATAACACATCTACATCTATTAAATCCCTTTTACTAGAAAGAAAACAATATTGGTTTCTATTCTGTTTGTAATGATGGTTAAAATTCCTGTCAGTGAGAACCGTTCGCTACTTTACAATAAAACTTAATTTCATTTTCTCATTTATAAAAACAAGACTTCCTAAAAGAAAATTTGAGGGCAATGATCAGTAAGAAACACCCATCATGTTTTTTTAATGTACCACACATCCAACAGACGGCAACCGAAACATGTTTTTAATACAGTTGGCAAAGATCCTTTTTAATTTCAATCATTATTTACAGATCCATATGTACAAAGTTTAGAATACAGCAGGTGGTCGAGGGGCGGGGCAGACGTTGCTGACATTCCTCCTTTCCAAAACAACTGATTAAATAGAGGACTGCCTTATTTCTTTCATTCAACCAGATCAGCAGCATGTGTGCATAGCTCGGACATATACCAAATAAATATGCACATGAAGCGCCGTATAAAAGCGATCCCAAAGATGGCGGACGGCACTGCAGGAGCCTCACCTGATCACCCACACGGACAAAGAACCACAGCAAAGAAAGAAAAAAAAAAAACAAAGCCTCATCAGCCTGAGCTAATTTTATCATTGGGTTCATAATTAAGACTTAAGGATTTGTTTTTACTTTAAAGATGTCTCCATGACTTTGACCTCTTAGATAAAACACAGAACATTTTTCCTTCGATAGTTAAAACTGAGACTGTGCTTTTAAAATTTTTGAATTATTTGATGATTCTTTTTTTAACTCAGCTGCTGATTATGTCAGATGATTCACTTTAATACTCAATAGGAACCAACATTAGCTAGAGATACAGCACTGGTTAAAAAAATTGACCCAATTTTTTTACATTTAGCATGAGGCTCCGTCTCTTTAGTGCTGCTGATAGCAGCTCTGGACTCTAATTCCAAATCATAAAGTTGAAATCCCAGTAAGGTACATCAGGAGGAAATATCAGACATGATAAAAGCCTTTTCAAGGAAATATTTTCACTTAATTATAACCAGATGTTTGAGAGGTCCAGAACGTCACTACGGCGTGCTGCACCCACTCAGTTACAGTACTTCAGTAGCAGATCATGGCGTACAAACATCAAGAGCTTTGGTGCAACATCAGACAATCAGGACTGTTTTCCTTCAGTTCAAAATAGCATGACTGGCGCCGATTTGATTCTTCAGTTCATATATATATTTATATATTTATATCTATAAATCCATTCGGTGAGATATGTACAAAGTATGGCAATGAACATGTTTTTATTTAAATTTATCTTCAGATGTTGTTGGCTCTTCGCTGCTCAGTGCGTCATGTTTTTAGTGAATTGAACATTTTCATGCGTAGGTGGGCGAGTCTCTGTCGGCGGTCTTAGACACAGACCCGGGCCGGACACGCTCTGTCGCTCAGACGAGTTCATCCAGAGAGGCTGGGAGGGTGAAGTCCCCCAAAACAGGGAGCGTGGGTAGCCTCAGCCCCAGGGTCATGTGGCGTTGACCTCCATGATGTGGTCGTCGGTGGTGGGCAGCACCAGAACCTGCTGTGAGTGGCTGTTATTGAACACCTGTCCCGGGCTGAAGGGTTCGAGGCGCGGCATTGCCACGCCCTTCTGCTGCTGGTCGCTGCTGCCCACTGAGTGGATGCTGCCTCTGCTGCGGATGCTCGCCGTGTCTCCCTGGTCGTCCAGCGTCTTGTCCAGCAGGGACAGACTGTCGTTCTCTACACAGCTGTCTGTGGGCGGCAAGAAGAAAAAACACTGAAGGAGGCGGTGTAAAGTCTCTGAGTTGCTGCTGATATCTTAGGGATGTAGTGACAATCATTCTGGCAGTTAAATGAGCAGAATGAGAAAAAAAAAAAATCATCTTTACTCTCAGAGGGACCTTACCAGGGTCTGGCTGGATGGCTGCTGCAGCGTTGTGTGGGAGGTACTTAAGGACCTTGATTTTGGGGAAGGGCAGGTGACCTGCGAACAGCGGCATCACCTCGATCTGCACCTTGTGCGTGGCGTTGGCCTTCAGAGGCATCAACACCATCCCAGAACTCTTCCCACACACGGCCCAGTTACTGCTGCTGTCGGCCACTAGGGACACAAACACACAGTGAGTCAGGCTTCAACTATTCTTATGCTTACATTATACCCAATAAAGTCCTGGGCCTGTCTATAACCCATCTATAGTCATACATGTATGAGTTCATGTTTACATAATCTGTATCATATATAAAATAATTCTCTAAATCTTTTTTGCGGTTTTACACATTTTGTAATCACAGCCTCAAGGTTCAGTATATTTATATAAATTGGAATTTCATGTGACAAACCAGCAAAAGGTGAAAATGATGCATCGTTTCCCATCTTCTCTATAAAAGAAAAAATCTGAAAAGTGCGGTGTGCTCCTTATTGAGCTCCGGACCTTCTTCCTGCTGCATTGAAGAGCTGCTTGTCAGTGTGATTCGCAGTGTTACTTTTTCTACAGTGTACTTATATTGATTACACAACCAATGGTGGATAACGTTTCATTTATTTATTTTTTTAAGGATGAAGCAGATCATGGAACAAGACAATTTATATTGAAAATAATAAAAGACACGTGCATTGTCTTATTTCAAGTGCATTTTATCCAAATATCTTATTTTAAGAGCAAAAATACTCATTCCATTGGCAAATCCTCTTATTTACCTGCTCAAATTAAGGGTAAATACACTTCATTTAAGAAATTTTTACTTATTTCTAGATTGTTTTTTTCCAGTGAGTGAATGCATGCGCGTATCGGCTAATGCAAGGAGGAAAAAAAACAAAAACAAATATGGGCTGGCCAAAGTATCGCTCTAAATCTAATGGTGATAACTAGACTGAATGATTGAGTGTTTGAGCTAAATACACTTTAAATCTTTTAAACCTTAAAACTATCGAGAGAATGAAAACAAATCCCTGAAACATAAAGCAACAGGAGTTTGATGATAACATTTATTAAACAAACATAATGTAGTGTTCTAGCTGCTAACATACCTTCATACATAAGCTTGGTGTTTTTGAGTCCATCAGTGTCAGTTTTGCTGTCCTCAGCTATCTCTCCTTCCGAGGGCTCAGTCAGTCGGGTTATACACACCTCGAGTCCACAGACTAAACCAGAGCGGCAGTGCTGCTCGCCTGGAGGCGGCAAGATCTCTGCTCTGACGCTGTACAATGTCTGACAACAGGAAACAGACGAAAAGCTGCTCCAGTTAAATGTTACTTTTTTGCAACATGAAATTAACAGCATAACTTCAGGAATGAGGAAGAAGAAGAAAGGTCTCAGTGACTCACAGTGACTCTCTCTAGCTGAAACTGGTAGTGGAAGGGCTTGAAGGCAGAGGCGTCTTGGTTAAGTGGACAGAAGTTGGCGGAGAAAACACACTGCAGACAGGAGGGCAGGTCGTCCTTCCACCTCACCTCCCACAAGCAAAACACGCTGTGCTTACTGCACAGAAGCTACATGGGGGCAAACATCAACACGTGTTAGGGATCAGTCATATTCTGACTGATTTAACATGATTTTTAACAGGTTTGCAAAAAATAAATACCACTTATAACTAATTAAAATCATAAAAGTAGTTAAATGATAAGACCAAAATGTTCTTAATGGATTTAGCAAAGTAACAGAGTATTAGGGCCACCCTGGATGACAGAAAAATTGAATAATAAATATAAAAAATATGAATTTATTAAAACATATTGTTCAGAAAAAAATGGGATACTGTTAAAAAAATTGTTGTACATTTCAACAAGAAAACCACGACTTTAACTTTATGAAATCTCAGAGGACTGCTGGCATTTAAATGTGATAAATGTGAGTTTGGTCTGACTTAAAAATGACAGAAATTGTCTTGCTAAATATTGAATACTTCTGCCTTCAATAATAGAATTTTAAGTTTATTATTGTTTCAACATTGGAGAATTTCCAATTCTTTTTTCTTGAAAATATGTGAAATTGATCTCAATTATTTATTTTTTTTGGGTGAAAATGTACTTTGCAACAACATTTCTACTTTCTGCTTTTAAAGAACATTTAATCCCAACATGCCAGCGAATCCCTTATAGATGATTAGATGAATAGCATTTACAGGGCACTATCTTCTGTTTGGAGTTTTTATTCGTTTCTCACCTGGTTTGTTTTAGTGTTTAAGGACTGTAGTTCCAAAGATGAATGCTGCTTCTCTGTCAGTTTCATGTCTGTCAGTGTGAAGTTCATATCTGACACGTTCTGCACACACACCTGGATGTACTTTCTGAGAGGTTCGACAGAAAATAAACTGATTAAAAGACCTAAAAGAACTATTTTTCAGTTAATTTGCTGCTTTCAGTTTACAAAATATTGTTAAGTACTAAAATATAATCATTACAAAGTGAATCAGAGATAATTTCATGATCATGTAGACTCACCTGTTACCTGATGAAAGCAGTGAGTGTTTGGTCTTAAAGGGGATGTAGAAGGTGAGGGCAAGCAGAGTAGAGTAGATCGACCACGGACAGTCGATAGACATCTGGGAACAGAAAAAAAGCTGTTAAATCCTCCCAAGTTTCAGTCTGTGTCTCTTTGGTTACGTTCACACTGCAGGCCTTGATGCTCAATTCTGATTTTTTGTTAAATTCGATTTTTTTGCGTTGCCGTTCAGATTTCCAAATATATGCGACTTGTATGTGATCTCCTGTGTGAACTGTAGTCATACAATGTAAGTGTCCCGCATTGCAGTAGAGGACGCAATGACATCACAGGCCAGCCTCCTCTGAGTTTACGGATGTAAACATGGATGGTAGTGCCGGAGCGCATCTAGCGATCTTTCCCAACCATAAAAACACAATTTTTCCAAGATGGTTAAACATAAATACTGCTCTCCACATCATCGTCCGCCATAGTTGTTGGTTTTCTTGCCGCTTCTTCAAAGCAAGATGCAGAATAGTGACCTTTATCAGGTATTAATTGCGTTCAGGTCGGATGAATGCAACCCGGCCGTTAAGACACAGGTTGCATTCAGGACCACATAGCCAAGTGGCCTGGGTCGCATTGGAAAACATCAGATCTGTGTTTTTCAGACTTCCATGAAAAGATCAGATACAGGTCGCATATGGGCCAAAAAAACAAGGGATTTGGGTCACTTCAGGATAAAGTGTGAACGTAGCATTTGTTCCTAAATTCATTGTCTTGGTTCAGTCGATATTATTCAGATTGCTCTCAGAATAACAGAGATTTTTATGCATAAACACTTGGATATGAGGGAACGCCCACAGAGGTTTTATGTCTAATACTAACGCTCCGCTGAATGCGTCTAGATTTAATTAGGACATGTGGATAAATCATCAACAAACTAGACAAACAACAACTAAGCTGTTAATTTTCCATTGAAGTCAGTTTCTCAATCTGAAACAAAAATAATTCAAACTTATTAAACCTAAAGGGAAATTTATAAATAAATTTGATAAATATTATCATTAAAGATATATTCCAAAATATAAGATACTAATAAGATTATTAACAGAGAGATTGATGATCTCACCCTTTGGTCAATGGCGGTCATTGGGGTGTCAGGATGGCTGTAGCTGCGGGGTCGATGGCGCACCTCCCCGTTGGTCAGCCTCTCGTTGGCTGGCCGCTCGGACCCGGTGGGGATGATACACAAGACCTCGAGCTGGAACTCCAGAACTTGGTAGGGAAGAGTGGTAGGTAGACTGATGCTGGTCACCTTTTCAGACGACTGGATGGACAAGGTGCTTTCACCCACTAACTCTGGAACAAGGAAAATATTTACAACAGAAATAAGTACTACAAATATATGTTGGGAAGCCCTCTATTTCTTGCCTAGTAAATGTTCTGAAAAACTAATGAAAAAGAAAATATCCTCTCACAGAAAGAGAGTCTAAACAGCTAAAAATGTTTCATCAATGTAAATCCATGGAAAACTGCATCAAAGCTTGATAAGCGCCTTCGGTCAAAAAGCAGCTACTGACCAGCATCGGGGCTGCTGATGCGCGCTGTGCAGCTGGAGGACGGCAGGATGGGCATGGTTTCCGTGTTGCTGAGCTGCAGAGCATCTCCTTTCTTCACAGTGTAGTGACCCGTCAGCAGAGTGAACTTTACCAACTGAGGCATACCGGCCAACAGAGGCTCTGTAGACACAGAGGAGCAGTGAGCTAAAGAACTAAACAAGCCATCTGTTTGTCTGTAGTGGAACCAAAAGGCCAGAAGGGAAAGTGTATTTGTAAGGCGTCTGAGGGCTGCTCCTTCTGGGTGGATTTATCATTCTAAGACAGCCTAAAGTGACATTTCAATAGGGATGGGAATCGAAAACTGGTTATTGTTCAGAACCGGTTCCGTGTGTTCCAATTCCATGGCACCGTTTGACAGCTCGCTTAATGATTCTCTTAAATTTGAGAACTGAGAACTTTGATTTTTTCACGCAAGTTACCCACACAGCATTCAGTAAGCAAGTACGATGTGACCAGGCGCAAGTCTAGAAAAGCAAAACAAAAACAAAAAATGGCATCCCATCGGTTAAACCGATCCAAAGTTTGGTTTTATTTTAAGGAAGAGAAAGGTGGCAACAAGGTGCTTTGCAGTCATTGCAAAGTGGCAATTAAATCCGCAGGAGGAAATACATCCAACATGCAGAAACACCTGCGCACACAACATGGCATACATTTTAATGAATGCCGTGTTTTTGATGCCTTCCGGACAGAAGCTAAAGTTACGATCACCATGGAAGGCAACTTGGTAAGTAGCTAGTTTTATATCACTGGCTGTGCTTAATGAGTTTCCTAGTAAATCATATTCCGTTTCTGGAAATAAACCCATTTCCTACCTCTCTTTGGGGTTATTACGGGTTTGTGTCTTTCTCGTTAACCCACCCCTTCATTGCTAGCATGTTTAATTAGAACTACTGGAGGCTGGAATTCATACATGATTCTAGCTACTGCAATGTTAAATGTTGTTACTAAAATTGAGTCCTACTGCGATTTGCAAATTGCGCTTTTCTAAATTTCTATATATTCAAATGCAATTAACTGCAGAGCCTAGGTCACATTCATCATTACTTCCATAAACGAAGCGCATATACATTATTTTTCCGTTCTCTTTAGTGTCCTGAACATCTTAGACTTTGCATTTAATTGTTAACATGAGAGAAAACCACAAAAAGTATGGATTTAAGAAATTTCTAAACATTAAACCATTTAAGCAGCATCTACAAACAAATTATAGCCAGAATCATTTTTGTTCTCGAAGCTGTATGGTTAATAATCCTGTTTGCACACCAAAGAGTTTGTTTTTCTTGCAAGATGGTTTGTTTTCGTGGTAAAATGTAAAAAATGTCAAACCTGAAAGTGGCTCCACGGTAAGTTGGGGCTCCTGAGAATATACTTCATATCGGACCGATGGGTAAATAGGAGACAGGACAAACTGTACTTCCCCAACTGTGGCGCACAGCTGACGTAACGTGTAGGTACCTGGCTGCCCACTCTGGAAAACAAAACAAAAAAATCAGAGAAAGGCTGAGAATCCTTGGGCAAAATGTGGACAGACAAAAAATCAAATGATAACATCTCTTCAATTGACTTTTTAGAGTAATTCGAACATGAAGATAAAAAAAAAAAAAACAGAAGGTGCTTTACGGGAGCTGTGAAGGTGATGCTGTTGTTTCCAGGCTCCAGCTTGACATTCTGCACCTTCAGCATCTGTCCTCCTTCCTTCATGGCCACAGTCGGCGGGCTAACGCAGTTGGGCGTCTCCGGTGGGGAACCGTTTTCACGCCGCCGTATGATCAGGTGAGTGTTTTTACACACCACTCCTACAGAGCTGAGAGAATTGTCCGAGGGACTCCTGTCCTGAATCTCGTCCATTTCTAGCGTGGGACCAGCAGTTGTGGAGGAGTTAGGGCCTGCTGATGAGGTACCTGGTTTAAACTCTATTGTCCCTTGGTTTGTTTGCCTCGTTGCCCCCTTCGACCTCCCATGAGTCCCTCCGTGATCAACGTCAAAGTGAATGCTAGCAGCTAGTTGCTGAATGCACACAGGAACAGGCATCAAACACCTGAGAGTGAGCTCCACCTGCAGCACGGCTCCTGAGTGCACAGAGGCGGTGGCCGGGTGGAACTGGAGTCGAGTCAACTGAGCGAAAACATTCATGCAGAGGGACACTTTGTGGGCTGTGGAAGATGGAAAAATAAAACATTAAGGAGCAGGTCTTACATCTTTAATTACTTTACACACTTTCCTTGTATTTTACCATTTTCTTAATCCATCCATTTTAATTTGACTACTTTTGTTTTTTGACCATTTTGTTCTAAGGGCTGCTATTCTATCGGAAGTTATTTAAACAAAAATGAAGACTAGATTTCAATAGAACCCAAGCTAAGAAAGTAACAGACAATCAAATAAAGTCACCTAACTTTTACAAACCTAAAGACGTCTAAGATATGTAATGCATTTCCTTTTCTAACGTTTTTGTTTTTCTTTCATATATGAATCGTTACTGAATACTTACAAGGGTTTCCGGACCGGCCAGCAAAAGAGAGAATTTCCTGACAGAAGTGCTTCCTCTCCTCTGTGGAGAGGTTCACATCACCAGCCAACAAGGCACTGGTTCGCAAGTAGCTGCAGATGTTGTTAAGGAACCGGATCTATAAAATCACCTGCTTTAGAAGATCGTCTTTGTACATCTAATGACCTTTCAGGAGACCCATATACAGAAGGCATTCCTAAAGCCGGTCCAAGAGGGTCGCTGTCCTGCAGGTTTCAGAGGTTTCCCTGCTTTAGCACAGCTGATTCTGATGACTGCAGTTCAGCAAAAGCCTGTTAATCGGCAATCAATGAAAATCCGCTGTGTAGAAGCAGGGAAACTTTGGGGATGCCAACTATACGGTGATGAAAATAAGTATTTGAACACCCTGCTAGTTTGCAAGCTCTTCCACTTAGGCTACGTTCACACTGCAGCCTGAAGTGACCCAAATCCGATAATTTGGCCCATATGCGACCCGTATCTGATCTGTTCATGGCTGTCTGAACAACACACATTCGATACGAATCTTATATTTTTTAATGGCCAGGTCGCATTCATTGACCTGAACGGCATTAATGCCTGACAAAGGTCACTATTCTGGGTCTTGCCATGAAGAATTGGCAGGAAAAACAACAACCATGGCAGACGATGATACGGAGAGCAGTGTTTATGTTTAACCATCTTGAAAAGATTGTGTTTTTATGGTTGGGAAAGATCACTAGATGAGTTCCAACACTACCATCCATGTTTACTTCTGTAAACAGAAAGCATGCTGGCCTGGGACGTCATTGTGTCCTCTACTGCGCATGTGGGACACTTGCGTTATGACTACAGTTCACAAAGGAGATCGCATACAAGTCGCATATATTTGGAAATGTGAACGGCAACGCAAAATAAAAAAAAAAAATCGGATTTCACAAAAACAGCGGAATTGAGCATCAAGGCTTGCAGTGTGTGAACATAGCTTAGAAATCATGGAGGGGTATGAAATTGCCATTGTAGGTGCATGTCTACTGTGAGAAACAATCTAAAAATCACAATGTATGATTTTTTTTAAACAATTTATTTGTATGATACAGCTGCAAATAAGTATTTGAACATCTGTATATCAGATAGAATTCTGACCCTCAAAGACCTTTTAGTCTGCCTTCAAAATGTACATCTCCACTGCATTTATTATCCTAAATTAGATGCACCTGTTTGAGGTCATTAGCTGCAGAAAGACACCTGTCCAACCCATACAATCAATAAGAATCCAACTACTAACCTGGCCAAGACCAAAGAGCTGTCGAAAGAAAATAGAAACTAAATTGTAAACCTCCACAGACTGGAAAGGGCTACGGGGAAATTACCAAGCATCTTGCTGAAAAAAGGTCCACTGTTGGAGCAATCGTTAGAAAAGGGAAGAAGCTAAACATGACGGTCAATCTCCCTCGGAATGGGGCTCCATGCAATATCTCAGCTCGTGGGGTCTCATCCTAAGAAAGGTGAGAAATCAGCCAAGGGGAGGGGAGGAGCTGGTCAATGAACACCAAGAACACCATCCCTACTGTTAAGCATGGGGGTGGTAGTATCATGCTTTGAGGTTGTTTTTCTGCACATGGAACAGGGCGACTGCACTGTATTAAGGAGAGGATGACCAGGGGCATGTATTGTGAGATTTTGGGGAACAACCTCAGTCCCTGTTAGAGCATTTAAGATGGGTCGAGGCTGGGTCTTTCAACATGACAATGACTCAAAGCACAAAGCCAGGGTAACCAAGGACTGGCTCTAGAAGAAGCATATCAAGGTTTTAGCGTGGTTAAGCCAGTCACCAGACCTAAACCTAATAGAGAATCTTTGGAGGGAGCTCAAACTGACTGATCTACAGTAGATCTGTGTGGAGGAGTGGGCCAAATCCCTTCAGCAGAGCGTGCAAACCTGGTGTAAAACTACAGGAAAAGTTTGACCTCTGTAATTCTGTATTATACAAAGAAATAGACACAAAAAAAATCATACATTGTAATTTCTGTTTTTTTTTTGATCAAGTCTCTCTAGGTGGGTGTTGAAATACTTATTTTCCTCACTGTGTTTGTTATAAACAGAAGCTAAAACCAGATCAGAACCAGATTTGAGCCAGAA
The DNA here is from genome assembly GCA_030533445.1 of Cyprinodon diabolis. Classification (NCBI taxonomy): domain Eukaryota; kingdom Metazoa; phylum Chordata; class Actinopteri; order Cyprinodontiformes; family Cyprinodontidae; genus Cyprinodon; species Cyprinodon diabolis. The sequence continues at coordinate 34,878,923 of CM060068.1, forward strand.
CTGGTAAATGTTTATCATCTACTTGTTTTATTTACTGATTAGACATGAACAATTCTTTATGTACTCTTCGTCTAAATGGTTTTTTGTTTTGTTCTTTTTATACAGTAGAAAGAATGTCCTTATCCAAAAATGCCTGAATAGATTTAGTTAGTGTGTTCTTGTGGTTAGTCATCAAACAAGGATACTCTTCTGTTCTGCCCAGCAGTTTCTGACACTCTGCAATCTGCCTCCTGGTGTGCGTTACAGGAAGGCGCCAACCCTCCGATTCGTATGACTTCAAAGCCTCCTTCATGAAGGGTTCTGCCCGCACAGGGTCGCCCTTCCTCCTGTCAAAAACACAACCATGTTAACACACTCAAACATTTAGCTTGTTCTCCTATAGAAAATAATGCATAATTAAAAATGTGTGTTTTCTGTATTAAGGATTTCTACAAAGACAAAATAAAACATATTTTCCCAGACTAAAATCATTACAGTTCTCAGCCTTTTTTAAGGAAGCTTCAATAAAAAAGTAAGTCATGAATTTATCCTGAATTCAGCTAAGTTTTAGTTCAAATATATATATGGATCTTTTTTTTTTTAAATAGCAAATAAAGTCTGAAAACTCCATAATCTTACAGACTGAGTGGAAAGAAACCCAGTTGGAAATTTCAGTATTGTAGACTTTCTTTATGCTAGAGAGTGATATCAAATGAGTCTATATAAAGACCGTATTTACACACTTTCTTTACTTTAGATGCATCACATCAGCAGATGCAGATCACATTTTATCACTGCCACAAGTGCGGTTTTATTAGCAATCTAGTATTAGCAGAGCTCTGTTCTTAGATCACAGCAACTTAGATGCATTAAAATAAATCTGATTCCTCCAAAATCCTCGTACAAAATGAAAACTATCTGACCAAACATCAGAGTCGTCTGTGGATATAAGAGCAGTGTCTGTGAGGTTGCTCTGTGAAAAACTAAAGTAGAAGCCCAGATGTGTTTGAGCATTCAGACAGGTGTGAACCCTTTCTTTTATCTAAGTGAAACTTGAGCTCATCTGTTCCTTACATGTAGAACTCGGCCAGGCTTTTCCCCACCAGTCTGGCGGACCTCAGCCGGCCGATTGCTTGGTACATTTCCATAGCAGCATGAGAGAGTTCCTGACGCAACAGCGAGCCAACAAGGGGGTGTTGAAAGATGATACGTGAAGAAGGGAGGAGAGAGGAAAATTAAATTAAATTTTTCAAGGACATTACATCAGAAAATGTATTGAGTGAACAACAGGAGGAAAATTTCTACTGATATAAAAGCTTAGAGTGAACAGGACTTACAAGATAGTGCCTTTCGAAGGCTTCGACAGATGACAAGGCTTCTTTGAGCTTTTTGTAAGGACTCTGCAAACTGTTGACTGTGGACAAAGACATTCAAAACAAACATGGTTACTTGATTCCTTTGATTTCAATACAGATTTTCATTTAATTTCTTTAATCGGGTGTTTTTCCTTTTGCTAAAATAGATTGCTTTTTTTCCCCTTTTTCTTTGATGTGAATTTACAAGCCTGACTGAAAATTGACTGAATCAGCTGGACTGCTATTGAGGAAGGCTGACTGCTGATGCAAAAAAAGTCAAAATAAAGAAATAAGAACAAATGTAGGTGATGGAGAAATCTAAAGTGCGGTTCAAAAAAATAAAATAAAAACAGGCCAAACTCACTGGTCTCTGGTCTCTCATCCCCGAGTCCTGCCAGCAGATCCACGGTTCTATTCAGGTCCTCAGAAGTCGGCCCGTTTTTTGACACCAGGCCACAGAGTTCACCCAAACACTTCAACTACAACCACAAAAAAATAGAAACTAAGTACTGTTGCTTATCCTTTTTAAGTTTAGATTTTTAAATGAAATTTAAATACAAGTTCTCTTCTATTAGTACATGATTTGTGACACTTGTATGAAGAAAGTGAGAAATTAGGAACTTAAAAGATCTGCATACCCTCTTATTAAAGATTTAAGATGTCTATTTTCTAAGTTTATACAGGTCCCAATTCAGAGTCAAACCAAAAACTGACTTTGGATTCTAAGCCTGAATGTTTAATTATTATCTGTCAATCATTTAATATTAATTTAAGACATTCTCCAATTGTTTTTAAATTTCACTTCAGCCAAAAAAGTATTTCAGACAACTGATATTATTTTAAAAATTGCCAGAGTAAAGATGCTAGCAATAGCCTAGTACTCTGAGAGACCCCTTTACTTTACTTAAAAACAGGGGCTGTAAAACAAAACATGAGTTTATTTAGAACATTACCCTAGCCTTGAAAGACAATAGAGACGGAGTTTCTGACTAAGACTATCCTGACTAACTCATTTGTATGGATTAGTAAAAATATCTTGATTGATAGATTCCTAGTAATTTTGTTTAGATAGAAAATAAGGGGAAAAAAATCCTACTCTTATTATACAATAAAGAAAAAAAGACTTTATCCAAATTTGTAAGTTTCTCAGCATATTGCTTTATACCTTGTCTGTAGCGTAGGCCCAGAGTCCTACAGTATGGGAGCAGTTGGCGGCTAACTGAGCCGGATCGCAGCATCCCTCGATTCTGTGCAGAACCTCCAAACAGCTGAGGAACACCCAACAGTCCAGCGCCCCGTCGATCACAGAGACCTTAACGAAGAAAAAAAGCATTTTAGGAGTTGCGTGGTATATGGTGCGTGACGAATGCAGGGGCTGAGTTTACCTCCAGCAGCCGAAGCTCCTGAACACAGTTGTGCAGGAGCTCTAAGGCTCTCTGGGTGACCTCCCACGGTCTCTGCAGGAAGATAAGTAAAGTGCACTGGCGAGAGAAGAGGTAGCTTCTCAGGTCTAAAAGGCTGGCCTCTCCTCGTTGGATGCTGTCCCTCTTTTCCATGTCGATGGGCCGCCGAAGCAGCAAGCCGCTCCAGTTACGCACCGGGGCGCAGAACGAGCCAAGCCAGTTAGCCGTATCTGAGGAAAAATAGCTAGTCAGAACCAAAAGTACACCCTACCTCCGATTATCACGGTAAATGGGATATTTTAACCTAAATAATACTGCAGAGAACCCACTTACCTCCTGCACCAAAGTTTAGGACATACTGAGTAAAAAGAGCATCTAGTTCATCATACTGGACCAAGGCATCCTCAAACTGCTGCAGCATCTCGAAAACAAAGGCCAGCTCCTCCTGCACGATCACAGGCATTACAGAAAGCACGTTAGAGCACATGCAGGACAGAAAGCTGATAATAGTGATTAAAGATACTGTGGGTACCTGAACCATGAAATATTCACAGAAGCTCCAGCCAGGCTGAGTGCGTTTCTCTCTGAGAGTGCGCATGTCGTCCTCAAACCGACCAAGGTTTTTGGTGAACGACATGAGGAGGAGAGTCCGCAGCTTCAGCAGCAGGGCATTCCAGGATTCTAGGGACCGGGACGAGTCCTTCAGGGGGTCAGATAGAACCACACACCTGAGCAAGGAAACAATACAATAAGAGAAATATTTAGAGTGAAAAAATGTCAAGAATTTGTTTTGTTTGGATCTTATAAAAAGAATTATCTAAAGAAATCAAAGAATGAGATGTTCTGCCTTTTTTCCTCCCAAGAAGACTACCAACTATCTGGGGATGATCAAGACAGAAACACATGTCAAATCCAGTCTACGTTAACAAGACGATGACAAAAGGGGGAAGCATCAACTATGTGTGTAGACACACATTTAAATCCCAGGGTAGAAACCGAGCCACACACTCAAACTGACAGTTTAACAAAACAAGGAAGTGTTTGATAACAATGTGCTGTGTGGGAAGTCGACCTGTTTCTCGTTTTCAGTTTTTTCTTTGTTGGAAGCAAATTGTTTGAATTGGAGAAGCTTGCTGACCTGTCGTTCTGCTTGTTGCAGAAGTCGCTGCGGATCTTGTCCACGATGGAAGAGCGAGGCAGGATGTTTGGCTTGTTCTTCTTCTTGGTTTCATTGCTTTCAACAACAATGATGACCCAGTCCGCCGAGCTGTGACTCCGAAGGGTGTTCTGCCAGCGCATCATGTCCTCCTTCACGGAGCTCTTGTATGTTTCTGTGTCCTATAAAAAGGGCACAGGTTTTATTAGTACAGCAGGTGGTCAAGTGTTAAAAGCTGATTGGGAAAAAAATCTCTTTACTCTGGCACATGGCACTGGGTAGGTCTTTATAGTTTATGAAGGTGATGTTGGATTGATTAGAGATACAATGAGGATTAAAGAGGATTTAAAAGCAGGGGATTGGATTGATGGGACATCACACCCCGTTTCTTTCATTGTTTATTCGATTTCACTTTAAACATTTTTTGTTTTTTCTCTGACGAGAGACAAATAAGCCTACAGAGTCTGCACACCCTACCATATCTTAAAGTGATCTGTATCCAAGTCCAGTACAGGAGCAAATTCCATGGCTGATAACTGCTGAGGCTCTACTGTCTGTACTTTTATGTCAGTCCCATCCGTGCCGTTAGCAGGGAAGCCCTTCAGCTTTGGTTTGTGGATTTTAATCTGGATTTTTCCTAACAATCATTTTACAATGACTTTACAGGCACATCTCAAATAATTAGAGCAGCGTGAAAAGTTCCACATTTTTATGACTCATTTCAGAAACAGAAACTGATCTACAGAAAACATTTCAAGCATTTGCTTCCTGTAATTCTAAATATTATTATTCATACATTAAAAAAGTAGATCTCCTGTCTTAAATACAAAAGTCAGGCTTCTCAATAGTAAATACTTTACAATACTTCTATTTCATGGAATACGTTTTCTAAAGCTGGGTAAGATGTTAATTACATCTTCGCCTGTACTATCATAGCAGTGGAAGGAATTTTTCCTAAGTAATGTGTATTTTGCAAAGTAACAAAAAATGCTGCAGCAAAGCAACAAAACAATGCTGCGGATCAAGTATGACCATTTCACTCAATCAAAACCACCTACCATAAATCCTCTAATATTGGCCTGTATTCCATTAGCTGCCGGGTCTCTAACAATGGCCGGTCTCTCTGTTGGCGGAGGTAAATAATGGCCGGACTCGTACACAGGCCGGGGCTATAATTAAAACCAACAATATTCCTGGGCAGTCCTTACTTGTAATAGTAAAATAAAATTACCACAGAGGGGCAATGTTTGCTAACGAATCAAAGCCATCAACATGGGGAGTCCCATGCTTACACCGAGATCGTAGTGACCTTACACAATTGTTCCAATCTAAAAAGACGCATGTGATTACCGGTAGGTCTGGCGGTAACCAGGCAGCGTTAAAATGACAGAATTTAGTTGGCCTTCGTTGTTCTGATTTTCCCTTGAAATATATGATACCGGTAGCCTACTTCCAGTTAGCCTGCCTCAAATAAAATTTTGCTGTGATGGCAGAACAGTTTCGGTTAACTGTCCCATTTTTTTTCAACTTGCAAGTCGGTCTTGCCAAGATTCCATTACATGTAGGCTTTTTGTTCTCGTATCGCCATGCAGAAAAATTGCAGCTGCTGGAAGATGTCTGAATTACCGATATTTGTTGATAATGTTCTGTATACCGTTATGTTAACTGTAATTTTTCATTAAATTACCCTAGTATTATATAGGTTTAAAGAGACACAAAAAAATGTTTTATTCATTCCACTAGTAGTCTGTTATGCTCAAATAGAAATAGAGGCCTGCCTCTAGTTCAGGCCTCCTTCCAATAATGGCCTGGACCTAGATGTACCTGAGTGACATAGAGGCCCCGTCCTATATTAGAGGATTTACAGTATATCCAAAGGACTGATGTGACTGGAAATTCCTGCATCAAGCATCCTGACTTGGCTGAAGCTCCAGAGAAGCGTTTGTTCTAAATTTCTTGGAAATGTAGAGGATTTAGACATAATATGAATAATTTGTTATGTAACCTTCGACGGGGTGGGGGAGAAATCCAGCCCTCTGGAGAAGAAGCAGTGCTTTAAAAAGAAAAACAAGCTGAAACCTGTGAATCATTTCCAAATCACTGTTGTTTGTGATCAGTTGGTGATCATCAACGCTGCTGTGCACACATTCAGAATATGGTTGTTTTGGAAGTATTAATTTAATAATAATACTATGGAGGGTCGTGCTTGATTAAAAAAAATTTTTTGCTTGAGATGACAGTAGGCATGGAAACACGAGACTTTAATGAAATGCAATTTGTGCTGCCTGACTTTCCTGTGACTGAATCTCGTGTTTTTGCTGCTTCCTGGTACCACAAGAAGTCAAATGAGTGTTTGGTTTTAGCAGAGCCATAGATGCCTGTATCACACAGCTGGAGAGGCTTTTATCAGGTTCGCTGGTTTACATTTAAAGCGTGCACCGTCAACAGGTCGCATAGTTAGGAACACTAAACACCTGTTCCCCTCTGTCCTGGAATGCAGAGACCACAAACTGTGCTTCATCTTGGAAAGAACTTTCATTTCAAAGTGAATCACCTCGACATTGTTGAAGACATGAAATCTGAAAAAGGGACATATTGTTTTGCTTTTTTATATTTTCTAATGCATGAAATAAAAAAATAAGCCAATTTTTCCCTCCTGCAGCTGTGACTATATGTATTGCCACAGAGATGTTGTCTGAGTTGTAAAGTGTTTTACAGAAAGTTAAAAACTAAAAACCTGTACCAGGATCCGAAGCTGTAAACACCTCACTGCTGAATGTGAAAGTCAGGACACAAGTTAAACCAGTATAGGTTGTCATACAAAAACTACAAAACTTTTTACATTTTGTTAAGTTGCAAGATTTTTTCCGCATTCTATGTATTTTACCAGGATTATAAGTGATGGATCAACAACAAAATATTGCATAATTACGTTAAGAAGAAAATCCTTCATGCATTTCAACATCCCCAAATGTTTGCTCTACATTAGATTTGTACTGTAAAAAGTGTTGTTACTCAAAGATTTACGATTAATAATTTGTGGTTTATGAGATCGAAATATTGTTAGGTCCAATAATTAAATATATATACTTTAGGTTTTTCTTTCAGTGTTGTAGTGTAACTGCCAACCTCTAGAGGGCGCAGCTGTTCATCCTTAAATTGAGCCTCACTGGTACATGCAAGAGAAGGAGTGTCCGACTGAAAGCACGCTAGAGCAGAAACAGATTTCGATTTGGAGTCTGGTGACATTTAGTGGATCGATAAGATGAATTAACTTTCAATTAATTGATCATTTCCATCGCTGGTCTGCATTTGTATCTCGCTGAGGCTGTGCTTTCACTATCATTACAGCTGCCAGTCTCTATACCAGATTGGCACATCTACAGAATTTACATTTCTTCCTCATTCTTTGAAAGATTTCCAAGGATGGAGAATGTTTGTGAATATCCATGCCAAGTATTTCTGCAGATTTTCAATTGAATTTACTTCTACATGTTGATTGAGACAAATGAAAATAGAGACAAACTATTCCAGAGTAGCTCTGACCGTGTAAGTCCGCTGAATGACAGGCCTACCTAAAATTCAGCACTCTATATCAATATGCATGAAAGTATTCAACACGGGATACCTTTTTCAATACCATGGGGATAAAAAAGCCTAACAAAAACTCATGAGATTTGTTTTAGTCTCAACATGGAAAGGCCTTCTCAAAATAATCTCAGATTCTGGTAGTTAAATAATTGTTCAAATAAACACTAAATAAATAATCCAAACATACAAAATTTGACAATATTTTAAAATCATTTGAGGTATTATTCTTTTAATTTGCAAATAATCTAGGAAAACCTCCGAAAACAACGAACATTAACATAAATATGCACAGAACACTTGTATTTGTTATTGATACCATGCTAAAACAGTACAGAATCTATATACAGTGTTTGAGTATCTATATTTATGACAGCTCTACCTTCTAACATGTTTCCTGCAAATTACTTCCATGTATTAGTCTCCCTTTGTCTTGTATTAGGCTCCTTTATTACCAGTTACCCTGACATGGATAAATACCAGTGTGCTCACAGCGTGATGCTGTTTTCACCACCATTTGTTTTCACCGTGTGTTCAGGGTGATGCGCAGCGGTGGAATTCTGCCAAACTCAGTGATCTGCATGCAACTCAAAAAGTAAATAATCTAAGCAAAGCACCATTTTCAAAATGTTCTTTATGTTCACTAAAATCAAACCAGACTTTTTTTTCCCCCAAAACTGTTAATTAACTGATGGACTTCACATGTTTGTAGCTTTGCGGTATCCTATTTTATGAGGATGCATCAAAAAGTGTCCAGACATTTTATAAGCTTGGGATATCGTTTACACTAATGTTGTGCAAAAAAAACTGTTGTATACACAACAGCTGTTTTATTCACTGATTAACTTAAATTCAACTCTGAGCTTGAATTATTTTCCAGGGGTATCAGAGTAAATTTTTTTTCATTTACCCTCTTTTATGGTACACTTTTTAGATTTCGACACCCTTCTGCTTCCAATTATGCACTTTTTTGCATCGCAAACAACTGCAACATCACAAAAGGCTCATGGAGGGAGGATAAGGTTTGAAAGGACCTGTATGATAAATCAATTAATAAGCAAACAAAAAAGGGAGTATGTTAAATGTGCAGCTGTAGTTCAAATGTGAACAGCTACATTTTCAATCTCACTTTAAAAATGATTACGTCTACGATTGGTATTAAACATAAATAGCTCAGTGAGATAGTTTTTTTCCTTTTCTTCAGGTTATAATGTAGGGAGTGGAAATGTAATTCTCAGGAGCTTTTAAGTGTATTGCTGTTAAGGTGTGGGTGTATCCAGCTTAGGTTTATGAGTCCAAACACTACACACACAGCAGTTGGGAAATGTCATGAGTCACACGCTCCTGACAGAACTTCCTCCACTAAACGAGCTGCTCAGTCAGCAGCAGCAGGTTCCTGCCTCTCTCTGATTTACTTCAATCTGCTTCTGTTTCCCAAAGGTGAATGGAGAATGTGGAAATATTACAATGGTCGACTGGTGAAGATTCTCAGTCATCCAGGTCATAGTCATTCCAAAAAACAGAAAATTAAAACCAAACCACTGGACTTTGTTTCCAAGTTTGAAGACATTTCGCTTCCCATCCAAAAAGCTTTTTCAATTCAAAATGTCAGGAATAGCGTTGAGTTCCATGTTATATACTGTAGCTCAACAAAGCCTTGTTTCTTTTTTGTTTGTTTTGTATATTTTCAAAACAAAAGCAAGGCTTTGTTGGGCTGCTTTATAAAACCTGGAACTCAACGCGATTCCTACAATGGTAGAGTTTAATTAACATTTATTAGAGGAGAAAACTCTCTTCCCGGTCACAAGACGTCCAGAAATAGACTAAATTCTTCATCTGAATGTCTTCTAAAAGGAGCAACTTTTACAGATTTATCTTCCCATAAAACATAATTCTTCTAATGGGTTTGCCATGCTGTCTGTTGTGTATGCTAGACACATACAAAGACAGAAAACAATATAAAATGGGTATTTTCCAAATGTGGGCCATGTGGTTAACAAGTTATTTCGATGCCAAGTCATTGTTATGTGTCCAATCTGGACATTTTAACTCACTATGCAGGTTAGACTCACCCGGTTCATTAGCTGAGCAGAATAAACACATGATATAGAGATGACTTGTTTACTCCACATCTCCTACCTCTGAGATTTTCTATTACAGGAGAAACTGATTTTTAAGAAACCTGAAAACCCTGAAAGGAATATGAAGGTTGTTCCTCCGGATGAACAAGGAGGAGTAGTAGTCAGTGTGTGTGTGTCTGGCCATGTGGTTTTTACATAGTGGGGACCATTTTCCATAAATCACAGCACATCCTGGGGGCTGTTTGCTCTAGTGGGGACCAACGTCTGCTCCCCAGGAGTACAAATACTGTTTTAAGCTTTGAGTGTTATGTTTAGGACTTAAGACCAATTTATACTTCTGACGCATAGCCTCTGCAACCGTCAAATCTGTCTGTGTGTGACCACGCCCCCCGCGCAGAGGTTCTGCAAACGTCATTGCGCACCTCAAAAAAATCCTGACTATGCGTCGGATGGTCGCAAACCCGCGCAGACCTCAAGTGAAAGTGCGCAGACAAAAAGTAGTTGTGATTTGTCCTTGGTGTGCCCTTCTGGCTGTCTGTGTGGTTGTCCTTCTCGATTCTGTGCAAAGACGCACCATTTTTTAAAACCGAGGAGTAATAATAACAATGGATAACCACAACGAAAGGTTGATCGAGGAGGTTCGGAAGTACAACCACTTGTACGATGCCTAGGATAAATTATATAAATAAATATATCTTGCAGATAAATATTTAAATATCTTGCCGACACGCCATTGTTGTTTTGGAAGATAAACACGCGAGTTCTCGAATAGGCTCCCCTTGCGCTTTGGCGGGAAACTGCTGTGCGTCCCTAGAAATTCCAGACTGACGGTGCAGAACCATACCAGCAAAACTGGTTCGCGACCAGACCTAAGCGACATTTGATCTGTGCGGTTGCAGAAGTATAATCTGCCTTTTAGGTGTGAATTGAGTTTAGGTTGGGGTTAGGGTTTGGTTTTAGCCCATAACGGTTAGGTTTAGGCTAAGGGTCACTGTTAGCCTTTAGAAAAGGATTAGAAATGAATTGAAGTCAAATTAAAGTAGCCATAAGGATAGAGAAACATGCTTCAGTGTGTGTGTGTGTGTGTGTGTGTTTTTAGATCTACTCACACAGCAATCCGTCCAGTAGATGTGGAGGAAGGGGAACGTGAGAAGAGCCTTGTTGCCCTCCTTCGGGAGGAGCTCCTCCTTAAACTGGACAAAATTAGCTTCAAGGTGGATCATTTTTGGAGCACGACCGTATGTCCTGCACAGCAGACAAAGCAGAGTTATATGGCCTCATTTTACTGCAGTGGTTATCAAAGTGACACGACTTTATCTGCTTCATGAAAACATATACAGAACCTATAGACCATTATTCAACAGTAGATCAGCAGCTCTTTTACAATATGACCTCCTTACATATTAAAAGGGTTCTTTGAAGCCATTTTTGACTTATAAAATGATAAATAATCCACATTTTTTACTGCATCAAACCACTTTACAATAAAAAAAGGAAATAAAGAAAACACCTACAGACAAATCAAGTCAACTACATAGTGTACCTTCCAGTTGATCAGTCATCAAACCATGCAATTTAGTTCAGTTTATTATTCAAATAAGTTAATATGTTTTCTATGTAAGAAAACCCTGCAGGTTGCATTGGCTCATATACTGCCAGCATTTCCAATTTGTTTAAAAAAAATGTGACTGGATTTCCCCATCCAGACTAGATCTTGTGCATGTCTTGCAAAACTGCATTTTCTTTGTTTATCTTTCTTTCACAGTTTTAAGTATTTTAAAGTAACAATCATAGTGAAACAGAGACTATATTTGGCTGCTGCAGCTTCCTGCCTTTATGATCTGCTGTTCTCATGTATACTCAGCTTTCGATTTCAATTAACTTATTTATCTCATCTTCACTCTTAAGTGCTGACTCACTTTAATGTAATCACAACCTCAATATAAATGGTATAATAGTTTTTTGTATTTTTTTCTTTTCCAAAACAGCCAGTAGTTTATAGCTTCTATCCTAACACGCTAACCATTAGTAGGTAAAAACATGTTTTAACGGCTTACACATAAATAAACTTATTTATGCAAACCACATCATTCAGAGTTCACAAGGGGAACAGCGCAGTTATAAAACTAATGATAAGATCATATCTGCTGCCATATTTGCTGACACCAAAGTAGGAATCAGTGATTCACTGAGACCATGTGACAATGTGTTTTGTTGCTACAGCTTTGAAATTTGAAACCTGGTGAAGTTGAAAACTTAAGACCAGTTTAAACCCTTTTATTCTGATGTGGCGTTACTGAATTGGCAGCTTTTCATCAGGTATCAAGAGCTTCTCATAGGAACTTTTTTTTTTCTCTAATCCAAGCCTCTAAAATGGGGGGACTTTAGCTAACAGATAACTAAAAGGCTTTAGTAGCTGCATCATAACTCTCCTTTCTCATCTTGTTTGACCTTTTTTCAAATAATTAAATACAATACAACAATACAACTATTAATAATAAGAAAAATAATAAACATAATCAGTCTGGAGACCATCGATAATTTTCCTGAAATAGAGGTGGGTTACTTTTCCCATAATAATACTAAACTACAAATGAATCTCTTTGGTTCCTCTTCTCAATCCTCAGTAACTAAATCTACCCATACTGGTTCTATGCTCATTGCTACTTTAGTACAAACCATTATTTGAGGTTCATTACTGGTAGAATGAGCAATAATTATTCTCAAACCAGAAAAGATCTCTTCAGTGATCAACTCAAAATGTTTCAGTCCCCTGGCAAGCTTAACCTGCACTTCAGTTAATTTCTGCAGATAATGATTAAATATTAATATCTAATTCAACAGGACATCTTAAAAAACATGCTCCATGACTGAATCCGGCAAATACAACAGAGGAAGACCTCAACAGCAGCTTCCTGTAGTAGTGTCTTCATTGAAAGCAGTAAGAAAAGCGAGCTTTCTCACTCTTCTCCCATTTATGTTTCAGTCTGGAAAGTTTCTGTGACAGATTTGTAAAGCACAGATTTGTCAAATAATCCTCCAGAGTGACTGACTCTCCTCTAACATCTATAAAACAGCGCTGCCAGAAAGTTACCAGCAAGAGGAAGTGATCTCTGCCCTGACTTGCATCACGTTTCTCTACAGGAGCTGAGATTATATTGTTGCTAAGATTAGATTGTTAAAACACTTTACATTAAAGTATTTCATTGTTTATATTTTAACTCTTCACTATTACGTTATTCTTATACATTTTTATAAGGTCCACATGTTTGTGACCATTTTTTCTATAATCATTTTGCTGCTGTAAACACCAGAATTTCCCCATTGTGGGACAATAAAGGGATTTTCTATTCTATTCAATAAATCAACCTCATAGTCAGTAACAGTGGTTTGTGAAAATTTGATATATTTACATTTTTAAATACTGACTTTTTTTTAAATCTTCTACCACAAAAAGAAAACCAAGACGTTCTTTATATTTTCTTAGTATTTTCCTCAGGTTCAATATAATATTTTCACTATAATAGATTTATCAAACCAAAACCCACCTCCTCCACTCCATCGGCTCCCTGGGAAGCTGCTGAGCCAATGATGTATAAAGAGACGTGAACAAGCCCTGATCTCCAGCACCTAGGATGAAGAGAGACAAGAAGGCGTAAAACTGAGATCCAGAAAAAAGTCACTTAAGAAAAACAACAACAAAAAAATCCGACATAAATAATCTTTTCTTAGAGAAACAATATTTTAAAGATAAAGCTAAAGCAGAGAGTGAGAGGAGAGTTTAAACATCACCTTTTCTAAAGCTGTGGATTTGATTTCCTAACCTGACAACAGCCAGATGCATGTCTCGCTCCGCCTAGCTCCACTCACATACATCTGGGACACCGCCATAGGAATTGCCTTTACTGAAGGCTGGGCCTTATCAAAACTCCTTGCATATGATAGGATAAGCCACTTGTCTGTCATCTTTATCGACGTGCTATTTCAACCACTCACACCGAAGCTAACCCGTGACGCTGGGAGAGGAGGAGCCATTTGGTAGATCAAGCTCTTGCCAAATCCGGTCGGGAGAAGGGCGAAAACATCGTTTCCACCAACAAAAGCCTTCAAAGCCGTTCTCTGATGTTCTTTTAATGAAACAATATCAGATAGATTGGACAACACAGAAGAAATAGCAGCATCAATGCTAACGCTTGCTTCCTCGATGCGAGCCGCCATTGTTGTTGGAATCTCACGGTCGCTTCTCCACTCCAGGACACACCCGCCCTGCGTCCTGATTGGCCAGACCATAAATTTGGTTGGGGAAATCTCTTTCAGTGAGCGGTGTCCCAGATGTATGTGAGTGGAGCTAGGCGAGGCGAGACATGCATCTGGCTGTTGTCAGGTTATTGATTTCCCACCAAATTATCAATTTATACAATCAACTGTTATTTAGCTTGTTGGTTAATGTGTAAATCGATTTTTCAATAATTAATCAGATTTTTATAATGCTGCTTTGTAAGAGTTTTTTTTTTATTTTTACTAACAGAATTTGAACTGGTTAAAATTAAAACTATGTCAATGAGGAGTGACTGGAGAACACGTTTATAGAATTTAGAAATAAAGATTTTCCATTAAATAAACAGTTGTGCGTTTTGCACATTTTTTAATTTCTACTCCAAACCACCTGTTCTAATGATAAAAAGATAACTAAATTAGTTGATGATTCCTTCAATAATCAAATAGCAAAGGACTACTGAACAGGAACTTTTGAGCAAACCATTACAGATCATCATTTCAACTATTTAAGCTAAAGCAGCCAACAAACGGGAATGTCTCATTCAAATCTAGTAATAGGAGCTTATTATCATGACTCAAAACAAGGAAACATTTAGAAGAACAGACCCTAAATGCCCCACCATCTTTTTAGAATTTCACTGATTAGCTTCTTTTTCTCGCAGACTACTAATATGAGATACATTTTTCTCCACTGTGACCATAAATGCTCAAATTAAATCCTTTAGATTTTGACTTTATTCTATTGAAATATATTCACATCTCTCCTTTGTGCTCATTTCGAACAACATCATTGAAATTTCCTTTTGTTGCGGTTAGCATTGTGTTTTTATAGTAGAATTGACTGGGGTTCAGTCAGTTATATTCTCGTCTGCTTTTGATCCCTTCTCACATTAAAATAAGGATTTTAGCTCAAACGGTTAATCATAGGAAAAAAAAAACAAAACAAAACCTCTAATTTCAAATTTAAACATGTTCTTGTTGTCGTTCTTTGTGGTAATTTCCAGAATCTGGTTAAGCTTCTGAAAGCGGAGCCAGTCACCGCAGTCATCATCATGTTATCACTACAGTTAGCGGTTTGGTGTGCAGCAAATGAAGCATGTTCATACATATATGAGATGAAACCCTCAGTGTGGAAAACGACAGCTGACAGCAACAGACTGTAAAAATCTGCTGAGGTTCACCACTTCTGAACATCAATTTAAAGGTTTCCAGACCCCAGGGATTCCCATAAATAACATTGTACAAGCTCCCTATATTCCTTTATTGACTTCGGATGCCGGATAATCCAGTTGCATTCCCAGCGTAAGGAAAACTTCCAAGGAGAGCTTTTTACCAAGATAAGCTTTAAAAAGCTGCCAAAACAAAATGTTGACCAAACAGCTCCGGTTTATAAGGTCCCACAAAACAACCTTAAATTTTGAATTACAACAAAAAAAATATCTTAGAAATGAACTTGCTAATTAAAGATATAGTGGGGGATTTTCTAGAATTTTTTAAAATTTTTGTCTCCACTTAAAGACAAAAAAAATGTACATGCACAACCCTGTACCCGCTCCTGAGAGGGAACGCCTATTAAAGAGAGCATGCACAAGCCCATTTCTCTTTAAAAGTTTGCATCGCTCATACAAGCTTACTTTCCCAAAGAAGATTTACAATTTTTCCACTATGTCAGACGCAAAATGGGGACGAGCATGTATGACGGCATTAGGTTAACGTATCACCAGAATGACTGACAGTTAGGATGACCACTTATTTTTATGATCCACCCAGAAATAAAAGATCGTACTGTATACCTTTAACTTGCATTATTCCGTTTTCTGTCTTCGGCTTATTTTCTTTTTCTTGAGAGCCTCCTTCTAAAGCCATTTCCATAATAAAACTAACAAAAAAAGTCATAAATAGGGCTGCAACTAGAGACTATTTCACAAATCGATTAACCTATTAATCTGACTTTCAAAGTAAACCGGGTGAAACTCAAACTTTTCCAATTGAGGAGTTCTGGATAGAGCATAGTAACAGACAAAATATTTTCTTTTTTTTTTTTTTTATCTTAAATGCAAAATGATTCTATATATATTAGGGCTGCAACAACGAATCAATAAAATCGATAAAAATCGACTTTTAAAAGCGTTGGCAACGAATTTCATCATCGATTAGTTGTGTTGCGCGATTAATGCGTCATCCGCCGCCGTCGTCATTGCCGTGGGGCGCGTCCCCCATCCCAACTCCGCTCCCGCAGGAGTCCCTCTCAGCGCTGCCGGCAGAGGATGTTTACCCTCAGCGTCCAGACTGCAAATGAAGCAGGGATTGAACTTTTGTAAAAACAAATGAACATGGCGTGGAAGCACCGCTGTTATGATGCAGCACCTGAAAAGGAAACACGTTGGAGCCTTTGATGGCAGTGAAGAGAGCTGATCAGCAGGGTGAGCGACCATGTTTGTTTCATTTTAAAGTGGGGAAACGTAACGTTAGTTTCTCAGGTAGCTCATCTGATGCTTTCCTTACCTTGTTAGTAGGTTACAGACAGTGATAAGGTTGGCTACTTATTTTACTTTTAATTTCATTTGAATTAGCTTAAGCAGCGTTTATATTTTCTTTATAAATAAATTAACTTGCAAATTATGAGGGCAAGGCTTTTAAAGTTTAAATCTTATGGCAAAGATAAAGTAAAGAAGATCCTGCAATTTATGGACGTAAAGCTGAATAAAATCCAGCAAGATCAGTAATATGTCAATTAATTATATGCCACATTCCCATGTAAATATCTGTCTTTGGAGGATGTGTTTTTTAGCACCCCTAGTTCTCTCATTTTTATCACAGGGCTATTTTTATCTCTATGGTTCAGTATTTTCTCAAGTAGCAACTTTAACTGCTATACTTTCCTGTCTTAAAGGGCAGAACTCTATTAGTCTAAAAAAACTCATTTGTTGAAATGGGGGGGGGCTATTGTTTGAACCCCTTAGGGGCTTTTAAAAACAAAAATGTCTTTTTTTGCACTTTATGAAACAAAGTACCCTATATTTTGTGGATGTACAGCAACATTTCTCATGTAAGTTTGCGTAGTTTTAACACAAACATTTATTTTTCATATTGCACCAGTACAGTTAATGAGCAACCTGTACTTGTGTGCTTGTTTGTTCTGTCTAAAGTGTTTATTTTGGAATAAAAAGGTGAATATAAAAAATATTATTTGTCCGATTCATCGATTAATCGAAAAAATAATCGGCCGATTCAATCTTGGTATAATTACTGCTATAAGTAGGGCACTGTGTCAGCTAAAGACATATCTCTATACTCCAGTTAATGATTTTTGATTACTGAATTAGTAGATGATTATTTCAATAACCGATTAATTGTTTCAGCTATAATAATACACTCATCATCATTAACAAAAAGTATAACTTACAGGGTTTGAAAACAGGAGTTTTGACAGGAAGGAAAATAAAATTCCTTAAATCATTACTATTATTACTCCTTTAATTTTCAAAGCCGGCTAGAAAAGTTAGCCAGTGGTGACAAAAACTAACATGGCCAATCAGAAGCATAACACTCAATCCTCAACGATACCCACAAAACAAATGCTAAAAGATGTTTTCTACCTTAAAACCTTTTAAGGTTCTCACCCTCTTCAACTTTTTATACTGCATTAAAGACTGTCACCAAATATTTTCAGGTAACAAGGTCCTAAATCTATGATGCCGTAATAGTTTGCAAACCGTTTTGCCATCCTTTGCAACATGGATATTCAAAACAGTAATATTGTAATAATATATTTGATCAGTTTGCTTCAACTCAATGATTATGCACGATCCTGTTGGCTTTAAAAATTTAGAAATGCAAGAATTTTAGCTTAAATGTAAAAAGTTAGTGGCTATTTTTGCAACATAAAAGGTTCACCAATCAGCCAAGCCTCAGGAACACAAACGGTTCACATACCTCCATTTAAATGCACTCCCTTTTTAATTGCATAGTCATCAAACAAAACACAGCTGGAACAATGCAGATATAAAAGCTCTCAGGTGCTGTAAAATACATGCACAAGGCACCAGATGTACCCATTAACAGACTGAATCATGCGACTCAACTCAACAGCACAATTATTTTACATACAGAATAGTTACGTTTGGGCATTTTCTTGAGTTCCCGTTTAGACAGGTGAAAAAAAATGGCCCCCGTTAGCCTTCACGTTGCTCTAAACAGAACCAGAGTTGCTACAGTTTCAGTGTAATGGACTAAAGGTTCACCCTCCTAAATATAACCCCGGGTTTACCATTGCTCTCTGCTCACATAAAGGTTTTTTAAAGTCATGTTTAAGTAAAAGCAGATATTTGAGGTCCTTGTTAAATGATGTCAGTCATTAACTAAACTTATCAGTCAGTCAATTTTAACAGTTAAACCATTGCTCTAATAAATCCGTCTTGTCCTAAATGTAAATGTCTTCACTCTTCATAACGACATTCAAAAGTGAGACCAGCTGCTGCCATCACATATCCAAAGCTGTAAAAAGTTAATGGACTGTATTTCTGATGTTTTTATGTTTATGCCGACAACTCAGAGAACTTCACGTTATAGCTAAAGTCATCCAAACAGCTGCAATAATTAGCCGATAAGCATATCAATAGCAATTTGGGGTTAAATGCCTTGCCCAAAGCCCATTGATATGTGATAGGAACAAGATGGAATAGAACCCTCAACCTGACAATCAAGAAGACTACTCTTTAAGGCTGATTTATGCTCAGAAACCAGGTTGACTGCGCCGCAGGTATTGCAGATATGCCCCCGCCCCTTCCACAGACACTCTAGTGCACCTCTCCAAAATTGTAGGTGACAGCAGACAGGAGGCCTCTGATTGGTCAAATCTATACCTGCTCCACACTATCAAGTTTTCCTGTTTGGTACCTTACCGGCTTGTTATATTTGTACGACCACCGTTTAGGAAAACGACTCGTGAAGTTGGACCAGCTAGAAGAGCGAGGTGCGCGAGAACGCTGGGACCCTTTTTCCACCTGGATCCCCGCTCTTTTTCACCCTCATGTCCCTCCGTTTTCAGACAAACTTGCCCCCACTTCCTCACCGCCTTGGCCGTATGTAGACCCACAGCTAGATTGTGATTGTCCCTCTTGCGTTGTGGCGTGCACAGACCATGCTTCAAAACTGGGCATAAATCAAACATATCTGTGACCAGCTCACTGCGACACACTGCTGCGGGAGGATAACCAGACCTTAAACCCCCAGCCACAGTTACCGCCGGCTAAGTAAGCTTTAACACTAGTCACTGACTTGGCTTTTAAAGCCAACTGGAAGATTTATGGGAACAACATTTTCTGAAGGTTTTGTAGATGAATGGAAACAAGACATATGCCACAATTCTAGTTTTCAAAGTACACCTTCAAGACACCGAGCAGATGTAGCTTTTGGCATACTACTTCAACGAACTGGTCCTATTAAAACTGCATAAGCAGGATTGAGATGTACGCTAGATGAGGATGGTTTCACTAGTCAGATAAACGTTAAGAGTGGACTGACAAAGCATCAGAGGTGAAGTAATTATAGAACACACTATAAGCTCGGCGGCACACCAAGAGAGAGACTGTGGTTTGGACAAAGTATCTATCACTATGACGATGAATGATAAGTGTAATAGTCCATATCCTTCAAAAATCAACTTTTACCTTTTATCTAGGGCTGCAAATAAAATTTATTTTACAAATCAATTAAAGCTACAGTGTGTAATTTTCAGCGACATCTAACGTCCAGACTGCAGACCGCAGCAACATGAACATTTCCCCCCACCACTTCTCCCCCCCAACAGTACGTCGAGCGTTACGGGACAAAATGTCTTCCACGACGTCCGCATCACCTACCTTCTCAAGTGATGAGGTTTGTTTACATAGATAATTTTACAGATAGTATTTCATTAGACTGTGTAGGGTATAGATTTCATGTAGACTTAAGATAATAAATATACCCGTTATTTTTTATATGTCGTGACGTTTTGGCGATCTCGCAATCGCTAGTTTGTTGGCTCTGCGCTGCCGTAGCGCAAAGATGTCTGCCTCCATGGCTGCGAGACCCGCTCCTATGTAATTATAAATAACGAATTCTAAGGCAACGCAAATATTAAGGTTAAAAGGCTGAGCTCGTAGATGATGATAAATAACATAGTTATGTATAATATATTACATTTCTGACCGTATATTCCTGTAATTATTACACACTGTAGCTTTAATCGGACAATTTTTTTTTTTGATTAACTGATTTTGATCAGATAACCAAAGGTTCCTTAAATAAGATTTTTTCAGCTTGAGGAGTTCTGATAGAGGATATTGACCAACGGAGCAGTTTTTTTTTTTTTTACCTAAATACAAAATCTAATTTTTTTTTTATTTCCTGCAGCCAAGCGTTTTTTCAAGGTGCGTTGCTCTGACTCAACACTCCAGTTAACGATCAATCGATTATTAAATCAGTTGACGATTATTTCAATAATCGATCAATCACAATTGATCTGATAAATTGTTTCAGCCATAATTTTATCTATGTTACAGTAGGGCTGGGCGATATAGAAAAAAAGCTTATTGATAAAAAAATGCATATTGATCGATATCGATAATTATTGAAAAGATTTGAAACCATATTTTATGTGCAGCTCTGCCTGGACATTTTATGATATTGCTAAATGATTTAATTTTAATAAAAAACACAAACACAGACTTCGAATTAAATCTTTATTTAACCAACTTTTTTAACCATAACAGAATTATTTTAAAGAAAAATAACTTAAGAGACCTGAGTTATGTTATTAAATACTGACAAAGAATAAACTAAAGTGACCAGAAAAGTGACCAAAATAAATATAACAAATAAATAAATGCCCCCCACCGCCGCCCCCGTTTCCTGCTTTAACCTGAGTTATTACTTTGAAGTTTCTGGCCCCTCAGCATTTTTCTCTCAATTGTTAGAACTACGTGGGAAACTGCCCAGAACTGAAAATATATATATATTTTCCCGAAGATTCCCGAAGATTTCTCGGAGGAGAGTCGTGGCGGGGCCTACACAGCTTGTACTCCTGCGGGTGTGAGCGGCTGAGATGATAAAAAAAAAGTTGGTTGTGTTATCAGACTTCGTTTTCACTGGTTCCCGACACATTTTACAGATGACTGTGGTTTGTTTTTTGTCCGACTTGCCATGACCGAAATACTGCCAAACTGGCGAACTACAAAAACCCTTCTTTGGAACAATTTCCTCCGACTCTCCTTGCTGCGACATCTTCATGTACTCTGTGTTGTGGTTTGAGAGGGCGGCGCTTTGTGACGGCATGCCTGGGTCCGCGATTGTGACTGGTTGGGAGGAAGTAGTGACTAGCATAAACCTACATGCTAGGCTACAACGAGAAGGAAGGAAAACTGCGTTTCTTTTTTATCGAACTTTTATCGACCCTCTTTTTTTCTATTGCGCCACACGTCTATCGATCGATATATATCGTTATTGAATTATCGCCCAGCCCTATGTTACAGTGCCATTTATGCATCAGAAATCACACACAAAGTGAGGAAACCTGATAAGTTCTGCTCTCTGATCAGCCGCCCAAACAAAAAAGAAAAACAAGAAGAAGAAAAAAACACTTAATATGAGCCAAAATTTTTGGCTGGCTATCGGTCTAGCTTTTTGGATTTAGTCTAGCTTTTTGGATTAAAAGGCTCTTTTAGCAGCTAACCAGCATGGTAGCGAAAATCGATTTGTTGGCATTGAGAGCTCGGACTTCGCTCAGCCTTCAGAAGTATCTTAATACAGCGACAGCATGAAATTTGCGGGACCCAGACAGAGACAGACGGCTCCATTTTGAAGCTTATGTTTCTCTTCTTGGTTTGAAGAAAAATAATACTTCACCACCAATTGATACTTCATTGTGTTAAAAGGTAATATTTCATCATACTTACAACCATCGGTGACTTTTAGAGTTATTCTACGGAAGGACTAACGATTGATTTTAATGACGACTTAGACTAGGAGTCAATATCTGGAAATTCCTTTTTTTGACTGACTTGTACCCTTATCTTGTATCTGTGCCAAAAAAAAAAAAAAAAAAAGCAAGAACAACACACCCTTTTCGGGACATACTTACATTAAAGTCTCAAAAAAGACGTGGTGAGACTGAGTTTCATGGAGACACTTTAGGAATCAGATTATCCATGAAAAGCAAAAAGGAACATTTCCTCATTACCAAACAAAACAAATAACAAGAAAGAGCACATCAAAAGTGCAGACCAAGCTTTAAAATTCTTTAAATCTCACTACAATTAAAAAACTTGCATGCATCATGTTCAACACAGCAACAAACTATAAATCACTATACATGCCGACAGAAATTGGCAACATGCTTCTAATTTATATTTGGCGAAAACTTAACGGTCTTTACTTGCTATCAGTTTAGTACGAGTGGGTGAAATAAGATCCTACCGGACAGTAAACACTGGTGACTGAGGTTTACTTTCGAAAGGTTATGAAACAATAATCTCCAACTCCAGGCAATAAGGGCAGGAGCCCAGCAACATTTAAATATACTCTAATATTAGCTTATTAGCAGAGCTCTGTAAAGCAGATGTGTGCTTATGGAGCAGTTTAGCCATTTGATTAAGATGTGCTGGCCAGAGAGCATTTCTAAACATTGCTGAAAACTGGGCTTTAAAGGTTGGACATAACTGCTCTAAAAACACGCTCAAAGCTAAACTGAACTATGAAGGCTTACAAAGAATTCAGTAGACAATAACAAACACAACCCCATAAGGTAAATGCACGTTTAGGATATAAATCTAAGTCAAAGTGTACCTGACTTCAGCCATACAGAAAGAAAAAGCACATCATTTACTTAGAATCAGAAGACGGGAAAATATACTCTACTGCAACTCTTTATGAGTATTATAAAAGAAATGAAAGATTTACTTTACAATATCTACTTCTAACACAAACCCAACCTGTATAGCCCTGAATGTAACAGATTAACAGGCTAGATCAGCATCCGAGAAAGCTAACCTCACTCTCATACTTTAATTATCCATGACTAGAAGAGGTCTGTATTTGACCAAAAGTGATATAAAAATAGTCAATATCCCAAAGACTGTGAAATTTTAATTCTTAGCCAGAACCTTCTTTTAAAAATCCGTCTTAGCATGATAGGCTGGCTAATGGCATCATTGTCGCCTTACCCTTTCGAAAGTTTCACCCTCAAAACCTTGTAGATTTTCTGCCAAACCATTCCTATCATTCTGACTACTATCTAAGAGGAAGGAAAAGTGAGACCATGAGCAGTTTTCTCTGGTTGCATACGATGTACAGCAGCAGAGCAGAGCTGGCTGAAAAAGGGTCACTACATCGTTACCATTGATAAAATCTGTTCTTGTAAAATAATCACAGATTTAAACAAATCTTAAGATGAGAACAACCGTCTATCCCATTATGGATATAAACTAATAAACAGCAGATTCACCACTTGAAGAAATAAACCAATTAAGCGGAGAATACATTTTTACAATCGTGGCCTTAAGCCAGGAATGTTTTTTTAAAAGCCTCGAATCTATTCGAGAATTTTTACTTTTTTGATAAGAGTCATAAAACTATTTTTATTTGTTAGAATATGTGCGAAGTAGGGTTCAACTAACAAATTATTTTGCAATCTGTCGATTCTTTTTTTCATTTAATACACAGATACCAAAGGATCGCCTGGTTTAATTTTGTAAATTAAACCAGGTGAAACTAAAACTTTTCCACTAGAGGAGTTCTGGATAGAGATTATTGATAGACAAAAAAGTTTTTTTTACTTAAATGCAAAATGTTTACATATTCTTTCTACAGTTTTGGTATAATTGCTGCTATAAGTGGGTCACTCTGTCAGCTAAATACATGTTTTAGCATCTCTGTACTCCAGTTAATGATTAATTGATTACTTAATTAGTTAACAATTATTTCGGCAATCGAGTAATATTGATTAATTTAATTTATTTTTATTTCAGCCCTAGTGCAAACCACAGCGAAAAAGGGGTGTTTTTTCATTTTCCGTTTTTCATGAATTTCTTATAGAAGATCTTCTGTTAATATATTCCGGCAAGTTGGCGTTTCTTGTTATTACATTGACATTAATTTTTGCCATCAAAATATCCATATTTTTTAATGTTACAAAGGTAATAAGGTCTTGTCCTGGATTCTAATAACACTATTGGCTTCACTGAATTCAATTCAGTTCAGTTTATTTATATAGCGCCAATTCACAACACATATCATCTTAAGGCACTTTACAGTTCACCAGATCATCCAGTCAAATTGATTCAAAATTTTCTATCTAAGGAAAACCAGTTGATTGCGTTGACTCATTGACAGTGGAGAGGAAAAACTCCCTTTTAACAGGAAGAAACCTCCAGCAGAAGCAGGCTCAGTGTGAGCGGCCATCTGCTGAGACTGACTCAGGAGACAGAAGCAGATATACAAAAAGCAGCTGTAAAAGGCGCCCCGTCAGGAAACACACAGCCAGGCAGACGAGCTCCGAGCCAGCTCCCACGTCAGAGGATGAAGAGAGCACATCCAGCCAGTCACAGTTAGAGAAACAGGACTAGACTGAAAAACAGGCAGATCTCCAACATCTATAAACAAAGGTGTTGATGGCAGCAGCACAGCTGAGATTTCTCTCCAAGTGAGTGCCCTATAAAGGGTTAAACACTGACAAGTCCATAACCAGAAGATAATAAAAATAAAAAAAGTACACAACAGTAAATGCTTTTGAATGCATTTATAGCAATGATAAAGGCAAATGGCCAAATTATCTGACTTAACTATTAAAGCAGATTTAGGACACAAAGAGCTGTTTAGTCTGAAAACATGTAGAACTCTGCTTTCTAAATGTCCTAATCTGCTCCCAATTCATAATCCCTATTGACGTTGACTTTGGATTTTCTTAGTCAGATTTCCTTTATTTCTGTGCACTCTTGGGCCTGGCTGCTAAAAATGGAGCAATCTGCGGTGAGAGAGATGCAGCTGGCATTCCCTCCTAAAATAACCTCCCTAACAAGCTTCCAGCAGACACCCGGGGATTTATGAATGGTAACCTGGCCTCAAACATGGTCTTCCTGTTGCTTTGAGAGAAAACAGTCGCAGGATAGCAGTCAACAGGACGCAATCCTTCCCAAACCCGCAGCAAACAGACGTGACGTTCTACAGTTGACTCGGCCTGATAAAACAGAGAAGCTCCAATGTACTAAGAAATGCTGTATTCTATGGAGAAAATGTATTGACAATGGCGGTTGCATTACAATAACACCGGTAGAAGCGAAGTCGCCACATAGGCTAGCAGCGTCTCCAGGCTGAGGGTGACAGCCAGCTCAGCTAAAAAGGAGCTAATGACTGTAGCTAGCAGGCTAACTGTCAAGAGAAGCAAAAGTGAAGCTAGCCGTCCCATTTTTCAGTCACTTACATGTTACTATCGGCTTGTTTTCCATGGTATAGATGACTGGCTTTTCCTCTTGACTCTCCATATGTTTCAGCGGTAGTACCCCATGAAAATAACATCCAAACGGGGCTTTATTATTAGGAAGTGCTTCTCTGAGTAGCTCAGTGGAATCGGTGGGGCCTGCGTCCCCACTGCGCCTCCCGGAAGTACGTATGCGCTGCGTCATTAAAGGGCCAGTCTGTCATTTTTTTTAGCAGCGTAAACAAACGAAGGAACTATTTAAAACAGGCCAAGGACCCCCAAAATGATGGGGACCCCCTAATTATATATATTGTATGAAATTGTGTTATATCAAACTGGTCCTATATTCACTCTATTACATATGTAGTAATGTAACAAAAGTAACTTCGCCCTGGGATTATTAAAGTATTTCTGATTCTGATTCCTGGTTGATAGGACAGGTATTGTGAATGTGTGCATTGATGACTGAAAGACATCTTCTGCCTCCATTTATCTGTTTACTACAGTGTGTTGAATTCATGTTAATGTGGATTTAAAGACATTTCAATCAGGGGCGGAGCTAGATGGGGGTTGGCCAATCATTGGCCACCCCTGTGGTCACCCCTAGCATTTTTTTCGCCCTCTAATGCTATGTTCACACCAAAAGCAGCAAAGGCAGCAAAAAACGTGTATGCTGCTTCATTTTTGATGATTGTACAAGTTTAATTCTGGCACGCGCAATGGTAAAGTGGGTCCGAAGTGCATTGGGCTGAGCTACCCTATCCTTTCTTTGCCTGTAACAATGATCAGCTTCTCTGATTGGTTGATGTGGCATGTTGAGCAGCAAAAGTTAAATTTTTCTAACTCAAGCAGCAGCTGCGTTTTTCAGCTCGTCGCGCACATCAGATGCTCAAACTCTCACGACTCGCTGCTTCAGCTGCTCAGACACGCTGCGTGACATTTTGCTGTGCCTTGAAGCGCATCAACCATTGACTTTGCATGTAAACTACCTGCTGCCTCTGCTGCTTTTTGTGTGAACGGGGGAATGTTCACTCTAAATTTTCCAGATATTAAAAATTACTAGACGACTAATATGCTGTGGTTAAATATGCACACCAAAATACTAACATTAAAGTTGATATATACAGAATTCATGCCCACTTCAGAACAAAATTTTGTGTTATATGGGGTAAAGAGAAAATTCTCTGAAAGTCATCTAGGAGTCTTCAGTGAAATCATAGATAAATAACTACTTTAATAATAACTTAAAAATCCATTTAATGTAGATATTAGCACATGTATATTAATTCTATGCAGAACAATTTCTGATAAAAGTAGGTAAGTAATGAAAATGGGAAATATGTTCGCCCCAGAAATTTTGTCCACTACATTTTATTTAGACAGCATGGATGTTTAAACATATGCGTCGATTTGTTAGCAAAGGCTGCAGAAAAGTATAGTTTGTCTTTATTTAGAAAACATGGATGTTGTGCTCGTTCCTGTCGGAACAGTGTAGATTGACCATGAGGTTCTGGCGCCTATCCGCTTTCGGCCACCCCTCAGTGTACATTGGTTTTTTGACTGGCCGCCCCTATTAAAATTTTCTGGCTACGCCTCTGATTTCAATTAGTGGAAAAAATTGCAGAGGGGGAATCTAAAAAAAAAAGTCTAATTAACCAAAACTTTCGCCACCCCCATGCTGTACCTCTATGGACCCCCTAGGGGTCACGCACCCCCTGTTTAAGGCCTACGATATAAAATATGACATTATATAACAGAATAAGATCATAATTGGCTTTGTATGATGTTTAACATAATCTTTTCCATGTGGAGGTTTTAATAAAAATTAACTTGGTATAGTAGAATCGACAGTATTTCAAAAGATAAGGTGGGAAATAAATGAGGTGTATGAAATCAAACCAAATTATGAAATTAAGTAACTACATTTCAGAAAAGCGTTTGAGTTTGATTTTATTCAATTATCTCTATATAAACAAGAATTCCCAACTTATTAATACTTAAAATGATTAAAGTATTTATCAAATACATAAACATTACATGTTGGATGCAGTGATACAAACTGATTTAAAATGTAGCACAGTATTTGGAAATGTATTATTTCATTTTTGTTCTAATCAAATAAGATTTAAATAGTATAGATTTCTTTGGAATTTGAAACTCAAAAACAAGATTGAAGAAAGTACACGTCATAAACAATGTGGTAGCTATTTTAATTAAGTTTCAATCCTTTTATACCAGTATTTTTTTTTTTTTTATCTTTGGATATGCAAACTAATCATTGGTAACATCAATAAAGATTAAGTGTAACGTTTGAAAAATTAGTGTAGATAAAATTGCATAACACATAAAGAAATAGAATAGTGTAAATCTGCAACAGGGTAAGTAAACATGTGAGAAAATGAACATCTGTAAGGTTAACATGAACTACACTTTAACCTGCTTTGGTTGCCACGATGGGGGCACCTAAGGAGAATTTAGAGAAGCCAACTGACCTAACAGTCATGTTTTTGGACTGTGGGGGGAAACCGGAGTACCCAGAGAGAACCCATGCATGCACAGGGAGAACATGCAAACTCCATGCAGAAAGACCCCGGGGCCGGAAATCGAACCCGGAACCTTGTGGCTGCAAGGCAGCAGTGCTATCTACTGTGCAGCCTATATTCACTCCATACAAATAAACCTTTTTTTCTTGACCCTTAATGGGAAAACATACTTTCATAAATAATTGCCATCTTTACAACTCTTTGCAAATGTCTGGTTTGGTTTATTTTGTTTAATCTGAATCCTTCTTGTCTTTTCCATCTGAGTCTTCTTTGGTCTTTCTTCTTCTCCCTAATAGTTCTCCATCTCTGGATTGGTTGTCATCCCTTGGTTCAGTCTCCGCTCCATCACCTTTACCGGGTCTTTCATCTCCTTTTCCCAAAATGTTCTCTTTATCATGTATGTTGTCTGTCAGATTGTCTGGCTCATTCAGATGAAATTTGTTTCCCTCTACTACTCGTTCTGTTTCATCCTTAGTACTTTTAGTGCTCTCACCATCTCCTTCTTTGGTCACATCACCATCATCGCTAGCTCCCTCTTTTTCCCCATTTTCATCTGCATCCCCCTCCTCCTCCTCTCCCTCTGCTTCCTCCCGCTCCCAGTCTGCTTCTCCTCCAACACCCTCTTCTCTTCCTATGGCTTCCTCCCCTCCTTGTCCATCATATGACATGTGAGTTTCCAGCAGAGCGACCTGCAGCCCCAGCTGCTCCACTCTGGCCTGCATCTTTTTGTTGCTTGACTCTAACTCCATCATGAGGCGTGCTAGTTTGGTCTGCAGGTCTTCTAGGTTCCTCTCTAGCCTTTTAATCTTTGCTTCAATCTTCTCAGCTTCCACCTCCTCCACCTCTGCCCTTTCCTCCAACATGCCCATCTTGACAAGGATCTGCCGGCCTTTCTCCTCCAGGTGACGTTTGGCTGCAGGAAACTCAGACAGCACATCAGTGAGGTCCTCTTTGGACAAGCTGAACAGGTCAGAATGGCCGATGCTTTTGATGTTGGCAGTGCGGCGGTTTCCTGACTTGTTGCCTTGAATAAAAAAAAAAGTTAGATTTCCTTAAAACAAGACAAGGATTTAATATTTCAAATAATATTTTCCTGCAAGTTAACACAACATCCATAACTATATTTTGTTCTGATTGCAACACCTGCAGGTATTGAAATACACCTTTAGTAATCAAGTTTTTTCCTCAGAAATGCCTGCAACATCTGTTTGTGTTTTGTTCCTCTCTTTTCAGATCCTATAGATGCCTTTAAATTTTACTCTTGCCTATAAATGAAAAAGAAAGTGTTGTTGGTGGTATTATAATGTGCCTTGTTGCAGAAAACTCACTCAGCTTTAAACCACAGTGTTTTTTTTCGAAATTACATCCTGCATCTCATTAGACAAAACCTTCTGTTTCATGACCCTTAAGCACCATCTGCTGGTCAATGTTGGTATCACATCGAGTTTCTGAGTTTATTTAAAGCAGTCTCATTTATGTAGCTATACATATATCTTGCCATTTTGCTTTAAAGACACATTTAAATTTTTTGTGTGACTGTATGTTTACTATGCATTTGTTTAGTCCACAGAAAAGGAAAATATGATTCCTTTGAACACATTCATTTGTTCATTAATCATCATGACAGAGTCAGCAGTTTTTTTCCCTACCTTTGATATTAAGGATACTAATTTCTCCAAAGAAGTTCCCTGCACCCAGCACTGCATATTCTGTAACCCCATCATCTGCTACAACTGCAAGCTTCCCCTCTTTGATGATATACATCTCATGGCCGACATCTCCCTTCCTGCAAACATATTCACCGGGGCTGAACACCTGCAAGATGAGAACCACAAGATAAGTTCTTTAAGGAACAACACCATGTTAACAGAATAATAAATTTCATTAGTTAATTGTATTTCACACTGGGAAAAAGAAGTGCATAGTCATTGATTTAGTTCAAATGAACCCAAATTAAAGAAGAAAAAGATTGAAAATAATTGGAGATGGATCAATGAGCCAACTTACAATATCTGAACATTTATGTTTTGATTTAACTATAAATAACAGCACTTAGAACATGTACTGCTTGTACTCACTAGAGAAATAAAAAGGAAGCTATCTTGAATAAATGCTTACTCTAAAATAAAACAATTACCAAAAAAAATATTAATCAATAAAAAAAATGTCAGCATATTTTCTGCAATATTTCAACACCAATCTCTCTCCTTCCTTGGAAATCCCAAAATATGCACCAAGGCAATAGTTTTGTTTTAGCTCTAAAATATTTTCATGATGATTAATAACATACCATGTTAAAAAAAAGCACACTGCTCCCTGTGAAATGTACTAAATGTAGTCGAATGTACTGAATTTTGTTAAACATGATTTATTTGTTGTTACAAAATAAAGAAGCTGCATTTTGTTCCATCACTAATTATTAGATTATCAAGTCAGTGTTTTTAAGCTATACTAGATAGATTTCACTCTTTTTGTAAAACATAGACTAAATGATTACAGATTTTGCATTTTATACTAACATACATTTTATTATCTTACATTAATATTTAGAACTTTTAGGATTACTCGCTGTAAAAATAAACACTTGAAATTTCCAAAAAGCCAAAACCTGTTGACCAAGAGGTGGTTCTAGACCAACATTTACGAGGGGAACCAGAGCAGGGTGGGATCTGTGTTTTTTCATAAGGACACAAAACAAAGGAATGTAAAAAAAATAAATAAATAATCAAACATATTAAGTGAACCATTTCCAGCTCTGAAAGCAGCAGATGAACATTGTCATCATGTCTCAATAAGACAAACTAAAATGCAACAACCTAATGTTTTAATCCTTGTTGAAATACAACTGTACTAAGAATTAATTAGTCAAAGGGATCTATCAATTACATTTTTTTTTTTTTTTGCTAACACATATCATTTATTTCTTATAAATGTATTTAGCTTTATGTTTTTAGTACAGGGGCCAAAAGGGCCAACTGTACGATCCATACCATTAACTCATTTATGCATGCGAAACCAGATGTACATCCTGGTCACCTTCGATTTTATTTTGTAAAATAAACCTAAGTTACATTGCCGTACTAAACTATAATGTGTTAAATCCATTCTGTTTAATAACTCGTCTGTGCCCGATCTGTACCGGAAATGGGATCCTATGCTACTTCCAGCAGCTAACTTTTTTGGCTTTGGATTTAAACATAAATCTACTCTTTTTGAGTTTTATGCTTTCCTTTCATGTAAACATCATGGTATATAGTGAGTGATCTAAATAAGGAAACAACAAAAATGCAGATAATCATATTTTGCCGGTCTGCTCTGAGCATGTCTGACAATGAGGTCAGACGAGCAGTTTAATGGAGAAAATGTAAAAAGAAACAAAATTGTCTCAGAAAGTTAATAAAATGTTGTTTAAAGATGTGTATTAGTATTTTTTAGGGAGATAAGGATAGAAAAAACTAATTTTAGTACCATAATTACATTATTTAACCTGGATGTATATCTGGTTGCGCATGTGCAAATGAGCCGATGGTACGATCGTGCTTCTGGGACGGATCGGATGCTGCAAGAGAGCAGATCTTATAGATGCTCCATAATATTTCCCTGTTTCTGTCTGTTCAGTAAAAACAAAACAGGCTAAGATTCATGTGGCCATGTAGATAATTATATGTAGATATCAGAATATCGGTGGATTTCTGCGTGTAAACCTCAGCCCCCCCTGACCTGAGGTGTGAGCTTCAGAACCAGCTCCTCCAGCAGACTTTTCTCACAGTTCTGGAAGATTGTAACTTTGGAAAGTGTTGGAAGGTGGACGCTGACGGCGATATCGGTTCTCATGTGTAATGGAAGCTGCTGCAAGATTTCGTTCTCCCGCATGATCTTCTTGTTGATGTGAAGATGCTGATACCAGTTGTCGATGCGTTGTCGAAGCTCTTTGCTAATATGGTGGCTACGCAGGTATGCTTTTACCTGAAAGGAAAATACGTTATCGAAGAAAATTAGAGCGCTACTTTTAGATGTATTGATTATCTGAAAAAAAAAAAAATCTTTTTATCTCATGGAACTCACTAGTTCATGGTTGGGGAAAAATACATTATCTCTGTCCCTTAAGCTTGTGATGACATTCCCAACATTACCGACGATTGATGCGAACACCAGCACAGCAATGAGGAGGTCTGCAATCATGAATAAGTACTCCTCCTCCCTGCTTGGCTGAGGGGTGTCTCCTACAGTGGTGAAAATCTGGGCTGAGAACCAGAAGCAGTAGAAGTACTGGCGCCGCATGGAGGCAAATCTCGTCTCAGTGATGTTGGGATAAACCCAGTGATCGCTTCCAAAGCCGATGTAACTGGATAGGGCAAAGTAGAGGCAGGCGTTCCAGTGGATCAGCACAAAGATGTAGATCATCAGCTTTGTGATGCGGAAAGTATTTGGGTAGGAGGTTCTGGTCTCCATGCGGTCTAAAGCCTCGCTGAGTCGTGGAATATGAAGGAGGCGGTTGACCCTCACTAAGGGAGTTTCAATACCAACGGCAAAGTAGAGGAAGTCAGTTGGCAGCAGAGAAACTAAATCAAACAGGAAGCGTTTAGAGTGCAGGTAGCGTTTCCTCAAACGAGTCAGGTCCTTGATGAGGATTCCTTGGTCTAAGAAACCTACAGATGAGTGAAAAGGAAGTTTGTCAGGAAAGATGAAATCATCACATTAGCCAGTTTTTAATTATATAAGTCTCAAATGCATGTTTTTTTTTTTAAGATTAGACAAGCACAACCCATCAATTAGGGAGTGCTGGCCTAGTGGTTAGAACAGTGCGCTTGTGCTCTGAGAAGCTTGCAAATACCCAGTTAGATCCCCACAGCCTGCACACTGGGTCCCTGAGCAAGACCCTTAACCACACACTGCTCCCCGGGTACCGCAAATGGCACGGTACAAAAGAATTTAAATCTTAATAAGTCATTTTTTCTTAAAATAATTGCATTTTGTCTTGAATTGAGGAGGTAAGTGAGACACTTTGCCGATGGAACAAGACAATTCACTGGATAATAAGAAAACAAATTGCATTGTCTTATTTCAAGAGCAAATTAACTAATTATCTTATTTTAAGAGTAAAAATGCTAATTCCATTGGCAAACTATCTCACTTACCTACTTGAATCAAGGGTAAATACACTTCATTTAAGAAATATTTACTTATTTCTAGATTGTTTTTCCAGTGTTTACATTTAAAATAAAATAAAAACAATTGCATTGTCTTATTTCAAGTGCATATTATCTAATTATCTTATTTTAAGAGTAAAAATGCTAATTCCATTGGCAAACTATCTCACTTACCTACTTGAATCAAGGGTAAATACACTTCATTTAAGAAATATTTACTTATTTCTAGATTGTTTTTCCAGTGTTTACATTTAAAATAAAATAAAAACAATTGCATTGTCTTATTTCAAGTGCATATTATCTAATTATCTTATTTTAAGAGTAAAAATACTCATTTCATTGGCAGATAATCTGGTTTACCTACTGAAATTAAGGGTAAACACACTTAATTTATGACATTTTTACTTTTTTCTAGATCGTTTCTGCAGTGCAGCCCACTGCTTCCCAAGGGGATGGGTTAAATGCAGAGCTAAATGTATTCAGTGTGAGATCCAAAAAATTCAATTATTATTATTATTATTATTATTCAAACTTTATAACCTAAGCCTGTTAGCTGCATTATCATTCATTAATTAGATCTGTTTTACTCACTAAGTTTAGGTACACATGTTATTAGGCTACAGCTAGACAAAAAATATTAACTCATTTAAGCCACACTGTGAAAGCATTTTGTAAACTATGTTGTAAATTTAATCACAAATTAGTCTTTATTACTTTTCCAACTTGAGAACAAAACAACAAGTTTGATTCAAAGGATTGAAGGGGAGTTCTGGAAAAAAAAAGTTAAATGTCTCAAAGAATCAGAAGTATGTTTAAGAGGTTTACGATTTAATTGCTCACATCTGTGTCTGAGAAGTCCTGAGACTGCAAATATTTGTGGTTTTTAGAACATGTTTCTTGGGCAACACGGCTTGTTTAACATTTTCTTTATTTTTTACTACAATAGTGCAGTCAGTAAATAAAAAAAAACTAATCATGAATAAATTATTCACATTATTGTTCTTCTTGTTTAATATGAATCACCAGGGGCTGCACAGTGGTGCAGTGGGTAGCACTGCTGCCTTGCAGCAAGAAGGTTCCGGGTTTGATTCCATTAGGGTTAATCTACACTAATCACACCAATCAAACAAGCACATCAGCATTGTTCTAAACAAATCACAAAAGATTTTAAAAACAACAACAAAAAAATAAATAAAATTATGTTTCTACATAATAATACAAATTGAATGGGCTGAACAGTTATTATGTTTAATTATATGGGAGACTCCAATGTGGCTGCAAAGGCACATACCTTTTCATTCACCCCATAAAACACAATAGTTAGTTTGAAAATATAATTAACTTTAATGCATTGATGTGAAAAATAAATTAATGTATTTTTCTAGTGATTTTATAGTTAAAATACTAATGATTAAAATGTCAGATAAGTTAGGACACTCCATTTAAGAATATGACTGCTGCCCCCCTGTGGTTAAGAAAGGAGCTGCTGATTCTGAATGTGGTAAATTAGACCCACACGGAAAAAACTAATTATATAGTATAGGTGGATCATGATTATGATTGGCTTAGGATGTAGATCTCCAGCCCTGAAAAAGTTTGCTCACCCTTTGTGAAATATCAGTTTTCAGTTTCTTTTTTCACATATTTTAGGACATGAATCCACTATGCTACAAATGAAAAACAGAAGTTTTATTTGCATAAATACATTCTGATGGAAAGTTCAACTGTCTGAGGAGTTTCATGACATTTTCTTATTTTTATATTCTTTTGCTAAAGCCACAATTTTTATTTCTATTTGAATTTACATAAGAGGTTACAAAATATCTGATCACACAAAATGGCCAATAGCAACACCATCATGTACTGATTGTGTTCTAGATGTAAATACCTAAATTATCTCTAAATATGCCTGAACTAAAGGGTGGAGTTACAAAAAATAACTGTTTTTGAGTCACTTAGCTTCTAGCCATAGATCCATAAACAAGAGATTGACT
Source organism: Cyprinodon diabolis (assembly GCA_030533445.1). NCBI lineage: Eukaryota > Metazoa > Chordata > Actinopteri > Cyprinodontiformes > Cyprinodontidae > Cyprinodon > Cyprinodon diabolis. The sequence goes on from CM060068.1 coordinate 34,913,905, forward strand.
TAATGATTAGAAAAGATTTTTTTATTTGTTTGTAAGAGTCCATTTGATCTCTTCACAAGGACTATGGATGAAATAAGTTAAGAAATTCCTACAATCTGTTGGATGTAAAGGCTTTTTCTAAGGCACAAAGTAAATATTTCCAAAGGATTCTGAGAGACTGGAGGAGACGTTAGATACGAGTTGAACTCAAATGAAAATGTGCTTTGACATGGATTTCGTTTTAGCGATTGTAAAATTCATGTTTTTTTTATATAATATACAACTTTATTATTATTATTATTTTTTTTATTAGTAGAACATAAAAAAGAATATATATATATATATATATATATATATATATATATATAAACTTAAGACTGGTATTAGAGGTGTGTAGACTGTTGAGACTGTTGGGAGGTTTTTGCTCTTAAATATGTTTAAAAATGTGTTACCTCAATGTTGCGTTATTGAGGTAGAATTGTTTTGACCCTTGAACATGAGGAAAAGGTTAGATTAAAAAAAAAATCTGCTCATCCAAACATGCTCATATCCATAGTAAACATGCTTAAAGCAACTGAAAAAGGGTGGATGAGGACAAAAAAACAAATCTAGTGTTTACCATTTAGAGCTGTATTTTTTCAGTGTATCCTTTTACTTTAAGGCTTTTTATTCATCTTAACCTGAAATCCTTTAACAGACAAAAAAATTCTCATTCATTAAATGTTTAATAAAATCTGGCATTAATCAACCCTTACAATAGTTCTATTTTTATCATATTTATAAACTTCTTTTTAAATCTCTTTTTTTATTTCTATTTAGAGATTAATTGGGATTAGAAAAGTTTGTTATTGTTTTAACTGAACATTAATTAATTAAAAAATTACAGTATCTGGCATTTTGGCTACGCTCACTTCCTAAAACCGAACCATTTGATACCTAAAAAGGAAATATGAGAAACACGAGACCTCAAATACTTCTTAAGAATCAAAACTTTTGCTCCTTTAGGATCTCTAAACGTTGTTTTATAGCAAAAAAAATTAAAGTATAAATTATAGATTTATTGCATCTAGATGCTCTGTTGATTTATTATGGTGCTTTCTTGTTGCATGTTAAGTGTTTGTTTACATTTGACTTTGGAGACTGAGTAATAATCAGATCGGAGGAAGTGTGTTTACCAGTATGAAGAGTGATGGTCATATCAGCAGCATACATCAGGTCTGACAGATAGTCCAATGTGAGCCACACAGGGAGGTAGTTCAGCCCAATCGATGTGAAGCAGGTCCTGATAAAATACAACCAGCAGTCTTTAGCATCAAATGATATCTGTTTATTACAAATTGATGTGTTATGAATTTATGATGTGCGTTTCATTGCCATTATTTACCTTAAAATGATTATTACCCAGTTGTAAACAATGGGCACAATCATCACCTGTAACCAGATGTAATAAAAGGTCTCTGCAGGATCAACAGTCCACTCTCTCCAACTAAGAGGGAAACAATAAAGCAATAGCAAACAGGAAAAATGACTTTGGATTCTTATCTAATTTCATTAAGTCTTGAATAATAGTTTCATCAAGTACATCCTAAATATAACGTGACTCGCATATGTTTTTCTACCTTCTGACCTTTTTTTTTCATATTAACTGTAAAACTGTCATGTATTAATTTAGGATTTGATTTGAACGTATGATTCCGATGAAGAGGAGAAGCCCTTACATTTCCTGAATGCCAAATTTGAAAAAAAAAATGCCTTTGCCTTTTCTAGTCACTTTACTAATATAGATAAATATTACCCTTTGACAATTTGATCCAAAATAGGAAATAATATGACAGAAGTCTAAATGCACTAATACATTGCTGATGACCTAAGCTGACATGCAGGGCGAAGTGATTATTAAACAAGGAAACAGCAAAGAAGGCCATAGTAACTGTGGAGGAGCTACAGTGATCTACATCTCAGATGGGAGAACTTTCAGCAGGGGTGAAACAAATCTGGCTTTGATATTAGGGTGGCATAAAAGAAGGCCAAAAGAAGTCCTGTTAATAGTTTCCAGAAGCCTTGTGAAGGACCGAAAATGAACTCTAGTCAGATACGACCAAAGTTAAACATTTTGGTGATTATATAAGATTTTTGGGTCTCATGCAATAATATTTCTTTTGAACAAATCCCTTCTTTAATCCTTCATATGAGTAATTTAAGAAGCATATTAAATTTTTTTTGTCATGATATTGCTGCTGATGACTGGCTTAATGGTTCATTCCATTCACCTATCTAGCTACGCCCAGTCTCTCATCACCTGTCTCACCTGTTCCAGTCTCTATTTAACTTGCCTACTCCTTGTCAGTGCAAGATTATTCAAGCCTTTGGTGAGAGCTCTCCAGCATACCTAACTGTGTTCTAATATTCCTGCTCCGTGTAGCCCTAAGACTGACTTCCCATTCTGATCTGTTTGCCTGACCCGTCTTCAGACTCCTCCTGGATTCTGCCTGTTGACTGAACTTGGACCTGCCTCCTGACGCCGACCTGGATTTCCCTCGGTGCCTCTTCGGAACTCTGATCTTTTGGCCTGGACTTCTATGAACCTCTTTGACACCTGCTTTGGCTTCTCCCTCCGGATAATCCTGCCTTCCTTCGTCTGCTTGGGTCTGTTCGTCATGCAGTTCTGCAGTTTTGAAGCTTCAGCGTCTATGAATCTCTGGGGAGAGTTCGCCACTTCCTCTGCACACAGACTAAACTTTAAGACCAAAGTTTCCTGCCTTAGACGTCCCTTTAGTTACTGCAGATCTTCATATTATAATAAATGTTTTTGAGAAACCAGTCTGTCTGTCCACCTTGAATTCTGGGTCCTCTGTTCTGAGCCCTGACATTTTTCTCTTATTCCTAATCTTCTATCAGGTACAAGCACATTTTACAGTGCTCCAGACTTGATGTAAGAGTCTTGTGCAATCAGTCAGCTGTCATCCAAACCTAGTTTGTTACTAAATGATAAAATTTGTTGTTATTTAGAATCAATTGTCCATTTTCAGGTTGCATCATTCCATATTATGCAACTCTGCAATTACAAATATCCTTTTTATTCGCTGATGACAGAACTATTTTTCACTGCAGCTGGTATGTTGGTATCCAGGAGAAACTGGTTTAATTTGTTGTCATTTCATCAAAATAATAGCTCTATGCATCAAGCTAATATTGAAATAACACCAGGAACAGAAAATGGACAGAAATTTCATCAAAATTCCTCTAGCAATGAGACTCGCCTTCATTAAACTTAATGGCAGCTCCTCGGTTGTGCAGATTTCCATTTCTTAAGAATGTGCGCTTACTTACACACAGGTAAACAGCATCAACTTTACGATCATTTACTGAAGTTAAGAACGTTTGTTGAGACTGATGTGTCGCGTTCATAAAAGCCCACAGAAGGAGAAAAAGTAAGAGAAATTTACAAGAATACGGAGATGTTGTTGCATGAGGCCCATTGTGTCTTAAGAAACGCAACATATCACCCAGCAAGCGCCATCCACAAGGTGATGGCAGCATCATGCTATGGGGTTGCTTTCCTTCATTTCAGACAGAGACGATTGTGAGTTGAAGGGAAGATAAATTACGCTAATTAAAAAACCAGCATACAAATATTATCCATGTGTTAGAATGCTCTAGTCAAAGTTCTTATTTTTTAATTTGTGGCAGGACTTAAAAACAGTTTCTGGCAGATGCCCTTCATCTACAGAAAAACACTTTAGTTATTTTGCAAAGAAGTAGAAAAAAAAACAGTTACTAGATGCATGAAGCTATTTGGGATATGGGCTGAATGATAAGGCTAAAACTTATGTCATGACATATTTCTTAATTTAAATCAACACAGTATAACTTTAATACTTATATAAACAAAATAAAAGCCTTAGGAAGACAGCCAAGAATGCCCACAACACAATCTTGTAAAAATGTATAACATTTTTCTGCCATTTTATAAAACTCCTCAAATATAACATTTTAGAAATACTGGCGTCAAAAAATAAAAAAATAATCTGCAGCAATAAGCTGCAATATAGATTTCAATATCGGACATGTCAGTTTACAGTTGTTGAATAGATTTATTTTGCAATATCTACATTGAAGTATTGTTCAGCTCTAGTTCAGAAATATCCCAAAAAATTATTTCTGTATTTGCAGTGATGTGGTACTAATAGAATTCTACAACTCGTACTCGTTACAGGACCAGGGGAGATGGGCGCCGGCGCTCTGGAACGATCTTCCGCTTTCCTTGCACTTACTTGATTGTGTTGATGTTTTTAAGAGTGAACTGTTTAAGAAGGCATTTTAATTCCAGTAGATTAAGGGTTGTTTTATGACCATGTCTTTTGTGACTGTAAATGTATTTTATTTTAATTTTTATTTTGGGAAGCACTTTGTGACCTCTATGTCTGTGAAAGGTGCTATATAAATAAACATTACTTACTTACTTACTTACCACAAGTAGATTCCCTTCAAATCTTGCACTGTAAAGGTTTTAAAATTTGCTATAATTTTACTATTACTTCACTTTTAAATTAGAAATATCATATACAATTCTAACAGAATCTATTGAGCTTTGTAGTTGAAAGAATAGTTTAAAGAGTTGAAATGATTGACCTCGCCTTGTATTTCTGATTTTTTTGTAAATGCGACAAATAAGAACTACATGCCAAATTAAAAGGCAGTTTATCTACGTTGTTTTTATTACAATAAAGCTACTTGAACCAGGAAAAACTATTAATACGGTTTATTTCCTATTCCCCTACGTTATTAAAAACATAGTTTAATGTCAAAAGGATTTTTGAGAAAGGTAGATAATGACTTCCTTCCTTCAAAAGAGATCAAAGTATATGCACTTAAAGGAAGTCACAGCCTCCTCATGCTTTTGTTGAGTTGCTAAAATCCTGCATCAGATGACAAACTTTCATTTGCAATAATTATTTTTGCTGAGTAACATTATCAATCACTCACTTGAATTCAAACCTCATGTTCCAAAATGACCTCTTTTTCTCGCCGTCCTTGCCTCCATCTTCGCCTTCCTCATTCATTTTTTGTCCATGATGCCACCTGAGCAGCCTTCGCCATCGGTTTGTCCTGACTCTAACGTTACCTAGATGATCCATTCTTAGAGGTATTTTCTATCTTTGCTTTAAAGCCGGGCACTTGGCGTCGGACAGACCTGATAACAAATGGGCTCTACCTGAGCAGTGCCTAGTGATGCTGGTCTCTATGGAAGGAAACAACAACAGATGTCATAGATACCCAGGGAATTCTTGCCTCCCCATAGAAAAACAAGGAGGTCATGATACAGCAACCACCCACAGGTCAAGGAAATAACACATTACATTTTCTTCTCAAAATATATACAAATCAGGAAAAGCTAAAGTATGCAGATTAGAAAAAAAGTTTGATAAAGGCTAAGTAATGATGTCTGGTTCACAGGATTTCACAAACTGCAGCATAAAAACTGTAGCATTACTAAGGATCAATTAAATGTTGACCAAGAAGTTGGTCTGATATATGGAAGAGGCAAAATGAAAGCAAAGAGATTAAGGTGAAACTAGGAAACATTTGCATCACTGTTGCAAAGTTCCACAAAAACCAATCAGAAATTAATATTTGACAAGAGATAAGGTTAGATTTCTTAATTTAGGCAGCATTTATTAACCCTTGCAAAACAAGAACAGATACAGTGTCCATATATTGTGTTTGTAGTGGAAAGACAAAGGATTTATCTCAAAACCAAAAGGAAAACATGGAGGGTTTCACACACATCCTAATTAAAATGGAGCAGACGGGTCTACACAAACAGGAGAATTGTTGAAATAATATTAAACTAAAGGAATCTAGATCCTTAAGAAACATATAAAACAGCTTCTCAGGCCTCAGGAAGATAAGGCTCACATCTAGCAGATGTTCTCCTTTAGTGAATACGTTTGTGCAATAAAGAAACAAAAAATCTCACACTCAGATTGTTTGCTAGAGGCATAAAAGGAATAGATTGTGAAATTCGTTTTTTTTTTCACAGTCTTAACTAAGAAGAGATTCTAAATATCTGACTAATCAAATCCAGACATTGGGTGCAAAAAAAACAAAAGTTGTTTCTATCCATTATTTGATATATCAAAATTAAATAAGCCCCAAAGTTTAATAAATAAAAATGTTTTATATTATCAGGAGTGACCAAACCTTTTCATAGACTGAAATCCTGGACACCAAATTCAATATTTTAAATTATAAATCTATTAACAGTTATCAACAGATAGTTTGCATTTATGTATCTATTTGTCCTGTGGATCTTTAAGGGACTGGTCTTCAAATATCCCTGATAGGTGGGGCTAAATTAAACATGCAATTATTTCATTTTATTTTATATTGCAATTGAGGGTGTGTTGTGTTTTAGAGGCAGTTTGAGAGTGGCCATGAAAGAAAGATGAGGATCAAGCAATAGAGCTAGGGGTAATAATGAGAAAAGTTATTTAAATACGGGACTACAGAGAGGAGGTGGAGCAGCTGGTGCAGAGATAACAGCCTGATCCTGAATGTGGAGAGGAAGAAGGTGGTCATTGTCGACTACAGGAAGAACCGGCCTAACCACGCTCCACTGCTGATCAACAGCTCAGCTGTAGAGGTGGTCAGCAGCACCATATTACTGGGGGTTCACATCACAGACACCCTCACCTGGAATGTAAACACCACCTCACTGGTCAGAAGCACACAGAAGCGTTTGTACATCTTGCGGAGGATGAGGAGAGCCCACCTGCCCCCACCCATCCTCATCACCTTCTACAGAAGCACCATAAAGAGCGTTCTGACCAGCTGTCTCACTGTGTGGTGTGGAGGCTGCAGCGCCTCAGACTGGAAGAAAGTGAGGAGAGTGGTGAGAACAGCAAAGAAGATCATCAGGGCTCCTCTTCCCTCCATTAAAGACATTTCATACCAGCTCTACGTGTCCCAAGCCCGTAACATTATCAGTGACCCCTCACACCCCCACCATTCACTGTTCTCCCTGCTGCCCTCTGGGAAGAAGCTTTGCAACATCTCCTGAAGGGTACAGCACCGTCTGCTACAGCTTTTCCCCACTGCAATAAGACTGTTTAACTCTGAACTTGACTCAGCATCACACCAGCTGTTTGGACCTGTTCACTTCCTGTTTGGATTAACTGAGTGTGCAGCTGCTGCAGCTGTCCAGAGGAACTCCATCTGAAGTTAAGTTATTTTCTCTGTGATATCTCTGTATCTAAGTAACTCTAACTGACTAGTTTAAAACATAGCACCTTCTGCTGCACTTTTCTACTGAGCACTTGTCAGTTTCACATGGTTTTATTTCTGATAGCAAGGAGTAGCTAGCCTAGGCTAGCGCTAGCTTAGCATTGCTATGGCTTCTCTCTCTCCCTCCCTTGACTCTTTTCCAACTCTTCCTTCTTCCTCTCCTCTCTCCTGCTTTCTGTGTCAGATGTTCAGTTATTCCTCTGCCTCCTTTAGTGATAATGGGATGTGTAATAAGTGTAGTATTTTTGTAGCTTTGGAGGCGAGGGTATCAGAGTTAGAATCCAGGCTTCAGGCTGTTGAACATCCAGGAGTTAAAGTAGGCCCCCCACGTAGCTGTCCTCCAAAAGTGCCTGAGCAGCCAGGCGATTGGGTAACTGTACGCAGAAAGCGTAGTTGTGGATCTCTGCCCACTGGTCACCACCAACCCGTTCACGTTTCTAACCGGTTTTCCCCACTCAGTGACACACCCACTGAGAAGCCCACTCTGGTGATTGGCAGCTCCATAGTCAGAAACGTGGCATTAGAGACACCAGGGACCATAGTCAAATGTTTGCCGGGGGCCAGAACGGGCGACATCAAATCCTACCTGAAACTGCTGGCTAAGGATAAGGTTAAATACAGTAAGATTGTTATTCACGCTGGTGGTAATGACACCCGGTTACGCCGATCGGAGGTCACTAAAATTAGTGTTGCTTCGGTGTGTAAGTTTGCCAAAAAAATGTCGGACTCCGTAATTTTCTCTGGTCCCCTCCCTGATCTGACCAGTGATGACATGTTTAGCCGCATGTCGTCATTCAACCGCTGGTTGTCTAGGTGGTGTCCTGAAAACAACGTGGGCTACATTAATAATTGGCAATCCTTTTGGGGAAAGCCTGGTCTGATTCGGAGAGACGGCATCCATCCCACTTTGGATGGTGCAGCTCTTCTTTCTAGGAATCTAGCCATATTTATTAGTCCTCCAAAACCCTGACCACCCAGGGTGCAGACCAGGAAGCAGAGTTGTAGTTTAACACACATCTCTGCAGCTTCTCTACTGTTACCCACTCTTTACTCCATCCAGACAGTGTCTTGCCCACGACCAAAATCTAATAAATTAGCAAAGATTCCCAAAGGAGTAAATCATGATAATCTAATTAAAATCAAAATAACTCCAATTGGGAAAAAAGTTAAAACAATTAAATGCGGTCTGTTTAACATCAGATCTCTTTCCTCTAAAAGTCTGCTAGTTAATGACTTGATTTGTGATAATCACATTGACTTGTTTTGCCTTACAGAAACCTGGCTGCAGCAAGAGGATTATGTGAGCATAAATGAGGCAACTCCTTCAAGCTATTTAAATTTTCACATACCCAGAAGTTCTGGGCGAGGAGGAGGAGTAGCAACAATCTTCCAGTCTGACTTACTGATTACTCCCAAAACAGTTAATACCTACAACTCTTTTGAACATTTAACCCTTAATTTCCCTGATCCAAATTTCAAGGCAAGAAAACCTCTTCTTTTTGTAACTTTGTATCGTCCGCCAGGTCCTTACTCTGAATTTTTAGATGAGTTTTCAGAGTTCCTTTCTGATTTGGTATTAAATACTGACAGGGTCATCATAGTGGGAGATTTTAACATCCATGCTGACATTGAAGGCAATAGCTTAAGAGCAGCCTTTAATGCTATCTTAGACACTATTGGCTTTGTTCAAAATGTGAATAGTCCCACACATTCTCATCTTCATACTTTGGATCTTGTGCTGACATACGGCATAGAATGTGAAGAAATAACAGTATTTCCTCACAACCCTGTCCTCTCTGACCACTTTCTAATAACCTTCAGGATTACTTTAACAGAGTTCTCCTCCCCCAAAAGAAGGTTCAATTTTAGTAGATCTTTATCAGATAGTGCAGTTATAAATTTTAAAGAATCTGCTTCACTTTCTCTCTTCTCTGTGTCGCTGAGCAGTGCTGCAGAGTGCAAAAGCATAGCTTATTCCCCTTCACAGGTTGAGGATTTTGTTGATGGGGTTGCTAGTTCTCTGCGTACTGCCTTAGACAACGCAGCTCCCTTGAAAATGAAAACCGTTGAAAATAGAAAGCTTGCTCCTTGGTTTAATGCAGAGCTGCGTACTTTGAAGCAAAATGCTAGGAAACTGGAGAGAAAATATCGCTCCACAGGCCTGCGGGAGTCCTTCCTAGTCTGGAAAAATGGTTTACTGCTGTATAAGAGGACCCTTTGTAAAGCAAGAGCAGCATACTTCTCCTCATTAATAGAGGAGAATAAGAATAATCCTAGATTTCTTTTTAATACAGTTGCCAAACTCACCCAGAGCCATAGCTCTGTTGAACCGTCCATTCCACCTGCTCTTAGCAGCAATGATTTTATGGGATTCTTTATAAATAAGATTGATCTTATTAAAAATAAGATCATAAGCACTCCTCTATCCGCGATTGTACCTGAGGTAGTCATGGAATCTGAACCGGGTTTAGACTGCTTTGATCCAGTTGAACTTTCTGAATTAGCAAAATTATTGTCTTCATCTAAGCCTTCAACTTGTATGTTAGATCCAGTTCAAACCAGGTTATTTAAGGAGGTATTCCCTTTGATCTCCTCCTCCATTTTAGATGTGATTAATCTATCTCTGTTACAGGGATATGTACCTAAAGCTTTTAAGGTTGCTGTAATTAAACCTCTGCTTAAGAAACCGTCTCTTGACCCAGATGACTTGGTTAATTATAGACCTATATCCAATCTTCCTTTCTTATCCAAAATTCTTGAGAAAGTAGTTGCCAAACAAGTTTGCGACCACTTACACCATAATGAACTTTTTGAAGAGTTTCAGTCTGGCTTTAGAGCTCATCATAGCACTGAAACAGCACTGGTGAAAGTCACTAATTATATTCTCATGGCCTCAGATAATGGACTTGTATCTGTGCTCGTCCTGTTGGATCTTAGTGCTGCATTTGATACAGTTGACCATAATATTCTTTTAGAAAGACTTGAATATTTTGTTGGAATTAAAGGAACAGCACTAGACTGGTTTAAATCTTATCTATCTGATCGAATTCAGTTTGTTTATGTTAATGATAGATCTTCAACACGCTCAAAGGTTACCTGTGGAGTACCACAGGGATCAGTGCTAGGACCAATTCTCTTTACTTTATACATGCTCCCAATTGGTAGAGTTATTAGACAGCATGGGATTAATTTCCACTGTTATGCTGATGATACCCAGCTATATCTGTCTATAAATCCAGATGAAGCTAACCCATTACATAGATTACAGGCATGTCTTGAAGACATAAAAACCTGGATGACTCTTAACTTTCTGCTTCTGAATGCAGACAAAACAGAAGTTATAGTCTTTGGACCAGAGTCTCTGAAAAAGAAGCTGATTAGCCAGTCACTTCATTTGGATGGGATTAAACTGATTTCAGATAATAAAGTAAAAAATCTTGGTGTTATTTTTGATCAGGACCTGTCATTTAAATCCCAGCTCAAAGAGGTTTCTAGAATTTCCTTCTTTCATCTGAGGAACATTGCAAAAATTAGAAATCTCCTGTCCAGGGGTGATGCTGAGAAACTAGTCCATGCATTTGTTACTTCAAGGCTGGACTATTGTAATTCTTTACTATCAGGAAGTCCACAAACTGTAGTTAAAAGCCTTCAGCTGATCCAAAATGCTGCAGCCAGAGTTCTGATGAAAATTAAAAAGAGAGATCATATCTCTCCTATCCTGGCTTCTCTTCATTGACTTCCTGTTAAATCAAGAATAGAATTTAAAATCCTCCTTCTCACATATAAAGCCTTAAATGGCCAAGCTCCATCTTATATCAGAGATCTGATTGTTCCTTATGTTCCTAACAGAGCACTTCGCTCTCAATCTGCAGGTTTACTAGTGGTTCCTAGAATTTCTAAAAGTAGAATGGGAGGCAGATCTTTTAGTTATCAGGCTCCTCTCCTGTGGAACCAACTACCAGTTTTAGTCCGTGAGGCAGACACTCTGTCTACTTTTAAGACTAGGCTTAAAACTTTCCTTTTTGATAAAGCTTATAGTTAGGGTGGCTCAGGTTATCCTGAGCTATCTCTATAGTTATGCTGCTATAGGCTTAGACTTCTGGAGGACATAGGGACCCCCATTTCATCATTCTGCTTCATTCTCTCTCTGTTCTCCTATTCTGCAGAATCTGTTTGTTCAATCTCTAACCTTCTGCTCTCTCTGCTTTTCCTCAGAGTAGCTTTGCCTTGTCTGTTCCTGTTTGGCTGTGACGTCATCCAGGAAAGAAACATCAGCTGTGCTGCTTCCATCAACACCCTTGTTTGTAGATGTTGGAGATCGGCCTGTCTTCAGGTGTGGTCCTGTTTCTCTGGCCGTGGCTGGGTGGATGTGCTCTCTTCATCCTCTGGCATGGGAGCTGCCTTGGAGCTCGTCTGCCTGGCTGTGTGTTTCCTGGACGGGGCCCCCTTTTACAGCTGCTTTTTGTATCTCTGCTTCTGTCTCCTTGAACCCCAGTCGGCCTCGGCAGATGGCCGCTCACACTGAGCCTGGTTCTGCTGGAGGTTTCTTCCTGTTAAAAGGGAGTTTTTCCTCTCCACTGTCGCTACAAGCATGCTTAGTGTGAGGGATTGTATTTGAGTCAATGAGTCAATGCAATCAAATGGTTTTCCTTAGATAGAAAACTTATGTATCAATTTGACTGTATGATCTGGTTGAACTGTAAAGTGCCTTGAGATGACATGTGTTGTGAATTTGGCGCTATATAAATAAACTGAATTGAACTTGCAACATTATTTTGCAGCACCAAAGTAGCAGAAACTATAATACGCTTTTTAAATAGGACACAACTCAATGTTATACTGCATTTTGTATGATATTTATTTTGAAATGCACTGAACCTTCCATATTGATCCCCTTTTGCACTAGTTTTTTTTTTTAAACTGGTTTTATTTTCTCCTAGACCATTTTCATGATGATGACAGCTGCGCATTATAAATGGTAGTGTTCATTTCACAGTTGGAAGCTTTAAGCAATGTAATTTTGTTTTGTATACACTTGGTGTATACGAAATGACAATAAAGTTTGTCTAAGTCTTAAGTGTTAATGATACTAAATATTATTCATAGTGCTTTTCACTTATGTAGTCTATCTCAAAGTGGTTGGATTTGCTCTGAAGCCTCAGCAGCATTGCCATATATGGGAACACCGTTGTGCTCCAGTTGCCTTTAAGATCTTGGGAAGAATAATTTTTGTCTCATGAACTATGGAGGCGATGATATATAGATTAAAATGATCAAGCCGTGTATGATCATCTGCCAGCCATGCAAACCTCTTCACATGGAGGGTAGCAACGATCCCCACCTGCCAAATTCGTCCAGTCTAAAGGACACTAGACCATCTCGACCTCCTGCCCCACAGCATCCGGCCAGGGTTACTATACATGACGCCACCATCAGGTGCTAAACTTTATTGCAGATACCATCAGCAAGAACATGAGTAATGGCTACAGGGGAGCAACAGCCCCAGAACGATTGCTTTTGTTAAGGAAGAAAAACCTGCTGCAAGTTAAAGGCAAGGCACCGGCAGGGATTGTGGTGCCAGCAATGACCGGCACCTCTCTGTTAATCTGGAGCATTGCCTTAAACTCCGCCAACATGTTAACACGTGTATGAAAAAAAAAAATTATCAATGCATTCAGAGATACAACAGATTAGAACACTTAAAAAGGATCACAAAGGAAGATCAAAGTCTACCTAAATAGAATAACCAAAGATTTACCTATTGAAAAGGTTTTGCAGCACTGACTTCAAATGGTTTCAAAATCATGTCTGAGCTGCAGTGAAGGACTAAATAATGCACAGGGTTTTGGTTAAAATATTTAAATGGAAACATATGTATACTTACCAGTGTTGCACCGATACCGATACCAGTATCGGACGGGGCCCCGATACTGCCCTAAAACGGTGGTATAGGTATCGACGAGTACCAGCAAATAGGGCACCAACACCATTTTAAGAGCCATAAGTTTATTCAACTATTGTCACCCACTCCTGGTAGGCAATAAAAAGTTCTACTGGATTCACTTTGTATTAGATTTTTTCCTGCTTCAAAAAGGTAGGCAGCAGCTTGACAAAGCCATGATGGCAATTATTTGACATTATTATGGTATCGGTATCGGCCGATACTGCACAGCCAGGTATCGGGTATCAGTATCGGGGCCAAAAAATGGCATCGGCGCAACACTAATACTTACAATATGGACATATTTCCATTTAAATGTTTTCATCAAAGTCCTGAGCAGTATTTAGTCCTCCATTGCAGCTCAGAAACTATTTTGGAATAAAATTTGTATATTGTTGGTAACAAAACAGGTTTTTGGGGCAGGTATTCATAAATACCTAGGATAATGTCTCTTACCCCATGCATGAAGCTGTTGCAGAACTGGAGAGCTCCTTCAGTGACAGACTGACCACCCTAAATGCACCAGGGAGCGTCATCACAGATCCTTCCTCCCATCTGCTGTAAGACTCTGTAACCCACTGCTCCCAGCAACCTTTTTAAGTTGCTACATTCATGCTGATTTTTACAGTTATTGTCTTAGTTAAATTACATGCTGTCATTTTTGCACTCCCTGGTGTTGCTATTTTTTCACGTCCATTACTGTAAAAATGTCCACAGCTGTTATTCTTCAGATGCACAGTGTTTATATTGTACATTACTCTGTCACTTATGTTATTTTTATACACTTTTTTTAAGATCCATATTTGTGGGACCGCTTTTGCAGTTTGCACAATTTCCCCATTGTGGGACAATAAAGGGATTTTCTATGCTATTGTAAATCAAGTTATTAGAGACCCACATTTAAAAAATTGTTTTCTAGGTAGTCATCAACACTGCTGATAACTAGCTAGAAGCTGATTTGGTTTTTTCATTCTGAATTTTTCCCTGCTCCTGCATAACATCCATGCCTCGAACTTTTTCCACTTTGAGTAACTTCATACTAGCTCTGACAGCAGTTAATTTAAAGTAGTTTTCTGTAACGTCCTCACATTTTTCTATGGGGAAATGCAGTTATTTGACTCCACATAAATAATGTTTAAGTGCAGAACATTGTTCATGTTTAGTCTGGGGCCAAATATTATTTTCTATAGGAATCAAGTTAACCAGATAACAAATTTAATAATTTAAGCACTTAATTTGTCACCACCACCATACCATAAATTTGAGGTAGGAAACTGAAGTAGTTTGAAGTAAAATGAGTAAGTTTATAGATCTTTTGAGTCAGTGATATCCATCCGAGTTTAGCTAAAATGTACATAAAAATAATCAGTTTGATTGAGCTGAAGAAATAAGAAACAAGCTACTTTAAAAGATGAGGTCAAGAATTAAAAATAAAGTATAATCTGCAGTATTATCTAAATTGTTTTTAATAAAAACCTTCCAGTAAAGTCTCAAAATAACTCGTTAAAATGATTCAGATATGCTTTTCTTCCTTTTTTCTAAAAGGACATATCTGAGGTTATACATAAGGTGATAATTCCTGTCAGAGGAAGACCTGAAGTATTCCATGTGCGGAAAAACTTCCACATGTTTATATATTATTCTGCTAAACTAGAAGTTGGACAAAAAAAGAAATAAACAAAAAGGGTCCATCCAGACAGCTCTGGTTGATACCTGACCAGAATCATCTCTCATTTTCTTACAGATGCATTATATTAACAATGATTTCTTTTATGTGATTAAAGTCAGATATACATGTTTGCATTGGGGAATAATTTATTTGTAAGGCAACAAAAAATGACATAAAGACAAATGTGATATTGCTTCGCAATGAATTTATAAATTAATACAAACTTCCCTTCGTAGTGTTCTTCTGACAGCTTTCCCACTATGACTATTTGTCTTTTTTTTTTTTTATATCTCCTAGCGATCAAAATAAAAAAATATTTACGACAACGTTCATCCTATCATCATTTAAAGACATTTTCCATTCTGCCCGGTCGGTTAATTCATGTCTCATTTAGACCAACTGATCTGATTGATCTTTTTTTTTATGTATATATATCTATACAGTATTTACATGTTAAAATCATTCAACATCTTCATTCAGAGCTTCAAAGCAGGGATAGGAGAGCGTGTCTTGCATAGATTGCACAGGGAATGAAAAATGGAGAAAGAAAGGACACTGAAGAGATTGTTTTCTATCATGAGATTAAACAGGGTACAATATCAGCCCACAATAAAACAAATACTTCATTTCAATTTTTCAACAACGAAAATAAATGAAAGTAAAGCTGAAACTCAGCATGGCAGGAAAATTTAATTCAAATATTAGACAATAATAGCATTTTAAATGAATATCAGATCAGCTGTAGTGTATAAATGTGTATAAATATGCAACACTGCACATAATGTCAGTTTTAGTTTTACCAATCCACATTTTTTGTTAGTTAATCAAAAGAAAAAATATCGATAAAAACAGACAAATAAAGAAAACAGATAAAGCTTTTTTTTTTTTTTTTTATCATTGAAGCATAATTTTGAGGAAAAAAACCTAAAGAAAACCTGCAGCTAAATGATTCAAACCCTCAGCCAGACTGGTTAAAACTTCCAATCGCTTATATGAATTTATTTATTATTGGTCTTTTCTACTTTTATACCGTTTCCTTTTTACAATCACCATTATGATAGCTGGGAGTGTTTAGAACAAGAGGCAGCGAATGGAGAGCGGAGTAATAATTAGAGGTACAATGAAGCATTGATTAAATTTGGCATATCTCAATTCTTCTTTTTTTTGTTTTGTTATACAAAATGAGGACTAAAAAAAATAAAAGGTTTGTTTACAGATTAGGAAGACGTCAAAGTCCCTGGTAGGATATATTCCCTTTATATGCCTCTTTAGAAATTTTTTGTATCTGTCTTTTTATAATATGTAAAAAAAAAAAGGAAAAAAAAGGGAAAGTAAACAAAAATGTTAAACACGTTTGGGAGTGTGTACAAAGAGCATAACTTAAAAAAAAGAATGAATAAGCCTGAACATTACAAGCCTCAAAATCAAAATTGGCACATTCTATCAAATGAGGTTTACTGTACTTATTTCCCACTAAGATTATTCCTACACGGAAAATCTTAAAATATACATTAAAAATCTATACATTCCAATGTACAGATTTGAGGGTGGATGTGGGGGCTGTGGGTTTCAGGCGATTGTCTTTGGTGTTTATGGATGCATTAAGGAGAAACAGATCACTACATGACACTATTCGATCAAAATAAGAACAATCATATTTACAATTTAATCCATCTGGTTGAAAAGTTGGTAAAAAAAAAAAAATACAATCTTAGTTGTAAAAATAGAAACCTGATGGGGGGAGATCGATGGGTGTACAGATGGCAGTGGATTAACTTTAAATGTAAAGAGAGACATTCAGTGAAAAACCTGCTTTTCTTTCTTCCAACAACTGCAGACAAAAAACTAAAAAAACTCATCAACACTTCACAAATACATTTCTCTAAGCCTGGCCTAAACGGGCATGCAGAAGCGTTTTAGTATCGGTTAAATTAATAATTATGATCTGGTATGAAATGGGTTTAGAAATTCAGTAGAAAAGTGGTGCAATGAAGTACCAAACTTACAAACATGATAATAAAACATGTGGCTTCAGCACACTGAAAAAAGCCTTCTTTTTATTTTCTTTTTTTTTTGGTAAAGATGTAAATGTGAAAAGATTTCAGATCTCAGTAAAAAATTCTTTACAGGATGGCAGTTTTTTTTTTCTGCCACAACTTGGAGAACGTAAAGGAAACCAGTCCCACAGTAAGAAGCTGAGCCACTGATCGTCACGCTGCTCTCTAAAGAGTCTCCATAATTCAAAATAGAGATGCACTGAAAAATTTCCAGCCAGTTAATTTGCCATAAGCAGCCGAATGAACAATTTGGAGCTATTTGATGTTTTTCTGTTTGGTGATTAAAAACAAACACTCATATATGGATGCAAACCTAAATGTCGAAGAAAAGGAAACTTAAGTTTCACATGTTTCTCTGGTTTGGATTAACAAGACGATGCTAATAACGTTTGAAAAGTGCGCATTCAGCGTCTGCTCTTGATAATGCAAGCGTAGAAGAAGAAATGTGCTGTTTACCTGTGCAAAGAAAGAAACAACGAAAGAAAAATGTCTGAGGACTTCAGTGTTGAGGAAGAGCATGAGTTCTTTGCTGAGCTGAATGCGCACTTTCATCTGGTTTGGTCTGCCGCGGTTTCCGTAGACTCGTGAACTCGCAGGGGCACGCTTTTAGGAAATCCTATACACTACTGTTTATGCTCTAAAAACATTCTAAATGACTTTGTTTCGAGTAAATTATGGACCCTACCCACTCAGGACACTTGGAATACATTGGACGAGCAGTATGGAGGAATATTGACACGTTTTTTGTGGACTTTTATGGACATTTCTGCCTCGGGCACCATAGACCTCCATTATTTGAATGTCAGCAGACAGCAAGAAGCCTCCCAGATCTCCAGATGCATTTGAGATATCAAAAAAGTACTCCAGAGTGTTGTTCAGCATGGGGGTGAGTAGAAAATGAAGGCTAATCATGTTTTGGGTGTACTATTCCTTTAAGTGAGTGGAAAAACTTTGTGAAACTTAGTGAGTTGATTGAAACTTTGTCATTTCCATCCAGCGATTCTTAAAATTGCACATTAACAAACACTGATGGAAACATGTCCAGTTTTAGGTACCACAGGGTTTTAGGAATAAAGGCAACATAGAGATTATGGGAGCTATACACTTTTAAAGAAAAATTAAGACTGGAGTTTAATCAGACTGGAAGGAAGAGAGTAGAAGACTTAAAAAGTTAAAAACAGCAACGCTAAACGTCTTCTGTAAAGTGGCTCTGCTATTATCCATCCGGGCCATCAAAGTCAGGTTGTCAAGGAACATGCTGGAAATCACAACGGCGTTTTACAATTCTCACTTTAAACAGATTTACATTCCCATGGACTTAAACACTGCATTGAATGCACGGCTAGTATGGCTAGCAATGCTAGCCATGCTAATCTCTGAATGTAAATCAGTTTGGAGGCATTAAAAACTAATAGTAAAATCCTGATTTACAGCATCTGCTCACACAGTGTGATCCTGAATCTGTGCCTTATGTTAAAAGCAAACAAAAATAAAATAAATCAAGATATCTGCTCAAGAAGCGGATAAAAAAAAGCTTTTTTTTTGCATTAAAACCTTTGAGGAAAATTATATTGTCAGTTCAAAGCTTCACCGAAACCAGAAATCAGCACCAACATTTAGATCAGTGCATCTCTATAAAACAAAAAAAAAAGAATTTTAACTTTTTTTAAAAGTGCAGAAAACAAAACGTTTTTCTCAGTTGACAATAACCAAAAAAAAAAAAAACTTGTACAAACATCTAACACTGAATAACTGCAACTTAATTCAACAACTGGCTTCATTAATTGAACATCTCACATGCACATTAATATCTGGTACCTAAGAACAAACTAAAGAAACAGTAGCTATGACACAATTTAAATTCATGTTAGTGTTAAAAAAATAAAAATATATAGCAGCATGTTAATTTTCAAGACAAGTTCTTTGATCAGGCTGGCCTTTTACTAAGACAAAAAAACAAAAACAAAAGTAAAACAGAATAGAGATGGCTTATTTAGTCCGTAATTAGTAGCTAACTAATTAATCACAAAGAGATTTTCTTAACCATTTTAAAGTCAAATGAAAATATGCCCCGGCTCTGAAGAAAATAAACAATGCTAGCTCATAGATCATTTAAATGACTAATGATTTGACTTCACACAGCGCTATCTTTTTTTATTTTCCCAGCCTCCTTTATGGCGATGGGCTGATGACTCAGTAACGGCCTGAAGAATCTAGCTTCACCCTTTGGAAAGGAGGCATTCATTCAAATAAATTTACACAATGGCACATGCCTACACCCACATGCTGCTGATATGTCAACTAAATGGTGCAAAATAAAAGAAAACAACATAAAACTGGCATTAATTACCTAACACTTTGTAGTATATTTTGTAATTCCTTTACAAATAAAAAAAGTGTTCTCCCTCTCCTTGTTTTCCAGTTTTTAGCTATCCAATCAAGACCATGGACTCTGACAATTTAGTAAAATCAGATCATTTTTGGCCGATCCTAAATGGACGATAAAAGCATTGATGAAAAGCTAAGATGGGGTTGATATACAAATACAGACTCTAATTAAAGTTTAATGTTCTCCTGCCAAGAAATATTTGGTGTTTGTCTTTATCTTGATGAGGAAGGGGACCTTCGTGTCTGTGCTACCTGAGAGCACCCTTTCAAATGAAAACATGAGTATAAACTAGCACCAGTTTGTGCACCTACTTCTTTTAATCGGTCACATGATACCATGGCATGGTACTTTATTTACAAGCTCCAGAGTCTTAATTATTTACTGAGATTCCCTGTGTGCAGAATGTAAATAAAACACATGATATGCCCAAGCTCTAAGTTAAAGGAGTGAAATAGATGTTTCGGTATCTTAGAATCATATTGGTAGAAAAATGTCACTGTTTTCCTCCAGTCTTCCTGTCTGCACCGTTGCAGATGATTATTTCAATGATAGAGGCTCTCAGTGCCCCAGTCTGGTGAAACATTTAAAAGTTTAAAAAAAAAGGGAAGCCAAGAGCCAAGATAGAAGGGTCTGTTTTTACCAGTCTACTCCTCAGCATTTTGGCTCCGAGGGAAAGGTAAAGTGACGGCGTGCTCTTGAGCCATGGCTGCCAACTCTTTGAGAAACTCACAGAAAATAACAGCACAGTACACTGCGTTTTTCACCCGCAGCGCCTCCGCTTGCTTCTCGAGCCCCGACGAGCCGCTGCCCCCCCGGAACAAAGCGCTGTGCAGTGATTGGCCGCCGTCCCGGACGTGAGCGAGCGCCAGCTGAGCTGCGTTCCGGGCCCGGGTGGGACTGTTGGTGTGTCGGAGGATCAGTTCACCAAGAGATGGCTTCCGACTTTTAACTAGGAAAAGGAAAAAAGGAAAAAAAAAAAAAACAAGAACAAAACTAAGCAAAGGTCAGAATTTTTTTTTCCACAGACCAGAACTTCGGCACCTTTGTCTTATTTATAAAAATCCCATTTATCCCATCTGGGCACTTTAATCTTATCCAGTTAAACAACCTCAGCTTCACTTCAACCACAGATGATGCTTTTAAAAGTCCGAAAAGAAGTGAAATCACCGACTTCAACATCTTAACGTGTGTATTCAGTCAGTAAATGAACTTAAACTAACCGTTAACTTCTATTTAAACTTTCTCAGTTTTCCTGCATTTACATGCCTTACACTTCATTTACCCAAGTTGGAATCAGACTAGGGCTGCAACTAATGAGTATTTTACAAATTGCTTAATCTGTCCATTATTTAGCCAAAGATTCTTTAAAGACAGACTTTTTACGAAATGAAACCAGGTGAAACTCAAACTTTTCCACAAAAGGAATTCTGGATAGAGCATGTTGATGGATGAAAATGTTCTTTTTATCTAAAATGCAAAATGTTTATATATCTTTGGCAGGTCTCTCTGCCCATGGAGGACCAACTCTGCCATATTTAAAAATAAATACAGAAATAAAAAAATGCTCAATAAATAAATGTAGGTAGAAATTAAATTATACAGCAAGACATAAATGTATATATCTTTTAATAAATTTTTTTATTTAGTTGCCTTTGTAATATCTGCCTTATTTATTTGTTGTCCGTTATAATCTTCAACTTTATTTATTTATTACTTATTTTTTTAAAGTATTTATTTATGTGCGTTTTATAATATTTTTATCTGTTTTATTCTTCCTTTTTATTTTTTACCCTCCTTATTTCTTCAATGCTATTTATTTCTACCTGTCGTTTTTACATTTCTATACGTATTTCTGCCTCATTATGCAAAAAAATGAGGTAAGGCTGTGTCTTAGAGAGTCAACTTCTGTCCTTCTGCCCAACTTAAAAGTATTGTAGATTTGTGTCCCTTTTGGGTTTTTTACTTTGCATGTATTTGCAGTTATTTAGCCAGAATCTGTGATTCTGTTCATCCCTGTTGAGATTGGCCTCTCCATGGTGCTGAAAATGGTAATTAAATGATTTGCATTAATAAAGAGAAGAAAATATGTTGCTAAAATGGATATGCATGTATAAAATAAATGTATATTTCCTAAAAAAAAGTTTTACATCAAATCTTATGTAGAACATTAAAAAAAAAGCCTTTTTTCAGATTCAGAACTTTAAATATGGGCGATTTTGCCACAAAAGGAAATCAATCCTAACATGTTTCTAATCATCTTTCTGTACTCACTTAGTGAATCAGAGCGCCGCAGCGGGGGGACTGCTGCAGGCATGTCAGTCCAGTCCAATTTCCCCCGAGCCACCAGGTACTGCTGGGCTTTCCTCAGCATGGCAGGGAAGTCTTCATGAGAAGCTGCAAATGCCTCGATGCGGTTCTTTACAGAACCTAAAACCTGAAGATGGTAACAGATAGGGGTGTAAATCACATCCATCATGGCGATTCGATTCAGTATCGATTTCCTGACCCAACGATTCGATTATTTTCGATACTCAAGAATAGACCACGATTCGATTCGATTCGATTAATCGATTAATCGGTTATTTATTTTTTTATTATTATTTTTTTTACACCTTACAGGCTAAACAAAGTTTCAAGATCGAAATAAATCAATGAAAGCTGTAATAGCATTATGCATTTTCTTTAGAAACAACAGCAAATAACAGAAGTAGAAAAGTTGCATCAAAAAATACTGCAAAAATACGGCACAATATCAGTGTAATGAGTTCAATGCAATACCTCGGCTCCAGAGAAACTGTCCAACATATTTTTTTAGAATGTAATAAATATACTCAGGAAAGAGAGATGTTGCTTAGAGAGTTAGACAGGAATAAAAATAAACTAGATATAAGGGAATTGTTTCAAGGGTAATCTGGAGATGTAGTTTTTGGTAGTATTTTTAATTTTCTAAGAAGAACGGGTATTTTAGGGAGAATATAATAGTTGGGCTGGTCTGGTCCATACTCCATTCTGGAAGGTGGCGGTAATGCACCTATAAGTTGTTTGCCAACCACCATTAAAAAAAAGAAGAAGAAGAAGGCTCCAGAGTGTCGACGTCACCGCCCCCTTGAGAGACGCTCCGCTGCACCTCTCCCAGATTGTAACTGACCGCAAACAGTGCAGCAGACAGGAGGCCGGCTTGTTTTGTTTTCATGACCGAAATTGCGGAAAAAAATTGCGGAAGAAGTTTGACCCGCAAGAAGAGCGAGGTGCGCGAGAACGCTGGGACCCTTTTTCCAGCTGAATCTCTGCTCTTTTTGGCCCTCATCTCCCTCCGTCGTCGGACTAAACTCGTCCCCACTTCCTCACCGCCTCGGCCGTATCTAGACCCACAGTGTGTAGCTCAGACCACACTTCAATACTGAGCATAATTTAAAAATGTCTGTGTGAAGCTTACTGCAACACACTGCTGTAAGAGTATAACCAGGAAGCCCGGTAGGAGGGCAAAATAGGTTTAGCGGCACCGCTGCACGGGAGGAGAATTACGTCCAGGAGCAAATGGATAAAAATAGACCGGAGGGAAAAAAAAACATGAATCGATTATCTTGCGGACGTGTCGATGCATCGGATCGTCGGCTTTTGGATCGATGCATCGATAAAAAACGATTATTATTTACACCCCTAGTAACAGAACAAGGGGGTTAAGCTGAAACAGATTTTCAAAAGCAGGTATCTTAGGAAGCTGTTTTTTAGATGTCATGTTATGCTGAAACAGTGGGCTAATACTAAAGTCTTGACTCAAAATAACTGAGAAAAGAACCTTCAGTAAAACACTTCTGTAATTCAATGCTTTTAAACTAAAGCCTCAAAAAAGTCAAGGTGGGTTTAAGTTGGAAAACAATCCCTATAAAGAGCTTTATGGAACTTGTCCTCTAGATAAAACTGAAGCGGTTCATCAACCAGCCAGGACTGTACAGACCAAGTTTAATAGAGGCCAAACTGGACCCTCATCAACCAGTACATCTCAGCTTTAGAAGGTGTACCTGGATCAGTGACTTGACGCTGGGCTGGAAGACCATGTTGGTGTTGAGCAGGAAGGAGCGTAGGAGAGGCTGAGGATAACAGGCCAGCTGGGCTACGATGCCAGTGAGCAGGATGTTGACGTACAATGAGTTTTGGAGCATGTTCTCCAGCTTGGCAAACAGAACCACCATAAATGGGCCTAAACAAAGACAAACAGGCAGGCTGCTGATTGGCTGGAAGGAAAGCAAACTTTCGATTTAACTTTAATAAAAACAAATCAGACCTTTGAATGATTATAATCTTTATCAGGTTGATCATCCAGTTTTTGTTTTTTATCATAAAGATCCAGATTGGAGCCATTTGATGGATGAAGACATTACACATCTAGGAGAAGCTTTTTGAGTCCTGCTGGTGTTTTTCTATACCAGAAAAACTGCTATAGTGCCTTCAAAAGTATCAATGCAGCTCTACTTTCTTTCATTTGGTCATAGTACAACCTCAGCCTGGGGGACCTCAGTCTCCTTTGTGCACAATCATCTCTGTGCTGGATCACATAAAGGACAGTGAAATTTGGATGGACCACCCTCCCTCCACCCATCATCTGTAGAGATCTAGGGCCACAAAAAAAATATCAACCACCTTCTTTCTCGACTTGACTAAACCTGAACATGATGTTCATACATTTTTGTATTAAATAGTGCTAACAGCTGGAAAAGACTTAAGAGCTTCCTTTTATCATGTTGTCTCTCTAATGAACAAAGTAGCTGCTTTACATTCAGCGTAGTCTATTTGCTGGGAAACAAATACTTTGCACAATTAAAACCTCTTTTCATCTTCTGATAACATGTAAAAAAAAAAGTAAGAAATGTTCTGTAGAAACTGGTACTTGTTGTCCTCACTTCTTTCCTTCTAAGTGATTTCACATGTTAAAGTTGTTATTTAGACAGATTACAATATGAGTGATGGTAATAGAACTTCAATTTCTCTTTTGTGTACAAAAGCCTGGTCCATAAAGTGGAGTCTGATGTTAGCTCCCTTTTAAGGTGCTCCACCTCAAATTTGCAGATCAGAGGAACAGGGCTTTCATGTGGGGTAGAGCTGCTTCTGCTCCAGCTTTTTCTCTCCCTTTCCGGTTTAAATAAAGGATGCCCCCAGCATGATGCTGCTGCTACTGTGTCTTCCAGCTGCTCCTGAGAGCCTGAAACTAAGCGAAAGCTCAGAGGGGACCACAGTTTGTGTTGCAGCTTCAATGCTCTGGAATAAAAGTTGAAAATAACTACATATGGTTAAGTAGATGCTGGAAAAGGTTTATTTATTTATTTTTTTTCAGTGGTGGGTTTATTTTAAGCTTTTATTCCTTCTATCTTTTAACCAGTTTTATTGCTAGTGAAGATCCTCAGTCATCCAGGTCATAGTCAACCAATTTTATTGATTTGATTGTGTCAATGTTATTTTTACTAGTGTTGCACAGATGCCATTTTTTGACCCGGATACCGATACCTGGCTGTGCAGTATTGGCCGATACCGATACCATAGCGATAGGATCTATTTAAAATGTGTATATATGAAGAACTGCATACTACTTGGATGTAAAATAATTTCCATCATGGCTTTGTCAAGCTGCTGCCTACCTTTGTGAAGCAGGAAAAAGACTAATACAAAGTGAATCCAGTAGAACTTTTTACTGTCTACCTGGAATGGGTGACAATAGTTAAATAAACTTTTGGCTTTCTAAATGATGCCATTTTAAGGCTGGATCAGGGCACTGCCCGAAACTGGTATCAATGCAACACTAATTTCTACCGATGTTTTAGCTGTTTTGTCTTTTATCTTTACTGTTTTATTTATGTGTTCTGTACAGCATTTTGGTCAGCTTTGGTTGTTTTATAAGTGCTTGATAAATAAAATTGGACTGGATTGGATAAGACCAAATTTGAGTGACCAAAGTTGTACTTTGACTAATCTGCAGGTTCTCCAGTTACCATCGGTCTCTTTACCGTCTCCTTGGCTTATGATCTCCTTGCAGTTCCAGTCCAATTCATTACTTGGTAGATTTGCAGCTGCATTTTTAGAGACTGAAATCAAATATTTTATACTGTTTGAAGCTTAAGATATTGTTTTATAATGTGATGCTCCTTAATCATGCCGTTTGCTCTTCAAAAAAACGTCAGAGATCTTCACAGAGAGGCTGGTTATACAGTGAGATAAATGACACAAAGATGGACTCTCCTTACTTTAAAGTTTGCTGCTAAAGACCACAAGCTTACTGAAATGTACTAAGGAATACCAATGCAAAAAAAACCAAAAACATTTAATTAAACATTATGTTTGACTTTAAAACTGAATAAATCTGCAAGGAGCAGGTGTGAATGCTTTTGCAAGACACTTCCTCCCAATACTGTTTTAGTTCTCCTGAACTATCCTGAACCTAACCACAAAATTTAACATAAAAGATCCAGAAAGTCAGAAGAAATGTTAATTAGTCACTTAGCTGTACATCTCAAGTGTTTAAAGCTACAGTGTGTAACTTTTAGCGACATCTAGCGGTCAGACTGCAGCAACATGAACATTCCCCCCCCCCACCGCTTCTCCCCCCCAACAGTACGGTGAGCGTTACGGGACAAAATGTCTTCCATGACGTCCGCATCACCTACCTTCTCAAGTGATGAGGTTTGTTTACATAGATAATTTTACAGATAGTATTTCATTAGTCTGTGTAGGGTATAGATTTCATGTAGACTTAAGATAATAAATATACCCGTTATTTTTTCTACATCGTTGTGACGTTTTGGCGATCTCGCAATCGCTAGTTTGTTGGCTCTGCGCTGCCGTAGCGCAAAGATGTCTGCCTCCATGGCTGCGAGACCCGCTCCTATGTAATTATAAACAACAAATTCTAAGGCAGCGCAAATATTAAGGTTAAAAGGCTGAGCTCGTAGATGATGATAAATAACATAGTTATGTATAATATATTACATTTCTGACTGTATATCCCTGTAATTATTACACACTGTAGCTTTAAGACTCAAAGATCCTCAGGCTGATATCATGAAAACCCAACCACAGCGCCTCCACTGAGAGGATAACATACCTGTATACGGTTGTGAGACAGGCTGGTTAAGCGGTTTGGCAGGACTGAAGATTCCCACCTCAGATCCCTCCCCCTTCCCGTCACTGGCTAGTTTTGCATTGAGTGCTGTGGAAAGCTGTTCCTCTTCTAGCTGCTCGGCTGACGGGGAGTCTACAGCTGTATCTGATGGCTGGAAGGCAGCTTGGCTTCGCTCCTTCACCCTGTCCTCCAGCTCTCTCAGCTCCTGGGTAAAGGCCTCAATGCTGATGCCTTGACCGTTGGCATCTGAGGGGAGCTGGGGGTCGTCTGGAGACTGTTCTAGCAGCTCTTCAATGAGCTGCTCCACAGACTGCTGCGATTGGTTGGTTTCTGGAAGATCTGAGGATGTGCTGTGTGGGCCTGAGATGCTGTCAGTCAGCTGTTTGGTATGAGGGGCGGTGGTCTGGGTGGGAAACTGAAGAGATTTCCCATCGCTGCCATTTCTGCTAATGAACACGGATTGGGCGACAGCAGTGTGACTGTGGGATGGGTAGGAGATGGGTGACCCGTTCTGATTGGCGTTTTCATCCAACGATAGTTGCTCTCCCAAGTCTCTTTTAACTTTCTTCACTTCTAGCCCTCTATCCCGACTGTCCGAGCAGCCATCCCCCTGTCCGACGGTTCCATTGTACATAGGCTGGTAGCTCACAGTGATGGTGGATGCCGATATGTGTTGACTTGGCAAAGAGGCGGAGTGTGAGGCTGATAACGGGGAGCCTGCAGATGAGGAAGGGACGAGAGGGGGGACAGGTTTAGAGAGTTCCTCCGACTGCAGCGTGCGCTTCTTGGAGCGTGGCGTCAGACTGATGCAGTTGTTTTTGCCTATCGTGACATCCCATTCGCCGCTGTCCCGATCCGAACTGCTCCACTCAGACCGCGTCGCCGCCACAACGGCAACCCTCTGCTGGGCTGGAGGAGTACTGCTTCCTCCATGCTGGAACGAGAAGTGCTCTGGAAATATAGCCATGGAGGGGTTAGAGGTGGGGGGAGGGGGAGGCAGGGGGGCTGTGCTAGGGGACGGGTTTTCTCCATCATAAGGGGCGGACCAATCACGGCAGGCCCACGAGCAATGCTCGATTCCCCGACGAGCATCCTTAAGGTACTCTAGGTAGCCCGCATCCCACTCTAGGCAGTCTGTGTGGGTGGAATGCTGATGATGCATGGGACTGTCAGGGGACGGACTGTGGGATGGACCCGAGTGGAGTGGATCCACGCTGGGGTTGGAAGGACCCCCTCCTCCTGATCCACTGCTGCTGCTCTGCTGCCGCATGAAGAAGGATAAGCGGGAAGGGGTGCTAGGTCTGGGTGGAGCAGGAGCTTCAGTGCTTGGATTGTTTAGAACTGTGGAGAAGGAAGCAAACCAAAGGAGAAAGATTATAAAGGAAACCAAATCTCATACTATAGTTGTGTCCAGAATCCTTTTTTCTATGTACATTAATGCGTGAACAAGGTAACCCAAAGATAAATCTAGCATCTAAACCTATAAACCCTTCCTTACAGATTATTTTGCACGGAGCAGGTAAACATTTTATTGAACAGCTTTCATTCAAACAGTCGATCCAACAGAGGGGATCCAACACTGCTCCCTGCGCAACACACAGTGGCAGCCCGCTGTTCCCCAAGGGGATGGGTTAAATGCAGACTTCCAGAAAGTTAATTTCGTTGCTTTGTACTTTTGACAGTGTAATGACAATAAAATGCTTGAATTTATTTTCCACATCCAGTGGTGGCTCACCTTTGCCCCAGAATGGATTGTCGTCATCCCGATCAGCGGAGCTCGTTGCGTTTAGCCGACAGCACTCTGGAATCATAGACAGGAATTTGTTCGCAGACTTCCCGTACATGTCCGTCTCCCTGATAGCGCGACGCTGACTCAGCATTACATGGGTGCAGGGCAGAAGATACCTTGGAGCAAAAGAAAGGCACACAGAGTCTTCATTTATGTTTCTGTAATGATTCATGGTCCACCGGCGGCTGTGTTACGGAAAACGCTGCACAAAACGCTGCCGTGTGCGATTCCTTGAACATTTATTCTGATTGCAGAAAACACTTTACTAAGGTTTGATTTTTACCTTCTTATTTAATGCAAAAAAATAAAGGGCTAGTTCTCCATTTTTAAAGAAATTTCATCAGCATCTGAATATCTCAAGTTCTGAAACCACCTGAACAATTCTGAAACATCCAGGGCTTAAAACTATCTGCATGCAACTTTTTAACATTTTTCACAGTTACCTAAATGTGCATTCTTATAAATAACTGAACCTCTTTTTTTCCCCCTTTCTGAAGTGCATTTTTTTTTCTGCTGTTCATCTTGATTTATAATACTAATGTTATTTAGTGTGAAGTTCTGTGTAGATGTTCTTGCCACCGTACTCCATACTGCGAGACAATAAACAGTTTTCAACTTTTGTTTTCTTTTGTTCTTTTATTTAGAAAACAGAAAAAAAAATTCTATTGTTGGCCTTGGCAGCATATTAAATGAGGTCCTTCAAGAAAACAACAGTAGTATGATAAGTGCAAACTGAATGGATTTTTTTTTCCAACTCATTACAGCCCATGGAAAATTCCTCCTTGCTGAAAGCAAGCATTTTTCACATTCACAAAGAAAAACAAGGTTTGGTTTTCTTAAACCTATCCAAATCCGATCTTGCATCCTCTCATCTCATCAGCTGACCATACAGTTACACCCCCGACAATAAAGGCTGAAGAAAACTAACCTGAGAACAAGCTGCAGCATGATGTCTTCACAATGCAAGGACAGGAGAGTCCTGAATAGACTCAGAGAAACCATGCAGAGCTGCAACAACAAGAAAGCTGATGAGCACATGGTGACACAAATCATCTGCATTCAAACATGTTCTACATTTATCTTCAACTATAAGAGCGGAGAAGTAAAAATAAGTACTGTAGTACTGTAAAACACCCTTTTTAACATTTCAGTTGAGATTTATTTCTGAATATAAACATCCAGTATAAAATTTGGCTTCTGCAGCAGAATTGAACTGATTTAGTGTTCCTTTGTGATCCGATGAACCAGAAGCTTCTCTTTCCTACTTTCAGTTTCCGCCCTCAGCCCTCACAGCACCCACACAACAGTGTTCGTTTTAAAGGCCTTGAGGCTTTCAGATGTATACAGACCCTTGAATTGCTGCTGATGCGTGTGAGCAGCGTGTCTAGGATGGTGTCATTGTCGTGGCGATGCAGCAGGATGAAGCGCAGGAAGGTTTTGAGCAGCGATGTTTCCGTTATGCTGCGCAGGAAAAGATCCAGGTAGGCGGTGCTGGCTATCATCTCGTCCACCGACGACTAAACACACACAAACAGAAATGCTGTTTAAAGAAGAACAATGAGGCAAATCTCCTCATAGGACCAGATTTAGAGAAGGACGTTCCAAAAAGGTAAAAAAACAAACAACTGGACTTTGTGTTCCAAGTTCCAAGACGTTTCTCTTCCCTTCCAGGAGGCTTTTTAAATTTAAAATATCTGAATTAGCGTTGAGTTTCAAGCTTTATAGAGTATTCAGGGTTAACCAATTAAAAATCAGCAGGGTCCGAATAAAGAAAATCAACAACCAGTAAAGGTCCGGAAGCATTTTTAATTATAATCTGTTACTTTAAACAGAATTTAACACTGAAATAAAATGAAGTGTTTATGCATTAATGTTATACATTTACTTTAAAAACAAAAACGAAACATACACACATATTTTATAAAACACCTAAACTGACCGTTTGTTTTTTTATTTTTATTTTTTATGGCTTATTGAGAGCAGTGGGCTTTATGCTGACCTGCAAGGCTGTAAACCTAGGTTTTGAATTAGGGGTGTAAATC
Source organism: Cyprinodon diabolis (assembly GCA_030533445.1). Classification (NCBI taxonomy): domain Eukaryota; kingdom Metazoa; phylum Chordata; class Actinopteri; order Cyprinodontiformes; family Cyprinodontidae; genus Cyprinodon; species Cyprinodon diabolis. Next base: position 34,944,169 of record CM060068.1, read on the forward strand.
ACATTCATCATGGCGATTTGATTCAGTATCGATTTCCTGACCCAACAATTAGATTATTTTCGATACTCAAAATTACACCATGATACGATTTGTATAAAAAGTTTTTTTTTTTTACACCTTACATGCTAGACAATGTTTCAAATTCGAAATAAATCAAAAAGCTGTAATATCGTTATGCTTTTTTTTTTTTGAGAAACAACAGCAAATAACTGAAGTAGAAAAGTTGTCTCCACCTATTCCTATTAAAACCTCATTCACTGAAAAATAATAATGCCCCTGTGTTATATATTCTTAAAGGCCTTGCATAAAAAAATACTGCACAAAATCAGTGCAATGAGTGCAATGCAATACCTCGGCTCCAGACGTCCCCGCCCCCTCCCAAATTGTAGCTGACTGCAAACAGTGCTGCAGAAAGGAGGCCAGCTTTTTTTGTTTTTATGACCGAAATTGCGGAAAACAACTAGTGAAGTTTGAGCCGCTAGAAGAGCTAGGTACGTGAGAACACTGGGACCCTTTTTCTACCTGGATCCCCGCTCTTTTTGGCCCTCATGTCCCTCCGTTGTCGAACTAAACTCGCCCCCACTTCCTCTCCGTGCCTCGGCCGTATCTAGACCCACAGTGTGTAACACAGACAACGCTTCATTATTGAGCATGAATCAAAAATGTCTGTTTCAAGCTTACTGCAACACACTGCTGTAAGAGTATAACCAGGAACTGTGGTAGGAGGGCAAAAAAGTTTTAGCACCACCGCAGCACGGGAGGGAGAATTACATCCAGGAGCAAATGGATAGAAATAGACCGGAGAAAAAAAAAAAAACATGAATCGATTCTCTTGCAGATGTAACGATGCATTGAATCGCCGGCTGTTGGATCGCTGCATTTACACAAAATGATTATTATTTACACCTCTAGTTTGAATGGTGACAAAGTCATTCTCAAGCACATATCAAGGTGCTCATTTTGAGCCTGGATCCATACTTATTTTGGATTATGTTCATGATGGAAAATCCTGCTTCACCGCAGTAGGTTGAGCCAAACATACTCAAAATGTGCAGGGTCATCTTTGAGCACGCCATTTCACTTTTCTGTCACCAGTCTAGTACAATTCTTCCAGCAGTCCACATTTTCTTTCACTTTTTCTCATCGTCTTCTCCTTCTTTCCCAGCTTGCCACAGGTTTGCCTGCTGTGTCTAAAAGTAGCTAGCAGCAGAGACCCAGACTGACAGCAGCTCATTAGCTAATTTGTATCACATGTAGCTTTGTCCTGGATGCTCTGGAGGGCTTTGCCGTACAAATAGGAGAAGCAGCGCAAGTGAAGTTAGACACTGCCGTCAGAAAACATGTGGTAATTTATAAATGTTTTAAATCAATTTGGGTCCGGATTATACAGCAGGTGGGTCCGTGACCTCTAGAGTAGCCCAACAAACCCTTGCTTTGGCTTAGAAAACATGCAAATTGAATCACAAGAACAGGATCACCCCTTAGTAATGGGGAGTTGTTCATATGCATGTTATCTAAGCCATAACAAGGCTTTGTTTGGGCTACTCTATAAAGCTTGCAACTTAATTAATAATTAATTAATAATAATAATAATTCAGACATTTTAAATTGAAAAAGCCTCCTGGGAGGGAAGCGAAACATCTTCAAACTTGGAAAACAAAATCCAGTGTTTTTTATTTTTACTTTTTTGAAATGACTATGACCTGGATGAAACATTAGTATAAGAAAATTAAATCAATTTCTTAACTACTTTTTTTTGCCAGGTTACCTTCAACTTAAGAATCAGGATCAATGAACTAAATTGAAACACTTAAATATTCTACCCCCTTAATCTAGGGCTAGAAGAATTATTGATCAAATTGATCAATCATGTTTTTCAGTGATTTTATTTTTGGATCATCTGGATTTTTAAATTAATCCACTCCTTTGGCCTTCATAGACGACTTCAGTTCATCAGTTGTTGTTTTTAGATAGGTACTTAAAACTGTTAGCTGAAAACATTTAGTTTGGTTATTTTTAAAGTCTGTTGTGAAATATGAGGATTTTACAAGCTTTAATTTCCCTGACCTTCAAATTAAGGTGACCTCTCAGAGGGGATGATTGAAAACAAAGCCAGTTTTTGAAAGTGGTATACGTCATTGGTCATTTTTTATAATGAAACTTAAGCAAAAAAAGAAACTAAAAACTAAATCAGAGATTAGATTTTAAAGTCATATTGCCCAGCCCTACTTTAAATAGTTTGAAACACAACTATGAGGACTATTTCTATCCAAAAAGCACAGGTTCTGACTCGGACCTTGTGCAGGGCAGGGCCCATGACGGGGACGAGGAAACCGTTATGGAGGTAGTCCAGGAGCTGAGAGCGGACCATGGGATGTGCAACCTGCACCACCGCGTTGCAGAACTCCAAAGAGTTCATAAAAAGCACGAGAGACGACACGCCGATCCAGTCCTCCCGCCGCAGAGAATGCCAGTCATCTCCTCGGACTTCGATCTTCCTGGGCAGAGAGGAGTAGAGGGCGCTGAGCCCCGTCGCCAACACCTGGTTAAAAAAAAAAAAAAAGACTTTAAAACAATTCAACTAAACAGGTCATTTTGGGCTTATTTTACTTTAGAGTTACTTGGAAGAATAGCTGTGAAACAGAGGGACAAAAAAAAAAAAAAGGCTTTGAACTCGTATTTAGTTAAAATAAACATTTTCCTGATTAAAAAAACTGGTATGTGAATAGAAGTATTGTAAAATAATCCAACTATTGAAGTTTGAAATTAAGATAAAAATAACCAATAATTAAAATTAACATCCTATAAGAACCAACAGAGCAAAACGACGAATCACATAGTGGAATAAATTTAAATAAAATCTAGATACTATACAAATTATATCCTGCTTTTTTATTACTTCAACGTCAGAGTCCCTCACGAAACACCATTTATAAAAAATGTGAGTCTAAGCAGGTTTTTGTTTAATTAACATTTTTGAGTGTCTAAGCTGTGTTTAGCTTTGAGTCTGCTGCAGATCAAGGCATGTCTGCTTCTCTGCAATGAGAGCAGCTAAAACACTACGAATAAGATTGAAAGCACCAATTTTCTAAAGAAGAAGCTTTATCAGGAAAGTTTGTCTGCAGAGAAAAATAAAATGCATTCAAATATATTATTTCCAAAACTTGAACTGCACGATATATACATATTCGCATTTTCAATGCAGTATTAATGAGAAATTTTATCAACAAAGGACTGCTTGGATGCCATTTCTGATGGGATGTACAATTTTTGTGGGTTGCATTTAAACTCTTCCAACTTTTTATCTACTTGAGAATGGATTCAACTCTCCCGACCTAATCTAGACTGCAGCTCAAAGCTAAGGAGGAGGGAAAAATCTTTATTATAGAATAGGCACTAGGGAGAAAAATCTGAAGCAATATTATTATCCAGATTCTAAACTTGATACTGCAATACTTCCAGTAATTATGTAGTCCTACCAAAGGGAGACTAACCCTATAATACAAAGAAAACAAACGATAAGTATCTAGAAAAAAAAAAAAAAAAACGTTTGGCTCGAGTAATGAAAAAAATGTTTGAAAAGCTGGAAAGTCATTTCTTTTTATACTGCTTCGTTAATCAGGAGCCACTTTAAAAAGATGAATGTAATGGTTTGGCGTGCCAAGGTGGAAAAACATTGTGAGTCAGGCGTCGGGTCCTTAATGCCACCTCCACTGGACCTTTTCAGCAGTAAGTAGGTCAGACTGAAAGTGAGCAGAAATAGCTCAGCCAACTGACTGCCAACAAAGTCCAGTCAAATTAAGTCAAAAAGTCTGAGATATTGATCACTTCAAAAAGTTAGATGCAAACCTCATGGTTTGATTCTACAGACCCAGCTATCCCCACAACTCTATCAGAAATCCATATGTATTCCTACATGCTCTCACTGCAGGAAATCATTAAGAGCACCAAATAAAATGATGTGCAAATGTTACTTAACAAGTCTTCATTCTCATCTGATGGAAGCTAAAGGAAACTGAAGATAGTGTGCAGATCAGTTTTTGTCTCATATATTGTGCAAATGAAAGCTTTAAATAGGTATTGGCTGAATCTGCTGTTTTTGTAGCAAACGCGACAACAACAAAACGTTGGAAAAGGTGAAGCAATAAACCAGATGAGGGAGAGGTTTTCATGTTGTCCTTTTAAGACATCAATGTTTCTTATACATGGGTTATTTTCTGAGCTGGTTGCAGGAAAATATCTGATAGGATGTAGATAAGGATGAGCAGTGTTGGGCACGTTACTTTGAAAAAGTAATTAGTTATAGTTACTAGTTACTTCTCCCAAAAAGTAACTGAGTTACTAACTGAGTTACTCCACAATAAAAGTAACTAGTTACTAGTAAAAGTAACTATTGCGTTACTTTTGCGTTTCTCGCCCCCGTACCCCTCACCACCCAGCCCCCACCTTCTTGCGGTGTGATTCAAAAGCCAGCTGAATAGAGTGTAGGACAAAGACAAGAACCTGCAGAGAGTTTAGCATTTATTGCAACTCAATGTAAATGACATCAGGGGGGAACGCCATGTGAAGTTTTTTAACAGGGCATTCAGATCTGGTGAAATTAATAACTGGGGATGTCTAATTCTGAAATCCTGTGTGTTTGGGTTGTTATAGATACTGCAACATCTATCTATACATCTATCTATCTAGATGTATACTCTGTGTGTGACATAAAATATGGATCTCCATCCCTGCCACAAAGGCCATCAAATAATGTTTAAAATAAAAAAATACAGTAGGTTGAGAAGGCAGAGTATCCATCCATCCATCCATCCATCCATCCGTCCGTCCATCCATCCATCCATCCATCCATCCATCCAGATTTCTCCCTTTCTCCATATAGGCTATCATTTGATCGTTCACGCTCTCCATAGTTCTCCTGTGGCGCGAGCACAGGGCGACTGGTGCGCGCCTTTAGCGAGCATGCGCGTTTCCTGTCGCTTGCGCGGTGACTCGTGCCACCTCCGCTGTGCGGAGATGCAGAGGAAACCGTATCTGATGGGGAAACGCAGCTCGACGTAACACCGGTATTTCCATCAGGAAAACGCTGTTTTGCTGCTGGAGTCATCCTCACTCTCCATCTCTCTGTGTGTGCTGTACGTTAACACCCACCTGCGGAAACACCCACCTACCCAACTGACAGACGGAATCTCACTATACATCAGCCATTCTCATCCTCCCCTCTCTCATGACAAGGCGCGCACCTCTGGATGACCTAAAAAATAATCTTTAATATCTCTTAAACAAAAGTAGCACAAACAATATTTTTTCTGCACAAATCTGCACTAACGTTGCACTAACCATTCAGTCTATTTGCAGAGTTTTTTGACGTGGGCGGGGTGTCAGCTTCACGCAGCTGCGCACGAGTCCTATCATGAAAAAAGGTTCATTGTGCGACCTGAGTAACGCGCAGTAACGGGGTGTCTGCAATGGTAACTGCGTTATAGTTACAGTCAAAGTAATTAGTTAGATTGCTCGTTACTACAAGAAGGTAACGGCGTTAGTAACGCCGTTACTTTCAACGCCGTTAGTCCCATCACTGAGGATGAGTGATCTGTCAGAGTGCATAGTCATCTTCTTCTTCTTCTGCAGCCATTACCCGCTCTACCTCTTAATGCACTAGAGTTGCACTGCGCACACAGCACACCCTTCATTAAAAGGAAGATGCAGAAAGCAAGCCAGAGTCCCACTTTTTAAGCTGTACACAGCATTAACATGGAGGACGTTTCTCTTTAGTAATTTATATCAAATTGATGCCAGAGCAAACATGAGTGATGATGAATTTATCAGAACATTGAGCTACACAAAAAATGAAGGTCAGCATCACTGACATCCTAGATGAAACTGAAAAAAATATAAAGAATAATATAGCTATAAATAACAAATTACTCTTTAGTTTTAAATTCTACAGATTTTAATTTGATGATATAAAAAAACAAAACCCCAAAACTAACCTCTTCTTTACAAATTTTTGAAAATCAACCCTCATCTGTTTAGTAAAGATTTTAAAAAATGGCAAGAGAAGGGAAAAAAAGTTAAGCGCACCGGGCAGAAGTAGGAGTTTTCAGTGATGTATCGTGCCACTGCATCGTGACTGGCCGAGGCCGCCATGACCAGCAGCAGTGCATCTCGAGCCTGCTGTCCGATGGCTCCATCCCGGTGGATGAACGGCACCAGCAGGGAGAAGATCAGCAGATTGGTGGAGCCCTGTTTGGCAGGTGCAGCCTGGAACAGCATCTCCAAGACCACCGGCTGCCGAGCCATGGTCACACAAACCTGTTGGGGGTTAAAAAACAAACAAACAAACAGGAAATTATTGGATGAAACGTGGAAGCAATGAAAAAAAGTGAAACATTTCCTGTAAACATTTTTTGCAAATTTCTTATGTTGCTGCTATTTTTCACTTTTCCATTACTGTAAAAATGTTATTGATTTTTTTATTCTCTAGATATAGAGGATTATAATGTAAAAAAATTGTACAGTAGAATACTCCATTTCTTTATTTTCTTATCTGTTGTTTTTATAAACTTTTCTAGGGTGCACATTATTTGACCACCTCTGATGTAACCTTTTGCTGCTGTAACACCACAATTTCCCCATTTTGGGACAATAAAGGGATTTTCTATTCTTCTATTCTAAAAGTAATATCAATAAAAAGCATGGTTACACCCTTTAACACTATTAAGACTAGATCTTAAACATGATGTACAGATTCTCTCCATCTGACTGAGCTTCAACTGTTAAGCAAAAAAAAAAAAAAAAAGCTAAGGGAGGTTTCACAAAGTAGTGACTAAAGAGACTCACATATCATTTCAAAATAAATGTAAAAACTTTACTTGATCCATCCTATGAAGCCTAAATAAACATCCTGAGGTTTGCGGTTCATATGATGAAATATGGTTGCCAAACACTGAACAAATAGAAATAAAAGTCTAAGAAAAGGTTGAAGCAGATAAGGCTCCAGCTCGGTTAACTTAGTCATTTGTGCCAAAATTCAATTTCATATTATTTCAGGAATAATCCGGTGCATAAAAAAACCTCTAAAAACGAAACCTCAAACTACTAACATGAAAACAGTATTAATAACAATAAAAGTATCTGTTTTTTTTTTTTTTTTTTGCAAACCTGATTAAGCAGCAGTACAAGGCTGTTCTCCAAAGCTAAGGGACAGCCGAGTTCTGGGTCAGCGCATGCTCCCAGCAGCCTCAGCAGCGGGTGAAGAATGGCCGTGTGCTGCAGCAGAGGCTGCTGCGACTGGCCGATCAGCATCTCAAACAGCTTGAGCAGAGCCCCCTGACTGTCTGGGTCCAGGCCGCGTCGGAGGTGCCACTGAACCAGGCGCTCCAGGATGTTCTCTGTGACCACCAGCTCCAGTATCGGGCCCGTGGGCGGCGCGCATGAGCCGCCCTCGGTGCTGTCCGTGGGGCGCTCCTCCGCCAGCAGACATAACATCTGGTCGGTGTTATTTCTCACAGCTGTCAGGTCGTCGCTAGAGGATGACGTCTCTCGCTGATCCAGAACCCAAGATACCTGAAGAAAATAAAAGTCAATGTTACAAAAATTAAGTCAATAGGATCCCTTGATTTATTATTAACCTCCTCTTAACTTAAAAAAAATGTTTAGGCAAAGAAGTGGACATTAAAACTAAGATATAAAAGAAAAATGCTCAGCCGAGATACTTTTAAAAGAAATGCAATGAATCATCTCAACAGCTGCAGTCGAGCTCAGATCTTTGCATGAATTACTGCGTTATATTGCAGAGCTTCACATGTCCTCCAGCAACAAACTTCACCTTAGACCCTAATGTTTGGATTCTCCACCCTGGCCCTCAGGATTCATCATGTTCTGGAACTGAGCGCCAAAATGTTTTGCCTCCTGAGCCTGACATCAAACCTGCTGCAACCTGTTTTATCCCCCATGCATTTGAGTTAGATGTGTGACAGCAGGAAAACACCTTAAATCACGCAAACAGGACCGAGAGCTGCTGCTTTATGGAGTTAGATTTGTTCCATTATCGCGATATGATCGCAAGCAAAGAACACGCTTTTTTATATTATCATTATTATTAATAAATGGAAATACAAACAAGACACATTTTATAAATTGAAATTTGAAAAAAAAAATTCAGAAATAACACTTTAAAAGAAACAGTTTTAATCAAACGGTGTTACGTTGCTTTCAATTGTATTAAGTTTTTTTTTCTGTTTTTTAAACAGATTTTATATATTCAAACGTTATTTTTGTTTTACTTTTTTTAAAAAAATAGATATATTTATTTCAGTTTTTCATATCAAGTTTTACAAATTGCATTGGTTGTCTACAAATTGCATTCCGATCTGTGAAATGCAGTTTCATAGATCCCATTCTCTTTACTTCAAGCCAAATACAAACGCTTATAAGTTTGCCTCGCCCTCCAAAGAAAGACCCACCATTAGAAGGGAAGAGAATGTAATCTTGAAAACCTGATATAAAAAAAATACAGGGACAATATAAAGTCAGTAGAAAAAAATTAAGATTGAAAAAAAAATATTTTTTTAAATATATAAGAGAAAAATATTAATCCTGTAAAACAACAAACTTACTCTCTACTTTTTTTTGTTTATTCACTTTTTTAAAGTTTCATTTTTGAGCTGCATTTTTTTATTTTTTATTTCCATTTAAACATATTCTTTGTTTGCAACAATAATGGCACAAATTTTACTCCATACCGTCTTAAAGGATACGCCTGAACTCTGCGTTGTGAGGTAGACACTACAGTGACCTTATTAGATGAGGAGCCGGTAACCAGCATTCCGTTTCAACCTGGTTGTGTTATGGCTTCAACAACAAACAAACAAAAATGTTTCCATCACAGCAGGACAGAGCAGGGCGAACCCAAAACCGACCCTGGAGAGCCCCCATCCAGCACATTTAACAAAGGTCGCTCAAACACAAGAACTTTAAGTTGGAAAAAAAACATTTTTAGCTTTCAACATAAGAGGTTTCACAACATTATCAAGAACAAGTGTGATGTGTGGAGTCACAGTGAGTTGACAGAATGACTCGGATTAGGCTGGTCATAATGACGGGTCAGAAAAAAACCACACCAATGATGAAGCTGTTGAGCTAAAAAAAAAAAAAAAAAAAACTGGTGCAGAAAATGATGCTTCAAAAACAAAGAAAATTACTGCAGGAACGCTGTGACAAAATTATTCTTCCACACAAACAATATTTTAACCTTCTACTTACTTTTAAAAAAAAGCATGTAATGCATGTTAGAGTCGTGCTGTGAAAAATTCCTTTCAGTCAGCACCACAGTGACTTCTGTAAATAATTTTTTATTGAACAGACAGCATCCAGTCTAAGGACAACCTGAAAGAGCAAATGTCCCAGAAGCATTCCGTCTAATGCTACCTTGGAGCTTTTTAAGACATTGAGACAGGGCGCTGTAATCCATCAAACCTTTTATTTTGGGGCTGGACTTGAGCCAATCTGGTTGTTTAAGTATACCGGCTACTCAAGCCATCACCAAAACAGGATGAACACTAATCTACCCTCCATCACTGGTCAGATCTATTAACACTTTGACAGAATAACATTTGGAACCGTCCACCATTGTGTTTCTAGCTAAATATATATAAACATTTTACAAAATGGGTTCATCACCTAAAGATACAGAAACACCAGATGACTAGAATGCCTTCTAAACCTTTCCCTGTGGTTGTACAAAGACACATTTAGAGATTTCCCTTTGCAAAAAAATAATGGCAATCATGGCATAAAAACTAAAAGAAAAACAAACATCAATGTTTAAGGTTTTATAATACAGCACAGTTGGAAAGCAATGAACAGCATTTATGTTTAGCAGGTGGCTACAAGCACTACCTGAGCTAATAGTCAGATTAATAAAACTGATAAAATCATCTTGATTAAAGGTGCTATTGTTTTATATAGTAAATCACACACCTTTATAGCTTAGTGATTTTACCTAGATAATCATGGTACATCTGATGAAAAATAATAATATTATAATATTATAAATTATAATAAAACGATTTCAAGCTTTGTCCTTATTATCAAAATGGGTCTATTTTCTTAAAGATTAAGAATAACATACTGAAATACATAAGATTACAATGTACTACTGTATATGCAAGAATATGTCATGTCTTGCTGGAGGAGCTATATATCCCATCAGTAGAAGGATGTGATGGACTTAAGGCAAAGATTGTGTCAACAAAGTTGGGGAAGCACCACTGAGGATACTGTAGTATGCATACGGTGCCAATCCTTTGCAGTGTGACACTGTAAAAATGACGCATCAACCCCACTGAGCATGCTCATCCAACAGACGTAATGGAAACACAGCAAGGTGCTGGCAAAGAGGCTAAAGCGGGGTCTTTTCTAAAATTTTTCTTATTGAAAGAGGTGGCTCACATTAAAATGTAAAAAAAAAAAAAAAAAAAACACCAGTACTTTAGAAAATTCTCTGCTCTTGAGTTCAGTTCAGTTTATTTATATAGTGCCAATTCACAACACGTCATCTCAAGGCACTTTACAGTTCACCAGTTTTCTAAGGAAAACCAGTTGATTGCTTTAACTTATTGACTAGAATACAATCCCTCACACTAAGCATGCTTGTAGCGACAGTGGAGAGGAAAAACTTCCTTTTAACAGGAAGAAACCTCCAGCAGAACCAGGCTCAGTGTGAGCGACCATCTGCTGAGGCCGACTGGGGTTCAAGGAGACAGAAGCAGAGATACAAAAAGCAACTGTAAAAGGCGGCCCCGTCCAGGAAACACACAGCCAGGCAGACGAGCTCCGAGCCAGCTCCCATGCCAGAGGACGAAGAGAGCACATCCAGCCAGTCACAGTCAGAGAAACAGGACTACACTGAAAAACAGGCAGATCTCCAACATCTATAACAAATGATTGCAGAAACACAGCTGATATTTCTCTCCAGGATGGGGTCACAGCCAAACGGGAACAGACGATGCGAAGCTACTATGAGAAAAAGCTAATTTACACTTTCTGATTGTTGAAATTAACCTATGAAACATAATATTGTACCTAAAAATGATCTCATGTCTTCCTTATGAAATTTCCATCTCTAATCAAGCATACATACTCCCCATAATCAAGACAAAAGTAATGTTGGACCAAAAACAAAAAGTTAGCTAGCTGTATTCCACCTCAATAAGCAGGAAATAGCATTTCTGAGTCCATATTTCCCCGGACCCCCCTACGCCAAGCAAAGCCTAAAGATGTGATACACCAAGGTGTACACCCTATGAAATGTACCGAGCTAAAGGCCTGATGTACACCAACCATGAAATAACAGGTATATATTAGGGCTGCAAAAACGAATCGATAAAATCGATAAAAATCGACTTTTAAAAGCGTTGGCAACGAATTTAATCATCGATTAGTTGTGTCGCGCGATTAATGCGTCATCCGCCGCCGCCGTCATCACATCCACTTCACTGAAACGGGGGAAGAAAAAAAATACGGCAGAGCGAGCCAGCGCTGCGGGTGCAGTGTTGCCAACTCAGCGACTTTTTAGACCCCTCCAGCGACTATTTTTCAAAAAAGCGACCACCGACAAATCTGGTGACTTTTTACGGTGTCACTGGCGGCTTTTGGAGACTCTTATGTGAAAGCATGCATCGTTCCTACTCTGCCGTGGTGCGCCTCCCCCACCCCAACCCCGTTCTCTCTCTCCCGCAGGAGTCCCTCTCAGCGCTGCAGTCAAAGCAGCAGGATGATTACCCTCAGCGTCCAGACTGCAAATGAAGCGTGCATGCACCGGTATTGACGGCGCAAATTGATCACAATAATTAAATTAGCCTGCGCTTTGTAAAGTGAAAAAAGTCGTAACATGCAACTTTTGTCAAAACAAATTAACATGGCACGGAACCACCATGTTTGTTTGGTTTTAAAGTGGGGAAACGTAACGTTAGTTTCTCAGGTAGCTCATCTGATGCTTTCCTTACCTTGTTAGTAGGTTACAGACGGTGATAAGGTTGGCTACTTATTTTACTTTTAATTTCATTTGAATTAGCTTAAGCAGCGTTTATATTTTCTTTATAAATAAATTAACTTGCAAATTATGAAGGCAAGGCTTTTAAAGTTTAAATCTTCTGGTAAAGATAAAGTAAGGAAGATCCTGCAATTTATGGAAGTAAAGCAGAATAAAATCCAGCAAGATCAGTAATATGTCAATTAATTATATGCCACATTCCCACGTAAATATCTGTTTTTGGAGGATGTGTTTTTTAGCACCCCTAGTTCTCTCATTTTTAATCCAAATACAATTTATAATTTGAATCACAGGGCTATTTTTATCTCTATGGTTCAGTATTTTCTCAAGTAGCAACTTTAACTGCTATACTTTCCTGTCTTAAAAGGCAGAACTCTTCTAGTCTAAAAAAAACTCATTTGTTGAAATTGGGGGGCCTATTATTTGAACCCCTTAGGGGCTTTTAAAAACAAAAAATTCTTTTTTTGCACTTTATGAAACAAAGTACCCTATATTTTGTGGATGTACAGCTACATTTCTCATGTAAGTTTGCAGTTAGTTGCAGCCCGAGTATATATACAAGTCTATATAGTCCCACATACTTGTGCTTATGGAGCAGACAAATTGACTGTAAAACCTGACTTCTTTTTACAGCTTTTAATTATTTTTCTTAAAGTCGCAGGGAAACTGCTGTTCCAACGGTTACAATTCCAAATTCTCCCGAGTGGTGCATGACTTTAGAGGAGTGAATAAAGTGAACGTGATTGGTCGATTATCAAGAGGGCGGGATTGTTGTGCCGGAAGGTTCACAAGTAAGTTAGGTTTTGGCCGGTGTCTCAGAAGCATCTTGCTAACCAGTTAGCAACTTAGTGCTAGTATGTTCCCACTGGGAAATTACATTTGAACAAGTAGCACTAAATTCGTGACTTAGAAGCGACACTTTCAAGGAACGCTATGGACAGCAGAAACAAGCAAGAGGAGGTGGTGGATGAGTGTCCTCCGTCATAAACTACTTATTTAGAGGAGGAAAGCGAGGACGAAGACGTTGTGGAAGAGGACTTGGTTTGGTGTAGAAGGCTTACAGCCGTACATGTTTGAGCTCTTGCCTCGCAACGCTACCAGTTCTGTTAGCTCTACGCCTGCTGAAGACACAGACGTCCATCTCCGTGAACACTGGGACGGAACTCAATGGGAAAGTTAATGATTATTATTTCTTATTTCAACCATTGCGTATATTAACTGCGACATATGAATCAAGATGCTATGAACAAAAAAATTTGATTGACAGACGGTTGTTATAGAGTGCCTTTATATACATGTTTAAGCCAGAATATTTTGACATTTAAATATGATTTCCCTACGACTTAAACACTCACAAAAAACAGTAATGTTCATCTTTATACAATCTTGAAATTCAAATCTAAACATTGAAAATAAGATGCAAACATTGGACATCAACATGTGTATAAGCATTTTCTGATGAAAGTGGCAGCTAATGACACCACAGCGCAGCATTTCAAAAAACGCTCACATCAAAGTAAATAATGAGTAAATATTGAATAAAAGGTTCACAAAGTAAGTATATTCTTTAGCGCACCTGTCTCCAGTGGTTCTCAAACACCATGAGGCAGGTTTCTGGGTCAGCTGTGCACGGGCTGGAGGGGGCAGCGGAGGTGACGGCGCTCCGGCCGGACCGTGGGTTCAACCTGCTAAGCCAACTCATTCCGAACCCGGCAGGAGGCAGGTGAAAGGTCTCACAGACTCAAATACAAGGGGGGGGAAGATAAAGAGAAAGTCCGAGTACAGAGAAAAAGGGACCGGGACAGAAGGAGAGGGTGCAGGAGGGGGAAAAGATGAGGGAGGGGGAGGCGATTCCAATCGGAGAAAAAAAAAAGGACGATCCCGGAACGAGCTGTCACTACTGATCAGCGAAGCAAGTTGCTGATTTAGAAACTTTGCTATCCTGTCCTCCCTCTGGACCCTGTCATCCAGTCTGAAGCCAAGACCACTCCATTGCCAATCAGGACGGGTTCGCCACCCTGGGAAGACAAACAAACACTTACTGGTTATCTTTTTCTATATCATCAAAACAAACTCTGATGATGTACAAAGAATCAGTTTAACAAGAATGACACAATAGATTTTCCTTTTTTTAAGCAAGCCCATCTCTACATGCACATCAAATATTATCTACACACACTGTGTATCTGTAAAAACAAGCAGCATTAGATATAGATAAAATAAGATAAACCAAGAAAGATACATTCCTATAATTAATAATAATAAAGTCTTCAGTTAACAGTTTACAAGGGAAACTTTCAGTCCTCTAGAAGAGAAAACTACACCTCCTTTATGTTTACTACAGAAATATCATCCTGTTACCATTATATCTTTTCTTTATTCATTCATATGTGTTTCCACTAATTTGATGTTTAAAAAGAAAACATTACCTGTGAAAGTCTGTAACTATAAAATTATCTCTCAAATTTCTTTACTGAAAGTTAAAAAATGTAAAAAGGTCCGCTCTCAATTTGAGCTTCATGTTTCATGATAAAATGTAAAGGAAGTAGCAACAGAGAAGGAACACTTCATCTCACGCAAATTTTAACCACAATTTTCTTATCAGTAACGTGTTAAGTAAAAACTCTAAATTTGCATAACAGTTTTCACTGGATTAAAAAAAGCAGCTCAAACTTTATCATTACAACAAAAAACATCTACTCAAGTAAAGAGGAAGTTTTAAAAAGAAAAACAAGAACACAAAGAGAAGAAAACTCAAAGAAATTGATGACTGTAAAGTGGCAGGGAAAGCTGCAGGATTTTCCTTTTTTTTTTTAAGGAAATATTTGTGTTGTGTGTTTTTAGCCAACCCAAGTGAGTCACTGTTCTTTAAAAACGCCTTTGTAACAACCCGTTGCTGTAATGGCAGCAGCTTAGGGCTCTGTCTCTGCCTGCTTTGCTTTAACCGACATGACCATCCAATCTGACTCATCAGCTCAGACAGACTGGATGGAGCACATCTGGAGTAGCAGTTTCAAAGTCTTGAAACTAACTGGCTTTAGGCCTGGACTTTGACTGGGCCATAAATGCACAGATCTATAGGTTTCCGCTGAGGCTCTGGCTGTATATTTAAGGTTGTCATGTTCTAGGCCAGGGGTCGGCAACCCAAACTGCTCAAAGAGCCATATTGGACCAAAAAATAGATCTGTCTGGAGCCGCAAAAAAGTAAAAGTCTTATATATGCCTCGTATGGCCACACAGGCTCTAAGTGTATTATCCCACTATAGAAAAGGACTATGTGGGCTTAAATATATAATAAGCATTCATGATTAAATGTTTGTCCTGGAGCAAATGTCACATAGCAGCATGAGGTGAGGTATGAGCACTGAATGCTGTCACTGCACGCGGCTTCACCGCCCTTCACCACGCCGTTTAAGTTTTGTGTTTGTGTTGGGAGGAGTTGATTGATTCATGAGGAACCAAGCAGGAACTGACATCCATCAGAGCAGTGTTCTCTAACCCTGAAATCTATATATAATAACATACTTTTAGGATTTGGGGAAAAAATGGAAGAAAGTTCCAATTCCTGCATCAGAGCGCTACCCGTTTCATCTGTGGACAGTTTTCCATCCTTGCAACCAAACTAGCAGCAGTAGTGGAGTTTGGAGATGCAATCCACATCTCAAATTATCTGTGCTCTCCTCTAATTTATCCAGAAGTTCTGCAATTGCACTTTTTCTCTCACTCCCAACTTGGTGGTTGGCTGCATATTTAGCTTGCCTTCACAGGAAATGCCTTTCCAAATTTTTTATTTTTATTTTTTGACAACCTCTGATTACAAAGCAAAAATGCAGGCAATCGTTCCACATTGATAATGAAAGGAAATGATTCGTTCCATTCTTTGAATCCTCTTTTCTCATCAGCCATCTTCCTTTTTTCCCTTTAGGATCCATGGTCTGAGACACATCCACCGCTTTGTTTGCCTGGCGCTGCGCTGGTTGCAAGTTATGACCACTGATCTCTATGACTATGATGCAAACTATTGTTTAAATGTATTTATTATGCAAATGTTTACAGCATTGGAAAACATAATTAATTTTTGTTTGACCTCCTGCACACCATATTAAAACAACAACAACAAAAACACATCGATTTTTATACATTTTTGAAAAAGCTCCAGGGAGCCGCAAGGGGGACGCTACAGAGCCGCAAACGACTCCGGAGCCGCGGGTTGCCAATCCCCGTTCTAAACTGAGAACCTTAACTTCCGCCTCTTTTAGGTTTTCATTCAGCTTCTCCATCAACACTGACCAGCTTCCCTGTCCCAAGTGAAGAGCAGCAGCCTCAGAGAGTGATGCTGCAGCCACAACATGTCGTCCCTGGTAAGATGGGTTGGCTTTCTTCAAAACGTCCATCAACTTTTTTTGAGTGCATAAACTTCTGGGCGGTGAATCTTTGCAGCAAGCCCTACTTAGGTATTAATCAGTTTATGCTCCTCTTGCCGGACAGTGTTAATAGATGACCATCATGTTTTGGTAGGTCCAGCGTGGTGTGATACTTTCTTAGTGTTCAAAATAAAATTTAACCTCTCAATATCCACCTCATTTTGGGAAATTCTCACCTATTTTGCATACCCAAATGGAAAAGCAAATAACTGAGGAACAGTAAGCCCAAATTACATTTGTGATACATTATTGGAAAGCTAACACCTTCTAGTTTCTGAATATATAAAAAATTGGGTGAGTAAAACAGCCCAGGCTGCATCAGTTCAAACATGACTCAAATTGACTCGAAAATAATAGGTATTTTTTGAACAGCAGTAATAAAGACATGCTTTTTCATGTTTACATTTTGACATGCTTCTATATCTATGTTAATTATGCTTTGGTGCTCGCTGTGTCCATAAAATGAAGTTGGTGGTTGAATTGGGCTTTCCTAAGCTTTCCTAAGATGTCATATCTATATTGCTAAACTTTTTACCGGTGTAATTTTCATGCATTCTGAGTTATTAGTTGTAAACGTTTTAAACCTGTGGGTTTGGAGAGGTTAAAAAGCCCCCTGTGAAGTAATTCTGAGCTAAAGCTACAGTTTTGTAATCTAACTCTTCATTAAACCATCGACTATCTGATGTGTGGTTTCCATTAAGCAAAGCAGAAGCTCTTTCACAAAAGACAGGTGTTTACACCTGGATTAAAATGCATCAACATATTAGCCTAGTAAACTAGCCCCACCCGCCAGTGGGCAAAATTATTTTTGCCTGCGAGTTTGGCCTAGCCTCTATCAATGCCCCAGGCCCTAGAACTGGCAGGCCAATCACAAAGCAGAGATGTGTTTTGAATTTTTGGTTGCAAGGCGGGTGGGGTTTTGAAGGCAACGACAAAGCTGCGCGACGCTGGAGAAAGCACAACAAGGAAGATGGCAACAACTACTCAACAGCAGCATGCACTGCGGCAGCAGCAGCTTTCATTGAAAGTTAAAACTTCTGTTCTGTTGCTGTTGTTCAATCAAAGTACGTTTTAAGATCATTTGAGGTGAAAACATTATACTTTAAAGCGTACCTATCTGGTCCATATACCGAATTAATGCATAATTTTAAAAAAATAATTTCCGAAGTTGAGAGGACCGTGGCAACCAGCGGACCTTCGAGGCTAACGGCAGCCAGGGCGAACCGCAGCTCGTCTGCAGCGGTCCTCTTTTGGCATAGCCATGCGTGAAGGACCGCTGGCTCTGATAGTGATTTTTGACTCAGCTTTGGAATCAGTTTAGGAAGGATTAGACTTGGGGTTTTCGTTGAAACATGAGCAGGAAGAGGCTCTACGCTTACTCATATTTAAGAAATACGTATTCGCCGTTTCACCGACAGGCTGTTTGTTTTGTTTTTAATCAGTTAAATATTCTTCAATCTTTTCTTTTGACTTCATATTTAAATGTTTGTGTTTGTTAAATCCAACATTACGAAAAAGTTAAACGTTGTATTACATTTTTTTGGAACTGAGAATTTATGACAACAAAGCATCATAACTGGATCTAGGGCTGCAACAATGAATCGATAAAATCGACTTTTAAAAGCGTTGGCAACGAATTTCATCATCGATTATTTGTGTCGCGCGATTAATGCGTCATCCGCCGCCGTCGTCATTGCCGTGGGGCGCGTCCCCCATCCCAACTCCGCTCCCGCAGGAGTCCCTCTCAGCGCTGCAGTCAGAGGATGTTTACCCTCAGCGTCCAGACTGCAAATGAAGCGTGCATGCGCTGGGATTGACGGCGCAAATTGATCACAATAATTAAAATAGCCTGCGCTTTGTAAAGCGAAAAAAGTCGTAACATGCAACTTTTATAAAAACAAATTAACATGGCACGGAACCACCACTCTTATGACGCAGCATCTGAAAAGGAAACACGTTGGAGCCTTCGATGGCAGTAAAGAGAGCTGATCAGCAGGGTGAGCGACCATGTTTGTTTGGTTTTAAAGTGGGGAAACGTAACGTTAGTTTCTCAGGTAGCTCATCTGATGCTTTCCTTACCTTGTTAGTAGGTTACAGACGGTGATGAGGTTGGCTACTTATTTTACTTTTAACTTCATTTGAATTAGCTTAAGCAGCGTTTATATTTTCTTTATAAAGAAATTAACTTGCAAATTATGAAGGCAAGGCTTTTAAAGTTTAAATCTTCTGGCAAAGATAAAGTAAAGAAGATCCTGCAATTTATGGAAGTAAAGCAGAATAAAATCCAGCAAGATCAGTAATATGTCAATTAATTATATGCCACATTCCCACGTAAATATCTGTCTTTGGAGGATGTGTTTTTTAGCATCCCTAGTTCTCTCATTTTTATTCCAACTACAATTTATAATTTGAATCACAGGGCTATTTTTATCTCTATGGTTCAGTATTTTCTCAAGTAGCAACTTTAACTGCTATACTTTCCTGTCTTAAAAGGCAGAACTCTATTAGTCTAAAAAAAACTCATTTGTTGAAATGGGGGGGGGGGCTATTGTTTGAACCCCTTAGGGGTTAAAAACAAAAATGTCTTTTTTTGCACTTTATGAAACAAAGTAGCCTATATTTAGTGGATGTACAGCTACATTTCTCATGTAAGTTTGCGTAGTTTTAACACAAACATTTATTTTTCATATTGCACCAGTACAGTTAATGAGCAACCTGTACTTGTGTGCTTGTTTGTTCTGTCTAAAATGTTTATTTTGGAATAAAGAGGTTAATATAAAAAATATTTTTTGTCCGATTCATCGATTAATCGAAAAAATAATCGGCCGATTGATCGATTTTTAAAATAATCGTTAGTTGCAGCCCTAACTGGATCCATGCGTTACTTTTAAAGGAACCTATTCCTTTGGTTGGGCTTGAATCAGCAGATCAGGATCCTCCCTGATGAGGCAAGCAGGGTTATAACAGGCTAACGTGTTCATTGTTACAGTGAGAAAAGTAAACACTAAAATAGTTTTGCAATATTTCTTATGGCAAATTACAACATGATGTGGATAAATGACTCATGATTTCTACTTGGGGTCAGACATGAGTTAGGATTTCATCCACAGTTTATTTACTTTTCCAACAGCAGCTACACACAAATAGCTCTGAAAGACAGCCAGGGTAGTATTTGCAATTTTTTTTTTCCTTTTAATGATTAACCACTCCTTATTTTAATATGTTCCAACTTATGAGCTCATGCAGAGCACTCTGAAGATGTGAATCGAAACAAAAGATTAAAGCCATACCGTTTTGGCAAAGAGTTGCCCTAAATATTTATCCAAGCAGGTCGGGACATTTGAAGCCCTTCCAAGAATATATTCTGAATGCGGAAAAAGGTCTTCAGTCTTTTACTTTCAGGTCGCTCACACACAAAGCATCATAAAACAACTTATAAAAAGGAGTTCAAAGTGCAGCTACAGTTCCCAGTGAAGGGGGGTGGCGTGTCCTAAATACCTGATTTCAATGTTGGTCAGACAGCACACCGTTCAACAATCTGTTGAATGGTTATTTGTGTAACAATCTGTTATTTTAATCATAGAGAATTGCCTTAAAGTCAAACTCAGGATACACTTAAAGCAATTTTCAGGAATTTCTGTGATTTCATGCACTGGATAAGCCGAATCCTAACAAGTTAGTCTTTTAATCACATTCTTGTCCTTTTGTATCTTTAACCTTTCTCCATTTTTCTTTTTACTGACGAAACTTCGAAGATAAGATCGGATCCTGCTCTGACAGTTATTGAGGGGAGGCAAGAAGAATGCAACTAAAGAGTCACCTTTCTTAATAAATTCACCAAGTTATAAATAACATGATTCATGACAGGGCTGCAACTAAGGATTATTTTGCTAACCGATTAATCAGTCGATTATTTTTCTTGATTAATAATCGGATAGTAAAAGGTTATTTACATTTTTTTTTACAGAATTAAACAAGATGAAACTAAAACTTTTCCTCCTGTGAAGTTCTGGATAGCAAATATTGACAAATGAAAACATTCTTTTTATCTTTAATGCTAAAAAAGTATATATTTCTTCACAATTTCTCAGTTAAAGGCATGTTTTAGAGTATCTATACTCCAGTTAAGGAAGAATTGATTAATAAATTGAATTATTTCAATAATCTATTACTAACAATTAATGGTTTTAATTTGCTTCTGAGTATACTTGAGCAAATATATCAACTAAATGCAATCACGCATGTCCTGCAACAGGGTCCAATTTAATAGCAAATACCTATTTGGTGTTATCATCAATAAAAGGCAAATGCTATCTTCCAAATCTGATTTTAAAGAATACTTGTGAGCAAAAACGAGTCAATAAGTTTCGCTTTTACTGCACAAAAAGACAGTCTTGATATTAATTGAATCAAGTGAAAGACAAGTGCATCTGTAAGTCAGTTTGTCTTAATACATGTAGCAAGAAATGACGCTTACAAGGTTTTATAAAGTTATTGTTTTAAAACCATCACATGGAGCATACATGATTACTGGGCATATAATATAATAATACCTGTAATAATCTTTACTGCATTTGGTTGTGTTTTTTTTAATGTCTACTTTAAACACAAACTTGTGGGAAATGTTTTTTTTACATATTAATTTTCTGAAGATGCAAAACATTAGCAGAATTTTATCTTAGAAGCAGATAAAAATCAATAGTTGAGTATGAAACATTTAAAAGGAAAACTGATAGCATTTTAAACAGTTATCTAACCAATAACATGGGGAAAAAGTCAGAATTCTGACTTTAATCTCAGAACCTGATAGCATTTTAAGCAATTATATAACCAGTAATAGGTTCATGGGTTATAGAGGCAGCTATGAAATGGGGGTTAAAACAGCTCAAATTTAAAGTATAATACCTTTCTGGGCAACACAGATTCACTTTTGGGTTTAAAACATTAATATAGGCCAAAAAGAAAGCAAGACGACCAGCTAATGATTTAAATTTAAATTATAAACCTTGAGTTTACATCCAGATACTAATGAATTCTGATTATATGCTTTTATTTTTACCTATACAACTGCTGCATATTTGGTGAAATAATGGGAAATGCAAAACAAAAGTCATAGAAACTCCAATTTGGTTTAATTCAACATGGGATTGTCAGGTGAGAACGCAGATTATTGAAGGGTTACTGTTTAGCTTCAGAGTTTAGAGATAACAGAAAGAGGAATGTGTGTGTCTGAGTTTCAGGATCAGCAATTAAACCAAGGAGGCAGGAGTTCACAGTCCTACCTAATGCCTTCAGGTCATATGTTCATGTCAGTCACTGCCTATGACAGCAACTCAATTTTTTTTTAATTAAATATATATATTTTGTTAATGTCTAGTATAATAATCAATTTTATCAGGAGGTAGAGGTGCTTCATTTCACATTAATTGGAAAACAATCAATGTAATTCAATTTCGAAATGATGTAGCAACGTTGTTTACATGTAAGGATAACGTATTTATATACATATACACAACAACCATAAATAATACACGTGGCTATGAAAGTATTAAGATTAAAAAAAATAGCCTAATGTAAATCAGTTCAATAATACACACCTTGTTTTTCTATACAGGAATCCCAGCAGTTGTTGGGAGGAGAAGGTTTCCTTGGATAGCAACCTGCTAGCTTCCAGCTAACGCCTAGCTGTTGATGAATTCCACAATGTCAGGGCAAAAACCGGCAGACGGACCGGAACACAGCGCAGAAAGCAGCGGTGAACCGCTCCACACTGACCCGGCGAGGCTAATACACTAACCACTCCTTCTCTGGGGCAGCAGTGCATCCTGTTAACGGCAGACAAACATCCCATTTGATGATTTCTCAAACAGTCTTCCCTCTCCCGCGGCCATCTTGCTTTAACTCCTCCCACACAGCTTGACTGAGTCACAGCGACGCTGCTGCTTACAGCTGCATGGATTCACAGCGACCCAAACCCAACCGGTTCCGTTTACTCTGGTACAATGTGTGCTAAAATGGTCTAGTGGAGGAGCAGTGTTGCCAACCCAAGCAAAAATATTATTATTTGTATAGTGCAAACATACAGAAGAGGATTAGGGCTACTGAAAAAAAAACAAAAAAAACAACAGATTTTTAAAACTTATTTCAGTTTAATAGGGCTCGGGATCCACGTTGCATTGTGGGACGTCGCGGTCATATTGACGGCTACGCAAACGTAAACATAGCTCTGATACAACATTGTTGTTGAAAGACGAGATGTAGAAGTAAAGAGAAAAAAGATATCAAAATCCCGAAAAAGATCTGGAATTTACCAGGACACATTAAATAGAGAAGCCACGGACCGGTATGTTGACAAAATCAGCATTATTAATAATTTGGATCCATATGAAGTTCCAAACAATGAGTGGAGCACCGATGAGTGAGCGCCTATACTTCAAAACAGTTCCGAAGCTACAAGTCCTTGGAGTCTCATATGCAGTTCATGAATGGATGGGTTCAGGAGCTGCAGATCATAAAGCCAGCAAACAGTGGGAACACAGTAATCCGTACGAAGGTAAGCTGTGATCAGACGGGCTCTGGAACCTGCTAGTTTAGCAACTGCTAACCGCTAATGCTAACAACCACTCACGCATGTAATGTACTTTTAACTTGCTGCTATGTGTTTCAAAGGTGTAGTTAGTAACGTTAACTGCCAACCCTCCGGGTTTCTCACGTATTTGAGCCTTTTCCCGTTGCCGTTTTTTTTATTTTCCCGTAAAAGAGCCCAACTTTGAAGGAAAGAAACAAAGTAGGCTATACAATAAAACCGTGCATCTTTAACTTACCAGAATGAAAATGCAGGGGACACACTCTCAATGACATTGGAATACTGTGGAAAGTTATGTTTGGTCGTACAGCCGCGATCCAAGCTAGCCGACTCTTTATCTCTGACGCTTGGTCTCCATGGTTACGCCTCCAGGCAGGAAAGCGGTGGAAAGTTAACCCATTTTCTATGTTTTTCCCATGGCGATCATGTGTTGAACTGTTACAGCCCACAATACAGCAACGGTTTACCATGGTTGAAATCAAGTTAAGGTGAAATTAATCAGGCTGAGAAGGAGTACAGTATGCGGTAGTCATAGGCAGTAGTCTGAGCCGCGGTAAAAGAGGCCGTCAATATGGCGGCAACGCAAAGTGCTTACGTCATGACGACCAAGCCCTATATAGGAAATAAATCAGAATACTGACTTTAATCTTAGAATTCTCACTTTAATCTCAGAATTCTGACTTTAATCTCAGAATTCTGACTTTAATCTCAAAATTCTGGCTTTAATCTTAGAATGCTGACTTTAATTTCAGAATTCTGACTTTTTTCTCTGAATTCTGACTTTAATCTCTGAATTCTGACTTTTTTCTTAGAATTCTGATTTTTTTCTCAGAATTCTGTCTTTGATCTCAGAATCCTGACTTTTTGTCTTAGTGATATGGCTTTAATCTCTGAATTCTGACTTTTTTTTTTCTCAGAATTCTCACTTTAATCTCAGAATTCTGACTTTAATTTCTGAATTCTGACTTTAATCTAAAAATTTTGGCTTTAATCTTAGAATGCTGACTTTAATTTCAGAATTCAGACTTTTTTTCTCAGAATTCTGAATTTAATCTCTGAATTCTGACTTTTTTCTTAGAATTCTAACTTTTTTCTCAGAATTCTGACTTTGATCTCAGAATTCTGTCTTTTTGTCTCAGAGATATGGCTTTAATCTCTGAATTCTGACTTTTTTCTCAGAATTCTCACTTTTTTCTCAGACTCCTGACTTTAATCTCTGAATTCAGACGTTTTTCTTAGAGTTCTGACTTTTTTCTCAGAATTCTTTCTTTAATCTTAGAATTCGGACATTTTTCTCAGAATTTTGACTTAAATCTTAGAATTCTGGCTTTAATCTTAGAATTCTGGCTTTAATCTTAGAATTCTGACTTTAATCTCGGAATTCTGACTTTTCTCTCAGAATTATGACTTTAATCTCAGAATTTTGGATCTTAATGTATATGGGCACCATGAAGGTAGAGATCTCTAGAGAGCACTCAGCTTCACTGACAAAGATGTGAGTTTTTTGGGAGGGCCAGTAACACGTAGGAAAATGATGGAATTAGGCGACTTTTTACGTGCCCCAGGGGTCCCCGGTGATGCTATTCCATTAATGGAAGAGCAGAAGGTGATTAAAACAAGAGAGCTAGTTTAGTCTCTAAAACAGATATGGCTATATGGGTCCAATATGTCAAATAAGCTTTATAGGCATTACAGTTTTAATCTGTCACCAAAGCACAAGTTTACGCAAATATATATATTCAAAATAAATTCAAATTCAAACCTGACATTAATAGTAGTTCTGCTGCACTATATATCACACTATATCAAACTTAAAGACTAAATAAAACATTCTAATTATTACATAGACAGGTATGGAGCATTGCAGGCTAACAAAAAAATCAAACGACCCCCATTCCAAAGGGTTGGACCCCTTTGTCCATTTTAATTTGCAGTTTTCAAAACAAAAACAAGGCTTTGTTGGTCTACTGTATAAAACCTCGACCTCATCCTTATTCCTGACATTTTAAATTTAAAAACCTTCTTGGATGGGAAGAGAAACATCTTCAAACTTGGAAACAAAGTCCAGTGGGTTCTCATATTTTTATTTTATTATTTTGGAGAAACAGATCTTATTTCCTGAATTGTGGCGTTATCTTCTGTGCTCAGAGAGTGTTGCTATTTCATAGAAGTTCTGTTTGTATAAGGCAGGGTCTCGCTCCATCAGGTGGTTAGTAAATTTTATGCGGATCAGGGTAGGGGCAGTATTTGAGTTAAGGGAGGATGGGGGGGATGGCATCTCCCTTCTTAAAAAAAACCCTAAAAAAATCATCCCCCTTCTTAAATTACCATCCCCCCATACCATCCCTTGTGACATTGTATTAATGAATGTGTCAGATTTCTACTATATATTAACAGTTATGGCAATAATATTGTCCTTTTAACATTTGGCAGGCTTACGAATAGCCTGAGCAAAATAAATAAAATCAAAGAAGTGGCCTACCAAGACTATGAAGCTGATCCCAATGGGAAATTTGTCCTCTGCATTTGTCCCTAACTATGTAGGGGCAGTGATATCCATGCCAGTCCAGGGACTGACTGCAGTTCTACTGAAAGTTGCCTTGGTCAAGGTCACTGACCAGACACGGAACAACTATACCATGTATATTGCTATATTGCTTTATGTTAATAGACCATATTTATTAGGCTATGTATGCTTCCAAAAGAACTTCCACTATCCCCCTTCTTTTTTTATAACTATACTACTGGGTAGGGGTGAGTATTGGCATGGGCGTTGCAATATGATACGTCACGATGGGTCATGATACAATATATCACAGTATTGCAATGTCACCATATATTGTGATATTTTTCCTGCTATAAAAAATTGAATGTAAAGCCTCTGTATATGTTCATCTGATGATATTGAGTATTTAGTTATTTTGGATTTGATGTTGCTTAGGGTTCGAGTCAGTCTTTCACTGTGACCGCCTCAAACTACAGATATAACACTGCATCGCACAGTAAAAGGGCTCCACAGCGCTATCTGCCCAATTGGCAGTACAGCGGTAGCCCATTTTCCCTCATTGTTTTAAATTAAAATCTTTTTTTTTTAAATAAATCAATATTAGGAACTAAAACATCAATACTATATCAGGCAGCCAAAAATTACGATATATTTCCAAAACGATTTTCTTTACACACCCGTAATCGGGGGTGGACATTCATCCAGTTCTCTCCTTGACAGCAGTTGGAAGTTATTAGCAATTAGCAAGACACTTAAAAAAGGAGTGGTTCTGAAGATGGCAGCCACAGACAACTTCTCAGTAACTATGCTTTCTGGCTGATGTTTTGGTCATTTTTGAATGTTGGTGGTGCTTTAAAATTCGTGGTAGCTTAAGAAGGACTCTACAACCCACACAAGTGGCTTAGGTAGTGCAGCTCATTCAGGTTGTCACATCGATGTGAGTCTGTCAGCGTCGGGTCCAGGGGGGCTACCAGAAGTACACCAGGAAGTCAGAAGGGCCACCACTTTTACTATGCATACGGTCAAAAAGTGATGCAAAAAGCTTTGTGAAATCATAAAATGTGTAAATAGTAAATCCAATTAAAACACAGTTAGTGTAAAACACAACATAGTGATTAGAGAATTTCAGAGAAAGTGGTTTTGCGATATAGCGGTTGGATCTTCCTCCCCCATCTTCACAACAGACAGAGGAAATACAGAGGGAAAGAGTGAAAGGTATTTCTCAGTATTTTTTGATAATTTCCTTTTTAAAATGTATGATTTTCGCCCAAATGCTTTTAGACTGTGAGTAATTGACACAAAACCTATTTTAAATATAGATTGGGAAATCCAGTTTTATTATATTCAATATTTCTATTAATCTTTAATCTGGAGTTTGCTCTCATAGTTTGCTTTTGTTTCCCATTATATATATATTAAAATCATTTAATATATTGTTCCTCCCTAAAAAAATAACCACTACCCCAGATAACCTTATTAACATGAGAAAAGTGATTCATTCATTAGTCTTTTAACAGAGGGCAGCAAGCAGGCAACTTTAGACACAAAGCAGAATAAAAAAAAATCAGTAAATTGCAAAAATAATGCCTTGGACATCTAGCCAGCGCTATAGGACATCAGTTTATACTGTATGGTTTGTCAGCCGCTTAATGTCAGGATTAAATTATGGATAGGCAAACATGCAAAAAAGCACCACTTTAATAAGAATGAGGTTTTAAAAAGTCCCAATGGCATAAAATACTGCCGAATTCCATTAAATTGCAGTTTGTTGCAGTATTTAAACACCGACTGAAAGGCGGGAAAAATCCCAACATTTTTGTGGTTGTTGAAAGCTTTTTTTAAAGGCCCGGTGGTGTTCAGTGTCCTGACTAAATAGTTTTTTATTTTGTTGTGTGGCATTTGATACACCATCTAAAACAGTGTTTTCTCAAATTAAGCATGGCTGCCCATGCTCTTCTTATACAGTACGTTTAAACTCAATTCATCCAATAGGGGAAGTAAACTGCATTCTGATCAGGTCATTTGTGCTGAATAGATAAAAAAAAATGAAATGCTGCTTTTTATGGTGGATTTCATACATTCTTCTGCATCAGCGTTTGCTTCTGTATTTATCTCATTAAATGTCATTAAATTAGTCTGTCTTTCAAGACAAAAGCAGAGCAGAAAATACATAATACCTGTCTGCCATAATTGAAAACTGAAACGTATGGAAATTCAAGTTGTAATTCTTGTCTCCTCCGCCAGGTGGTACTCACATGGTTGCAGCTGTGCAGAAACTCTTTCTGAGGACATTTGGTTGTAATGCTTTAAAATAAAGGAAAATTACCTTTGACTACTGTGTTGTTTTTCTATAAACAGCTGCTAAAAAGATTTTGATCACTGAGCTGGTCTGCATTACAGACTGACAACGGTCGTTATCATATAAAATGAATATGTTATAGTTTTTACTGTCTGTGTTTCCTTGTTTTTCTTCTTTATAGTAAATATCAGTGATATCTAGAGGGTAATTTCCTTGTATCAGCTGACAGTTTTAAACATGAATTTCTCATGCATGCAACAGAAAAATTTAATTTAATTTCCCTTTTCATCATCTCCTTTATTTAATATTTCTGTAATTTTGTTTGTTGATTTAATTCAAGTAAAACATGATTAAAGCAAAACTAATAAAAAAATGCATAAACATGTTCCTTCTGTGCGTTACAAACCTAAATACTTATTATTCATCATTACTCATACATTTCTTTTGTTATTTAATACTGTACTTTGTTAATTTAATACTGTTAATTTGATACTTAATTACAGCGGGATATTGTTGTTTTTTACTTTCATTGTTGTGGTAAATATTATGTTTTTATTATCCTTATTTTTTTTACTATAGATGTCAGTATGCCTCTTTGTTTTATGTGTCAGAGTTTTTCTTAAAATGAAACCTGTAAATGTCATATAAAGTGCCTTGTGTTATGGTTCTCATTTGTTGTGACTCTGAGTTTTCTGTTATCAGTTGTTTTGTTTTTATTTTCCATAATATTCTAGCATTCTTTAGTTACTCTGTTGCCCCCTTGTGATTGTTTTCTTTCCCCTTGGATTCCCTCTTGCCAGTTCCACCTACACCTGCTCCTCATTCAGCTCGTTAGTCCATCCTTTGTTTTGTTCTCCTTAAATACTCCACCTCTGCAGTCACTCAGTGCTGGTTCCTTCTCGTTGCTGTATTGTCTACTCTGCTTGTCTCTCCCTGGCTCCTCAGACTCGTTTTTTCCCCTGATGTCTCCATGGTTTTGGTTTGTTTAATATTTTAAGTTGGATTTTTGGATTTCTGCCTCTGCTACCTTTGGTCTGCAATTAAACCTCTCAGAACTCATCTCTGCTTCACTCGTCTCTGCATCTGGGTCCTCAAGCAACCTCACCACCCATTGTTGACACCTTGATGAAAGAAATATTTCACAATAAATATATTTGAAAACAATATTACACAAGTTTTTTTTTCAGGTTTTTCATACGCTTGCTTATCTTTGATTTCCCACTGCTTATTTCAATGATTGAATTAGGAATTTTCTGAATCAACAAAGTCTCCCAGACAGGCATGCTGGGGTTGAACTGTTTTGTGTCAAATATGCAGAGCAATAAGTGGTTACTTATAGCTATTAGTTTTTCATGATGAATTTCTTCTAAACTGAGAATTTATTTCAATGCATGAGACTCAGACAGTTTCTTTCAATTGTTGAATGTGATCAAAGATGTCCTCTTTGTAAGATTATGTGAATTATGAGGATTATGTATGGAGGGATTGAAAGTAGTGCATTCTATGACTTTTTTGATAAAAAGTTTTGCGCTTTCTTAAACATACATTAACTAAAGTATGCTCAAACATGCTGTGTATTGTAAAGCACCCGTCTGGTATTCTGTCTTGCTTGTGTGTCCCCACCCTGAACATTGGTGTACATCCTAACCCGTGTTAATTACCTGCAGTCTGCTTGCTGTTAAATATTCATCGTTGCGACCCACCCTGCTTCCTCTTGCTTCCCACTTTAGGTGTCTGTCCTTAAAAAACATGTTTGGCTAAATAGCTGTTAGCATATGCTGAAATGAACCCTGATAATCTGATTGTTATGGTTTAAGAAACGTTTTACCCCCTTTGCCACTGCTCTGGTTTTTCTTTTAACTCTTGCATCTGCTGCTTTGGATGAACATCAATGCTTGAAAGTTCAAAGCATGCGGCACCCAAAACACATCATGATGAAATGGCCTGGACAGCCAGGAGCCAGGGACCTCATGCTGCCCCGTGATGCATTTTCACTATAGACTTTGTAAACCAAACCCCCCTTACTCTCAAAACACATTTAGTGTGAAAGCGCCATTAACTCTGGTTTGTACTCGACACATTCAACTGTGTGGTTATGAAGAATTGTTCATTTCTCTGAATTTGCTGCTGACTAAGCACACACTGCTCCCTATGGAATGAACAAGATGTAGACTTTTCCCACTTTAATAAATCTTTGCCATAAGAACCAGGATCACCTGAAGTATACAGTACATGCCTGCAGTGCATGTTGAGATTGGACGCTGGGAGCAAAGACCTGCACAGGGCAGCACACCAAAGCGAAACTATAACTAACCCTATGAATAATTTTTCTTTTTTTTTGCTCATGAACTAAAGTAAAAAAAAAAAGACAACATTTCAGCTACATCTAAAGCATAGTTTCTCTTAATGAATGTTGATCAATGCTTTTTGTTTAAGTCCCATAACTACCTATTGAATTAATTCTATGAAGGCGACTAGCTCCTCCTAAATAGGTACTACCGAACCTGATGAATTACAGGTGAAATTGAACACACCCGTTTGAAACAGCACCAGATCTCTGGGATGCCCTCTGTTCGAATAACCTGCATGGATGGAGCACACAGACTGAGATAAAACTCTGTTTCCTGACAGAAACTGCATCGTTCAGTGGCAGGAAAGGCTGCTGATAAACACCAGAATATATATTCAGATACATTCATGTTTGCATGTCTGCTTCTTAAAGGGTTGCCTAGCTACAGAATCTAGCAGATGGTACAGCATCCTCTCTTTAATGCAGTCCATCCTCCTATAGAAGTCAGTCAGGTGTTGAACATCAGGCAAACATGCTTCCATCCTATGATAAAAGAAAAGAACTAGAAGATCAACCTGATAAAGATTCTAATCATTCAAAGGCCTGATTTCTTTTCTTTTAGTTAAATCGTTGCTTTCCATCCATCCAATCAGCAGCCTGACTGTTTGTCTTTGTTTAGGCCCATTTATGGTGGTTCTGTTTGCCAAGCTGGAGAACATGCTCCAAAACTCATGGTACGGCAACATCCTGCTCACTGGCATCGTAGCCCAGCTGGCCTGTTATCCTCAGCCTCTCCTACGCTCCTTCCTGTCATGTCTGGCTGAACCTTACGGACCCACATGCAGAATCAGGCTCGGACACGACTGAAGGGAGAAAGTTTATTGTTAATTCAGCAAACACTGAATGGAGAATAACTGAGAGTCTCTGGGAATACACTGCCACAGGCTGTGCAGGTGGCTGGAGGTGCGCTGAGGGAGGAGGCGTTCGTCACGGAGCTGTCACTGAGGTGGTGAAGAGCGGGCAGTCAGACTGAGGTGAACGTTAGAGAGTTTTCACTGAGGCGGTGGAGAGCGGGCAGGCTGACAGAAACTAAGCTGCAGATGGGATCAGCACGCTGAGTTAGACGCAGAAGGGATCCGTCCGGGAGCGTTTAGATTAAACCTGGGGATCCAGAGACACAAGAGGTGAGCAATCAGGAAGCTTTCAACAGGAATCAGATTAAACCTTCTCGAGGGGAATTTCACGTGGGCTAGATTGGTACCAGAATATGGGGACCATCAGGCGCAGAAGAAATGGCTGCAGCTCCTTAAATCCCTCTCAGGTGGATGGGTTGATAGATCTCAGGTGCTCAGACAGCCAGCCACGCCCACCTGCAGTGCTCCAGAAGAAATAGAAAAACACTCCACTCAAGGGTTCTGACATCACCCCCCCCTCAATGATCGCCCCTTGGCGGTCCACTAGAGCCAGGACGAGAATCCTCAAAGTCCCTAATGAGGTCAGGGTCCAGGATAAAGGAACGAGAAACCCAGGAACGATCCTCTGGGCCGTAACCCTCCCAGTCCACCAGATACTGGAAACCCCTGCCTCGCCGACGGACATCCAGCACCTGCCTTACGGTGTACGCCGGGTGCCCACCAATGTCCCGGGGGGAAGGAGGTGGCTTAGGAGGCGGGCACAGGGGGCTAGATCTGACTGGCTTAATCAAGGACACATGAAAAACAGGGTGGATCTTAAGACTCGCTGGTAACCTTAGACGAACAGAAGAAGGACCCAAAACAGATTCCACTTCATAGGGGCCAATAAATCTTGGAGAAAGCTTCTTGTTAGCAGATTTCATTTGAATGTCTCTGGTGGAAAGCCATACCTTGTCTCCAGGGCGGTAGGCAGGGGCGGGAGCTCGTTTCCGGTCAGCATAGCGCCGATTCTGTTCAGCGGTTCGATGCAGGGCTCTCCGAGTCTGTTCCCAAATACGCTTGCAGCGTCGCAGATGATGTTGAACTGAAGTAATAGAAGTCTGCCCTTCTTCTGACGGAAAAAGGGGGGGCTGGTAACCCAGCGACACCTCAAAAGGAGAAAAACCTGTAGCAGAAGATACATGACTGTTGTGGGAGTACTCAATCCAAGGCAAATGGGAACTCCAAACAGTCGGATTAGATGAACAAAGACAACGAAGGGCAGCCTCCACTTCCTGATTTAAACGTTCAGTCTGACCATTAGTCTGTGGGTGGAAACCAGAGCTGAGTGAAACTTTAGCTCCCAAAGCCGTGCAAAAATCTCTCCAAACCCTTGAAGTAAACTGGGGTCCCCTATCTGAGAGAATCTCCTTAGGGATGCTATGTAATCTGAACACATGCTTAATGAGAAGCTGAGCTGTTTGAAGTGAAGACGGGAGTTTCTTTAATGGAACAAGGTGACAGGCTTTTGAGAATCTGTCAAAGATAGCTAGAATGGTGGTGAACCCACTGGAGACGGGTAACCCAGTAACAAAATCTAGAGCTATGTGAGACCATGGCCGCTCAGGTATTGGCAGGGGTTGAAGAAGCCCACTAGGGTGTTGATTGGATGATTTGTTCCGGGCACAGATATGGCAGGCAAGTACATAATCCCTAACATCCCGGTTCAAAGAAGGCCACCAAAATACACGTCTCAGAAGACCTATGGTCCTGCCAACACCTGGATGACAGGAGAACTTGGCTGTGTGTGCCCAGTGAATAACACGGGAGTGGACAGATGTGGGAACATAAGTGCGATTGGGAGGGCCGCTGCCTGGATCAGGTTCCTGGCGCTGGGCTGCCCGGACCAGGTCTAGTATGTCCCAGTTAACTTTGCCAATAATACAGAAAGGTGGTACCAAGGTACCCTCAGTGGGTTCTTGGACAGAGGAGAACTGTCGGGAGAGGGCATCTGGCTTAGTATTTTTGGAGCCAGGCCGGTAGGAGATAATGAAGTTGAAACGGGTGAAAAATAGTGACCAACGGGACTGTCTAGGGTTCAGGCGCTTAGCTTCTCGGAGATAGGACAAGTTTTTGTGATCTGTCCAAATTAGAAAAGGTAAATCGGTTCCCTCAAGCCAGTGGCGCCACTCCTCTAGGGCCAACTTAATAGCTAAAAGTTCTCTGTCCCCAACATCATAGTTTCTCTCCGGAGGGGAGAGCCGACGAGAGAAGAAGGCACAGGGATGTAATTTGTCATCCTTAGTTGAGATCTGAGACAGCACCGCACCAACACCAGAGTCAGAGGCATCAACCTCCAAAATGAATTGCTTGGATGGGTCTGGTTGGACGAGCACAGGAGCATTAGCAAACTTATGCTTAAGTTCCAGAAAAGCCTGATCTGCCTCAGGTGTCCATATAAACAGCCTCTTGGTGGAAGTCAAGCTAGTTAGGGGAGCAGCTGTCTGACTGTAGTTCTTAATGAACCGCCGGTAAAAGTTTGAAAACCCCAGAAAACGTTGAAGGTGTTTCCTTGTAGTGGGGACCGGCCAATCCAAAACTGCTTGAACCTTGTGAGGGTCAGCCTTCACCTGCCCGCTCTCTAGTATAAACCCCAGGAAGGAAATTGAGGGAACATGAAACACACATTTCTCTGCTTTGACAAAAAGTCTGTTCTCCATCAAACGTTGCAAAACCAGACGGACATGAGCCTTATGCTCCTCGGATGTCTTAGAAAATATCAGAATGTCGTCAATGTAGACGAAAACAAAGTCATTGATGAAGTCCCTAAGAACAGCATTGACCAGTGACTGGAAAACTGCTGGGGCATTGGTAAGGCCAAAAGGCATAACTAAATATTCAAAATGACCCAAAGGGGTTTTAAAGGCTGTCTTCCATTCGTCACCTTCACGTATTCTAACCAGATGGTAGGCGTTACGGAGGTCTAGTTTGGTGAAGATCTTGGAACCTTGGACTGGCTCGAAAGCTGAGGTTAGAAGAGGGAGAGGATATTTGTTCTTAATTGTAATTTGATTGAGTCCTCTGTAATCAATACAGGGCCGGAGAGACCCATCCTTCTTAGAAACAAAAAAAAACCCAGCTCCCAAAGGGGACGTAGAATGTCGAATTATTCCTGCAGCAAGTGATTCATTGATGTACTTCTCCATGCATTCCCTCTCAGACTTAGAGAGGTTGTACAAACGACTAGAGGGTAAGGTGGCTCCAGGAAATAACTCAATAGAGCAGTCGTAAGGGCGGTGGGGAGGGAGAGAGAGTGCTCTGGACTTACTGAAGACCAGTTCTAAATCATGATATTCAGAAGGAACATTAGATAGGTCAACAGTTACCTCACACCTCATGTCAGCGGGTTGGGAACTCACATGGGCAGAACGGAGGCAGCTTGAGAGACAATGGAGGCTCCAGGACTCAATTCTACCCTCTCTCCAGTTCAGATGTGGATTGTGTAATGAGAGCCAAGGATGGCCAAGGACCACTGGGGACTGGGGAGAAGGGAACACAAAAAAGTTTAGCTTCTCATGATGGTTGCCAGACACAACCAACTCAATAGGTTCTGTGGTGTGAGTTACAAGGGACAAAGGCTTACCGTCCAAAGCCGAGACGTGAACTGGAGAAGGTAAAGGCAAAGTGTTAATCTTTAACTGTTTAACCAGGTTACAGTCAATGAGGTTTTGCTCACATCCTGAATCAATTAACACCGGTACCTGAAATGATTCTTGATTCAGAAGCAGAGAGCTTGGAAGGATGAAACGGGAAGCAGTTTGGTTGAGCCCACCCACCAGTATTCCCGTAACTACTGGTGGGCTCCCCCTTTTGGCCTCTCTGGACAAAGGGCAATGTAATGACCAACCTGGCCACAATATAGGCACGCCCGAGAGTCCATACGACGCTGTCTTTCTTCAGCTGACAGACGGGCACGCCCAATCTGCATGGGCTCCTCAGGGGACATAGTAGTGGAAGGTGGATTTGAGGTGAACCTGGCAAAGGTTGGCTGGGGAGAGGGTACCCCCCCCCTAAATCTTTTCTCACGGGACCGCTCTCTTATCCGGTTATCAATACGGACAGCTAAAGAGATGAATTCCTCCAACTCCTCAGGTTCATCCTGATAGGCAAGCTCATCTTTTAAGTGTTCATTGAGGGCCTGCCGGAAAGCTCCCTTAAGAGCTGGCTGGTTCCAACCAGAGGCTGCAGCTAAGGTCCGAAAATCTATGGCAAAATCTGCCACTGATTGTCTCCCCTGTTTGATACTCCAGAGCTTTCTGGTGACATCAGCCTCAGAATCAGCATAACCAAAAGTTTGCTTGAACTCAGCAATAAACTCCTCATAGGATCTCCGAAAAAGAGTCTGTTGACTGAATTTTGCCTCAACCCATCTTAAAGCCCTTCCTTGAAGAAGTCCGGCAACATAGGAAATACGGGAGGAGTTATCGGGGAATGATTGAGGTGAACGACTAAACACTAGTGAGCACTGGAGCAGAAAACCCCCACATTTCCCGATCTCACCTGAATAGGGCTCTGGAGTTGGTGAGGAGGCGTCCCGGAAACGTGACTGAGCGGGAGGCGGCGGGGAGAGATCACTTGCTGCGCCGGCTGCGTGAGGAGGCGGACCTGCTGCTGGAACGGGACATGACAGTTTCTGATTAACTTCGTGCATTAACCTTGTTAATTGGTCCAAGCGTTGTCCAGAGAGGTGCTGCTGCTCGAAAAGGGACTGCAACATCTTTTCGTGTTTTACCAGAATACCGGCTGGGTCCGCTGCGGAACCAGGAGGTGATTCTGCTGGGTCTGACTGGCCTGATGGTTCTGTCATGTCTGGCTGAACCTTACGGACCCACATGCAGAATCAGGCTCGGACACGACTGAAGGGAGAAAGTTTATTGTTAATTCAGCAAACACTGAATGGAGAATAACTGAGAGTCTCTGGGAATACACTGCCACAGGCTGTGCAGGTGGCTGGAGGTGCGCTGAGGGAGGAGGCGTTCGTCACGGAGCTGTCACTGAGGTGGTGAAGAGCGGGCAGTCAGACTGAGGTGAACGTTAGGGAGTTTTCACTGAGGCGGTGGAGAGCGGGCAGGCTGACAGAAACTAAGCTGCAGATGGGATCAGCACGCTGAGTTAGACGCAGAAGGGATCCGTCCGGGAGCGTTTAGATTAAACCTGGGGATCCAGAGACACAAGAGGTGAGCAATCAGGAAGCTTTCAACAGGAATCAGATTAAACCTTCTCGAGGGGAATTTCACGTGGGCTAGATTGGTACCAGAATATGGGGACCATCAGGCGCAGAAGAAATGGCTGCAGCTCCTTAAATCCCTCTCAGGTGGATGGGTTGATAGATCTCAGGTGCTCAGACAGCCAGCCACGCCCACCTGCAGTGCTCCAGAAGAAATAGAAAAACACTCCACTCAAGGGTTCTGACACTTCCTGCACAACACCAACATGGTCTTCCAGCCCAGCATGATCCAGTACACATTCTATGGCTGATGAGGGTCCAGTATGGCCTCCTTTGAATGCCTGGTCGGTACAGTCCTGGCTGGATGATGAAGTTTTCCTTAAACTTCTTTTGAGGAATTGTTTCCAACTTCAACCCACCTGCCTATCATTGAAATAATCATCTGCAACGGTGCAGACAGGAAGACTGGAGGAAAACAGTGGCATTTTTCTATCAAAATGATTCAAACATACTCAAACATCTATTCCACTGAAGAGCTTGGGCATATTGTGTTTTATTTACATTCTGCACACAAGGAATCTAAGTAAACAATTAAGCAGAGATGGCTAAAGTACTCACTTTCCGTACTTGAATAAAAGTACAGATACTTGTGTTAAAAAATACTCTGGTAAAAGTGGAAGTACTGATTAAACTTCTTTACTCAAGTAAAAGTAACAAAGTAGAGGCTTGTAAATTTACTTAAAGTATAAAAGTAAAAGTAGAAACCACTTTTTTCATGCCGTTGCCTACATTTTAAATGGATGTCTGCCAATAGGACTAGATCTCTGTTGTGTTCATTTTCAATCATCTCGTCGTCCATACTACTATGCTAACGCCACCGCCACCAAGCTGCAATGATTTGCCGCAAATGAATACCGCCAAATCTGTCGATTCATCTTTTAGTGGTGCGTCAAATGCAACGTAGATTCCCATGCAATTAGATTGAATTTGGTATTGATGACGTGAAAAATAATAATGGTAACTCCATTGAAATGATTCAAAACTAAAGTAACGAGCCAATTTTTAAAAATGTAAGGAGTAGAAAGTACAGATATTTGTGTAAAAATGTAAGGAGTAGAAAGTACAGATATTTGTGTAAAAATGTAAGGAGTAGAAAGTACAGATATTTGTGTAAAAATGTAGGGAGTAGAAGTAAAAAGTCGCCATAAAAATAAGTAGTAAAGTAAAGTAAAGTAAAAATCTACTTGAGTACAGTAACGAAGTATTTGTACTTCGTTACTTCCCATCTCTGCAATTAAGACTCTGCAGCTAGTAAATAAACGTACCATGACATGGTATCATGTGACCGTTTAAAGAAGTAGGTGCACAAACTGGTGCTAGTTTAGACTCATGTTTTCATTTGAAAGGGTGCTCTCAGGTAGCACAGATACGAAGGTCCCTTCCTCATCAAGATGAAGACAAATGCCAAATATTTTTTGGCAGGAGAACATTAAACGTTAATTAGAGTCGATATTTGTATGTCAACTTCATCTTATTTTTTTGATCAATGCTTTTTATCGTCCATTTAGGATTGGCCAAAAAAGATCTGATTCTACTAAATTGTCAGAGTCCATGGTCTTGATTGGATAGCTAAAAACTGGAAAACAAGGAGAGGAAGAACATTTTTTTTATTTGTAAAGGAATTAGAAAATGCACTACAAAGTGTTGGGTAATTAATGCCAGTTTTATGTTTTCTTTTCATTTGCACCATTTAGTTGACATATCAGCAGCATGTGGGTGTAGGCATGTGCCATTGTGTAAATTTATTTGAATGAATGCCTCCTTTCCAAAGGGTGAAGCTAGATTCTTCAGGCCGTTACTGAGTCATCAGCCCATCGCCATAAAGGAGTCTGGGACAAAAAAAGACAGCGATGTGTCAAATCATTAGTCATTTAAGGAGCTCTATGAGCTAGCATTGTTTATTTTCTTCAGAGCCTGAGCATATTTTCATTTGACTTTGAAATGGTTAAGAAAATGTCATAAGGCATTCAGTTTTCTTTGTTCTTTTGTGTTTAATAAATTAGCAGCTAATTACTGTGTGAAGAAGCCATCTCTATTCTGTTTTACGTTTGTCTTTGTTTTGTGTCTTTGTAAAAGCCTGATCAAAGAAATTATCTTGAATATATGCTGCTATATGTTTATATTTTTAACACTAACATAGATTTAAATTTGTGTCATAGCTACTGTTTTTTAGTTTGTCGTTAGGTACCAGATATTAATGTGCATGTGAGGATGTTCAAGTAATGAAGCCAGTTGTGATCAGCATTTGTTTTTGTATTTATTGAGACATTGAATGTTGAATTAATTTGCAATTATTCCATGTTGGGCTTCTTGGGCACAGTGAACAGTGCAGGTAGCAGAACAGGTAGCACTGCTGCTTTGCAGCAAGAAGTTCCGGGTTCGATTACAGGATAGGGTCTTTCTGCATGGAGTTTGCATGTTCTCCCTGAGCATGCGTGGTTTCTCTCCGGGTACTCCGACTTCCTCCCACAGTCCAAAAGCATGACTATTAGGTTAACTGGCTTCTCTAAATTCTCCTTAGGTGTGTGTGTGTGAATGGTTGATTATAATGTTTGTCTCTGTGTTGCCCTGTGATGGACTGGTGTATTCTGCCTCTCACCCATCAGCAGCCCTCGCCACCCTGCTTGGGATAAGCATGACAGAAAATGGATGGCTGGAATTATTCAGTGTAAGATGTTTTTACCAGTTTTTTTTTTTTTTTTTTTGTTGTCCTTTATAAAAGATCATTTTTTTCTGCACTTTTTAATGAGAAACACTGAAGCACTTATTTTCTATTTCTTTTATTAAACAGAGATGCACTGATATCAGTGTTGGTGTGGATTTCTGATCTCTGTTTTTTTTTTAAGCTTTACCTTACAATATATTTTTTCCCTCTTGGTTTTGATTGAAAAGAAAACAGCTTTTAATCTTTTTCCATCCTTCTTGCCTTGAGCAGATATATATATATATATATATATATATATATATATATTTTTTTTTTATTTTATTACTCTCAGAAGCAGCATAGTAATGTATGAGCAGATGCTTTAAATTAGGATTTTGCTTTCGTTTTTTGAAATGCCTCCAACTGATTTACATTAGAGATTAGCGTGGCTCGCTCTGCTAAAACTCCACCGGGTACATTGTTCATTTGCTTGAGAATTTACATCTGTTTAAAGTTAGATTTAAAGTTAGAGTTTCTAAAATGCTAAAAACAGTTATGGATTACAGCATATTCCCCAACGAACTGACTTTGATGGCTCATTCTTGCACTCTCTTACTTCCAGCCTGAATAAACTCCTCAAACTCCATAATTATATTCCTTTTAAAATTATCTTCTTAACTTTATTCTCAGAAAAACACACTGATATTGAAAAACTTGTTTCCATCAATGTTTTTTTAATGTGCATTCGGAAATGTGGCATTACAAGAACTCAGGGGAAATGGAAAAGCTGGACTAAATTTTCCAAAGCTTTTAGGCTTGCTTTTGATGGGTTTTGACTTTTTCAGAAACAAGTAAATTGTCTAAAAAGGAGACAAAAACATATTTGTTGAGTAAATTCTTCCATATGCCACACTAACCTCACATGACAATCAGCTGTTTCCACTGCCAGCTTCCTAATTGCAAGAATTAGAATCTCACTTCTCTCTCTATGTCTCTGGAAGGAATATATCACCACTTATGACATGATAAATTAAGTACAGCTTGTCCTAATGGAACACATTAATTAAAACCTCACTCCATTACTGATCCATACATGCTAGTTTGCTGCTTCTACTTCCTATTAT
Organism: Cyprinodon diabolis; assembly: GCA_030533445.1. Taxonomy (NCBI): domain Eukaryota; kingdom Metazoa; phylum Chordata; class Actinopteri; order Cyprinodontiformes; family Cyprinodontidae; genus Cyprinodon; species Cyprinodon diabolis. The sequence continues at coordinate 34,984,280 of CM060068.1, forward strand.
AGCCAAGTGAGACATCATTGTATGACCAAATTGCATTGGTTAATTTGCCCCAAACCATTTGGAAAATGGTTGTTGGTATTGTAAAGTAACTATGAGCTTATGTCGTTTTGCCTGCAGAGAACAAATTGAGACAAAGAAAAAAACATGACATAATGGTATTTTAGATGAATATCAGATCAGCTTCATTTATATATTGGATACATTTATTCAGAACTGCAGATAATGTCAGCTTAAATGTATAGGGGAGGATTTTTTTTTTTTTTTTTTGAGTGGATCATCAAAATAAGTGGTCCTCCTTACTGTCAATCATTCTGGTGATATGTTTCTGTAAGGCCGGTGGTGAATCTGGCATAGTGGAAAACGTGCAAATCTTTTTTTTGGGAAGTAAGCTTTTATGAGCGATGCAAACAGCAACTTTTAAACAGAGCGTGCATAAGGAAAAATGGGCTGGTGCACGCTCACATGCCTTTACTGGGCCTTCCCTCTCGGGAGCGGGTATAGGGTTCCTGTACCCGCTCCTGTAATCCTCCACTATACCTTTAAGTGAGGGCAACCTCTTTAATACCTGTTTCTAACAAGAATAACCTCACCTGCCCTGGTGCTATGATTTTAAACACTGCCTTTTAACATAGAGATTTAATTATCCTGCTTTCAGAATGTAGGTAGCTTATTTTTATTTGCCTCAAGGCCAGAATGTGTTGAAGGGAAGATTTTTGGGTGGAGTGCACAACAAGCACAAATATCTCCATCAGGGCTCAGTTGTTAACAGATAAATTTTCTTCACTTGCGTGAAACAACTTGTGCACCTTTACTGTTCCTTTAAAATTACACTACAACCCCTGTTTGTGATGTTGCTGCGGTTATGAACAAAGCTGAAGATATGATATTTCTATGAAGACCAGCTTTAACATGAATATAACTTTTGTGTGACCATTTTTATATAATCTTTTTGTTACTGTAAACACAATAATTTCTCCATTTTGGGACAATAAAGGGATTTTGTATTCTATTGTAATATATTGTATTGTATTGTTTTCTATTCTATTCTTTTCTATTGTAATGCAATGTATTGTATTCCATTCTTTTCTATTCAATGCATATATGGTTAACATATTATATGATATATTTATGTGAATAATTTCTTGTTTATCATTTTTAAACTGCTTGGTTAATAATTAGCAACTAGTATTATTTAGCAGTTATTTCAGCTACCTGTAAATAAACAGCTGTGAAGCAGGCTTATGAAGCATTTTCCAAAAAAGGTAAACAGTAAATATTTTACCCTCAACATCAATGCTAAAAGAAAAAATCTGTCCTTTTTAATGTATTATGTCAGCTTGACCCATAGGTGAGTGCCTGCATTAGGCATTAATCACAAATGGCAGAGTTTAAACACTTCTGATAGAGTAGAGATCACAAAGTACACAGCTCTAAAGGCTAGACAATTGTTTAAGAGTGAAGGCATATCTTTTGGAGTTTGTGCACAGAGTAAACCAGTGTCCGCTTGGTGGTGTCTTAGCAACAGCCAACAGGAGGTAAAACTGCGCGTGGTGGGGGAGTGGGATCAGTGGTAAAAGTGAAGATGATGACAGACGTAGTAAAGAAACATGAATGGGTAATGCAGAACCGTTACAGGATAACAGGTAAGAGAAAATAATGTATCTGGGTTTTGGGGGTTAAAGTTTTTCTCTTTTTTAATGGAAGCAATTAGAAGTTTAGTTTTTAAACTAAACTAAACTACTAAAAACTATTAGTAGTTTTTAAACATTTAATTTCAGTTTCTATTATTAATTGTGATTGTTGTTTTTATCTTGGTTAAACTTGGTTATCTTGATCGGTGTTAATCAATTTCTTTATGAGTCAAGCTAAATCCCTTGTGGTATTGAATTATTTATCAAAGAGTACTTTAAATAAACATAAAAAAACAGCTGTGACAAAATGCATCTGTAAATTCCGGAGACATAGCAAAAAATGGACAAGGAAAGAATTAAGAACAATTAATAACAGCGGAAACAAAATAAAAGCAGAACTAAAATAATCTCTAAATTGAAAGTTCTGCCTAAGACCATTTAATAGTGTTACACTGTTAGAATAATTTTAAAAGTGGACAGGAAAGGGACATGTCTGATCCGGATATGGAGGAGCAGCAAATCCTTTAAAGCTCTATCCAGTCTGAGCTTTTTATTAGACCTTGATTGCAGAGTACAGTTGATGCAGCTCAGAGAGGTTAGACGGAGCTAGACCATGCAAACTTTTAAGAAGAATTAAAAAAAAGTCTTAAGGTGAACTCCAAAATGGACAGTAAGGCAGTGGAAAGAGGCCAGGTTTGGGGGGATTTGTTCTTTCCTACCAACTCCAGTTAGAATTACACATGTTAGATTTTTCTTTTTATATTTTATTTTAATTTCAGTTTCTGTTCAGCCCTTGCAGATGTGGGTCACCAGATGAGTAACTGAACCTATCTCATGTTTAATGCAGTTTTTGTAATATGAGCAAGAACCTGAAAAGAAAGGACCAGTGCTGACCCAGTGACTCAGTTACTCCTGTTGCTGTCTAACATTAATATTCTATAGTCAACCTGTGCCAAGATCCACCCCACAATTAAACAGAGTACAAAGACCCCAAAATATATTGCAAAGTATTTGATAGAATTTTTTCTATAACAAAAAATCTTAATGTTTAAGATTAATAAAAGTTTTACTTTTTTTTATCTTTATTACAAGAGCTTTAGAAATACAATTGTCATAGCTTAACATTATTTTTTTTTCTCTAGAAGGTCAAGCAAAAGCCAACCAATAGAGAAAAGTTCTAGATGCTGATCTAGGTTTTGTTAATTGACGTTATTTTATTTTAAACTTCTTTGTGTCAAAGTTACTCTCTGCTACTGTCAGTTTACTTTACTTTTACTATACTATACTATACTATACTATACTATACTATACTATACTATACTATACTGGACCACCCTCTAGGCATTACATTTTGTAGCAGCTAGACTATGCCTACCAGTGATCTGTTAAACACATAAAAAATGAACATGAACATCACAGTCTTGGACAGATATCCATATATTATTATGTATTATATGCTACAAAATGTTCATGACTTCTATGTAAACACAGCAATGACGTAATAATGTTATGAATTTATTTTGTACTTCGTAATTTAGACAAACTGCTACTGTACTAATGGCAGAACCAGCACAAGTATAGGTTCCAGAACCAGCTAAGGGTCAGTCCACACTAGTCTCACTGTACCAACGGGAAATTAAATGAATACAGTCATATATTCTTGATATATAATTTAGGATAGAGTATATTTTCCTAAAGCCCTTACTAGCAAACATATTGACACATTTTCACATGTATGCTGTCTTCATTAAAGGTAGAGGCCAATCTTCTTTTGGCTTAGAATTCTGGGGGATTATCTTATCCATTGATTGTCCTAAATTCCAGTCTTTGTGACAGGCTCACCTAACTCCAACACACAATCTCTTGCTGTGCATGCACACTTCTAATTAGCTTCTGTTAAATCCAGAATAGATTTTAAAATCCTCCTCCTCACATGTAAAGTCTTGAGATATGGTTGTTCCTTTTGTTCCTAACAGAGCACTTCGCTCTCAATCTGCAGGTTTACTAGTGGTTTCTAGAATTTCTAAAAGTAGAATGGGATACAGATCTTGTAGTTTTCAAGCTCCTCTCCTGTGGAACCAACTACCAGTTTAAGTTTTTGAAGCAGACACCCTGTCTACTTTTAAGGCTAGGCTTAAAACTTTCCTTTTTGATAAAGCTTATAGTTAGGGTGGTTTAGGTTATCCTGAGCTATCTCTATAGTTATACTGCTATATGCATGGACTGCTGGAAGACATAGGGACTCTTTTTCATCATTCTTTTTCATTCTATCTCTATTCTCACATTCTGTAGAATGTGTTAGTTCAGTTTCTATCATTATGCTCTCTTTGCTTTTTCTCATAATAGTTTCATCTGGTCTGTTACTGTTTGGCTCTGACTCCATCCTGGAGAGAAATATCGACCGTGCTGCTGCCATCAACACCTTTGTTGATGTTGGAGCTTGGCCTTTTTTCAGTGTAGTCCTGGTTAGTTTACAGTTACTAACTGGATTTGCTCACTTTCGTCTTCTGACATGGGAACTGGCCTCGTCTGCAATGCTGTGTGTTTCCTTGATGGGGGCCACCTGTGTAGCTGCTTTACAGTTGCCTTTTGTATCTCTGCTTCTTTCTGCATGTCTGATTCTGTCTCCTTGAACCCCAGTCGGCCTGGGCAGATGGCCACTCACACAGAGCCTGGCTCTGCTGGAGGTTTCTTCCTGTTAAAAGGGAGTTTTTCCTCTGCACTGTCGCTACAAGCATGCTTGGTGTGAGGGATTGCTTTCGAGTCAATGAGTCGATGCAATCTTTTGGTTTTCCTTAGATAGAAAACTTTGAATAAGTTTGACTGTATGATCTGGTTGAATTATAAACTGCCTACAGAATCAGAATCAGACATACTTTAATAATCCCAGAGGGAAATTACAGTGAGATGACATGTGTTGTGAATTGGCGATATATTAAAAAAATGAATTGAATTGAATTAAATTAAATTGCTGGCAGAGATGGTAAACAGGGGCAGCCAAATGGGTGGCTTTGGGTGGACAAAGCCATCCCTGACCAGCGCATCCTATTTTCTAATAAAAGCAGAAAACAAGAATTTGGGGGTACTCATAAAGTATATGTTTATCATTGGTGAAAAATAAATGGTGATGTCAGAAGAAAAGTACTGCATCCGGATGCCAACAATGCTTGCATCTTAATACACAGGACTTACAGTATTTCAAGGACAAGACTGGAATTCATGTTACAGTAATAGTGTTTCATGTTCTTACATTTAGACAAATATAGCATGTTTTTTTCAATGACATACAGGAAAAATGGAAAACGTTTAGGGAAAGTTTAAGTATGGAATCATATCAGAAACATTTTCCTATCCTTTGTAGGTAGAAATATTCGTATGGGTTTTATTATAAGACTGGCATCTTTGTCTACTTCTCTAGTTCACTTGGCTCACATCATGAATAAAATATCAAAGGAAAATCTAAACTTGACACCAAGGGGAAGCTGAGAAGTTGTGCTGACATTCAGACCCTACTTGCCTCTTTAGATTCTTTTTCTTGTCTATCATGGCTTTAAAAATAAGCAGAACATTGTTTTTTTTGTGTTTGACTCAAAACCTTTTCTTGAGCTGTCTTCTACCCGAAGCATTCCAAGAATACACGGTTTAAAAAGAAAAACCCACCCTGTCTTCATATACAAGTTGTGAAGTATAACCAAGTTTTATATTACTCTAAATCTAAAATCAGGTACACAGAACCCAAGGAAAGAATAAGAAATGTTGAATGCAAATGGCTTTAAAATATAATAAGCAAATGTTTTGTTTGCTTGACTTTCTGTTTATTAGTGCCCTATTAACTGTTGGTAAACTAAACCCCCTGTCATATTACAATCCTCTTAGTGTTGGGATCCAGAGGCTTGCCCTCCAGAGGGCACTGAGGATCCCTTCCTGTTTGTATGTTTTTTCTGTTAGGAGCTGGTGTACTGTTGGGATCTGGAGATCTGCCACCTGTCTCCAGCAGAGAGCGCTGTGGGTCTCCTGAGCTGGAGCCTTCCTACACACCTGAGGATCATCAGCCCATCAGGAGACCTCCTACATAAGCAGCAGCCAGACCTGTCTTCAGCACCGGAGTGTTGACCAGTTTTGGTTAGCGGAACCTGAGCCACAACTTGTTATTAGAAACTCTGTCTGCTCTAGTGAGCAACCTTACTCTAACCAGTCTCTATCCTCTCTGCTCACAGGAAAACCCAACTGAACTCAGTAGCTCTGGAGGAGCTCACGTTTGGAAACCTGCCTGCCTGCCTTAGAAACCCAAACCTGAAGATCTTCAGTCTGGATCTCCCAGCTAGTTCTCAGAGGAGAACTAGGAGAACATCTCAAGGTCTGAATGTCGCTAGCCTGAAGCTAAGCTCTGTCGCCACTGAACTCACTCTGCTGGAACCACAATCTCTGGACCCAACCGGTTCCCTCTCTCCATCGAACAGTCTGAACCTCATCAGGTATAAACCAAGACCTAAAACTCACCCAAGTCACCGTAGCTACCTGGCTAACCAAACTATCCCTCTCTGTAGATTACTCAGTGAAATCAAGTCTCGGACCTGTACCAGAACCTACTCCTGTTTACTCTGTGTAGAACCTTTTAATAAACTGCTTAACTTTCCCTCTGTTTCCGTGTGGTGTTCTGCATGTGGGTTTAATCACTGAGACCCTTCATGACACTTAGAATACTGAGAAAAAGTTCACCACAAGTAAATGTCTAAATGTAATTGCTTCCTTTTTAATAGGAGTATTTACTGATCTTCCCTCAGATGCAGCGGGTTTGGATGATTGACAAACAAAAGAAAGTAATTGACATTCATACACCAAGCAAGTGAAGAGAATAAAAATTATCTCTTCATCTAGGTATCTGTTTTTTAGGTAGATTTTATAGGGCTGCAGGTGAGAACCTGGTCCTAAAATAGAGGTTAGTAGCAAGAGAAATAGCAGCCACAAAGTTTAGAGTAAGTTTAGAACAGAAAAGTGTCAGAAACCTCAGTTTATTGGATGTAAAACTGCATAGCTACATACAAGTCAACATGTCCATAGGTCGTAATGTTATGCCTGACTAATGTATATAATGATATTTGGTGATATTTGACCAAAACACTGTATTTTCTCTTCCACAATGATCCAGCAGTCATCTAACTCAATTATGTAGGATTCGCATCAAGATGCCAAATAAAATGATCTAAGTGCAATGATAGTCCCTGTCTTGTTTTATAACTATTCATCTGTTTATTTATGTTCTATTTATAGATACTGAAAACCAAGACTGAAAAAGTAAGGATTCATCCATTCAAGATGTTTTTGGGAACACCTCCTGAGAGTAGTTCAACCTCTCCTGTCCAAGAAAACATTCTAGACCCTAGAAGTTCGGATTCTGGATCAGATTACACTTTATCTTTTCTTTCACATAACATGCTTCCCTGCTGGGCAACTCAGGCTCAGAATGACCTCATCCAGGCAGTGGAAGATTTACGTCAGATACAGGTTCGTCATGCCAGTGAGATTGAAACAGTTAACCGGGGTGTAGAACGGGCGATTCTTGGAGTGCGTAGGGAGGAGAAGCGCCTGTTGGAGAGAGTCGAGCAGGACCATCGGGACACTCAGCAGCGTTTGGAGCAAATCCAGAGGGAAAATATAGCAGCCGCAAGGGTCAGCCAGTCTCTATTAGAGCAAAGGCTTGATAATCTGGTTCAGCTTCAACAACGACTCCAAACAGAAGGTCAGTCTGTTCAATCTGAAAATGGACCAATTCAAAACCCCTTACTAAAAGAGATTTTAGAGTTTCTACAACCCTGGGAAATCTCTGTTTCACTTAAGAGAGTGAACTTCAAACCAAGTTCCCAACCTAACGCAGTAACCTTTGGAGACATTCAAGTGCAGCAGCAAGATATGTGTCTGAATGTTGGAGGCTGTGGGCCAGATGGGAAGCTGTGTGCTCTACATTCACAGGAGATCCATTGTGAGGACACTCATCATCAAATTCACATAGGAGAAAAAAACATGCAAGGTCAGGGTTGGACATCACCAACAGGCAGGGTGATCAGAATGATTAACCTCTCAAACTGTAGTGATCTGCAAACAGAGGAACAAAAGCTCTCTTCTGCAAAAATACACCAATGGCTTCCTAAGTGTGAACAGTTTGAATGGGAAACATCCCAAGTTGATGATATGGGTACAAGTTCTCTGGCTGTCTCTTCTGCTCTTGAAAATAAGGACATCAAAGTAAAGAGCACAGTACACAGTATGACCATTGATGGTGATTATTTCTCACCCAGTAATCAGAAAAAGATGACTTCTTTGGCTGCCAGCAGAAAACCATCCCCTTCCCTTGAAAGAAAATGCGAGTCTGCTAAGGTGACTGGATACTCAAGTCAACGTAACATAGGTGGAGATAAAGGAAAAGGGAGTCATGACTCTAGTTGTAGACCTTGGCATCATGGTAGCTGTACACTTTCATCTCAGAAGATGACTTCAAAAGATTATTTTGTCAGCCAAAGCTGTCTAGATATTACTTCCAAAGCAAGAACTTACTCTCGTCAAAGCCAGTCTTCTGATGAACACTCTCAGGGGACGCTTGGTGACTCTGGTCGTGCACCATCTCCAGCAGATAGCCTTGACTCCAGCTATACCTTTATTGTTAGCCCATCACATGACTTCAGTTTGAGCAAAGGCTCTTTGAATAAAAGTTTTCATCTTTCCAAATCAGCAGTAGACCTAACACATAAGACAAGGCCATGGATTAGTACCGGTGCAAATAAGCAACGGTTGTCCAGAGTTAAGAGTGGCAACTATAACAACACTCTAAGCAGAGGATTCAGAGCCTTTGAAAGGGGTCAGATCCCTCAATATTCCAACTCTGCAGAACACGACATACTGCCACAGTCAAAGCAAACTCCCACAACAACTAGATTACAAGGAGTCCCTGTTGTTAGGTCACTGTCCATGTCATTCATAGATGGGTCCTGTCAAGAGCAAAAGAGAATTAGAGGGGAAGGTGAAGAGCATGCCCTCATGGAGTTGGAAGAGGAGGTTGATCCATCATTAACAGCTCTCAAGGCAAGTGGTGCTCATCTCATGGGGCAGTTTGGGAGACAGGGTTCTGGCCGATCTGACCTTACACTACCAAGTGGTATCCACGCCACACCACATGGGCAACTCTTTGTAGTTGACTGTGGAAATGCACGTGTCCAGGTTTGTATTCTTTCTAACATCTAAAGCCTACATATATCTTCTTTTTTAGATTAAACTAACTTAAATTTTTAAATAGGTGACTGATCCTCAGGGGAATGTTCTTCAGCAAGTGACTTCTCCAAACATCAGTGGCTCCTCCAAACGATGTCGAAACTACTTCGACATTGCTGTCAATAGCAAGGGTCTGATTGCCTTAAGCTGTGCTGCAGAAAGAGCTTTGCTTGTGTTCAGCTGCCATGGTCGTCTTCTTGAGATTTTTGGAGGATCAGGGTTAGGCTCTGCAAAAGATGAACTGGAAGCTCCAAGAGGGGTGACTGTAACCAGACTGGATGAATTTTTGGTTGCTGATATCAAAAAAGGCAATCTTATTGCCTTGAAGCTTGACCCTAAAAGTGGCTGCAGGCTTGAACGCACAGTAGTGACCGGATTCCACAGGCCTTACTTGGTAGCAGCCTGTTTGAGCTCAGGTATAGTAGCGGTGTCCGAAAGGGGCAATGAAACAGGACGTGTACCTTGCATCAAAGTTCTGGAGCCAGGTTGGAACACAGTGAGAGTTCTTGGTGTATGTGCTGGTATGGGACCGGTCCTTACATGTCCCTGGGGCATATGCATAGATAAAGAAAGCAATATCCTAGTTGCAGACTGGGGAGAAGAGCACAGAGTGGTATTGTACCCTGCTCAAGGCATCGGCTGGCCCATCATAAAGCAGGGCTTGAGTAGCCCCCGTGGTCTGACCCTGTTACCGGATGGGCAACTGGCAGTGTCTGATAGCATGCATCATTGCATCAAGATTTACAAGTATAAAGGGTCACATGTCTAAATATACTGTTGATCTTCTAGGAAAGTGTTGAGCAAACTCTGTGGTGATTAACTTAATCACATCTTAAAAGTGTATATTATGTGATAAATACAGTTCACATTACTGCTGCTATGAAATTCGGTTTGATTCATCTAGAAGGATGATCAGTATAATTAGCTGTTTACCATAATTAGAATAGTGCAATCTAGTGATGTTGGGCTCGAGTCAGTCTGCTCGACACAGTTTTGACCTTTTTGAAGCAGGTGTGGCATTAAGGAGTGTTTCGAGTGCGCTCCAGTCATGCAACTGCTGAGAGCGAGGCATCATTTCCCCATACTTTGTGCTGAGATTCACGATAATTTCGAATAATCTGTGTGTTTCAAAATTACTGAAGCTTTTTAACTGCATCAGAATTGCAGCTCAAACTGTCGTTTTTTTTCATTTACAATTTTAATCAAAGACGGTAAGAAATTTCACAGCTCACGATGTATGTTCTCTACTCGGACTCGTCTATCCGGAAGCCAAACAAATAGAAGGGGAATATGAAGCTCACTGGAGTGAAACGCTCTGCCTTGGCAATTTGTGCAATTTAGTGCTGAAAGCCGTAAAAAGAAAAGGGGACGAAGTATTTGGAAAAAAGACATGGCTGAGCAAACATGGCTACTACGGTCTGTCAATTTTACAGACAGAACGGCATTTCACTCATTGCATCCCTGCCACGCTGCTGTGTTCACAGAAGAATCCTTGTTTGCACATGCATACTAGGCGACAGGGGCGTGCACACATAGATGCTCTAGGAAGTTTGCCCTTTATCAACGAAAATGCCCTTTTGAAACTCGTTTCTTTCTAATATTATTATTAATATTATTAAGATTTTACTGAGGTCGCTTTTGAAATCTTTTGAAAACCTGAGCCATTAAAAACGACTGAAACAATGCCCCAAAATGAGCCTATCTCTCTTCCTTTGTCAGATGAACTCGCGCGGTCGCCCGCAGGGCATGCCAGATGCGCAGCATCATAGCAGTTCAGTAAGCTTCTTCAGATAGCAGGAACGGTCACTGACAGGCTGCTTCTCCCGTGCCCCATTAGCCAGGTAATATACAGATCAAGCAAAATCTTTTTGTTGTGCATTAAAATGTCTCATTCAGCAGCACCAAACAAGCATTTTTGCCGACTGGTCACCTGATAAACTAATTAGGCTAGATAAAGCTAGTCGGCTAGATAAAGCTAGATAAAGTTTTACACTGTAGCCCAAGTCAATGACAGATAACGTGCGGACGACCACATAGGCTACAAATAATTTCGGTAGTTTGCAATTGCAAATCTATTGTGTTAAGACAAACATTTTCTGTTGTATAGGTTTTGTTAGGCAACATAAATTAACACATTTTGGTCTCTTTATTGTCTTAATTGTATATTGATTTAGTAATTGCAGCACAATGCCAAGAAAGGAGAGGCTGAAAAGAGAACGAATAAAGGAGCTACAGCAGGCAGCTCCTTTATTCGTAAGTGGTTTGTACTATTATTTTGTACTATTATTTTGTAGGCTACCATAAGTCATATCCACGTGACAAGACTTCCAGTCATGTTGCCCTAATAGCCCATTATTTAAACTAATGTGGCATATTTGTTAAAGCTATTATTATTATTATTATTATTATTATTATTATTATTATTATTATCATTATTATTGTCATGATGGTTATTATTATTAAATTGTAGCCAGTCACAGCAGGGAAGCTCTATACCATCAACATCTACCAGGACAGGAGATGAGGAAGAGTTCAGGGAAGACACAGAGACAGAAAAAGACCAGGAGGAGGGAGACCACCAGGAGGAGGGAGACCACCAGGATGAGGGAGAACAGATGGATGAGGGAGAGCAGATGGGTGAGGGAAAACAGGGAGATGAACCAGATGAAAGAATAAGAAAGATGAGCAAGCGTACTACTTTAAAGTTGTACGCTTTATTCTGTTCTGTTGGTGGTGTGACTTTTTTCCATTGAAAACTCACGTTTAGAGAATGTTACAAATAAAAGTCAAATTTCATTCAACATGCATGTGTATTTTTTTTTATATAATTAAGTGTTCCACGTGCGCTAAAAAGTGCCCTCCCCCCCCTCCAGAGCACCTGCCCCCCAAAATGTCTGTGCACGCCTCTGCTAGGCGATTTGCCCACGACGGTCGGGACCTCACGACCTCACGATTCCTGATTGGGAGGTGGTTGTGAGAGGCTGAACCCCCTGTAAACTAAACGACTCACGGCGTACGGTCTGGCCGAAAGTCGGCTCGATCGAAAGATTCTCGCACGACTGGAAAATCGTCCTGAAAATCCCAGTTTTTATTTATTCACTCAGCACATCAACAGTTTGGCTCAAGATTATAGCTTAGATTAGGTTTGTTCAATTATAGTTCAAATATAGTAGTTCAATTATATCTATCTATCTATCTATCTATATATATATATATATATATATATATATATATCTATATATATATATATATATATATATATATCTATATATATCTATATATATATATATAGATATATATCTATATATAGATATATAAATGTATACACGCATATATATATATATTGTAACAATGAGCTGTTGTAACCTGTATATTGGCCAAAGTAGCAGTTAAACACAGCATCTGGTTTTCTACATTGGTTTCTTTTTGTTTTGGGTGAAGTGGATTTGTTTGGGTTTTGGTTCTTTGCTTGGCCACATCTTGTTTTCATTTTTGTAAGAAGGTAAATTGATTTCACTTTACAATATTTTGTTGTTTTTTTAACTCTTCATAAAACGGAAATTCATGGATTAAAGAGTTCAAATATTGTGAATTACACACCTTTGCTGTTTCACTCTCCAAGCAGGTGTGTACAGGACTTCACCATTGGGTAATTGAAGGGGGGAGGTGGATCTGATGTATGGTGTTTTCTATATTGAGTTTGAGTATTTGTTTAGGTTTAATTTTTTTTCCTGTATTTGTTGGTAAAAGTATTTCTTAATTAGCTGTTTGTTTAAACCAATTTTTTTTTCTTCTTGTTATTGTGAAGCTTAACATCCTTTTAAAAATGGTTTCTTCCAATTTAGTTCCTCCTCTATATAAGACACAGGTCTGCCATTGTTCTGGTGGTTGATGTGGTTTATATATTATATATATATATCAAGAAAAGAGTTGTCTTGTGTTGCAGTGAAATGTGTGTGAATGAGTGAGTAAAGTCAGAAAGGGACATGAAGGGAGAGCCAATGCAATAGATAAACTGCTACATTATTTAGTTAATGGTGTTTCTGCTGTAATACGATCATCCTCAAATGTCAGAACCACAGGAGGAAAGTGGCCAGGAGAATGTGGTGCGCCTGTGGGAACTACTGGTCAGAACTTTAAAATGCCTTAAACTATGAGAACTATCCATCCATCCATTTTCCGTCTAGCTTATCCCTACTGAGGGGTGCTGGTGCTTCCAGCCGGCAATGAGCGAGAGGCAGGGTACACCCTGGAAAGGTCGCAAGACTATCGCATGACAACAAAGACGCAAACAGAACAAACAACACTTCACACACCCACTCACACCTAAAAGGCTGGTTATACTCAATATCAAGTATTAACCTTATCCTGAATTATATGTAATGTTGATTTATTTTTTTATTCATTATAATGTCTGCTTTTTATTTGATTAGTAGCTTTTAAATTTAAATAGGTAAAAATTGGCATAATACTTTTTTTAAGATTACAACTATCAAATTGCAAATCTGAAATAAAAACAATAAGTCAAAACTACTTGGTTGAATAGGCTTGGTTGACTTTATTCTATTTGAATGTGAATTGTATAGTTACTTGTTTTATCTTTGCTTTTACAGTATTTTCCTTCCGTGTTATTCTTTACTTCATGTAAAACAGTTTGAATTGTGTTTGTAGTGATGTGTTATATAAATAAACATGCCTTGCCCAGATTAGATCTAGTCAATAGTGCATTCTGAATTTTACATCTTGTGTTTTTGCTATACTTTCATTCTATTTTTTGCACTGAAACCTCTCATTTTGGAAGAAAAGCTTATATTGTAAGAGTCTAGGCACTTTGGAAACTTTTACAGCCTTAATGTTTTTGCAACCTAAAACCAATAAAGAATTTCACCTAAAATAATCTCTTCATTGACTTTCTTTTTCTTATTGAGGCCTTTATTCCCTACCTTTTACAGATGAGTTTAGTTTATCTTTAAATGATCAGATCTCATCTCCAGAACCATGAAGAACTCATAAGTGTTAAAAGAAACACCTGAAATCCAAACAATAATAGAATGGGTAAAATATTATTTTTCTTTGGTAAAGGCTTTACAGCACAAATATACTTGAAATATGTTTTTTTCACCAGAATATTTACGAATTACTGTTCAATCTAAATTGTCATTAGATAAGAAAATCTTAATTATGTAAATTGGAAAAGTAAAGTTAAATCCTGCAGTAAACTCCGAATGATTCGTTTTTTTTTTTTTATAGTACATCCCACTAGACTCCCACTCATTTGTATCTGTTGCCAAGTGATGTGTATCATAAGGATTTAAAAAACACAGTGAATCTGAGAGAATCACACCATTAAGCAACCCCTCCCCACACCAAACGCCTCCTGGTTCCTTGCACAGCTGTTCATCGGTAGCTAAATAGTCTGTTACCATTACCTGTGGATGCCTTTTGAATGCATATCTGCTGCAAACTTAAAAAAAAAAATAAAATGTTTTTTTAAAAGGAGTCATTATTTTGTTCTTGTCAATCAATGTACCAACATTTGGTGACATAGAAAAGAGTTGCAAAAGAATCAGCACTATTATAAAAGTCAGATAAAGTATAATCACAGCATTAGGTAAATCCTTGGTTAGGATTATCAGAATACATCATCATGAATCGGCCGCATCCTCAGTTTCTGCTCTTTATTATGTTATTGAATTATTTCATTTAGGGGGACTTTGACCTCCTTATTTGATTCTTTCTAAGGGTCAGTTATCTATCTATCTATCTATCTATCTATCTATCTATCTATCTATCTATCTATCTATCTATCTATCTATCTATCTATCTATCTATCTATCTATCTATCTATCTATCTATCTATCTATCTATCTATCTATCTTTAAGATTTTCCTGTGTTTGTCTCTTTATAAGACTTGATGTTTTAGACCTTCTGACCGATTGTGTTTTAAATGATCATACATATTTTACTACTAGGCAAATATAATTTCAGATCCAATGCAAGAATATAAACAGGATGCCATTCAGAGGACATTTGGAGGGAGAAAAAGTCCCTTTTCTGTCTTTGATAAAGGTTCTGGTGCTGTATGAGATATAATTGTCTCCCCTCAGAGGTCTTCATCATTGAAGTTGTTTTTTTCTGCTTGCTATATTTTGCTATATTTGCTATATTTTCATTTCCCTTTGCATGTGTTCTGTATGTCAGCATCATTTATGTATTTGCAGCATTTTTG
Source organism: Cyprinodon diabolis (assembly GCA_030533445.1). Lineage (NCBI taxonomy): Eukaryota > Metazoa > Chordata > Actinopteri > Cyprinodontiformes > Cyprinodontidae > Cyprinodon > Cyprinodon diabolis. The sequence continues at coordinate 34,999,404 of CM060068.1, forward strand.
CACTCCTTCGTGACATCAATTATTATTCTTTGCAGCATTTTTCTTTAGAGGTGTTTTACTGTTGGTGTTTTTGTGTTAATCTGTTTGTTTTTGCGCTGTAGTACTCTTTGTAGCACAGCTGAAAAATAAAAAAGGAATACAGTCACTCAATCAGTCTTTCAATCAGGATTTTTGGACTTTAGTGATCCAAATTCTAAGTAACGTATTCACAAATAGAGAAATTATGGGACACCCTCCCAGAAATTGATGGTTCACTTAAAGTATTCAGAGAATAGATCCCTGATTAATCCAGAAGATTGCTTAAAAACTCCAAGAAATAGCTAAGTCACTGTGGGTGTCGCGTTTTCTTGACTTTGTTCTTCTCTTTCCATTTCGATTAGTAGGATATTTTCTTCATCCACGGATCAATAAAAATGACTGAGGTTTCCTTTGAATTGAAATGTATTTATTTTTCTTCATGTAAAGTAGATTTTCAATAAATCATAACAGCAGCCATAGTACACCGTGCTGCGTTAGCTTAACAACAACGGAAGTAAAGCACACACAAAAAAAACGTTCATTTCCTGTAGCGTCCTTTCACAATAAAGTGCTTGATATGACACAAATATATCACACACAAGTGGAGACGTTACATGGCCGCATAATGGCTAGGAAGAACAATAATAAAATAACCAAAAAATATATATATTCACATGAGAACACAACTTAACAGTGAGGTTAACATATTTCATTGTATGTAAACATTCATAATAAAGGCAAATCTGAGCTAAACTAGCATGGATAAATGGTTCCTCTCACACTTCTGAAACAGACTAACATAACAGCCACACATGGTGGCACATGGTGGTGGTAGTCTAATGATCTTGGCTGCTTTGTTGCTTTAGGACAGAAAAAAAAATTGCTGAATTAAAAACAAAAGAAAAATTGATAAAGGTGAGTTGTCTTAAACTCCACCACAAATGAGCCAAGGCTAAAACAACAGGTTAAATTTCAGGGGAGTTTACTTCTCACACAGATGCTAGTTGTTGGCTTGAATTGTTTTTTGTTTGCTGTTTTTTTTTTTTTATTACTTAAGTGTGGTTATGTGGTTCTAAGTCAAACAGTGTCTCAATGTTTTTCAGAATTTATTCAGGTTATGTTTATTTTTATGTGGCAGTGAAATATGTCGACACGCGTCCCTATGTCTGAATACATATTTATATCTGTACAACCTTAACTACAGCAGGGTCACTGCAGCCACATTTAGCTGCATAGAACACTAAATATGTGAGTTATTTAAAGTCTCCTACTCAACAGTTTAGTCCCTCTTGAAAAGCACCAAGCAATCTCTGCAGCAAAACAAATGGCTTAAAAAAACAGCATTTTGTTCCAAAATGCTTACAAATGTTTCAAAAATGATTCAGCTGGGTGGTTAGCATATACGTACGCAAACCTTTTTGAAATTAGTTCCATTTTATAGCAAAAACATATTTTGTCAATCTGGTTATTTGTAACTTCAGACTTTACTCAGTAACGCTCGGCTCCAGCTGAGTTTCAGCTGGTTGTGATATAAATGTATGTTTTTCTGTCATTGCCACTAGATGTTACTAAAGAGGCATATCCCCTAAAGTGAACTTTAGCTTTATGTGTAGATTGATATTTCCTGTCTGTTCTGGTTAAGCTGCATCTTCCTGCCCCCCCACCTCACCCCTTTTTTTCAGCTCCACCTATTTCCCTGTCAGGTGCTTCCTGGCTGATGATCTATCCTGTTTTTTCTATTGTTTAAAATTCCCCAGTCTCTCTGATTCCAGCCTCTGTTGTCTGTCCTGTCATCGAGCTTTCCTCTTCCTGGCTTTTCTCCCTTGATTTCTTCACCCATTTCTGTAGACAGCTTGTTATATTTATTTACAGTGCAGCAGTCGGTCCATGACTCAACACAGCAACGGAGACACTGGAAACGAGCTAGAAAATAATGATAGACAGGAAACAATGCAATTACTTTATATGACTACGTTGTGTAATCTGCCCTCAAATGACCCACTAACTTGCAATGTATACTTATCTCCATGACTTTTTCACATGTCACTGTGTATTAACAGACTTATTATTGAAGTAACATATTTCTCTGGGTGTTTGATTTGAAAGACCTACAAAAAAATGCTTATTGTGATTTGAAAATTACGCCTTTTTTATTACACATAAAAGTCTGAAAAGTTTGGCATGCATTTGCATTCAGAAGATGCAAAAAAAAAAGCTGAAATACATAAATCTGTGCAGCATGTCAATGAAAGCATTCATTCAGAGACTTATGGCTACTATGGAGGATATGCAGAGAGCCAGAGCTGACTTAATTGACATCCAATTTTCATGAAAAACACTTTTGTCATGGTTCCCTTTTATTTAGTTCCTTGTTTTTATCCAGAAAAAAATGGATGTTAGTAACAAACTGAGAAATATTATTGTCGGCAGAATGAACACTTTTAATTCATGTCACAATTTATATTTGATATAAGTGGAAACTTGAGCTATGAGGAGACTCTTTATGGTATCATGGATTATTTACTTTTTCCCCTAGATGCTTTTGAGAGCAAAAAGGCAATTTTAATATTTTGGTTGTCACCTAAGCAAAAGAATATGGAAAAATACAATATTAGATCAAACATATTAACATCGACAAAAATATGGTAATTGTGGCGGAAATGTCAAAGATGTTTATAAAACATGTTTGGGTAAACTTCAAAGTCAGCATCAAGAGAAACTAGTTCATCCAAGTACTAAAACACACAAACCTAAAGCTGGGTCTGTAAGGGTTACGTTCAAACAAAAGTACTCAGTTCTTAATATAAACTAATTAAAACAATTAACACTTCCAAATTTAAAAGCATGATGTCAGCAGACCTGCTCCTGAGGTCAAAAATCAGCTGTTCCCCTTCATCTGAAGGAAAAATAGGATTCTGTTAGGGGATAGCAAACAGAGACGAAACATAGCATTAGGGAGGACTGGAGGAAGCGATCTGTTCATAATAAGAGAGAAAGACATCTCAAATATGTATCCAACAAAGCTTCTGGGGTTTCGTTCTCCTCTCCAGTTGGTTTTGCAAGTTTATTCTGAAACACGTGAGCATGTCACACGCTGGGAAAGGGAAACAGCTCATCGATGACAGGACCAGACAGAAAGACCAGGTGGTAGACAGGTGAAATCCATTGTGTCTTTAAAACATTTAATTCCTGATATCAATATAATTACCCTGCAGCTATGTGTGCTCTAAATATTACTAAGATGTTTATTTTAGTTCAATTAAAAATGTAAAACTCATATCTCATGAAGATTCAGTAGACAAAGTTTTATACTTTAAGTGTTAATTTGATAACGTTTTATGATTATAGCTTGGAGTTAATTAATACACAGATTTAAGTCTTTCGAAATATGAATATTTCATAGGACCAATGAAAGAGGATTCTTAATAGAAACTTTTAAGCCTTTTGAAAAATATATCCATGATTGAACTCTATACGCACTCAATATTCATTTGGCCTCATTTTGCATGAAGTATTGTGGCAGAGAGCGGATCAGTCATTAGTTTTGCTTAAAAAATGGCTGTCTGATTTGCTGAGCTGTTGGATCAAGTTTTTCCTCTTTATCTTGATAATACCCCCTATCCTTTTAGGCATTTAGGTCAAGCCAGTGCCTGGCCATAAAACAGTGATTCAATGGTCATTAACGCAGCTATCAGTATTTTGGGCAGTGTTGGCAGGTACTGTACCAAGTCCTCCGGGAAAAGCAAATCAGCATCTCCATAAACCTTTTTAGCAAATGGAAGCCTATGCTGCTCTTAAAGCATTATGACAGAAGGCACAGTGGAACAAGTCCATCAGTAGACATGTCTCTCCAAATCAACAGAAACGATAGAAACTTCTAACTGAACCTACACTTATTATATCTTTACTCTCCTTCCAGAATCTTGATAATTTTGATCATCCAAAGCTGTTAATGTGACAAACTTTGAATAACAGTCTGACTTGTTTCTCTGTAACTTGGGGGAGATGCGTCTAAGTTTCTCTAGTTCATTGCTGGCCCGTGGATAAGTTTGTGTCCGGTAGTTCTTCATGCTCTGACTCCGGCCACAGTTCCTGTAAAACTTTCATAATTCTTTCAAGGATGCGATTCTCCCAGCATCAGAGATAATGCATGCTGATCTTCCCTTTATCTGTGACTTATACAGGTCTAGAGTCAGGAAATAGGCAGCTGACATCCCTACAGACCCAACACACCCTGAACATGATCTGTTCCAACTCCTACATATGTATGTTTTTCACCAATTATATTTATTCGATTTCCTTAATTTTATCACTAAATTGGTCAAAGAAGCTGACACAGACTTCTCTGCCGTTTTCATAGTATGTTTACATCCAACTATTTATTATAAAGAGTTGGATGCAATATTATGCAATAATAATGGAATAAAGAGCTCCTCTTCCATCCATTAAAGGCATTTCATCCCAGCGCTGCGTGTCCCAAGCCTGTAACCCCTCACATCCCCAACATGGACATTTCTCCCTGCTGCCCTCTGGAATCTGATGCAGGTCCAGCAGATTAGACTGCTGAATGTTATGTAAAATATATTATTAAAAAAAAAACACACACACACAAAAAAAAACCCTGAATGTTGGAACTGTAACTATACAGTCATATGTTTACATCACTTTTTTTTCATCACAATGTTTTCATCACTGCTGCTTACCTGCACTTTAAAAAATCAAATAATCTATGGAGAGCTCTACTTAATAAAATTTACTTTTTGTTTACACTTGTGTGTACAAAATAAAATCTGTCTAAATCTAATTTATTAGGCTTGCATACAGCATTGCATAACAGACCAATAATGGAGTTCTGTGGATAACATTCGTTGTGAAGGTTGTCAGTTATACTTGGACAGAAGATGGTTGCATGAAAGTGTAGGAATTAAAATGTATTTATTGGTATGAGATAGTTATTTTTTAACTTTTATAGAACTGAAATAATTTAATACCTGACTAAGCTTTTAATAAATGCTTTATTTTAGATGTTAATAAAGAGGTATATAGAGAACAATCACTAATGTGTGTGAAAATCCCCCCTCTATGGTATCATAACGGCTCAACAATATTTATATTTTCCTAGTTGGGCGCCATCTGCCCCCTGCCAGACTTTCATCTCTGCTTGATGCTACGACTTCAGAAGCTACCTATGACATTTAGTTTGAGGGCAGAACACAGATACAGTTCCTACAAAATAAATAAGCTGGTCACAAATAAAAGACTTTAAAGCACTGACAAAAATTTTAATTACAAATGTAATTAATGTTAAAAGTAAAAAAAAAAAGGATCAGAACAAAAATGTCTTCAAGCAACATAAAGATTAAGCAACAATCCTCCCACGTTCAAACCTAGAATTATTTATCTTACTGGGCTGTAGTCCTTCGATTTGCCTGTCTCAGCTCTGAATCAGAGGCTCACATAAGGGCAAGCTTTGGCAGGGATACTTTTATTGTATTTTTATTGTGAGGTGTGCAGCACTAATGAAGGATGCAGGCTAGGTCCAGAAAAATATAAACTTCTTTGAAGACAAATCAAGTCTAAAAGCTAAACCCTTTATAAATTAAGAGTTCTCAGTTTTGAAGGAGAAAATAAATTAAGTAAACTAAAAAGTCAAAGCGTTTTCAAGTAAAAATACAAAAACAGTTAGTCGTGACAGTTTGGAAATAAAAAAAAATCTTTACAATCAAGTTGGAAAAATGAGCAGGCTTTTTTTAACACAGCTTGGTATTTTCCAAATTCTGTGAAGAATGTAGAAAAATGTTTCATTCTCATCTTATCTCCTACTGTATCAGAATGCAATACGTTTAGATAAAAGTATCTGATTTACAAAATAACTTCACCTGAAATAATTGAATATAAAATTTCAACTATTGACCCCATACCTACAAAAACAAATTCCTATATGTTTATGAAAAAAGACCAAACTTTAATGGCCCACTGCCTGGTTAGAGCGGTGTCTCTCTCTTGTGTAAGGCTGCACTGGTGGGGCCCTCAAACTGTAGTTTGATGGCCTGTTTAAGATTAAGGTGTGGATTTGTAGTGACCATTAGATCATCTGTCAAGGCACTGCGAGGTGAGGAGGGGGTAAAACTGTAACAAGCAGGTGATAAAATATTCTGGGTTAGGGAATCCCAAGCTCCTGCTTGTGATGAGCTCTGTAGCCTGTATGGATAGTCCGAAGAAGGCATGTCTCTGTTCTTGGCAAGGAGGGGGCTGTCCTGGCTGGGCATTATACCAAGAGAAGCCATGACTGAGTTCCATTTACCACCTGAAGCCTTTTCTGCTTTAATCAAGTTTGAAGCTAGTTTATTTTTTTGGTCATTGTACTCAAGCCCAGAGGACAAACCTTTCGGAGGTGGTTCAAAGTTGTGTACCATAGCTGTAACTGTGCAAATAGTTGGAGGGATGCATTTTGGATGCCTTTGACTGCTTCCATGGAGGCTTCCCATGGCTGAGCTCCCTGGTGGAGGGAGGGTGGAGGGTCGGCTCCTGCTGCGTGGCAGGGAATGCTGTTGGATCTGCTGGATAAAACTGAGGCTGTCAGCTGGCACTGTCTGAACTGTAGCAAGTGAGTGGCAGGTAGATGAGGTCTGGGAGCTTTGTATGGAGTGGAATCGGTCCCCAGTGGAGCTAGGAGAAGATACTGAAGAGGAAGAGGTCGTGGCTGTCACTTCGTCTGCATTACTCTGGCCCATTCCAGATGAGGATATCTTGTTGGGCTTTAAAGGGGACACAGTACTAGAATTATGCAAATGCCCGATGTATGGCTTAGCTCCATAGCTCTCTAAGAGACTCACAACTGTAACATGTCTATTTTTTCCAGCCACTTTGACTGGACTGCGTCCATATTTATCTATATGGTTGGGATTTGCACCATTTTCTAGAAGCATTTTCACAATGTTAAAATGTCCTTCTTGAGCTGCAATGCTCAAAGGTGTTGCTCCCTGATGGCAAGCCAGGTCAATAATTACATTATTTGCTGCCAGGAGACGATGTCCTACTTGTTCATGTCCTGTCCAGGCCACAGAATGCAGTGGTGGTCTCCCCTCAGTGTCTTGCGCATTGGGGTTTGCCCCATGTTTTAAAAGTAAATCAACAATCTCTACACTACCCTGCCATGAAGCCACGTGAAGAGCTGTACGGCCCTCAGAATCTCGGGACTCGAGAGGCACACCTCCTTTTTCTATGACAAGAGTGGCCATGTGAAGGTGATGTTCAAGCACCAGGAGGTAGAGTAGAGGCCGGCCTTCTGCATCACGCACATCAGTATCAGCCCCCCTCTTCATTAGCAGCTCTGCAACATCAGTATGACCCTCTAGAAAAGCAGCACTTAAAGCTGAATGTCCATCATAAGCCCTGTGATCGATTGGAGAATGTCTGTCTAGTAGTAGTTTGACAGTGCTCAAGTGACCTTCTTGGGCAGCCAGTATAAGAGGGGTCCGTCCGTCAATGTCCATCTCTCCTACACGTGCCATGCTGCCTTGATCTGTCAAAGCAGCACACACAGCACGGTGTCCTTCACATGCAGCAGCATGCAGGGGGGTCCAGCCAAGGTCATCCTTGTGGTTCTCATCTAGCCCACGGTCCAGTAGGGCACGTACTACTTCCAAGCTGCCCCTTGCTGCGGCTAAGCAAAGTGCTGTCCTGCCTTCACAGTCAATGGCATCTACATCTGCTCCCCAGAAGAGCAGCCTGGACACGGTGTTCATATGACCCATTGCAGCAGCTGCCAACAAGGGTGTGACAGCAGCTGCAGCAGAAGTGCTTCCACCAGGGCCAGCAGATTCATCTACATCAGCACCAGCTTCCAACAAAAGCTCAACAACATCTTCATGACCTTCATAGGCTGCAAGAAGCAGTGGCGTCATTCCATCATTGTCTCTGTGGCCTGGATCTGCTCCACGTTCAAGTAACAAACTTGCTACGTCTCCATAACCTTTGATTGCTGCAGCTGTTGGAACACACAGCACAGCAACTGACAGTGCAGTTCGTCCATCTCCATCAGCTAAGTTAACATCTGCATTGTGGTTCAGTAATATTTCCACGGTTTCATGATGCCCCATGTAGGCAGCGGCAATAAGTGGTGTTCTTCCCTTATTGTCAGCTTTGTTAATGTGTGCCCCATATTCCAACAAGATGAGGACAATTTCCTCATGACCCCCCCATGCAGCAGCTCTTAGGGCTGTACGGCCCTCGCTGTCGCAGCCATTTACATCTGCTCCTGCATCCAGAAGTAAGCGGACAGCCTCACAGTGTCCACCCCAAGCTGCGGAACGCAGTGCTGTCCAACCTTCATTGTCAACATGCTCCATCATTGCCACTACAGTCTCTGTATTCTGCCGTTTAGTCCATTCTAATAAGACAGACAACACTTGACCCTGCCTGGAAGCCAAAGTCAGAGGAGTTTGACCATGATTATCGCTTATGAGTGGATCAGACTCATGGGCTAAGAGATATTTTGTCATATTTACTGACCCCTCATGAGCTGCTTTTGCAAGCAAGGTCTGTCCAGAAGATTCAAGCTGGTTTACACAGTCCCCCGTTTCTAGTAGCTTCTCCATAGAAGCCTCCATCTCTGGTGTGTGTAATATATCACCTTGCTCAATTTTGCAGTGCATTCCTAACCTGTCCTCCTTGTTGGAAAAACAGCTTGGTGAAAGAAGTCCACTTTTCATTAACAGCTGAGGGACTTCCTGACTAACTAGAGGAGGAAGCTGAGCTATGGATTTGGAGATGGTTTCCCTACAGTTGGGAGTGGGAGGAGGCAGGCCTGTCCACAACATCCAGAGTGCCAACAATGAGGGGTTTTCTTTATGGTGACCTGAGCAAACTAAGTGTGTAGCTAACTGACATGTGCCCTCAGGGTCCAATTGTGGTCCTTGTAGAGTCAAAGACATGGCAAGCATGCTGTGACCCTCAGTCCTGTCACAGAGGTACTTCTGTGTGCAATACTTTACATCGGTCAGCCACTCTGTAAAGCTAGCATGAAAAAGAAGTTTGGTGCTTTCAGGGCCATCAATCAAAAGGGGAGACAGAGTACGAAGTTTGCTTTGAAAGTCTTGGATGCTGAGTGTTGTGTCCTGGGTCCAGACTGCTGTGAATAGCTGCTGACTTGTGAGTGGACTTGGGGCAGCCAAAAGAACATTGAGGAGGGATCTGACATAGACAAAGAGGCCCCGAGGGAACAGTCTCTGGCAGAGCCAAAGGTAGAGTCCATTAAGAGTCCCAGGGATATCTCGAATCTCTCGCAGACCCACGAGCCCTGCGGTCACACCATCCAGCACACGCTCCAGAAAGAGAAAGCAGCCCCCACTCTTGATGTGAAGGAGATTGAGCATATCTGCGGTGTCAGGAGTGAGCTGACGGCGCAGTGCTGCTTCATCATCCAGACGACAGAGGATGTATTGCTGAACATCATGGACTATTTGTGGTTTCCGTAGATCATCCAAGCATAATCTGCGGAAGCCTAAAAAAAAAAAAAAAGAAAAGAAATTTGCTTTCTTTATAACTTGATTAATTGTTTTATTCAGCCCATTCATTAATTTTATATATATATGAATATTCACAACTCTGATATTAATAGTTATTTAAATTAAGGATTAGGGTTGCTGTGAAAAAGCATTTACAAATTATAGATTTATTCTACTTTTGTTTTGTATCACACAAGACATCCTTAAGGTATTAAGATGTCTGGAAAAACACGGAACAATGTTGTTCCTTACCAGGAGAGATTTACTTGCCCAAATTTCTCTAGTAGGGCTTAAAAAACTCATTTAATGTGTCACAAAAGAACCTAAGAAAACATCTAAAGCTTAGAGGGCTCGTCTTGCCTCAATTAAGGTCAATGCTCTTTATTCAACTGACCATAAACGTGGTATTATTAATGTGATGGTTTTGTCTTATTTCTGTCTTTGGGACCAGGGTAACCTACCATAATTGATGGACTAATCAAAATTGCTGAAGGAGACTTTCTAACCATTACTTTGTAGCCTTAAGGGTATAGTAGAGGATTTTTTTTTTTTTTTAATTTTTAAAAGTCCGGCCCTCTCCACTTAAAATTAAAATGCACATGCACAACCCTGTACCCGCTCCTGAGAGGAAACGCCTATTAAACACATGCAAGAGCATGAACGAGCCCATTTCTCCTCGTGCACAACCTGTTTTATAGTTGCTGTTTGCATCTCTCATACAAGCTTACTTTCTAAAGGAAAATTTGCAATTTTTCCACTATGCCAGACTCAGCACCGGTAAGTGAAAAAGGGGACGAGTTCGTAGAACGGCCATACGAAAACATTTCACCAGAATCATTGACAATTAGGAGGACCACTTATTTTGAAGATCCACCCAGAAAAAGAACATCCTCAACTATACCTTTAAGACATTGTCCTGTTCTAGCTATTTATGCTCAAAAGTTGACAAAATGTCCTCAGCAGCTATGTAAGACTGATCGTCAGCTTCAACAAATACTTGACTGTAGACTCTTAACTCTTTCAAAAAACATGAAATCAAAATATAAAATTATAAGTTGATTTTACTCTAGTTATCTTTGCTATCAAAAGCTGGATTTAAAATAATCACAAACACTAAGGTGGAAAAAAAGCAACAGCCAGAGAAATGCATGGAGACAAAACCTTATCACAGCTTTGTTTATGGTGACAGGATTCTGTTTCAGAAATATGCTGCAGCATGTAAGAGCCAATAATTTAACGTACGTCAGACTTAATAATTTTTATACATGGAACCTTGTGGAGGGAACACAAATATGTACATACTTGAGAACATCTTGCACACATCTTTATTATGGCGGCGGATGGAACAGACCAGCAGCAACCAGCTGGGCAGGAGATGCTGATTGGTAGCCAAGAGCTCTGCTATAGAGCCATTCTTTCCAGCTCTTTCACCAGGCATACAGTAAACATCAAGGGCATCTATCACAACCATCAGAGTGTGGGGAGGAGGAGGGAGGTCCAACAGAGGTTCCAGTACTGCCCTAAAAAAGATATATGATGACAACAAACAAAAGAAAGACAAGATAAATTACTTAAGATGGCATGGTATAAATAGCAGGAGCTGTGGGTGGTTGGGGGTGAGGAGGGTTGAGATTATGAGGTTTTTGTAGCATGCACAGTGGAGAATTGATTTTTAAAAAGAAGCAACATTTAAAATTGCATAAATCAATATAAGCTAGCTTTCTATTACCTCGGGCAATTTCCATTCAAGGGTGTCATATTTTTCCCTGAGTTCTCTTTGCATTCTGTTTTGTGCATTTGATTCTTTCCACCATAGCTCTGGTACTTTTAAAGTCATAATCAGTTTAAATAAATAACATGATTTTTTTCCTATGAACTGTAACTTCAAACATTGGAAAATGGTAATAAAAACTGTTAAAGAGTTACTTCTTTAACACATTTGCACAACATGAGCTAGCTGATATTGTTTACCTTGAACACTAGTTTGAGATTGTAATTTACACAAAGAACCGACCATATCATTGGCAGCAATTAAGCAGTGAAACCTCAAAGAGGTATAAAACAATTTAAAACTTGGCAAAATCCAAAAGAGAATGGGCCTTTAAGGAGCACAGTCAACACCCACACCCTGCCTTTAGGTAGAGGTGACTCAGGTTTGTGGAACTCTGGGGATTTTTTTTTTTTTATTCCGCCAATCTGTGCACGCTTGCACACATGCAGATCAATATATGAGCAGAGTAGATTCAGTCATTAATGCCTCTTCCTCTGGATTTCTCAATCCAAAACTTGAAGCACTTACTCAATTTTGAATATTAGAGACAAAGGAGCTGTTGTTTGGCAGATGAGCAGCAAGAGCGTAAATATAAAACCTTAAAATGATAATTTATATAAAGCAGGGGGAATGGAGAAGAAAACTGCTCATTTACTGTAGATCACCACTGAGCCCAAACAGATGCAACAGGTAACATAAAATAATACTATCTATGCTTTAGGCATATTATATTCCTGCTGCTCCAACAAAGCACAGAGGTGCCAGATATAAATCTCCTCCCTTGGAAAAAAAGAGATAAACAGTAGTTACTGGATTAGTGGCCTAACATGTCACATCCAATGATGCCCTTTTCAAAACTATCAGGCATAGATTTGTTTCAGCTAAGTGCACTATTCATTTCTCACATCTTTTATTCAAATAAAAGTGTCTTAAAAGCAGTATATTCATTGCTACTGTATGAAAGTACTAAATAAGAACGATCATTTTGTTACGTTCAAAAGGCAACAATCAGTACTTAAAGCAGGTCACTAGTCTGATTTAGACAGGTCACAAAGAGGCTAAGCTCAAACCATTTATTTTACAATAAGTACAGGGTGTGCGCTTCTGTCTGTTCAGTCTTATTAGTGTTAATGTCTATGTTCGAGAAGGACTACAAGGTCCAATAATCTTTAGTTATCAAAAGGGATTTTCTTTACAGCTGATTCAAAGACTACATAAAAGAAGTTTAAAAGAGTTTTACAAGATGTTCCATGTTTTACAAAAATCTAAAACAGCTAAATTAAAGAATATTTTAACACTGAAGACTGGAAATACCATATAATACAAGAAGAGGGAAACATTTTTATTCATATAAGGTTTGATCAAAACTGCTATCATGAATATAAGCAACTAACATTAAACAGGCTAATAACTGATGAAATCAAGGTCAGCAAACCCTGAGATGTGGCAATTCAACATCAAATAAATTAGTCATCAGTGGCTTTCTCTCAACATGCATAATGCATGTCCTGACAGCATCTGCATATGATGTCAACTTGTTCTTCCAAAGAAATGTTTTTATGACATTGCTTAATATTTGAATTTTGTGGAAAACACCTTATTTTTGAAGGTCTCCTTATTTAAAGTGTTGAAAGATCTTATCCTAGCCTTCGTGCTGTGAGAAACTTTAAGCCAACTGTGTTAAAATGAACTTGTGGCAAAACCGGTTTTGCTAACATCTAAAAGTTACTGTAAGACAAATCAGTTACATAATTAGGATTTTTTTTTTTCGATTCCCTGCCCGGAGTCTTTCTGCATGGATTTTGCATGTTCTCCCCGTGCATGCGTGGGTTCTCTCCTGCTTCCTCCCACAGCCCAAAAACCTGACTGTTAGGTTAATTGGCTTCTCTACATTCTCCTTAGGTGTGAGTGTGTTTGCATGGTTGTGTTTCTCTGTCTCTGTGTTGCCCTGCAACAGAATGGTGACCTGTCCAGGGTGTACCCCGCCTCTCGCCCATAGACTGCCAGAGATAGGCACCAGCTCCGCCATGACCCTGACAAGGTTTAACCTCGAGAAAATGAATGGATGGGTGGATAAAGGCAAATGCCATGGCTAGCATTACTAAACAAGGTGGCTGCATAAGTTTCTGTCTTTAAAAGGTAGACTACTAAGTTAAAGATTTCAAAAAAGATACCAACATTTCAGGATCAAACAAGTTTCACTACATAGTGGATAAAAGAGAACAACTAGCTGTACTGTATATCCTCTCAGTGTTTAAGTGAGATTAAGTGGCTGTTTCTCTTGAAACATCTACATATTTTAAAATCATGGTACTGATAGTGAAAATAGCTCAGCTTGCATCTTCTTTAGTACTAATCTTTGTAGAGAAGAATGTTTGTGTGTTATTCTGGCGAGGATGGATGGTGTAATTAAAAAGAACGGACTAGTTTATTTTCAATACAGACTCATTAAAAAAGGAAAACAAAGTTGCTAACTTTTTGTAGCAACTAGCTCTGCTGTGGTGGCTCATTTAATTTAGAAGCAGCTAAATATTCATATCTTACAACAATGAATAGCTTGATGGAATAAAACAGTTTTTCCTTTTATGATATATATATATATATATATATATATATATATATATATATATATATATATATATATACATATATATATATATGTTTATATATTCATGACTTAGTAAAGTCATTAATTTTGTGACTGTAGACTTTACTTGAACATTTACACTGATGACACTGGACTGATATTTTTTCCAAAATCTAAGCTAAAGGCACGTTTTATTATTATTTGCATTATTTTCTTTAAAAGGGCTGTTTTTTTTCCCCCGTTACATTTAAACCTGACGATAATGATATCTTGATTCTAAAAGTATGGCACTAATCTTGCCCAGGTACAGCTCGTGAAATTAAAATCAGCTGTCCAAAACACGTTTTAAATTACAGTAAATAGAGGTGCAGTTATAGCCTGACGTAGTCCTACTCAATTCTAGTCAGAATATGAGTCTGATGCTGCTCCATAGAGCTGTGATTATGGGGCGTGTTTTGAACGAACCAGGAAAAAAAATGTCTCTGCACTCAATTGGACAGACCTACAACCAATAAGAGCAACGGAGTGCGTGACGTATGTTAAGCGACGCATAGTTGTTGACAACAAAAATCAAAGCGTGCAGTTGCACGCCTAGAATAAGAAGACAAGCCTTGATCGCGTTTGTTGTTATTCTGCGAGTATACTCGCGCTACTGTTGAGCAATGCCAGACCGAACTTCCCGACCTCAAACGTTGTGGGCGGGACTAAGTTCGGAATGGCACCCAGGCTAGTGCAGTTACACCTACATGGCCAAACACTGACTTGGGATGATTTTCCTCTGTTGATGAAGAACAGTATCATATAAAAACAACTATTTTGTTTTTAAACTAATGAAAGTGATAAAAGAAAAAAAATATATATATATATATAAACTGTTTTCTCACCCCTCGTGGGGTGGTATGTGTCATCCTCAAGCTCGGGTCCTCTACCAGAGGCCTGGGAGTTTGAGGGTTCTGCACAGATTTGTCTGCCTGGTCTTACAGTCTCGAGTGACTGCTCTATCCACTAGTAACTGGTGCTTGGCTCCTCTGGTGTTACTGCCTATTCCCTTCTGGGAAGGGTGCATGTATTGAGCCATGTGCCTATTCATATTAGCTGCTATGATGCCTGACAGGAGCTTCCATGTTGTACATAGGCAAGTTATTGGCCGGTAGTTGGATGGGGTTGTTCCCTTCTGGGGATACTTCATGATCAGGATTGTCCGTCCTTGGGTTATCCATTCTGGGTGGGTCCCATCCATCAGCAGTTGGTTCATTTGTGCTGTGAGGCGTGCATGAAGTGCGGTTAGTTTTTTCAGCCAGTAGGTGTGGATCATGTCAGGGCCTGGTGCTGTCCAGCTCTTCATACCTGCCGCTCTTTCTTGGACATCTGCCGTTGTAACGGTTACTGGTTCTTGTTCTGGGAGATTGCTGTGATCTGTTCTAAGATCTTCTAACCACTGAGCATTGGTGTTGTGGGATGCCTCCTTCTCCCATATGTTTCTCCAGTACTGCTCAGTCTCAGCCCTGGGTGGATCTGATCTTGAATTACCCTGCCACTGTGAGTACACTTTATACTATATATATATATAATATCCCATTTTTATTACACCCATACCTCTCATTATCATACACCCTAAATCTGATTAATGTGTTTTTAAAATTATTTGCTCACTATGACAGACTGATTTGAATTGTGAAAATTTGACTTGATAACCGAGTCCCTCGTAGCCAAGGCAACGACTTGAGGAGCTGCATGAACAGTTTAAATGGGATGTAGTATGGAGTGACACTGACGGCTGACATACTCATTAATAATATTATTAAAGCATGTGTTTTCAAAAGTGTTGTACATCATTTTCTGTAGATCAGCCTTATTCTAACAGACATTGCACTTTGGCTTGTCAAATATTGTTCATTGGTGTTCCTAATTTCTTTAAATATCAAGGAATACATTTCACAAGAGGCAAATTAACACAGAATTTGAGACACCCTTGGTGTTTGAGTCATCCGAATGGCTCTAACAGGACCAGCTTTTTATTATTGGCTATATCCTGCAATTAAAAGTAGATTTCTAAATCCCATACAACCACATCTAAGTGCCGACAAGCTTATCAAGATGCTGTGCTTTTTAGTCATCTGAATAAAACAACACTCCCCGACCGAGCACACACTCACAGACACACACGCAAACACGCACACCAACAGAGCAGGAAGTGCAATTAACCTTTTATAGCCGCTAATGTTATTCCACCTCATTCAGGTTAGTCGGTGCTTGACAGACTTCAGTGGGTGAACTTTGAAGCTGTGATATAATGGGCCTTATTGAAGGGGCGCGTGTCAGTGTGACAACTGCAGTAATTAAAGGGCAGAGTTGGTGACAAATACACTTCGAAGGCAGGATGTAAATCACTTCAGGCTTGTTCAAACCCTTGATAAACTGAATGCCTGAGCTCTGTAGGTACTGTTTTTAAACTATAATTAGAATAAGATCAAAATTGGCGAGGGGGCTTAAACTGTAACACCACCAGCACAAGAAAGTCACTGTTATCCCAATCTTTTTTCGTTGCCACCTATTTTTTATATATATATATATATATATATATATATATGACATGCCAAATTTAAAGTTTTTGTTCCTAAAAGATTGAAGGTTTTATAAGATAGAAATGAAACATTAATAATTTCTAACATGAAAAGCAAAGTGGGTCAAAGATCTAATTGCATTTATGAGCTTTTAGCATTATTTCCATTGGTCCTTCATTTATCTGCATATCTAGAACTGACAAGAGTTAAAAATGACCTTTATTTCTACAAGTACAGATTACAGCAGCTCTTTACCACCCTATTTTTTTATCCTTTTCATTGTTTCAAGTTTTCTTTTTAAGTCTGAGGCTACAAGCTTTGCGTGTTTTTACTGCTTTTTTTCTGCAAATGTTCTAAGACCGAATTAGTGGCTCAGCTTCAAACAGGAAGGCAACCTAAACAGGCCGTTTCCATTCATACTTAATGTCTGTTGATCATCTATAATCCTACTGGAACAGTGGAACTTTGGGTTATAAATTGAAGCCATTTTGAATAGTTTAAGAGTCGTAGTATCATTCCAAAGCACTATAAAGTTTATAGATCTGTTAGGATTTCTTTTTGAAAAGCAGATATGTCGAGTTTTGGCTTTTTTATGACTGAACAGTTAGCCTACGTGACTTTTATAAGTCGTTCATGCCTTTAAGGCTGTTTCTGAAATGGTTGACAGTAAAAATAGACATCCTGCTGCTTGTAGGGGGCTGATTTTGTTTCACACAAAGAGGCGAACTCATTGAACTTGAGGTCTGCATCATTTAACGCTGAGGGAGCTGCATCACAGCAAACAACCTGAGCCGTGTTAATGACCTGCTGGGTGCAGAGAGCTTCCTGCCGCTTTAGGACACATGTCCCATGTCGTGTTTTCTTGCTTGCAGCAAATGCAAGGCTCACATATCATCAGCATATTGATGGCAGGCTTTAAAGGATGCACGTTTTTTTTAAAATTTGTTGTTGTTTTTTTTGCCAGAAGCAACTTTCTGTGGGTTCCAAACAAAAACCAGCTGCTGGCTGCAAGCCAGTCTGTGGGGAATGTGGAATCCAGTGCGGTCCTTAACACCAGAGGAGAGCAAACACGAGCAGGAGCATGAAAGGGCTCGGACTCAGCGTAGAACAAACACATCAGGAGAGAGCTGAAAAGTCCCGGCGAGGAGGGTGACCTCGCTGACTGGTGCTGTGATGGTCACTAGGGTAGGGGAGGCATTTTTCACCTCTTTGTTCTCCCCCCTACCCCCCCTCTCCTCCCTGGAAGGATGTTGTGTCGTAAATAAAACTGTAGCAATCATTCACACTGGAGGGCCATTGTGGACTGCAGTGAATGGGCTGCATTATAGGACATGAAATAAATATAAGTTGAGGAAGGAATGGCTGCTGCGCTTTGTTTTTTTCCTGCCACTACCCTGGCTTCTAATGCCTACAGCCAAAAGATTTCACATTAACATGCTGTGAGACTGCAGGCAATTAAAACAATCAAAGATTCAGCTCTTTTTAGAGGAGAGAAATATAACTTGGAAATGTAATCAGGGTTTTTGTATTGGCCGTGCAAGCGGAAGCTGGTGCTGTGTATTTTACATAAAAAAGGAGGAAAAACTGCTCCTTTTATCCTAAAAAGGATTAACCCTAAATATATAGGGGAAGACATTAAGCAAGCAGTACAGGGCATAAGCTTAAAGCAACACTTTAAAGTATTTCTATCATGTTGTGTGGCAAACAGTGAAATACGTTAGGCAAAAAGGCCATTTTCTATGCAAAATGTTGCTTGATGAGTGTTAGTTTTAATTTTCTAAAGCGTTTCCAGTTTCCTTTCAAATTTGTCATTTAAATATATATAAATCAGAAGTTAACAGAAAAACGTCCAGCCAGCTCCCTTTTAACCGGAAGAAACCTCTAGCAGAAGGTTTCTTCCAGTTAAAAGAGAGTTTTTCCTCCCCACTGTCGCTAAAAGTTTGCTTGGTGTGAGGGACTGCAAAGAGTCGTTACAACCGCTAGTTTTCCTCTGACAAAAAAATTCTCTGTAAAGTGCCTTTAGATGACATATGTTGTGAATTGGCACTTGTTAATAAACTGAATTGAGTTGAATACTGTAATGTAAAGTAATTGACATGTTCTTGGTTTTTTACTGTAAGAATTGTGGGTTAAAGGTGTTAGTTTTCAACAAAACGAAACTTATGCATAAATTCCAAAATATTACATGAGAGTCTCATGTGAGCCTTTATGTTTGTGCAAAAACTGTTTTACTGCATAATGTAGTTTTTTAATGTGCCTATTTTACTGTAAACGTGTACGTTCAGTTCTCTGCTTGTTTTATTTGTGATGCACAGCCTTTAACATGTGTACCATCCCCCATGTCTATAATAAAGTGGTCATCTGTAAATAACCACCCCATAGTAACAGAATCAGACTAGCTGTTTGAATCCTCCTCTAGGACCATCTAATCAGTATCTGTACTAAAAGGAAGACGCTATTACTTTTAGCTACTGCTGGCAATTATTAACAGCTTATAAACTATTCTACTACTCTTTTTGGAAATATCCTAATTTTTGAGACTAAAATTAATCCAGTTCGAACAGGCAGCACTTGGCATGTTTTTATTTTATTAGCCCTTTTAACCTTTATTGCAAAAAAAAGCTGAATACCTTCCAAATACTGAGGTTCTCCTAGAAAAAGCGGCAGAGACAACATTCTGACTGTAGCCATAAAATGTAATGACATCCAGGCGGAAAACATATGTTAGGTACAACAGGCTTAAGGTCATAGCAGTAGTCATATGAGTAACAAGAAACTTTAATGCATCTATTTAAAGGAGGAAAAAGGTTATTAAGAAAGTCTTTAAAATCTTAAATGAGAGCCTGCGTGGTTTAAGGGGGAGGAGGAGTTTTTGGTAAAAACATTGTGATGTTCAGATGGACCACCTACACAACAAAAACTGCTAAAACCTGCAGAGCGGGTTTCTATTCCCAGGCTGTTTTCACATATGCTTGAATCTGATAAGCCGTGCTTCTCAAGGACAGATGTTGGCTTTCATCAGCAGCTCCATCAAAATGAGGGTGATAACATAATTTATGCTCTGTTGGGCTGGAAGCGAGCCACGCACATGCTGCTGCATGCTATGCTCCTGTTTCAGGACTGTTGCAGCACCTTCAAGCAGCTTACCTGTCCCTTTCATTTCACAGGTAGGGGAGATTTATCACAAGCTGGGGGTTCAAGCGTTACTTTCTATCTATTGTTTAAATGACATTAAAGTGGTACAAACCTCTTGAAGGTGTCTTCAGGGTCTTTTTGACAGTTTAGAGGCTCCAGAGCCGATGACACAGATGGCTTTTTGAGGATCTCCTCATATCCAGGAGGGAGAAGAGGGGAAGCCCTCAGCTGCTCCACCAAGCCAAGGACGAACCTCCACAGCAACGTGCTCCTTTGGTCCTCCCTGAGGCAGAAGTGGAAAGCAAGGCAGCGCTGTGACAGCCCTGCAGCCAGGCCCGTCTGTGAGATGGGCCACACCAATTCAGTGCACAGGGCGGTCTTACCAGCACCGGGGCCCCCTGTCACCAGCAGCCCCGGTGCTTGGCCGGAGATGGAGCGGGCATCCAGGCAGCGCCTCAGCTTCTCAAGGGCCCATTCCCGGCAGTAGAAACGCCGGCCCCGGAGCAAGCTGGCGCTGCACCCATGTGCCATGCTGCTCATTGGCCCCTGGGGTTCTGACATCCAGGAGAGTTGGGGCTCTCTACTTCATACTTCATGCTGCTTCAACATTTTTACTCTTGATTTCCAGGAAGGGCTGCAGCAGTATTTGGGTATCTGAGGTCTTCTATTGTTCCAGGTTTGTTACATCAGGTGAATTTTAATCTCTGGAAATCTTTCCTCTGGGTTTTGTTGTATAAAAATAGACAAAAAGCAATGCTCTGATTGATCTTCAGTTAAAACTCTTCTTTGTTTCAATTTTTTTCCTGCTGTTCAGCATGCGTCTCTAGTAGATCGAGGAGCTGCTCTGGGAGAAATCAGAAAGAGAAAGACAGGATCAGTCAAAGAAGCAACATGTTTCACACATTTTACCTCACCGTATCTCACCCGACCTATGTTATCTTCCGTTTCCAAATGAAAGGCACGTTTCCTTTTCTCTTTCAGTTACTGTCGTTCTTGAAACATCAAACCTTACTGTCGGATTCAGCATAAGATTTCCCTTTACTTTCTCACACCCTCTGCTCTCTCTCCTCTCTCTCCTCCCTCTCTCTCTCCCTCTGTCGCTCGCTCTTGCTCTCCGGTTTTTCTTGTTTTCTTTTTTTTTTTCCTTCTTGACTCCACCCTCTCCTGGTCTTTTTCGGCATGTTCAGACATGCACAGGAGATCAGAGGAAGGACTCATGTGGCAGCAAGGTTTCTCTGCAGCTGACAGGAGGGAGGAGTTACCTGGGGTCAAAGTTCAGTCACTGGAGAAATATTACACCACGCTTCAGGTGGAGGCGTTACATTAATGCAAATCCATATTAGGCTAGTTCCATTTCCTTTAGGTTTGTAAGTCAAAGTTTTCTTTAAGAAAGGGATCCTTATAATTGTTTTAAATTAGAGAAATCCAACTGTTATGAAAAAATGCATAAAAATGCAAAAACAAAGCATTAAAAGTAAAGATAAATTGAGAAAAGCATTTCATTGGTGTAGAAATGTGTTCACAAACCCACAATACGGTATATTAATCACACAATGCATTATTTTGAAAGCAGATACTCTTAAGGATTTACAAATTTACAACATCACTAGACCAAAACATAGCAATGGCCGCTTCACTCTGTGGGGACCTTTTTCCTAAGCAGGAAAAATGACAATAAATACAGGGGAATTCTAAGAAGAAAACTAATTTGAGGCTGGAAAACACTTGAAACAGGTGTAGAGGTTCACCTTCCAGCCAGAGACGGACGCTGTATACGCAAAAAGAGCTACTTCATGTAAAAAGGCTCATTCAAAGTCCAGACCTAAATTCAAGTGAGAATATTTCACCACATTCTTTTATCTGTAACTGCAAAGAGAAGTTAATCTGCTATACAAGATACAGATTCAGGAGTCCTGAATACAAGGGAACATCTCCACCAATGCACCCAGATTTGTGTTTGTAAAACCATCCGAAATGTTCCTCCACTTCTAATTTATGTGCTACTTTGAGGTTTTTGCAAAACAGTTAAAACGTTAAAGGGATATGAATAGTTTTAAAAGCAGAGGCATAGCCAGAAAGGTTTTATAAGGGTGGCCAGGCAATAATCAATGTACACTGAGGGGTGGCCGAAAGTGGATAGACGCCAGAACCTCAGGGTCAAGCAACACTGTTTCAACAGGAAAATAATTGAGCATAACATCCATATTTTCTAAATCAACTATCCTTTACTACAGCCTTGCCAACAAATAGATGCATATATTTAAACATCCGTGCTTTCTAGATAAAAGGTATAGTGGATAAAATTCTTTCAGGTTTGAGTTCTGGATTTAACATCTTTTCCATTGTCATGTCTTACCTACTTTTATCAATAATCATTCTGCATAAAATTTATATTTACAAGTACTAATAGCTACATCAATTGATTATTTTATACGTTTTTATTAAAATAATTATTTATCTATGATTTCACTGAAGACTCTTAGATGACTTGCAGAGGTATAATTTTCTCTTTACCCTATAACGCATAATCTATTCTGAAAACAGGAATTAATTCTGTACTTATCATCTTAAATGTTAGTATATTGATGTACATAATTAATCACAGTGTTTTTGTTGTCAATTAATTGTTAATATATGAAAAATGAAAATGTTTTGAATATTTCACTTGAGAGTATTACTGCTGACACCATCTGTGTTACAGGGAAAAAAATGGTGGGGGTGGCCAATGATTGGTTAAGGGTGGCCATGGCCCCATTGAGCTCCGCCCCTGTTTAAAAGGCTCAGCTGCTCCTGATTTTAATTTTTCAAATCAATTTATCTGATATTATTATTATTACTCAATGCACGTTCATAAAATTCAGATTGACATGAAAAAAATAGGGGAGCTTTTAATTTAAAGATCCATTAAAAGGGACATTTTAGTTAAATATTGTAAAAAAAAAAAAAAAAAGATGAAATCTGGTACTTTATTTGTAAACCATATATGTTGGCATCTCACTTTAGGTAAAATTAAGAAATTCTGTGCTGGTATAATTACATTTTAAAGTAATACATTAAAAAAATAGTTTAACCTCTCAGGGATCCGTTCAAAGAATGTCTAAAATTTCTGTGCTGGCATTAACACGCTGATGGGAGCGCATACTGCCCCTCATTACAAGTCAGTGACTAATCAAACATCAGTAGCACTGAGCTGAATGTGACAGATTATAGGCATGACTTCACTCTTGACAGAACTAAAAAGGGAGAAAAAAAAACACTGCTGCGCATATGAAGGAAAGAAAAGGACAGCCAAGTGTCAATCTGAACGAAAATTGCTAAGTAAGTTATAAAAAGGCACTTTCTCAAATCAAGAGAGAAAGATGACACACATGTGTTAGACATAGCTGCTAACAGCCTGCACTAGCAAATTCCTGACAATTCCCAAGAAAAAAAAAAAAGAAGAAATGTGTTCTAGCAGGAAACTGATGACAGTACTGAGGAGAACTGGCACCAAATTGTGAAGTTGTCTACATTCTTGTCATTGCTTGTGGTAAAGCATTGTAAACCTGGCATGCAGCCACTCTGATAACAAGCCAAAGTTTTCACTGACATTCTGTTTATGCGGAAGTTGACTGTTGTGAAATGTATGTGTGTTGACTGCAATGACAGACGGGGAGGCATTTATGAGAAAATTTCATGTAACGCATTACAGCTATATCGACAGTACAGGCATTATTTTTAAACTCACTAACAGTCTGTTTTATATTTTCTGCCAGTTTTTAAGACAAGCTCAAATCTGACTGGAGAGTTTATCTTTTTATGGGAAATACCTTGTCCCTTAAAAATTATGACTGATTTAAGATGATTTAAGAAACTGGATTAAAATGTTGTGACCATTTAACTGTATTTTCGATGCAAATATACAGTAGTCTTATATTTAATAACTTCTTTATCTGTAAATATTCTAAGAAGTATAAAGGTAATAGTCTCCCATTATAATTCATACGAATTGAGTTAACATTTGACCAGGGATGTCATAAGACTTGTTTCACTACCAGATCCAGATCATTGAAGACTCAGAGATCAAACATGTATTTATTTAAACCTTGTTTGAATTCGACTAAATTTAATCTGCTTTACATCATCTAGTGCTTTAACAAAGCCCCTAATATTCCTTGACTAATATACTGTAGCTACAGTATTAAATGAGATCCATCAAATGATCACCATGACCATATTGCAACATACACTTTATTCTAGATACAGACAGACAGACAGATAGATATCATAGTCCTCTTTTCTTATCTTAATATATTTTAATTGTCCAATAGCGTGGGAATTTCTCTCTGCACTTAGTGATTGGTGTTATTGGTCTTGCTCAGGGACCCACAGTGGCACATTGTGGTGTATTAAACAGGGGCTTGCAGCCTTTCATAGCAGCAATATCTAGATTTGTAGAGATATGGTAACACATCAACTCTGTGTGTGCAGTCAAATACATGCAGGTGCATGACAGACAGGCAATATCATGTGAAGCTGGGAAAACGTCTCAGTTTTCAGGACCTCCAGCACTCCCCCCTTGCTGTGTTTTTTATTCAGCTCTTCTCCTTGTACACCAACATCTACACCTCCAGTCACCAGTTCATCAAGCTCCTATAGACAGTCTCATTCCCCACAGGATGGGACTGCCTACAGGTGGGAAATCAATCACCTGTTGTCCCAGTGCAGTCAGCACAGCATGGGGTTCAACACTATAAAGAACAGCGGAGATGGTCATGGAGTTAATAGAGCACAGATCCACCCGTCCCATCATACTGTGTGACTCTCCAGTATCCTATCCCTCTGCTTCATGGGCACGATCATCTCTCAGAAACCTCAAGTGGGAGCTAAACATCACCAAGAAGGCTCAGCTCCTACGCAGCTGAAATATTTTCAGCCTGCCAAAGACAATGACTGTGCATTTGTACTCCTCCATTATTGAGTCCATCCTTTCCTCCTCCATCACCATCTGGTACGATGCTGCCACCACCAGGCACAAGGGCAGGTTGCAGTGAATTATTCATTCTGCAGGGAGCATGATTGGCCGCAGCCCTCCTTTTCTTTAGGATCTGCATGCATCCAGGAGGTGGAGGCGACCAGGAAGGATTGTTGTTGACCCCTTCCACCCTGAAAACAAATTGTTTCAGACTCCCCTCTTCTGGAAGTTGGCTGCAGCCCATCAGGACTCACCCTAACCATTTTCTATGTTTAAAACCTTGCTACTAAAACGAATTCTTACAAAAAAAAAATACTACTTTATAGTAGGGCTGGGCGATATAGAAAAAAAGCTTATCGATAAAAAAAAATGCATATTGATCGATATCGATAATTATTGAAAAGATTTGAAACCATATTTTATGTGCAGCTCTGCCTGGACTTTTTATCATATTGCTAAATGATTTAATTTTAATAAAGAACACAAACACAGACTTCGAATTAAACCTTTATTTAACCAACTTTTTTAACCATAACAGAATTGTTTTAAAGAAAAATAACTTAAGAGACCTGAGTTATGTTATTAAATACTGACAAAGAATAAACTAAAGTGACCAGAAAAGTGACCAAAATAAATATAACAAATAAATAAATGCCCCCCCACCGCCGCCCCAGTTTCCTGCTTTAACCTGAGTTATTACTTTGAAGTTGCTGGGCCCTCAGCATTTTTCTCTCAATTGTTAGAACTACGTGGGAAACTGCCCAGAACTGAAAATATATATATATTTTCCCGAAGATTCCTCGGAGGAGAGCCGCGCCGGGGCCTCCACAGCTCGTACTCCTCCGGGTGTGAGCGGCTGAGATGATAAAAAAAAAAAATGTTGGTTTTGTTATCAGACTGGTTTCACTGGTTCCCGAAACATTTTACAGATGACTGTGGTTTGTTTTTTGTCCGACTTGCCATGACCGAAATACTGCCAAACTGGCGAACTACAAAAACCCTTATTTGAAACAATTTCCTCCGCCTCTCCTGCTGCGACATCTTCATGTGCTCTGTGTTGTGGTTTGAGAGGGCGGCGCTTTGTGACGGCGTGCCTGGGTCCGCGATTATGATTGGTTGGGAGGAAGCAGTGACTAGCATAAACCTACATGCTAGGCTACAATGAGAAGGAAGGAAAACTGCGTTTCTTTTTTATCGAACTTTTATCGTCCCTCTTTTTTCTATTGCGCCACACGTCTATCGATCGATATATATCGTTATTGAATTATCGCCCAGCCCTACTTTATAGCATGGTGAAAAGACATCCCTGCTTTCCAGGTTCAGTCCCCGTTAGGGACCACCTGCTCCCGACAAAAGCTGTACCCAGAAATGTCCCCGATTTTACAGTGTAGGGTGCAAATGTTACATGTAGACTGTTATTACAGTTGAAAGTGCGTGTGAGCATGAAACAGCTGTTATGGTACCTGGCTGAGCTGTTGTTAACGTAAAGATAGGGCTGGGCGATAATTCAATAACGATATATATCGATCGATAGACGTGTGGCGCAATAGAAAAAAAGAGAGTCGATAAAAGTTCGATAAAGAAACGCTGTTTTCCTTCCTTCTCATTGTAGCCTAGCATGTAGGTTTATGCTAGTCACTGCTTCCTCCCAACCAGTCACAATCGCGGACCCAGGCACGCCGTCACCAAGCGCCGCCCTCTCAAACCACAACACAGAGCACATGAAGATGTCGCAGCAAGGAGAGGCGGAGGAAATTGCTTCAAATAAGGGTTTTTGTAGTTCGGCAGTCTGGCAGTATTTCGGTCATGGCAAGTCGGACAAAAAACAAACCACAGTCATCTGTAAAATGTGTCGGGAACCAGTGAAAACGAAGTCTGATAACACAACCAACTTTTTTTTATCATCTCAGCCGCTCACACCCGCAGGAGTAGGAGCTGTGTAGGCCCCGGCGCGGCTCTCCTCCGAGGAATCTTCGGGAATTTCGGGGAAAAAAAAGAAAAAAAAAATTCAGTTCTGGGCAGTTTCCCACGTAGTTCTAACAATTGAGAGAAAAATGCTGAGGGGCCAGAAATTTCAAAGTAATAACTCAGGTTAAAGCAGGAAACTAGGCTGAACCTTAACCAGGTGCCAGCAGCAGAACAATAGGGGTGAGAAAAAATACCCCATAGAAATGCTAGGCTAAAGGGTGAGTTGATTTGGGTTTGGGTTTTTGTTCTTGTTGAGTGGAGTTTACATGGTAGCCTAGTCCTACAATCTTTTAATTACCACAAGCTGGTGGTGTACTATTCCCACCCAAATAGGGTATTCTATTTTTATTTATTTGTTATATTTATTTTGGTCACTTTTCTGGTCACTTTAGTTTATTCTTTGTCAGTATTTAATAACATAACTCAGGTCTCTTAAAGGAATAGTACACCCAAAACATGATTAGCCTTCATTTTCTACTCACCCCCATGCTGAACAACACTCTGGAGTACTTTTTTGATATCTCAAATGCATCTGGAGATCTGGGAGGCTTCTTGCTGTCTGCTGACATTCAAATAATGGAGGTCTATGGTGCCCGAGGCAGAAAGGTCCATAAAAGTCCACAAAAAACATGTCAATATTCCTCCATACTGCTCGTCCAATGTATTCCAAGTGTCCTGAGTTGGTAGCGTCCATAATTTACTCGAAACGAAGTCATTTAGAATGTTTTTAGAGCATAAACAGTAGTGTATAGGATTTCCTAAAAGCGCGCCTAAAAGCGAGCCTACGGAAACCGCGGCAGACCAAACCAGATGAAAGTGCGCATTCAGCGTCTGCTCTGCCGATAATTCAAGCGTAGAAGAAGAAATGTGACTTCAGTGTTGAGGAAGAGCATGAGTTCTTTGCCGAGATGAATGCGCACTTTCATCTGGTTTGGTCTGCTGCGGTTTCCATAGGCTCATGAACTCGCAGGGGCACGCTTTTAGGAAATCCTATACACTACTGTTTATGCTCTAAAAACATTCTAAATGACTTCGTTTCGAGTAAATTATGGACGCTACCAACTCAGGACACTTGGAATACATTGGACGAGCAGTATGGAGGAATATTGACACGTTTTTTGTGGACTTTTATGGACCTTTCTGCCTCGGGCACCATAGACCTCCATTATTTGAATGTCAGCAGACAGTAAGAAGCCTCCCAGATCTCCAGATGCATTTGAGATATCAAAAAAGTACTCCAGAGTGTTGTTCAGCATGGGGGTGAGTAGAAAATGAAGGCTAATTATGTTTTGGGTGTACTATTCCTTTAAGTCATTTTTCTTTAAAACACTTCTGTTATGGTTAAAAAAGTTGGTTAAATAAATATTTAATTGGAAGTCTGTGTTTGTGTTCTTTATTAAAATTAAATAATTTAGCAATATCATAAAAAGTCCAGGCAGAGCTGCACATAAAATATGGTTTCAAATCTTTTCAATAATTATCGATATGGATCAATATGCATTTTTTTTAATCGATAAGCTTTTTTTCTATATCGCCCAGCCCTACAGTACGTAAAGATAAGGAATAGAACATACAACTTTTAAAACAGAATAATTTTATTATAAAAAACGGTTGCAACCGATGGGAGCTGACCTATATTATGGTACGTGTTAATCTATTCATCTATTATTTTATTTGGATTGGGCTGATCCTTCTGAGAAATGTTTGGTCTGTGCCCAGGTACAAAAAAAAAATAAAAAATTTGAGTGATTTATATTGAAAAATGATTAGAATCAACAAGGGTTTGTCTAAAGACATTTTAGAAGTGATTGGTGACCTTTAGTTTATATTTTCAGATAGTTATTATAAATAGAGTTATTATTAGTTGTTTTGCTGAGTTATGATTGTTATTTATGAGCATAGACTTCAAGGCTTAGCTGTGCTTTTCTACTCAATTTGGACATATGAAAGATCATGATGAAAAAATGGGATTCAGTAACAGGAAACAGAATGAGACAAGATCTGCGTGATTAATCCAGGTGTGTCTGGCCTCAGTAACCAGCCAGACACACCTGGGTTAATCAGTTTGTCCAGTGATGACAGGAGACAGAGAAGCTGGCTCAAGTTCAGGAAGTAGTGAGCTGTGCATAGAACCTATTAGTGGGAGAAATGAATCAGCTTTTTTGAGATGCACAGGTACTGGTCAGTTGCCAGTACTAAACATGTATCATGCTTTACCTGCAGGATTGACTGCTTCTTGTTGAGAAAAAAACTAATTCTCATTAGTGTGTGGATGTGAACAGAACGAGTATTTGTTGTACTTTTTTGAAGAGGTGTGGAAATGTGTCACCACAGACAGCCATAAGCATCGGCTGAATGTTGGAGAAATGTTTATAACTCAGAAAGGCAATTAGAAAAGTGTTATTGAAAAAATAACTTAAGAGTTTGGGGCTATGCCTCGGTGGGGTACATTAAAGGAAAAGTCCGGTCACATTCAGAATACAAAATTCTGAAAGTACTTTAAGTATGAAATTATAATATACTTTTTAATAAATGATAAGTATTTTTAAATAAGAGTAATTTCATTTGAATGTGCTTTATCAGAGACATCCATGTTTGTTAAAGAGCACTACTACCACCTACAGGTTCGCAACAAAATATTGTTTTGTTTTTTTTACTGATTAATGTTAAATCCATTAAATTACCGCAATTGGTTAACCGTATTAGTTTTAGTTATAAATAATGATCCATGGTTATTCCTTGCTTACCTGACTTTTCCTTTAACAATGAATTTCACTTTTATTACATGCATGAGCTGCTGAGTGAGAACAGGGATGAAGCCCCCGAGGCCTGAAAATGGTGGTGGAACATAAATGATATGCAGAAGGATGCCAGCTGGAACAAGGCGCAGGTTCGTATGAACCTCTATGATGAGCAAGTATAGAGTAACAGTGGAGAGAAAAAAACTCCCCTTGGGGAGAAATCTCTGACAGAGCCAGAGATTACATGAATGTCTCCTACCTTGTGAAAGCAGCATATGTCCAGGGAATTACTGAAATAAGGAGAAGCATTGGCATGGATAAGGAGCCAGATGAGGTAGTAAGGAGGCTAGAGAAGGGGATGGAGGAGGGTTGGATCAGGGTCATCAGCATCAAACTCTGACGTGCGATCCAACTCAGATGCTCGTTGTTGGCAGGTTGAGCAAGTGTGGTTGAATGCTAAACAGCTGCTTCATAGGCGGATGAGTCTGTGATTGCATCCAGCTAATCAGTTGAATTTGCGCCTAAGCTTCATTTATTTTCGGAATATGTCGGCGATAATATATAATATATTGGCGGAAGGTTCGCATGGAAGTTTGATTGTGGTCGTGTCTTGGAAGCATCTTGCTAACCAGTTAGCAACTTGGTGCTAGTAAGTTCCTAATGCAAAATTACATTGGGACCAAGTAGCACTAAATTGGTGACTTAGAGAGATTGGTGTCAAAAGTACACACATTTGTTACTTAAGTAGAAGTATAGATACTGCAGTTTTAAAAACTCTGGTAAAAGGTGAAGTATCAACTTGACCTCTTTAAGTAAAAGTAATACAGTATGTGCTCCAAAAACTACTTAAAGTATAAAAGTATAAAGTAACCTTTAAAAAAACAGTCAGATGCCATTATATGAATTGAAAGCTCAATTTTTTTTTTGACTATTTGGAAAATTTCTTTAAGATAGGGCCTATGATGAGGGAGGTCTTGTTGGTCTCCATCTACCGATACGCTCTCACCTGTGACAACCTTTGAACATCTTTTTCTGAATCCGCCATTGTAGCATGGAATAGACATTCATGGTTGCAGTTTGAAGAACACCTGCTTGCTTCTGATGATTTCCTTTAGCTAACCAGTGAGTGTTTGCGTTATATGACTCATCCAATAACACTAGTTTTCACTAGATGTGAATGGCGCACATGACGTGAAATAAATATTTATAAACATTAAACCGAAGCCAAGAGTAATGAGTAACGTTTGTTTTAAAAATTTAAAGAATAGAAAGTACAGATACTTGTGTGAAAATGTAATGAGTAGAAGTCAGAAGTAGGAAAAAAATAAGTAATAAAGTATAGATACCTGAAAAGTATAGTTAAGTACAGTAACGAAGTATTTGTACTTCGTTACTTGACACCTCTGCTTAAAAACAACACCGTCAAGGAACGCTGTGGACAGCAGAAACATGCAAGAGGAGGAAAGTTTTGTGTTGGAGGCCATGGATGAGTCTCCTCCGTCACACATTTTGTATTTAGAGGAGGAAAGCGGGGGCGAAGATGTTGTGGAAGAGGACGCCAGGGCAGCAGAAGCTTGGTTTGGTGTAGAAGGCTTACAGCCGTACATGTTTGAGCCCTTGCCTCGCAACGCTGCCAGTTCTGTTAGCTCTACGCCTGCCGAAGACACAGACGTCCATCTTCGTGAACACTGGGACGGAACTCAATGGGAAAGGAAATTATTCTGATTTCAACCGTTGCGTATATTAGCTGCGACATATGAATCCAGATGCTATGACTGAAAAAATTTGATTGACAGATGACCTCTGATATATGATTGGCCAAATTTAGGTATTCAGGCTGACATATAACTAACTGGCCTGCATAAGATAACGGGAAAAATCCACAGATTTTAAGACAGGATTTTTTATATATATATATATATATATATATATATATATATATATATATATATATATAAATTTTCTAAAATATGGAACAATATAGTCTAATAAAGAATACATTTATATACATGTTTAAGCCAGAATGATTTGACATTTAAATATGACTTCCCTACAACTTTAAATGCATAATGCTTCAGCTGGTTCACTGCTACAGCAAAACAACAAAAGCTGTTATTTTGCAGATTGTTTGTTTAAAACCCCCCACTATATATATCCCCTATTGTCATAAAAAAAGATGTATAAATTCTGGCAATTCTAAGCATTCACATTTTAAATGGATAGTGTAACTATTTTTGACACAATTCACACCCTTTATTTGGCTGCATGTTTTAGGAAAACATCCGAATTCAGTGCATGCAGGAGGGTCTAATTTATTTATTTTATTTTATTTACCCCCAAATTCTTGCTTTTCTCTTTTGATCTAGTCGCCTCCAGCATTTGTTTTTGCTGTGTTAGTATTTGTCCTTCAACTCGAACAGCAGGCAGAACACAAACCCACAGGTGTCCGCTCAGCAATCACCCATTTCTCACGCGCAAACACGCGCGCACCAGTGATGGAACTACAACCTTGGTGGGAATGTGTTGAACTGCCTCATTGGGCGCTGGTATTCGACGCCATTAAAACACTAACGGATGCCTAAATATCTTTTTTTCTGTCGATGCCCGCCCATGCTGCTTGTTTCCAGCAGAAAAGGAGGCATCGCATTGAGGAAAGCAGCTCGGTCTTACCTGACAGACGCGCTTCTCCATCGTTGCAAACACTCTCTCCTCTGCATTTCACCGGATGTGTCCCTTTTTTACTGCCTTTTTAACTCACTGCAATTAAATTGGACCAATTTTTAAGCTCACGCTGAACGTCTATTAGGAGCTGTGGTTCCTTTCTCACTCCTGTTGGTGTTTGGCAGAGAAAAAGAGGCTGTGTGTTGGATACAGTTCAAATGAACTGCAAAAGTCTGTATGTAAGGAAGAGGATTAGGGCCACTGAAAAAATAGGAAAAGTTAACAGATTTTTGCATTTTTTTCCAGTATAATATGAGAAAAAAGTTAGAATTCTGAGATTAAAGTAAAAAATCTGAGAGAAAAGTCAAAATTCTGAAAAAAAAGTAAGAATTCTGAGATTAAAGTCAGAATTCTAAGATTAAAGTCAGAATTCTGAGAAAAAAGTCTGAATTCTCAGAAAAAACTCAGAATTCTGAGATTAAAATCAGAATTCTGAGAGAAAAGTCAAAATTCTGAGATTAAAGTCCGAATTCTGAGGGAAAAAAAGTCAGAATTCTGAGATTAAAGTCAGAAAGCTGAGAGAAAATTCAAAATTCTAAAAGAAAAGTCAAAATTCTGAGATTAAAGTCTGAACTCTGAGAAAAAAAGTCATAATTCTGAGAGAAAAGTCAAAATTGTGAGATTAAAGTCTGACTTCTGAGAAAAAAGTCAGAATTCTGAGATTAAAGTCCAAATTCTGAGAAAAAAGTCAAAATTCTGAGATTAAAGTCTGAGCTCTGAGAAAAAAAGTCATAATTCTGAGAGAAAAGTCAAAATTGTGAGATTAAAGTCTGACTTCTGAGAAAAAAGTCAGAATTCTGAGATTAAAGTCCAAATTCTGAGAAAAAAGTCAAAATTGTGAGATTAAAGTCTGAACTCTGAGAAAAAAAGTCATAATTCTGAGAGAAAAGTCAAAATTGTGAGATTAAAGTCTGACTTCTGAGAAAAAAGTCAGAATTCTGAGATTAAAGTCCAAATTCTGAGAAAAAAGTCAAAATTCTGAGATTAAAGTCAGAATTCTGCGGAAAAAAGTCAGAATTCTGAGAAAAAAAGTCCGAATTCCGAGAAAAAAGTCAGAATTCTGAGAGAAAAATCAAAATTCTGAGATTAAAGTCAGAATTCTGAGACAAAAGTCAAAATTCTGAGATTAAAGTCAGAATATTTAGAAAAACGTCAGAATTCTGAGATTAAAGTCAATATTCTGAGGAAAAAAACGTCAGAATTCTGAGAATAAAGTTAGGATTCTGACTTTTTTTCCTATATCAATCTTAAATAATGTTCAAAAATCAGTTAACTTTTCTTTCTTTTTTTCAGTGGCCCTAATCCTCTTCTGTATTCATGCTCTGTACAAACACAACAAAAGAATTATCTGAGGCAGAAAAACTAATGGCTATTTGAGTTTTTACTTTATTTTTTCATGTCTTTTCGTAGCTTAAAATACTCAGATTGAATTAAGGATGCACATTGGCAGGAATAATGTCATAACTGACTGTTTTGTTTGACCTTCAACCATGATAGTATGATTGGTGAACAAATGCACTAAAGAAAAGTATTGTTAATATATTAAATAATTAATTATTTAAAATATTAATCTATATAAAAACAATCTATCATTTTACCAACAAAAAAAAAACATATTTAAAGGATTTTAAATAAATAAAATTACAATGGTGAGGGTTAAAATACGGCCCCTTTTTTTCGTTTTAAATGCTTAACCCTGCTGGGCTCGAGTCGAGCTAGAGTGAACCTTAAGATGTCCCACAGCTTCTGCCTATTTGTTTGCAGCACAAACAAACAGGCACAATAATACCAAATAACAAAATACATCTACAACAAAATGGCAGGAAAGGAAAAAGAAAGCATTGCAATGGCCCAGACAAAGTCCAGAATTCAACTTCAGTAAAAGAACTGACTAGATAGCAACTGTGCATGAAATGTTTGGCAGAATAATGGTCCAACATTTATCTAGAATTGTTTGAGGAAACTAAGGAATTTAGGTAAACAGTAACTAAGAACCCTTCTTGATTTATTCCATGTTAAACCCTAGTGAAATAATTTAGCTTTACCTATTAATGTGTTTATTGGGATATGAACTATTTTTTCCAAATGACTGCAGATATGAAAATGTGTGAATTTTCTTATGTCCTATTCCACCTATAATGCAAATAACTAAAAAAGATTCTAAAATCCAAGTAAAGACTTAACCCCCCCAAAAAAAAGTATCTGAAAACAATAATTAAATCTTTGTACATTAAAAGCCTTTTCACATCAATCAGCAAGCTTTTTCTTTTTTTTTTAACAAAGCGAACTTTAACACTACCTACAACATACATATATATATTATAAGATTATATTATGTGATCATAGGATTAATTGAACATATACAACAAAATGATATTCTTGAATGTTCCAATAATTCAGTCTGGAGTTTATAAACATATGATAACATTTATTCATTTGGCAAAGAATGCTTTGGACTCTCCTACTGCAGTTTTGTTCTTTTTTTTTTTTTTTAAAGTAGGAAAATGAATTTGATTTGTTTTGAATAAACCTTTGCTTCTATTATTATTTAGATGAATCTGTAAACAGCAGTTCCCTCTAGTGGATGGTAGTAGCATTTACAGGCCACTGTTGCTTTATTGATGCGCTTTATACTTATTAATCTCTAGTTTAAACACAAACTCCAATTGAAAGCTGGTCTGTAGTGAGGAGGATACGAGCCATTAAATAAATCTATACAAGCAAAGTTAGAATTATTACTTTAACCAGAGAATTCTGACCTGTAATACCCACTTCATCCTCTAAGTATTTGGCTCTTGATGAAAAACCCAGTTCCCTGACAAGATGAACCCTTTTGAACTATGTCCCTTACTTAGGCAATGTTATTGCCAAACTGTTTTTCAGCAAGACACGTAGACACATAAATAAACTTTTTATTTTTTTTACTGACAGTATTAAAGAAGAGTGAGGCCAAAATGTTTTTTTAAGCAATGTGTCTCTGTGTAAACCTGCACATCTAAGTTTACTCTGACCTATTTACTCTGACACTGTGATGACTGCCCCTGTTTCAGAAAAAAAACAAACAAAAGAAACATTTTGATCAAGCTCTAAGTATTTCAAGTCAGGTGTTTCAGTAAATGGCCTGTACTTATATAGCACTTTTTAAGTCAGGAGATTTCAAAGCACTTTAAACTACATTCAGTCACACTGGGAAAAAAAGTAATTTCTTAAACTAAGCGTATTTACCCTTAATTTGAGCAGGTAAATTAGATAGTTTGCCAGTTGAATGCATATTTTTACTCTTAAAATAAGATAATTAGATAATATGCGCTGACAGTATTAATAATCAATAGTCATAATAATATCAATAATAATCAATAATCATAATAATCAATTTAAGATTATTATTTGATTTAATAATCAATTGTGTTTTCTTATTTTAAATATAAATTGTCTAGTTCAATTGACAAAATGTCTCTTTTACCTCCTCAATCCAAGAATAAATGTGCTTATTTTAAGACTGCACATCAATCAAACAGCCCACAGTTATCATCAATTGTCCTTTCAATTGCGACCTATAGGCTATGTTACGTGACACAAACAGCAAATATGAAGTAGTTACATATTTGGAAATTGGAAGCACTTCCGTGTATGTTCATAAAATGGAAGCAACCGACTTAAAAAGAAACAATAGTTCTAACAGAGAACAGGAAGGACCGGCTTAGACTCCTATTGCTGGCCATCATTTACATGTTATTCATAATTGATAAGAAAACAAACAAAATGTAGTCCTGGAAAGAGCATGATTTCTTTTGTTTTTAATCTTATATAACTCTATATTTTGTCAATCTGTGGGAAAAAACCCCAACAAATTAGTAAAATGTTGAATAAGAAAAACACCTCACAGAACCAAGGTTATTAGCATGCTTAATATAGTGGGAGGGAAATCTTATATCAACCTGTGTGAAAAAGGCTAAACAAAAGAGATACACCCATTCAGTTTTTGCTGATCCAATCTGATACCTGTCGGCCGATATCCAATAATTGATTTGATTAAACTGTTGAATGAACGAATGATATATCTTTCCTTGTGAGTGAAGGATTTATCCTTCACATGAACAATGTTGAAATGGGAACAAATGTATGTAGTAAAGGTTTTAATAAAGAAACTTACACAATGGAAACAAGGAAAAAAGCAACAATAAAAACCTGCCTTTATCAAGTGAAAATTGACAGCAAAAAACTGAGAGGTGTTTTTATGATGTGGAAACCAGCTGAGTAAATTATCTAAATGGATGGCAGCTGAATTGAGAGCAAGGTTAAGGAACAGGGGAGATTTTTCTGAAAGCGAAGAAATATGGAACAGCTACAAAACTAGGGCTAAAACTAAACTAAACGCAGCTTGTCAACTTAGCATCTTAATACAGTAACCATTCCAAACAATG
Organism: Cyprinodon diabolis; assembly: GCA_030533445.1. NCBI lineage: Eukaryota > Metazoa > Chordata > Actinopteri > Cyprinodontiformes > Cyprinodontidae > Cyprinodon > Cyprinodon diabolis. The sequence continues at coordinate 35,035,796 of CM060068.1, forward strand.
TCAAACGTGCTTCAGCCGGTTTAGAAGAAAATGGTCCCAATTTTGTTTAAGTACAAAACATTTTTTATTCCATACTTTGTTTATACTAAAACTACTATATTAAAGAACAAATAAATGGTTTTCTATTTTACCATGTTACCAAAATGATCAAAGCAACTAATAACCAACCAGGCTTTATATGGGCTGGTTCCTCTTGTTTTGTATTTTTCTGTTTCCACTGGATCTGCTTCCAGTTTGGTCGGTACATAGACCAACTCTGCTGCTGCTTCCTGCAACAACGGACGAATCCTACTCCTTTGAGTTTCTAATTGAAAGAGGTTTGTTCCCAACTTTGCTCTTTCTACCAACAACAAGCACATCCAATCCCTGATTGGTTAACACAGAGCAAATTAACATACAAAAACAGATTGTTGCACACAACTAAAGTTTGCTTTTATCCATTACATCCGTTACGTCTTACTGCCTAATTGCTGGATTCACCCATGCCAGCCTGCCTGGTTATCCTACAGTTCAGTCTACTGTATTCCCAGGAGACCTGAAGCTGGTAGAAAACATCACCAAGAGCAAAGTGTCATAAATGTTTGTGATGAACTTTAGTTCTACAGAAACATTTTGACAATTTCATGTCGCTCGTTTTGTGGTAACAGTTGGCGGATAGGCCTATTCCTGCTCAAACAAGAGTGTGCACTGAGCAAGGTAGAGGCAAGAGAGATTTTAGTGAGAAATAAATCAAAATTCTTGGCTTAACCAACTGGAACACCTTTCTTATGAGTTAGAGCAACACTGGGAACTAGGCCTTCCCACACATCAGTGTTTGAACTCAGGGAAACAATTATTATCAAAGCAAAGCAAAGCAAAGTGTTCCTTCTTACAGGCGGTTTGTATCATAAGATCAATTGATTGTGGCCCTGACTGTGCCTTAAAAGTCTATTTTTTTTTAGAAGAAATTCAAAGAATAACCATGTTTTCCAAACCAGACAGTTAATTAAAAAATGATGTCTAGAATCTGAAATTATTCTAGCAACTTTGTATCTATACATAATATTTTGAGCGAAATATACAGACCTGTACGCTAAATATATATGAAGTTAAACTGTCTGCATTGAGGACAGTCAAGAGGAACCTTTGACTCGGTGGCAAATGTACGTGAACAACGTGCCTCTTATTTTCCTCAGTCAAGGTTGATGTCCCAAACATTACTGTGTGCAGACCTCTATGCAGCACTGTTGCTCAACATTAGCTCACTTTGTTTGCAAAGGTTTTGTCCACCTGAACATTGTCACATAAACCTGCACTAAATCATTTTTGCTAAATCATTAAAAAGAAAATAATATGACCAACAGCATAGAGATGGTGCTGAGAAAAGTTTTTTCTGAAGAGAGAAACAAAAAAAGGGCAACTATATGAATCCTACAAAGGTTGAGGGTTAATCTTTTGATATGAGCTATATACACCAACAGTATGAGGGGATTGATTATGTTTTAGGGCACCAGCTTTGGGCAACACTGAATCAGCGCCTGGATCAGCGGCTCAAATTAATAACTAGAAATTATGAGGAAGGGTGGAAAATCCTGCTCATCAAAAAATCATCATTGGTGCAGCTAAAAGCGCTCTTTCCCTCAGAGTCTGGAAAAAAATCTAAATCTAAATACTTAATTTTCCTTAAAGTGCATTCTTTCTTGAATTAAGGAGGTATGTGAGATACTTGGCCAATGGAACAAGACAATTTATATTTAAAATAAGAAGAAAAACTATTGTATTGTCTTATTTTAAGTGCATATTATATAGTTATCTTATTCAAAGAGTAAAAATACTAATTCCATGGCAAATCATCTGATTTACCTTCTCAAATTAACGGTTAATACAATTAATTTCAGAAATGTTGACTTATTTCTAGATTTTTGCAGTGTGGAACGACCACTGTGGTGGTGGCCTTTTCTTCGGGATAAGTTATATTTTAACAGTAAAAAATATAATTTGAAGTTGTATCTGCTACTTTTCAGTTACTTGAAAATGTTAGATAGGAGATATAGTGGATATTGTTAAACGAAGGATGGTAGAAAGAAGGAAAATTGATCAGCGCTTGCCTGCCTCCGCTGCTTATAAAGGCCCTTTCAACTGTAACAGAAACAGAGCAAGGATTGACTCTACAAACTATGAAAACTACTGCTGCTCAAACTTAAAGTACATTGAGTAATGTTCAATAAGATGATTATGTAAACGTGCTAAACAATAGCTTAACAACAAATGTAAGTAACATCAGCTTTATCTGGTACTTTGGACTTACATTCATATTGGAGGAAGGGATTTTGATAGAGATCAAAGAAACCTGCTTCTGAGGGGGAGGAGGAAAACCACAGAGGAGCATCATAGATGTAGGGAAGGAGGAAACGATCAGCTGCAAAAATCCATAGACACAACAAATATACATTATAAATAATGTTGTGCACGTAGAATATTGGACATTTTCAGTAGGTCACATGAAAAAAACACAGATTACCTACGAAATATCTTAAATTTCCTAACTGAAGTGCCTTAAGGTACCAAGATTTGTGGATTTCCTTTACATAGGTAAAGGATTTATTTGATATGTTGACATGTTATATTTTTCATTCATAAAGGCTCTCCTTTAATCATAAACAGCTTGAGACCAGGCTTCTCTTTCCCTTTAGAAGACTGTTTAAGATGCACTTTCTTCTATTTATAAAAGATAAACAGTAAATGACACTTAAAGGGCACTTTTCACTTTAATATAAGTACAATTTTGCACTGGTAAATTTGACATTGTATTTTTTTCCATTTAGTCTTAAAGTAAGGCACAGTAGTTTTACCTAACTACATTTTTTGTGAGCAATGTTTTTTTTTTTCAGCAAACTCATGGTAATCTCTAGAGTAATTGTCACTAACATCATCTTAACAGTCAGGCTCTCCACCATCGCCTGCCTCCACTGTTACGAACGTTCCCCCCCAAGTTGGCCAAATCTTTATAGGCAGCAATATCATCATTAACATTTCCAAAGTCTTTTTTCACACCTGCATCCTCTACTAACCTCTATCTTTAGAGCATCATTGAGTGGCGGCCTAGTGGTTAGGACATAGAGCTTGGAATCCTGAGGTTCTGAGTTTGAACCCCACTCCCACAGACTGCCACCCTGGCTCCCTGAGCAATAACCCTTTACCCCGGGTGCCGCAGCACGGCAGCCCACTGCTCCCTAAGGGGATGGCTTATATGCAGAGAGTGTATTTAGTTGCTTTGACAGTGTAATGACAATAAAAAAAGCAGAAAAGAAAATTAACTCTACAAAAGCTCCTGAAATTGACATTGTCTCCAAAACCAGCATCAATATCTACTGTATCTCCACAACCTTCACCTCTAGACCTCTTATAAGCCACAATTAGCAGCTTTTCCACCATCGACAGCATCTGAGCATCATCTTTAACCGAGCAGCGATCCAGATAACTGGTTTAATCAGATCTCTCTCTACTGTCATCCTGATATTCAGGGTGATCTTCACCTCTTTTGTCCTCTCCGTGGTTATTCTGTCAATTCCAGGTAGAGGTTCTGGTTCTGAACGGACCCAGCTAGTCTCCATGAATCTCTCACTGATTCTAAGCTTCTGAAAATCAGTTTTCACTAACCTGTATACTTTTAAGCAATCATCTGTACTTATAATTGTAGTTCCCCCTCAGTCTGAGCAGATTCATCTTGTCTATCTGCTCCATCCTGCAAGCTTTTCTCCTTGATTATTCCTGTTGTATCCAGATCCAGTGGAAATATTTAAAGGTTCTCTTCTTTTAACTTAGGAATAATCTCCTTTATAAACCTTTTTTTTTCATATTAAGAAGCTGCAGAAGTGGCTTGATACATTGAAATTACTTTTAATAAACATAATTTACCACAGGAAAACTTAGGTTTAAGTAACATTAAGTAAACAAAGAGCATTTTATGTCATCTCTAAGGCAGAATTGCTATGAAGAAAATGAAAATAGAGCACATTTAATTCAGAGATAGGTTTTACATAGGATGAATCAATTTAAAGTTAATGTTCACCATATGATCGTTGCACCACACTCTGGTTTTGAAGTGCAGTTGTCAGCAGTTTTTATTTATTTTGTGAGGACATTTGGAGGGAGTTATCTCTTAAAGCTGGACCAGTGTTGGAACTCTTCCCACCAGCAATTTGGTCCCATTCTGGAAAGTTCTGGAAAAGTACAGTTAAAAATAAATGTAGTTGTGATATTAGACTCACGTGACATGGTTTTTATTATGCAATATAGCTTTTATAGAATTCAACATAAGTTTTCCATCATGCATTTACATTGTTATCAAAAATACAGTGGGGCAAAAAAGTATTTAGTCAGCCACCAATAGTGCAAGTTCTCCCACTTAAAAAGATGAGAGAGCCCGGCAATTTTCATCATAGATATACCTCAACTATGAGAGACAAAATGAGAAAAAAAAATCCAGAAAATCACATTGTCTGATTTTTAAAGAATTTATTTGCAAAATATGGTGGAAAATAAGTATTTGGTCAGTTACAAACCAGCAAGATTCCTGGCTCTCACAGACCTGTAACTTCTTCTGTAAGAGGCTCCTATGTCCTCCACTGGTTACCTTCATTAATGGCACCTGTTTGAACCCGTTATCAGTATAAAAGACACCTGTCCACAACCTCAAACAGTCACACTCTAAACTCCACCATGGCCAAAACTAGAGAGCTGTCAAAGGACACCCGAAACACAATTATAGACCTGCACCAGGCTGGGAAGTCTGAATCTGCAATAGGTAAACAGCTTGGTGTGAAGAAATCAACTGTGGGATCAATTATTAGAAAATGGAAAACATACAAGACCACTGATAATCTTCCTCGATCTGGGGCTCCACGCAAGATCTCACCCCGTGGGGTCAAAATGATCACAAGAACGGTGAGTAAAAATCCCAGAACCACACGGGGGGACTTAGTGAATGACCTGCAGAGAGCTGGGACCAAAGTAACAAAGGCTACCATCAGTAACACGCTACGCCGCCAGGGACTCAAATGCTGCAGTGCCAGACGTGTCGCCCTGCTTAAGCCAGTACATGTCAAGGCCCGTCTCAAGTTTGCTAGAGAGCATTTGGATGATCCAGACGATGACTGGGAGAATATCATATGGTCAGATGAAACCAAAATAGAACTTTTTGGTAAAAACTCTACTCGTCGTGTTTGGAGGAGAGAGAATGCTGAGTTGTATCCAAAGAACACCATACCTACAGTGAAGCATGGGGGTGGAAACATCATGCTTTGGGGCTGTTTTTCTGCTAAGGGACCAGGACGACTGATCCGTGCGAAGGAAAGAATGAATGGGGCCATGTATCGTCAAATTTTGAGTGAAAACCTCCTTCCATCAGCAAGGGCATTGAAGATGAAACGTGGCTGGGTCTTTCAGCATGACAATGATCCCAAACACACCGCCCGGGTAACGAAGGAGTGGCTTCGTAAGAAGCATTTCAAGGTCCTGGAGTGGCCTAGCCAGTCTCCAGATCTCAACCCCATAGAAAATCTTTGGAGGGAGTTGAAAGTCCGTGTTGCCCAGCGACAGCCCCAGAACATCCCTGCTCTAGAGGAGATCTGCATGGAGGAATGGGCCAAAATACCAGCAACAGTGTGTGAAAACCTTGTGAAGACTTACAGAAAACGTTTGATCTCTGTCATTGCCAACAAAGGGTATATAACAAAGTATTGAGATGAACTTTTGTTATTGACCAAATACTTATTTTCCACCATATTTTGCAAAACAATTCTTTAAAAATCAGACAATGTGATTTTCTGGATTTTTTTTTCTCATTTTGTCTCTCATAGTTGAGGTATATCTATGATGAAAATTACCGGCCTCTCTCATCTTTTTGAGTGGGAGAACTTGCACTATTGGTGGCTGACTAAATACTTTTTTGCCCCACTGTATATATAAATTTAAGTGCATTAAATGCAGAATATTATTTATCCCATCAATCATCTTATAAGGACACACCAAAAGAATATTCTAGCAAACCTAATAGTAGTTATGAACCATGGTTGCGCTTAAACATGATTCATCTAAACGACTTGATCTACTGATCCATTGATTGGAGATTCATTAGGCAAAAAAAAAACCTTTTAAATTTGCTGAATCTCTGAAGAACTGGGTTCAAGATCTAAAGGTCACGATTCACAAATACGCCCACTGTGAGTGGGCGTCTTTGTGAAAGACACACTGTGCAAAAGCGTTTTCCTCCCTCCCTATGGTGCCCACCATGATGCCACCCACGTCAACTTTGCAGGAATATAAATAGATGCTGCTGCTGCAGCAGCTTTGGTACCTTTTGCCCAGCTCTCTGACCTACTGGACCAGAGGACAAGTCGTCATGAAGCTTCTTTCCCACATTCTGCTCATGTGTCTGGCCCTTGCTCTGACATGGGCTGAGTAAGTAGCCTTGATTTTAACTTAGATTAACAACAATAAGGCATTTTGGAATATGAATTGAGTTTTCAACATTTTATGCAGCTGCAGGTTGATTATGTTCCTATTATGCAACCAATCTCAATTAACCTGAAACTAAGCTTAAAGTGCATATTTGTCATGTTTATAGTGCTGGACCAAGTTGTTTGTCACCCCTGGTTCAACAATAATGTTATAAAGATGAAGGTTATACTGGTATTTATTGCTTTAGTTACAACAATTAAATTATTGTAATAAGTTACTGGTTGCAAATCAAAACAAAGCTGCTAAATTGCACACAGTGTTGAGCCTGCAGTCAGGGCATAGAAATATTGCGATAGAATTCACTACAACAAACAATGAGCTGTTAAGAAACTGTGTTGATTTTTGAATTTCAACTTAATGTATAGTAAGACAGTTATGGACAAAATGAAGACAAATTCTGAAAAGCGACATTTCTTTTTATTTCAGTCATCACGAACATCATGAACATCATGAACATCAACACCATGAAGGTAGGTTAACAAGAACTATAATTTTGACAAATATGAAAATAGTCTTTATATCCCCAGAGTAAGTTCCTCCTTTTATCACCATATTCTACAGCTGTCCTTGACCGCTGCAAAGGCCTTGAAATGGATGCTGTCACAGTGAACGAGGAGGGAATCCCCTACTTTTTCAAAGGTGAATGCATTGGTAAATTATTTTTCCGTTTGTAGAAAAGGTCAGTTTTCTATTGCTATATGCTTGTGTTTCCCATCAGGCGACCACCTGTTTAAGGGTTTCCATGGCAAAGCAGAGCTGTCAAATGGGTCTTTCGCAGAGTTAGATGACCACCATCATCTGGGCCATGTTGATGCTGCTTTCCGCATGCACTATGAGGATGACCCCACCCACCATGATCGCATCTTTTTCTTCCTGGTATGGTGTTGGAAAAATCCACCAGTCTTCTCGGTTTTGTACCAAAGAGACAATTAGACATTAAAACAAAGTTCCAAAACCCATAGCACTAAAAAATAAACACATCTAAAATCAAGATTCAAACACTTAGACATCTTGAGGTTCCTGTTTAACAGCAAATTCTTTGCACGTTTATTTGATGATCTGTGTAGTAATAGTGAGTTCAATCTGATGCAGGACACAAAGGTGTTCTGCTACTACCAACAGAAGATTAATGAAGGCTACCCTAAGGATATCTCCGAGGTCTTTCCTGGAATCCCAGACCACCTTGATGCTGCTGTAGAGTGTCCCAAGCCGGACTGCGATGAAGACTCTGTGATCTTCTTCAAGCGTCAGTGTCCAGATGTGGCCAAATCTGAGTCTAATCTGATAACATCTCTGAATAAGAAGAAAAGACACATTTTAGCCTTAGGCTCTTTTCATATGATCTTGTTTTGTTGTTTGTTTGTTTACAGAAGATGACATCTACCACTACAATGTAAAAACCAAAGCTGTGGACAAGAAGGAGTTCCACTCCATGCCAAACTGCACATCGGCTTTTCGCTTCATGGAGCACTACTACTGCTTCCATGGACACAAGTTCTCCAAGTTTGACCCAAAGACCGGCGAGGTGCATGGCAGATACCCTAAAGAGGCCCGCGACTACTTCATGAGGTGCTCCAAATTCAGTAAGTGCAGATCAGATCCCAGCAGTGGTGCTCTTTACCACCTACATTTATTTACAGTTACAATAAAGGATAAATTATGCATGCAACCAATTAATTAATGTCCATCAAAGAAACCCTAAATAAAAAAAACAATCACTTAAATATAATACTTGCAAATGAAATATATGTGTATATGAGACATGCAGTCCATATTTCAGAAATTTTAAATAATTTGCCATTACTGGTCACTAGATGGCAGCAAAGTGCTCTAAATATGTTTCTTATTTGCATAAGAGAACGTTTATGCATAGATACAAATTGTAGTCTATTTTCACTAGATTGTCTGCATTGATGACATTAGTAATGTAAGGCTAATTCATTACTCTATAAAGAGTTTGACCAGACATTAACATGCTTTCTGGTAGATTGATTATAGTCATTAAACAGCAGGTTAAATAATGAAAATTAAATTCAAGATATGCATCAAAAGTTTACAATTCCTGGTCAGTTAATGATTCAACAATCAGTGTCACTTGTTTCAATCCAATCAAAAATTAGCTAAAGGCAAGGCAAGGCAAATTTATGTGTATAGCACAATTCAGTACGAGGACAATGCAAAGTGCTTTACATGATTAAAATATAGGATAATAAAACAGAATTAAAGCAAGTAGGGAAAAGATAAAAAAAATAATAATAATAAAAAATCAGATTTTGCTAATACCTAAATTTGCGAAAATTGGCACCTGAGCAAAATCCTCAAATTAGTCCACGAAAGTCCTAATTTGGGCATTTCTGGTTTTGAGGAACTATTTAAAGGATGTCAGTTCTAGTAAATCATTTGTTAAAATTAAGTAAAGATAAAGTTGTAAAATATTATTTTCCATTTTCAGGTGATGACAGTGACCATCTGGAGAGAGAGCGCTGCAGCCGTGTTCACCTGGATGCCATCACATCTGATGATGAGGGAAATATTTATGCATTCAGAGGTGACATGTGACATCCATACTTATGTATATATTTTAGTTTTTAAATTATGTTTAGTGTCTTCATATCAGAAAAATGTGAAATATTTTGTCAAAGATGCCAATGCCCTGTTGCCTCCATGTTTTTATAAGTTATGAAATCTAGAATCTAAGGTTTATAACGTTCATTTACATGGAATTTACATGCTTCCAAATTAAAATTAAGAAACAAAAACCAGCTGACAGTTGTTTAACCTGGTTTGATTTTCCAGGCCACCATTTTATTAGCAAAGACAGCAACGACACACTGAAATCTGACACAATTGAAAGCGCCTTCAAGGAGCTGCACAGCGAAGTCGATGCGGTTTTCTCCTATCAGAATCATCTCTATATGATTAAGGTAAATTGTTCCTTGAAATAAACCAAAGCTGTCCTTGTTAGTTCACGGAAAATGGAAAACTAACTCTCTCTTCTTCCCAGGATGACCATTTGTTCGTTTACAAAGTTGGTGAGCCACACACACACCTGGAGGGTTATCCCAAACCTGTGAAAGAGGAGCTGGGAATTGAGGGCCACATTGATGCTGCTTTTGTTTGCCAAGACCATCACATCGCTCACATCATCAAAGGTAAGACCACCATAAAATGCTGAAGGCAAGAACTGACGGTACAGAAGGTTGAAGGCCAACATATTATACAGATTTCAAAACACAAAAATTTGTTAGAGTACCTTCCTGAGCTTTGACAGCTTTAGCTTATCTTTAGAATAACACAAACAAGAGAAGCCCTTTAGCTTACTAATAAATCTTTCTATCCTTATACTTGAGAACATTTGGATGAGTAATATGTAGTTTGGTTTTGTTTGGTTTAAATTTTTTTTTTTTTTTTTTTGCCTTGAATTTATGATTAGATAAAAAAGATTACATTTTAAATTTCCGCTACATTGTATTTTAGATTTCAAAACATTAGAATATTATTCTTTCAAACTACATTTCAACAGATGTTTGTATTTTACCCTAAAATTAAAGCATAAAACACAACAGTTCACCTGGTTCATACTTACCAAGGTAGATTTATTTCACAGCTTTAAGTATGAAAGAAGCATAGAAGTAAGAAAGTAAGGATTAAAAAGATCCATCCATCCATTTTCTGGCATGCTTTATCCCAGTGGGGTCATGAGGGGTACTGGTGCCTATCTCAAGAGGCGGGATACACCCTGGACAGATTGCCTGTCCATCGCAGGGCAACATGGAGACAAACAACCATTCACACACAATCCTTCACACCTAAGGAGAATTTAGAGGCCAATTAACCTAACAGTCCTGTTTTTGGACTATGGGAGGAAGCCAGAGTACCCAGAGAGAACCCACACAAGGTCAGGGAAAAGATGCAAACCCCATGGAGAAAGGAATTGAACCCACAACCTTCTTGCTGCAAGGCAGCAGTGCTGCCCACTGCACCACTGAGTAGCCGCACTGAAAATGCTGAATGGTTGAAGGAGGGACTAAATGGAAGGAAGAAATAGCGAAGAAGTAAAGACAAAGTCAACTTAAGGATGAAGACAGAAAACAAGAGAGGAATAAAATATGGAAAAATATAGGTAAAAAGGACATGATCAAATTAAATACTGCAGTTAGGCCAGGAAGGAAGTGAGGAAGCAGGGAATGGAATCTTACATTTAAGAAAGGAGAAAGGAATAAACCATTGGACTGATACTGGAAAGACAGAAAAGAGAAAATAAGTCCAAATTGAAAGTCTAAGATGTCAAGAAAAAATATAATGAAAGAAAGTATTGAAAATAAATCATGATGAAGAGTCAACAAACAAAAAACATAACATATTACCCAACATATGCAATATGCGAACTCTTGGAGTGTACCATATAAATGACATCCTCTCTTGTGTCTCCCTCCCTGCTGCCTTCCAGGTCAACACATCTATGACGTAGACATGAGCGCTAACCCCCGCGTTCCCACAAACCCGCGTTCCATCTCTGTCCTCAACAGGGTGGATGCTGCTATGTGCGGTCCACATGGAGTTACGGCGATCAGTGGAAACCATTTCTACCACTTTGGGAGCGTCATGTTGATGGCTGCCTCCAAGATCCTGCCGGAGCAGCACAGGGTATCCCTGGAGCTGTTTGGCTGTGATCACTAAAGAACTTCATCAGAATGGACTGAATGGATTCACATATAACACAGTGGAACATGGAAAACAAGCAATCACAAACATCTGAGAGGCGACTTCTGTTCTCATGCTCTGACAGATCACACAGTGTTTCCTGCAACTTGTTTACCTTCTGCAACTTACCTCAAAAATAAAACTCAACATTTCTCTTTTCTTTTAGAAGGGATTCTATTTTTCACACTGTGGCCATCAGTGCAAAGAGTGCTTCCAAGGAGTTCAGTGGTGATACATTTTTTTCTGTGTTTCATTTTCTACAGTGTTGTGGTGAATAAAGAGACGTGGCAATCACCATCAAAGTGTCGGGTTTTGAGCATTCAGGCTCCAAGCATTTGTTCAGTCAGACATTTATAGTAAAGTTTGCAGAAAACATGATTTGATCTATATCTTAAAAGAAATAAAGACAAAAGACTGACAGACTTTGTACAGACTCACGACACTAACTCCTTAAAAGAAAATCCTTTAAAGGTTTATATTCAAATCTGTCCTGGAATGTGAAAAATCAATAGTCAATTTTAATAGTAATTTTGTATGGTACTATAAATATAAAGCCTATAGATGTACAGAATATATAAGAAACACTTAAATGATCTGCTCTTACGGTTTCTAGGTCTCTAACTTGCTAAGAAAGGACCTACCTTTGAGCAGGAAGTAGGCTTTAAGGTCTAAAAAAGCAACACATGATGCCAAGTTTCAAACGAGAGAAAAAACAAGATGCAAAGTCTTTGTTTTAATGTTAAAGTCTCGCCAGCTACATTGAAAATATCAATTAAAAAGAAACGTATAGAGCAGGAACCATCCCAGATCATGCTGGCACATCCACATTAATACAAGACTGTGAAAAAGAGCTTATCCAGCAGGACATAAAAGATTCCAGAACAGCTTTTATTCATTTTTAAATCACCTCCTATGATTTAGAAATAGGAGGGTAAGAATAAACAATCCATGGTTAGGGTTACAAGATGAAAACCAATTAGAAATAAATGATCAGAGAGAAAGCGAGTAAATTCAAAGCTCAGTTCAATCATTCTTCTTTTCCTTGGCTGGTGGGGTCTGAGGAGCAGCAGAGGGGACAAACTAGTGGAGGTCAGTGAAGGGGAAGTCAATTTGAGAAAGTCCCACAGGTTCTGAAGTCCTGGATAGGATCGATGGCATCCCTGCTGATTCATGAGTGGTTAGGAGGAGAAAAGACAGATAGAAAACAGATGACAAGGATCGTTTTCATGGTTTCCACGCTGAAATTTGGTAGAAGTGCAATGAGCTGACAGACACACTGCTCTAGTCTGGAGGTCTTCAACAGGGGGTCAGCCACCCCTAAGGTGTTCAGACAAGTACTGCATGGTGGTCACAAATGATTCTGGTTGATTAGACTTTTTTTTTTTTTTTATAATCCTCCTGCAATTTTTTCCACTAATTAAAATGTCTTTAAATCCATATTAACATGAATTCAACACACTGTAGTAAACAGATAAACGGAGGCAGAAGATGTCTTTCAGTGATCAATGCACACATTTAGCGACACACAGGAGCTCTTTCAAGCTGGACACCATTTCATTCACAACACCTGTCCTATCCACCAGGAATCAGAAATACTTTAATAATCCCAGGGAGAAATTACTTTTGTTACATGACTAGATCTGTAATACAGTGGCTATAGGACCATTTTTATATAACACAATTTCCTATTATATATGTAATTAGGGGGTCCCCGCTCCATCTCGCCATCAGTTTGGGGGTCTGTGACAGCCTGCTTTCACACTCTGAAGCTGTGTGGTAAATTTAACATTTTTCATTTTCAAAATGAGCTGCACATTTCATTTTCATTAGTCTGAATTTAAGTTAGCTTTTTGCAGTGCACAGATTTAGTTTACTTTATTTGTCAGGTTGTTTTTATGTCAAGATGCAATTGATTATTTTCTTTTTTCTTTGAGTTGCCAGGTTCATTTGGATCTGCTGGTGGAGGGCTACAAGGAGCTCCAGCTTTCCTCAAATGGTGGTTGCAGGCTAATCAGTGGGTCAAACCATTTGTAATGGGAAGGGAAATGTGTTTATCATTTGTTTAAATATTCTTAGTTTGGGTAGTTTTGCTAATTAGTTAAATTTAAAAAGTACTTAGTGGCTGGCCAGTATTTATCTGTTTAATCATGTTTTTTTTTTTTTTGTTTGATAGTCAGTTATCCACCTTGTGTGCCAACAGTGGTCTGATCAGCCACTATTTACTGTTTCCCTCATGTCTTGTTTGTTAGGTCACTTTGTGCTTGAGTTCTTTATGTTTAAAGCCTGAATTGAATTCTGTTTTTGGTCCCAGTTTATCATTTTTTGAACACTTTTTTGGAATAAATTAAGATTTTTTTTGAAAAATTTCCGGCTTGTTAAAATCCCTCACAGGGTCCTTGGCTTGGAAAATGTTGAAGACCCCTGGTCTAGTCAAAGTCTAGACCTTATTTGGATTGAGATGAACTGTCGATAAAATGACTCTTCAAGATTGTTTGGGTGCAAAAATGTCTTTTAAAAGACAACATTTTAATAGAATTAAAACAACTATGAAATAAAAAAAGATCATATTTTCAAAATGGCTTTTTAAAAACAATTTAAAAACTCTGTAATTATCAGCAGGGAGAATTTCATCTTCATGACATTAACTCAACCTGTAAGTTTTGCTTTAGGTGACAGGCTCACACTGAGTTTGGAAGGGCTCCTTGTCATCACCCTAATTTTAAACTCAGATTCTTTATTAGAGTTAAGGGAAATTTAACCTATAAATTCCAAGGTGTTAAGATTATTTTAGGTTAGAAGAAACATATTTTAAGCTAAAAAGATTGCTAAACCTAAGTCTGCCAGAGGTATGAGTAGTTTTAGATTAAAGTTTAATTATTGTCACAGATTTCAGATTAGAATCAGCTTTCTAAGCCAAATTTGTGCACCAAAGCAATCAAGTTGAAATATATTCCTCTTTGATCTCAATAGAAATACAAATTAGACTTAGACAAATTGTATTGTCATTTTGTATACACAGAATTTATACAAAATGAAATTTCAAATACATAAGAAAACAAAGCCTGTAGTTGGTGGTGTTTGAAAATAGTGCTTTGTAGCGCCAACCTGAAAGTAAAAGTATTAAACATGAGTTTGGAATATTTTTAAACATTTGGTTCAGTATGCCATAACTTTTCATTTAGTCACAAAAATCTGCTTATTTGGCATATAAAACCTTTAGATGGTGGTCTTGTAACCCTTGTTATTCATTTGTAATTTAAATTAGTGATGCATGTGGTTTTTATAGCCTACTGTGATATTTTGTAAATTGGTAAAATACAATCTAAGGCACTTTACCAGTAGAGGGTACAAGAGTTCCACTTCATTAACCAACCTTCTCTATCTGCCAGGGGACTTCATAATATTACATTACTGTATGAATACTTTACAATGTTCTTTTAAAAGTGATATAGTTATTTGCACTCAGTTTTCTACAGCTCTGAAGGAAGGAAGGAAGGAAGGAAGGAAGGAAGGAAGGAAGGAAGGAAGGAAGGAAGGAAGGAAGGAAGGAAGGAAGGAAGGAAGGAAGGAAGGGACCCTAGGCGGAAGTTCAACTGAAGAAACTCATTGCTGTCCTACATCCACCTGCAACACAGCCAATCAACTTAGAACCACACCTCCACGAAAGCCAATCGGCATCCAAAGTTCATCTTAAAAGGCCTCCGATATTCACCTGTCTGCTTCTGTGTGCAGGCGGCGGATGCGCTGTGTGACTTCATTCAGATGACACCAGTTCAACCCACCTCCAGCCCCTCCTCCACCATCATTGCTAAAGCTTCATTAGTTTCATTCCTCCTGGACTCTTACTAGTTCCCTGTCTCATCTCAACCGGTCCGGCAGAAGAATGCCATGCTGAGCCTGGTTCTGCCAAAGGTTTCTTCCCAACGGGGAGTTTTTCCTCTACACTGTCTCTTCATGCTTGCTCAACATGGACAGGTTCTCTCAACCTGTGTTATCCAACTAGACTTCCATCTTCCAGGTCCCTGAGTGAAGCTCTAGTATCTGGTCACGCAGTCCACTGGATCTCCCCATAAAGCTCTGCATAGTTTCAGGCCTGGGGGGACACAATCCTATTCTTTGCTTTTGTACATGCATATCTATCGAAAATAAGAGCTGTGTTTCCTGCCAAGGTCTGAGCGCCAAAGAAAAGGTAATTGTATCAATAAATTTCTCCTAATTGTCCTTTCTCTTCGTGTGAGTTTTTCAGATTGAAATTATCAGAGAACCTTCAATTGGCTGAACTTTTACCATTTTTTTACCATACAAAACATTTATCAAATATAAAGTATTGATAATAGTAAACCCGAAGCTTCCTGAAAACTTCTAAACTGATTCTAAAAAAGCTGGATTAGGTTCATATACCAGTATTTGTCATGTTGCCATCTAACCCTCCTAACTTTTACCAAAGTCTGGGATGGCTGACTTGGAGTGTCCATCATCCTGCTCTAAAATGAGGCAATGGGATGAGGTCAGCTTCATGAGTGGGACTGAAGTCTCTGATGACAGCAGGCTTCATTGGATCACACAACCCTTTAGTTCAGCTCACTGCCTGCTCCAATGACAATGGTCACAGAAACAGTGTGGGCCTTCATCAGGCTTTATGTGATGCCACAGTCAACTACTGAGACATCCAACTCTCGGGAAAACAAAGAAAAGACTAGCCCAGGAGTTGCTTTCATTGATATTTGAAGTTTAAAAAGGATGTGCAAATGCATATTTTCCTAAATAAAAGAAATATGCACCCGGCCTTTTAAACTAATGGATTCTCAAAAGTATTTTTATTTAGTGTTGGGATCTGGAGCTGTACCACCTTCCTCCAGCAGAGTGCGCCATGGGTCTCCTGGAGCCGGAGTCTTCCAGCACACCTGAGACGCATCTACTCATCAGGAGACCTGCCCTTTATAACCAGCTGCCAGACCTTGCTTCGACGCCGCAGTGTTGACCTTAGTTTGGTTAGCAACCTGAGCCTTGAAACTGAAAGAATCTTAGCTGTCTCTGGAGAGAGATCAGATTCTAACTCTCTTCTGTTTTTGCCTCACAGGAAATCTGTCTCTAGCCTGAAGCTCTGGATGAGCTTAACCTGCCAATCTGCCCTGGAGAGCCAAACCTGAAGATTCCTATGTGGATTCCCCTGCTGCTCTTAGTTAAGAGCTGGAAACTCTGATCAAGGTCTGCCATTAAAGTCAGAAGCTAGACGCTGCAGCTGCTCTGGAACTCTGCTGAACAAACAGTCTCTGGACCCAACGGTTCCTCCTCTCTCAAAGAGAAGCCCGGATTCAGTCAAGGTATAATTCTGAATTATCAAAGACTCATTCTCATCTGCCTGCCTTCTAATCAAACTATCTTCTCAGCAGACTTCTGTGAACCAGCCCGGACCAGCCCCTGACCCAGTACATTGTCTCTTTATTGTGAAACATTTCAATAAACCTTGTTTAACTTTTACCCAGCCTCCGTTGTGTTCTGCATATGGGCTAAGAACCTAAACCCATCATGTCATTTAGAAGATTTAAATAGCAACAAAAACTAACCAACCTGAACTGTTACCAGATCAATAGGTAGTAAAAAATTTAGATTTATCTTCACCATTTAAAATATCTTAACATTTGGATTTAAAAATAAGTAGAAATAGAACATTTCATATATATTTACGCCTTGAAAAAAAAAGAAAATTAGGTAAATTTTATATCTGAAGAAAAGTAAGTTCAGAAAAAAAAAATACAGGATGTTTTCTTTTAGTCCTATAAACAAGATTCTATATCATAGTTACATGGAGAGCACATAAGAATTAAAGTATGCTGAAACAAATAATGCATCCGTTTTTGGCATTTTCTTAATCATATTTAGTTACTTTACCACCATTTTTGACCATTTTTGACCTAAAAAAAATTAATTGTCATTTCTACACAGTTTAAATTTCATTTGTTATTTTCTCTTCAAGCTAAAAATTCACATTATTTTTCAGTTTAATTTTTCAGTGTTAAAAAAATCTGCATATAAAAAATTTCAACCTTTCAAAATTCAAACTCAATATTTTCAGCCTCCTGAGATTCAACTGGCTCTATTTCACTGTCTTAAATTCAGCGTCTAAATTCAGTGTAAAAAGGGAAGGGGTTACTTCAGGTCACAGACATTAGCAATGGATTGTGGTGTCCAACACCCAGCCAATCCCGTTACGTTTTCTTAGTTACGTGACGTGACGCTTGCGGCGCTCATACTGAAGGAAAACCAGCATGACGGAGCCGGTCATGCAAGCTAACGCTAACTCAACTACAGAAAAATGAAAGTAATAAACTCACCGTTGGATTAATCTACCTGATGCAAGGATACAAATTAAAATTTATAGTCATACCAACGTAACCATTTTTTGTTGCACACTTTTTTTGTTCTTTTTTAAAGTAAACAAGCCAGGGCTACAAACATCATGTGACTTATTTCACTAAACAACTGCGAGAAGCCGCAAAATAAGCAAACTTTCTAGACCAGGAAAATAGAAAACAGTCTAGTTGAAGTATTTAGGACCGATAAAGGCTTAAATCGGTCCTAAATATTTTAGCTTGACTGTTATCTTTATTCCTGGTCTAGAAAGTTTGCTTTCTAGACCAGGAATAAAGAAGCTAAAATATTTAGAGTGATAAAGGCTTATTACAATATTTGGTGTAATTGTATCTCTTGAAAGGTAAAGCTGAAATTGTATGAAGAAAAAAATGTTTTGCACTTAAGGTGGACATTTTATGTGCTTTTTCTCATGAGTGAATGTGTAGAACGCACAGAAAAAATCATGGTAGTTTCTTATAGTCGGTTTTTAACTCATAAGTAGTCCAGCACCATCGCATTAAAGCAAAGAAATCTCTGGTTCAGCTTTATATAGATCTCTCCATTCGTCCTTCAGTCCACAAAGACTCGAATGTCACATTGATAGTTTAGTTTAACAGATTCACCAAATAGAAAGTTCAATTTCTAACCAAGATTAGCAAATTGTTTTTTTACCTATTAAAAAGATTCACAAACAAGCACACATGCTGATAGATTTAGCCGCCCTGAGGATGCACGACGAGCAGCCGTTGGGCTCCTTGATTGTGGGCTTGTACAGTATGCTTCTGCACGTTGTGGCATCTGTGTGTATGTGTTTGCCTGTGAGGTGTCTGCTTGTTGGTTGTGATGCTTAATTAACTGGACAGGGAGGTTGACGGACATCTGCTCTCAGCCTGCCGTTTGGGTAGCCTGACCCCCGTGAAGCATGTGTGTGCTTTGTAAACGTGTGTGTGTGGTGGTGTGTGTTTGTGTGTAGAACAGGCAGGTATGGACTTTGGCCAAGACTGTGCCATTTAAACGTTGAATCTCAGGACCAGATGGTGCCAGCTAGCGTCCCCTCTGTAGACTGGTGACCGCTAAAATCCCTCCCTCGGATGTAACCCTGATGCCCTGCATCAAATTGTCAGATTGAGCAGGGGCCAGCCTGGTAAACACACACAGAAATGGGTGGACTCACACACACGTTTAAAAATACACACACACACACTTCTGGTCATTTTGTTTGGTAGGTAATCCACTAGCTGACAAATAAACAGAGAGTAAACTAGATGCTCAATGAGATTAAAAGTTACCATTCAAACATTAAGTTATGATACAATTTGTTATACCTAATAGCATATAGATAGATTTATGAAATACAGCCCATTCAAAAAGTAATAGAATAACACAAGCTTCACCTTTTCATTTGGACATCATGAAATACTTTAGTAGGAGGTTCATATTTTGGGGGTAAAAATAGATAATTTTCTCAGATTAGATTAGTAAGAAAACTGTGAAAAACAAAATTGAATTAAACTGTAATTTGTAATTTGTAATCTCACTTTATTTGTCAGTTTTTGCAATTAATTTTTCTCTTTAAAAAAAGAAAAAGCAGTCTCCCCTAATCTAGTATATGTCATGATCAGTTTAATATAAAACCCACATACAGAACACAAAGGAGGCTGGGTAAAAGTTTAACAGAGTTTATTAAAGATGTTTGACACAAAAGACATGAACTGGATCTGGAACAGGTCCGGGGTTGGGTTCACTGAAGTCTGCAGAGATGATAGTTTGATTAGCTGGGCAGGCAGATGATTAAAGAGTCCTTTAGATAATTCTGATTCTACCTTGACGGGGTCCAGGCTTCTCTTGTGAGAGAGGGAACCGTTGGGTCCAGAGACTGTTGGTTCAGCAGAGTACACAAGCAGCTGCAGCGTCTAGCTTCTGACTTTGAATGGCAGACCTTGATCAGAGTTTCCAGCTCTTCACAGAGAGCAGCGGGGGAAATCCAAAATAGGAATCTTCAGGTTTGGCTCACCAGGGCTGGAAGGCAGGTTAAGCTCACCCAGAGCTTCAGGCTTGAGACAGGTTTCCTGTGAGCCAAGACAGAGGAAGGTTAGAACCAGTTTTCTCACTTAGAGACAACTTAGGTTGTTCAGGTAACAGAGGCTCAGGTTGCTAACCAAACTAAGGTCAACACTGCGGCGTCGAAGAAAGGTCTGGCAGCTGCTTATGAAGGTCAGGTCTCCTGATGAGAAGATGCGTCTCAGGTGTGCTGGAGGGCTCCAGCCCAGGAGACCCACAGCGCACTCTGCTGGTGGAAGGTGGTACATCTCCAGATCCCAACAGTACCCCCCTCTCAACGACCACCTCTTGGCGGTCTCGATGATGTGGACGGGAGGGAACTCTCATACTCCTCGATCAGGGACGGATCGAGAATGTATGAGCCAGGA
The DNA here is from genome assembly GCA_030533445.1 of Cyprinodon diabolis. Lineage (NCBI taxonomy): Eukaryota > Metazoa > Chordata > Actinopteri > Cyprinodontiformes > Cyprinodontidae > Cyprinodon > Cyprinodon diabolis. Next base: position 35,055,784 of record CM060068.1, read on the forward strand.
ACCCAGGTGCGGTCCTCCGGACCGTAGCCCTCCCAGTCGACGAGGTACTGCCATCCGCAACCTTGCCGACGGGAGTCCACTATCCGGCGAACTGTGAAGGCCGGATGGCCGTCAATGTCCAGGGCGGGTGGAGGGGAGTCGGATGGTGGGCACAGGGGGCTAGTAATGACAGGTTTGACTTGGGAGACATGGAACGTAGGATGGATGCGGAGATTCGGTGGCAGGTGCAGGCGGACAGCAGAGGGGTTGATTATTTGGACATTTTTATACGGGCCGATGAACCGGGGGGACAGCTTCTTAGACATGGCTTTGAGGGGAATGTCACGTGTTGACAACCAAACATCTTGGCCTATGGTGTAATCAGGGGCAGGACGTCTCCTAGAATCTGCGAAGCGTTTTGAAGAAGCAGATGAGCGGTTGAGGGTGGTGATGGTGTCCTTCCAGATGCGCTGACAACGGCGGATGTGGTGATGGACTGATCTTACCGTTATCTCTCTCTCGTCTGCAGGGAAAAGTGGAGGCTGATAACCAATGGAAACTTGGAACGGGGATAAACCAGTAGAAGCGGATTTTAATGAGTTATGGGCGTACTCGATCCAGGTCAGGTACTGACTCCAGTCAGTAGGGTTATTGGATGTTAGGCAGCGGAGAGTGGATTCTAGTTGTTGATTCATCCTCTCCGTCTGCCCGTTAGACTGTGGGTGATAACCAGAGGTGAGGGAGGACTTACAGTTTAACGCAGAACAGAAAGCTTTCCAGACCTGTGAGATGAACTGAGGACCGCGGTCAGAGAGGATTTCTTGTGGAATACCATGGAGTCGGAAAACATGCTTCACGAGAAGCTGGGCCGTCTGGAAAGCCGTCGGAAGTTTCCTGAGGGGAATTAAGTGACAGGCCTTGGAAAAACGGTCGACGATGTTGAAAATGGTGGACATACCTCTGGAAATCGGGAGACCTGTGAAAAGTCTACGTGAAAAAAAATCACAGGGGTGAGTTTTTTGGTCTGAGTCAGATTGCTGAGATAAAACAGCTCCAACACCGGAGTCAGATGCGTCCACCTCTAAGATAAACTGCTTAGAAGGATCTGGCTGGATAAGGATGGGTGCTCTGGAAAACAGGTTCTTTAATTTTTCAAAAGCGTTTTGGGCTTCAGGTGTCCATTGAAAGGTCTTCTTCACAGAAGTCAGAGTTGTGAGAGGTAGAGCTGTTTGACTATAGTTCCTTATGAAGCGTCTGTAAAAGTTTGCAAACCCAAGAAATCTCTGAAGCTGTTTGCGGTTTTCAGGAGTCGGCCAGTCCAGAACTGCCTTTATCTTGTCTTCAGATGGCTTCACCTGCCCGCCCTCGAGCACAAACCCTAAAAAAGTGACAGATGGTTGGTGAAATTCACATTTTTCTGCTTTCACAAAGAGTTTGTTTTCCAAAAGTCTCTGAAGAACTAGACGAACATGTTTCTTGTGGTCAGAGAGGTTCTTGGAGTAGATCAAAATATCATCGATGTATACAAAAACCGATATGTTCAAAAAATCTCTGAGAACGTCGTTGACAAGAGCTTGGAAGCAAGCAGGAGCGTTTGTGAGACCAAAAGGCATGACCAAATACTCAAATTGGCCTAAGGGGGTCTTAAAGGCTGTCTTCCATTCATCTCCTTCTCTTATTCTAAGGAGGTGAAAAGCGTTTCTCAAATCGAGTTTAGTGAACACTGTTGCACCCTTAACAGATTCAAACGCTGATGCCAGTAATGGTAGGGGGTACTTATTTTTGACGGTTATCTGATTTAAGCCTCTGTAATCTATACAGGGTCGTAGGGAACCATCCTTTTTACCCACCAAAAAGAGGCCAGCACCAAGAGGAGATGAAGATGGACGAATAATTCCAGCAGCTAGAGACTCATTGATATATTTTTCCATGGTCTCACGTTCAGGTTTGGAGATGTTGTATAGTCTACTGCTGGGAAGGGGGGCTCCTGGTAGTAAATCTATGGCGCAGTCATATGGTCTGTGAGGTGGAAGAGACGTCGCACTGACCTTACTGAAGACTGGTGCCAGATCATGATACTCGGGAGGAACAGAAGTAAGGTCAGGAGAGTCCATCTTCCCCCTACCTCTAGGGGACTGAATAGCAGGAGCCGCAGAACGAAGGCATGACTCGTGACTGTCACGATCTGGCCTGTTTGCTCTCCCCTAATTAGGAATTCCTCTCACCTGCCCTCTTCCTTCCCAGCCTCAATTATAATTTATTCCCCTCACCTATTTCCTCTGGTTTATATTCAGTTCAGCCTGAGCATTCAGTGCCAGATCATTACTTGTCTTTCTGTTAGTCTGTCTGTTTAGTTTTTTGTCATGGTTCATGTCCTGGATCCTAGCAGCCAGTGGAAAGAGGGTTTTAGTGTTTGTCTCGTCTCCTGTTCGTCCACTGTTCCTCCCCCGCGGAGTCCTCTGGGTTTTTGGCTCATTATGGGGGGAGGTTCAGTTTTTATCAAAGTAAGCCTGGCTCCAGGGAGGAGACCAGTTTAAAGTCCAGCTTCAAGTTCCGGTTCCTACGTCCTGTCTCGGCTACCCTCTTCCACTGAGCCTGCCTGTCTTCACCTGATCCTGTCTGCTCCTGTGCATGACCACCTGGTCATGCTTCTGGTCCCAGTCTGACTCTGAACCCTCCTGGAAGCCTGTGCATGCCTGGAAGTCTGGATCCTGCCACCTGTCTCTGTTCCTGTCTGATCTGGATCCTGCCTGTTCCTGTCTGTTCTGGATCCCTCACCAGGATCAGCTTCCAGCATGACCTCTGGGACTGCAGCACTGGGGACACTCGTGGTCTGGACTGTTAAACCAGGTAAGTGACCAAACCAGATAATCATATATCAGTTTAATCTGGTCACTTACCTGTGTCCTCCCCTAGAGTGTCTGAGATTTGGCGGTGCACCCCCCCCCCCCCCCCCCCCCCCCCCCCCCCCGCCTGCAGTGTCCGCGAGCCACAGCTCCGCTTTTGTTTTGTTTTTATTTTAATAAAACTTTTTAACTTTCCTACTGACTGTCTCTCCTGAATACTGGGTCCATCTGTCCGCGATTCATGACAGTGACAGGAAGTGGACCAAGACTCAATGTGGCGTTCAGCCCAGTTGATATGGGGGTTTGTATTCCAGCCACTCGAATCCCAGCACCAGAGGGGAGCATGCAGAAGGAAAAACAAAAAACGTTAAAGTTTCACGATGGTTTCCAGAGATTAAAAGTTCTAGAGGTTGTGTCTGATGAGTGACTTGATGAAGCTTCTTTCCATCAATAGCAGATACTCTGAGAGGCTTAGATAAAGGGACAGTCTCAATAATTAATTGCTGGACCAGATCTGAATCAATGAGATTTCTTTCACACCCAGAGTCAATGAAAGCAGACAAGGTGAGATTCTGGTTGGAGAAAAAAAGAGTAGCAGGCAACATCAGATGAGGAGCTTTATCAGTTTTCAGATGGCCCGTCAGACTCCTCAATTCCTCTGACGGGCCCTGGCTTTTGACTTAGCCGGACATGAAGCAATGAAATGGCCAGTCTCACCACAGTACAGACACAGATTGCCTCTAAATCTTCGTTGTCTTTCCTCAGGGGATAGCCTTGTGTGTCCAATCTGCATTGGTTCGACCTCCGCTCCATCTGAGTGAGAGACTTGGACAGGCACAGAAAGAGTCTGGTTTTTAGACTTAGGCTTGGAATTGGGTTCTGTGGGTCCAGAAAAAACAGAAGCATTGTTAAATGCAGGAGCTGACACAGAAAAATTTTGACTTCTTTGTCTAGAGTTATTTCTAGTTCGGAGTCTGTTATCCAGTCTGATGGTTAAACGGATTAAGTCCTCCAAACTAGCTGGTTCGTCGATTGTGGCTAGTTCGTCTTTGATGTTATCATTTAAAGCCTTAAAATAAGCACTCTTAAGTGCACATTCGTTCCAACCTGAGGCTGCGGCTTTAACCCGGAAGTCAATGGAGAACTCAGCCACTGTAGAATTTCCCTGTTTTAAATTTAGCAGGGCTCGGGAATCAATTGTTTTATCTGAGTCGTGGTTAAATACTTGGGAAAACTCAGATATGAACTCGGAAAATGTACAAGAAAAACTGGACTCTGAAGAGAACCTTGCCTCTACCCATTCAAGACCTCTTCCAGTGAGTTGAGAGAGAATGAAGGATATTTTTTTCCTATCATTCGGAAAACTGCCGGGAGATTGTTCAAAAAGTAAACGACATTGAAACAAAAATCCTTTAGGCTACCTGAAAATCTTTCAGGCAGACTTGGACGGAACTCAGGAAATGACGTCACTGCCGGTGACCTTAGAGGCGGAAGCTGATCCGGAACGGGACGTACTGCTGGCATGGCATTAGCGCTTCTCATGTAGCTGGAATACGTTTGTAGCACTTGGTTCTGATGTTCAATTTTAGTGTGTAACTCACGGAGGGTATGCGCATGTCCAAGGATCTGAGCGTCCTGTTCCTCAAGCCTCCTCCGGATCTGCTGGGCTTTGTGTTTGGCCGCAGCGCACTCTGCTGGTGGAAGGTGGTACATCTCCAGATCCCAACAGTATATTTATATTTTGGGTGGAATTAAACCAAAGAAAACCAGAGAAATGTCAAATTCAGAAGTTGCAGAATAAAGATGTACTTACTGGTTATCATTAGTTGATTAATGGTGATCATTGTAACTACAGTAACCTGAAAAAAATAAAACACTAACCAAATAATATTGACCATCCACTACTACAGGAGAATACATGATCTGGATAGCAAAGATGTTTGTCCCAAAGATTCACGAATTCCTCTCTTAACCCATACTATAAACTTGATTAACTTGTTTGAATAAGAGGGAAGAATACAAAGTCTATGAACATGAAGCTTTGAATGAATAACTTTGATCCATTTATTCCAATCATGCAAGAGAATGCATATTAGATTTAGATATTAGATTTAAAAAAAAACAGATTAACATTTCAAGTTCCTATGGAAGCTGTAGAAATCACAAAATAATATGAATACATAGAAACATTCCACCCTGTCATCCCTCTTACCCAAACAAACATAAAGATCTTAAAATAGACATTTGACCCTTAGAAATCATTTGATTAGTTCTAAAGGAAACAATCAGATACATCCAGATATTGCTTGAAGCAATTTTAGTTTAAATTACCCAATTATAGTTTATATTTCTTAAGTTTTAAGCTCTCCAGAATCTTTGCAAACATGAAAGAAAGTGTGCTGGTGAAATACGCCGAGCAAACTGTAAACTTCTTATCACTTTGACACTCTCTACAGTTAAACATGGTGGTGGCAAAGTCATGCTGTGGGAATGTTTTTATTTTAGAACCTGTCAGGTGTAATGGGAAGAATACTAGAAGAAAAGCATTTGGAGGCTGCAGAAGTAGCTATCTAAGATAGTAGCTATCTTCTGATCCGCTCTGCTTGTGAAGCCCCCTCCATAAACATCCAATTCCTATCCTATCACTTTCCTTCTCTTCCTCTCCTCTCTTGTCCTGTATGTCTAACCTTCCACCTTCTCCACAGCGTCTTGTGGATGAGATTGTGCGGAGCTGTCAGTCCCTTGCTGAGGCGGCCAAGCGGCACGTCCCGGTCAGAGGGGAGGCCGGGGCAAATGGTCGGGGCATCGTTGTGGGTCCGGCCATCCTCCCACCACTGAGCGGCAGACCCCCTCAACAGATTGAGCCTCCAGCTGGCCGGCACGGGGCTGCGGCGGCCCCATGCTGGGGACACACATGCCACAAAGCATAAATTCCCACTTGCACACAAACTTGCACACGTTCGCCAACGTGTGTATGTAAAAGATGCATGCCTGCCCCAATACAAGCACTACAGCGTGGCCTGCAAGAAATTACATTTTCATTTTGCTGAATGTCGAAATCATGGATGTTGTTTGGAAAGAAAACAGAAGTTATAAAAATGCTTTGTTGATTTAAATTTTGCTTAATCATGTTTTTTTTTAGAAAAACAACTTTTATCAGCTGTTTATATTGTAGTTTTGTCCTTGTTCTTTTCAAAGAAATTTAGCTTAAATCTGTTTCTTATCATAAACATAATCAATAAAAAGATTAGTATTGTTTTTGTATATATTTTATTTTTTTAAATATTGTTTTATGTTTTTATTATTTTTCTAATTTAAGAGTTCAATTGCTGAGTTAAGGTCACTAACTCTTGCAATTAAAGGGATGAAAGGGTTAATCTCATTCATGATGAGTTTCATGAAAATAAATGAATGAATAAATAAATACCTTACCTTCACAATTCTGTTTAAAGCTACAAGATTTCTCTTTGGTTTATTCTACAAAAAATTCATAACTTTAAACTTGAAAAAAAGTTCAGTTTAGGCAACTGGACATGAAGTTTTCAAGAAGATGTTTCGCCTCTCATCCAAGTGGATTCTTCAATTCTAAGTAGTGGTGGGGAGCACAGAGATTATTATACTGTAGGTGTAACTAAGAATTAGTGGAACGAAGTTGGCTTTAATCTCTCTCATTGGATTGGCCATGGAGGTCACATTGGGTTGTTAGCGGGTTCTGATGGGCCGTTAACTCCTTCATCAGAGTGGTTTCAGTCATTTCCCTCATTGAAGTGTGAGTCAGGTGAGGGCAGGTCAGAGGTGAATCTTCTGGGTATTGTTCCTACAAGTGCTTTGTAGGTGGGTAGGGTATCTCTGAGACCACCTCCTCTGTTGAGAGATGGTTTTTCCAGGTTAACAAAAATGGCTTCCTTAACCCCTCTCTCAAACCATCTTTCTTCCTTGGCCAGTAAATGGATGTTGTTGTCCTCAAACAAGTGTCCTTTAGTCTTCAGGTGTAGGTGAACAGCTGAGTCCTGTCCTGAGGAGTTGGCCTTGCCGTGTTGAGCCATGCGCCTCTGTACCGGTTGCTTGGTCTCTCCAATGTACATGTCTTTGCACTCCTAACTACATTGAACAGCGTAAACCATGTTGTCGGTCTTGTTTCTGGGTGTATTTGTCTTTGTGGTGAACAAGTTTTCGTTTCAGAGTGTTGCCAGGTTTAAAGTGCACAGGGATCCAGTGCTGGCTGAAAAACCTCCTGAGTTTTTCAGAGACACCAACAACATAGGGAAGGATGATGCTCCTTCCTTTGTTTTCTTCCCTCTTTTTCTATATATATGTTTGCAACTATGGGAGACACAGGAGAGCCTATCAATCCTTCTACCTGTAGAAATCTTGGTTGAATTGAAAGTATGTGGTGGTAAGGTAAGTACAAGAGAGAGCAGATGTTGTCAGTTGTCAGATTGGTCCTGTCTGGCAGAGTATGGTCTTGAAGTAAACATCCTTACTGTGGCGACTGCTTCTTTGGAGGGGATGCAAGTAAAAAGAGTTGTGACATCATAGAAGATCATGGTCACAATTGTGTCCAGTCCAGTGGGAGTAAGAAAAGTGATGTGGTGTGTTGCCAACCAAAGGGGCGACAATGGAAGTGAGATGTATGGCAATGTTGTAAGTGAGAATTAATGCTGTTGCTGATGAGGGGCCTGAGAGGAGCTTCTTCCTTATGTATTTTGGGATCCCCCGACCAGATAGGAGCGAGGGGTTAAGGAAGCCATATTTGTTCACTTAAAAAACATCTCTCAATAGAAGAGGTGGTCTTAGACACAACCTTTCACCTAGTTACAAAGCACTTTTAGGAAAAATACCCAGATGATTCACCTCTTGAGTTAACGATTAATCAGAACCCGGGCCATTGGTGGAGTGGTGGCCTAGTGGTTAAGGCACTGTGCTTGGGTCAGAGTGTTATGATTCTGGCCTGTCTGCCTGCTCTGCTCTCCCTGTGAGCAATCATCTCCAGCTGCTTCCTGCTGCATTGCAGTGCAATCAGCAGAATGTCTCTCACCTGTGTTCAAGCAGTTACAGTATAAGGCAGCCTGTGGCAGGCAGACAGGGCCAGATAATTGCAAACCAACTAGCAAGCAGTATCCAGCACTTAAAGTTACCTGACCAAGTCTTTGCTTCACGGATTTTCCCTTTTTGCCTAGCCCTTTTTGGATTTCTCTCCCCTCTGGACAACGACCCTGTTTCTGCCTCTTGACTTCTGCCTCCTGCCAAGCTCCCTGATCACTAAGCCTGAGTCTGGCTTCCAGGACCTAATTCCTGCCTCTGTGCTCAAAGCCACCCAACTGTTGGCCACCCAACAACAGTTTTAAGGAGCAATCTGCTCTATTCAAGCTGCTGATCTTACTGAAGGGAGGACTCTTTTAAGGTTAGTTGTTTTATTGGTTTCATGCTTTTCATTATTTGAACTCCGTCAAGCCACTAACCTAAATCTCCCTTCTTAGAAATCCCTGGCCCACGGTGGATGTGCTCCTGAAGCCCTGAGTTTTTAATAAACTGTTTAAATCCTTATTCTGTGTTCTGGCTGAAACTTTAGGTCTTCTGACTGGATCATTACACAGAGAGGTTCTGAGTTCAAGCCTCACTCCCACAGGCTGCCACTCTGGGTCCCTGAGCAAGACCTGTAACCCAACATTTCTCACTGGGCGCCGCACAGTAGCAGCTCACTTTTTCCAAAGGGGATGGGTTAAATGCACAGAGTTAATTTTGTTTTGTACTTATGACAATGTAATGACAATAAAGTTGAATTATATTATTTTATTATTCTATTCTATTATGGACCATTAATGTCCCCAGGTGACCTCCATGGCCAATCCAGCAGGAGGGATCAGAGCCACCTTTCGTTTCCCTTAATTGTTACACCTTAGGTATATTAATCTCAGTGCCCCCCACAATCAGAACTGAAGAAGCCTCTTGGATGAGTCTAATAGAAACTTTACATCAACTTTACAACTTTTTCAAGCTTGACCATGATCTGGATGACTTAGAATCCTCACAGATTTGTCATAACCTTGAGTAAAATAGGTCATATTGTACGGATTAAAATATGTGCAAAATGCAATCATTGCTTTAATATCAGATATCCTTACCCCACCACTCACTGTAGACAGCTGGAGATAGGAACCAGCACCCCTCGCGACCCCAGCTGGGATAAAGTGTGATGGAAAATGGATGGATGGACATTATCAAAAACCTATTTATCATTTTAATGAAAAAAGTGACAGCTAAAATATTAGGCCACCTTACATTAAGTATTGATTATAATTATTTTACTTGCAAAAATTCTTTAAGTTAACGTGAGGAGAACTGAGGCAAGCTGACATTTCTCCAGTAAATATTAACCTCTCATGCATTCCTGAATCATCAAACCAAATTTGTATAGCTACAATTTCACATTAGGCTTAATATATTTTTCTAGCTAAAAAAAAACATCTATCCCTAATTTGAACATCAGAAAACAGAAGAAAATACCAGATTTAAAGATGGGCAATATTAATTAAAAACTATGAAGGACTTTATAAAGAGAGTGGCATTACATAACAGGCACTACTGAAGTTATATGTGGAAGTTACCCTTTAAGGTTACCAATAAAATTAAACAGAATTATAAAAATTACAATATGAACACATCCCTGCGGTAAGGCTCCCATAGCTTTTCCCCTCGCAGAAGAGAAAAGACCTTAAATCTCACATAAGAGAAACTGAACAGCTCTGAAAGTGTTAGCTTTTAAATTTAAAAACAAACTTTGATATCAGTTACTATCAATAGATAGTTATTATCAAATTACTTCTAGTGAAATGAATGGCTTTGTTAATTGTGATTAAAATGAGTCGGAATGACTAAAGAAACAGCAGCGTATCCACTGAGTTAAAGAAATGATCAATTATTACATAACTGTAGCATTTAGCTGTTTGAAACCATCACAGATCATTAAACAGCCCCTGTACCTGTCCTACATTTAATTCCCTGTTTGACCTTGCTGCCTCTCCCTTTCTGCCAGGTAAAATTATCACCCTGTCTTTATTAGCTACACTTGCAAAGGGAGCCTTCCTGCCTGCTGAGGTCCTAAGGGCCCCTAAGCACCAGCACAGTGGCCTCCAGGGGCCAGAGGAGCCAGGCTGCACACTGTCGGTCTACAGTCTGTTCTCCAGTTGTGACAGCGAACACATCCTCCTTATGAAGACAATTAGTGGCTGTTAGAAAGCACAGATGAACAGGGGAGGCAGGAGGGTGCTGGCAGGGGGGGGGGGGGGGGGGGGGGCAGGTGGTGCAAAAAGCAGGACACAATTAACAAACATGGGAAAAATATCTGCTAATGAGGATGTGAAAAGCTCAAGGGAACTGGTGAGATTGAGGGGTGAGGGAGGAGAAGAAGGGATTATGATTCTAACTCTACATCAAGGGAGCGTGGGGGAGGCGAAGCAGGGGTTACTTTGGTTGGAAAATTCAACTGAGGTTTAAAAAAGTTGAATAAAGACAGTCTTCAGTGCAATTTTCTTCTTTTTTAAGGGAAAGCAAGGCACCTTATTACAGGGACTAGTTTATCGTTTATCAAAGCATACAGAAGATCTGACATGTGCAGAGGAAAGGACTCCAAGGTAAACAACTTAACCAGGTTCAAACCAAATGAATTTCCAGAAAAAGTAACATACAGAACGTGTGGGTTGTGCATAAATCCTCTTGGTAGACAGTCTTAAAATGTTCAAACATTTTACAGAGAATGAAACATGATAGCTGAGACAGTAGAAGGCATGTGACTAGTTTTCAATCTTTAAAGTAAACAGCAGAGGTAAAAAGATGAGAATTAAAATCACAAAGCCACAGAATCGTGAAAACTAACATGATACCCTACAAAATCTGTGGACATGAAGATATTAAGTATCTGATTCAACCCTCCAGAAACATTTTAATGATTCAAAGGGAAAATAAAAACTGGAAACCCTTTCAATTTTTTTTAGATAGATCTAAGTAACAGAAAATGTTCAAGATAAAAAATAAAATTACACAGCTCAACATTTATTCCATCTCAAAATGTCTTTTCACATAAAATGATGACAGCTTCAAGAAGCAGGTATGGACAAGTCTTTGAATTTAGCATAATTATGTTCCAGCAACATTACTTCCAGGTACAGGCAAAAACATTCAGATATTAGAACTCATTTATATTCAACCAAAAAGTTTTGTTTCTCTTTCAAAAAAATGGAAGCTTTGGATAAATACTAAGAAGCAGAAAGTAAAATAAAATCTGTTCTTATATACATTGTTATAATATTGCAAGATGTATAGTATTTATACACTTTTAAACAATCAGAACATCCACTGGTTTCACAACGAATAAACCTTTCCTATTATTTAATTGTAATTGTAAAATAATAAATTTTAAAATTAATCTTTGGTGGTGAGCTCTAAATCTTTAAGTTTTGAAAGGTCTCCTTGGTCTTATCCCAATCTTCAGCTACTCCCACCGATTGATTATCTCTCACATTCAAGTCTGCCTGGGATACTAAAAAATTACTTAAAGTGTGACAAAACATATCTGTAATATCGGAAGATTACTTTCACTGTACATATGTAAGTTTCTAAACCAGGCGTGTTCAACGTTTTCCAGGCCAAGGACCCCCAAACATATGGCAAGATGGGGCGGGGACACCCTAATTATATATATTGTATGAAATTGTGTTATATCAAACTGGTCCTATAGTAACTCTTTAACATACAGTGGGGCAAAAAAAGTATTTAGTCAGCCACCAATAGTGCAAGTTCTCCCACTTAAAAAGATGAGAGAGGCCGGTAATTTTCATCATAGATATACCTCAACTATGAGAGACAAAATGAGATTGTATTGCTTGGAAACATGCAAATGTTTGCATGTTTCCAAGCAATACAAGGCCTTGTCCATATAAGACTCAAATTCACTGCGGATCCAGACATTTGAATTGAGAAAGCTTCCTGGAGAGGTGGCGAAACGTCTTCAAAATCTTGAAAACCAAGTCCAGTGGATATTTTTTGAATTTTTACGGAACAAGCTGTTTACCTATTGCAGATTCAGACTTCCCAGCCTGGTGCAGGTCTATAATTTTGTTTCGGGTGTCCTTTGACAGCTCTCTAGTTTTGGCCATGGTGGAGTTTAGAGTGTGACTGTTTGAGGTTGTGGACAGGTGTCTTTTATACTGATAACGGGTTCAAACAGGTGCCATTAATGAAGGTAACGAGTGGAGGACAGAGGAGCCTCTTACAGAAGAAGTTACAGGTCTGTGAGAGCCAGGAATCTTGCTTTTTTGTCATTGACCAAATACTTATTTTCCACCATATTTTGCAAATAAATTCTTTAAAAATCAGACAATGTGATTTTCTGGATTTTTTTTTCTCATTTTGTCTCTCATAGTTGAGGTATATCTATGATGAAAATTACCGGCCTCTCTCATCTTTTGAGTGGGAGAACTTGCACAATTCGTGGCTGACTAAATACTTTTTTGCCCCACTGTATGGAGTAATGTAACAAAAGTAACTTTGCCCTGGGATTATTAAAGCATTTCTGATTATGATTACTAGTTGGTGGGACAGGTGTTGTGAATGAAACGGTTCCCAGCTTGAAAGAGCGCCTGTGTGTCGCTGAATGTGTGCATTGATCTTCTGCCTCCATTTATCTAACTACAGCGTGTTGAATTCAGGTTGATGTGTATTTAAAGACATTTTTATTAGTGGAAAAAAATTGCAGGGGGGAACATAAAAAAAATCTAATCAACAAAAACTTTCGCGACCACCTCCGAGGACCCCCAAGGGGTAGTGCTCTGGTCTAAATGAGGGCTTAAAAGAAAAATATTTTATCTTGATAAAAATCTTCAAAATTGTAAATCAGATGTCTTGCACAATAAAATGCATTTAAAGAAGAACCATAAAAACAAGCCTGGGGTACAGAATGATAACATAATAAACCTTGACTATTGTAACGCACTCCTGACTGGTCTGCCAGACTGTTTGGTAAAACTGTACCAGACGCTGCGACGCGTCTGGTCTTCAATCAGCCCAAAAGTCTCACATCACCCCTCTTTAAATGAGCTCCACTGGTTACCCCTGGCTGGCTGCATCAAATTCAAGTCCCTCATGCCAGCCTACAAAGTGCTTAAGGGTACGGCTCCCATCTACTTGAACCCTCTAGCAAAGGTTTATATCACAACTCGGTCACTACAGTCAGCAAAGGATTGTCATCTAGCAGTCCCTACACCACGCTTAAGACAATCCAAACTTTTTTCATGGGTTTTTCCAAGATGGTGGAATGACCTACCACTGATTCTGACTAGGGATTTTTCCTCTAGAGAACTTATTGTCATATTGATGTTCACTGTAGAATTCTGTCTACTTTTTAAGTCACTTGGAATAAAAGCATCTGCTAAATGCATAAACATATGTTCTCTGTGATATAATGATATCATCTAACTTATAGTGGACCGCCGAATCATCTTCATTTTAGGTGTGTATTATGATTCTCTTAATCAAATATAACCCAGGCAACTAAATAGGGGTTAAACGCATCCTGGCTTATGAAGACATAACAAAAGCAAAAACAACTCAGTACAGGCCACTCCTCCTAAAGGGAGAAAAAAAAGCTCTGACAATGATGCCTTTCAGGGGGAACAACTCGTCCATTGTTGGGGGAGTGACACGCCGTATTGTGCCTGGCAGACTACATTGCCTCATAGCAGCTGGGATATGCTGGCAGGGGAAACAGAACTGGCTGTCATCAGCTGGGGGAGATACAGTGTGATGCAAGCAGCATTACATCACAAAGCCTGTGCAGGCGGTCGCTGCCTCACCTCATCAGGACGCTTTCAAAGGCTTCATCCAAGACGGGGGTTACATATTAGGTCTAGAACCGTATTTTGTTTTTCTTGTTTTTACTCAAACTCATCAAATGTATATTTAATAAAAGTAGTAACAAAGAAATTAAGGAATTATTTAAAATGGTAATTTGGAAGTCTGACTTTTTTATATTAACATTTGTGTTGGGCCTTAGTTAAATGTTGCTGGAAAATCTATAATATGTTATTTTAGGTCTAGTTTAGAACTGATTCAGAATAGTTCACTACATGCACATAGATCTAAAATAGACTGAGACTCATACAAACATCTTTACCCACCACAGTCATAAATTGATTAATTTATAACAGATATTTATTCATACAGCATACCTGAACAGTGATGCTTCTACTGTAATATGATCATCTGTCAGAACCAAAGCAGGAACGAGGAGAATCTGTGGGAACTACTGTGTTCGAATCATCAGAAGTATTTTAAAGGATTATGATTGTGATATATAGTTGTAGGTGCAGCCTACTCATATAATAGGCAACAGAGGCAGAGAAGTGTCCCAATTAACATAAATTAGCAAAAAATAAATAAATAAAATACAGATATGCAATATAGGAACCAGGTGGAAATGAATCACAAGATCGATCAGCTGCGAGGCATGCATGTAAACCCTCCGCCAAGCGGATATATATGGAGCTTGGAAACCATGATGGATTAGAGTTCGGAACCATAGCATCAGGACCACAACATCGCATAGGATTTATGCATCAAAAGAGCTGTTTATCATATAACAATTTCACAGGTCAGACTTTGTTTTTTTACTTATTTAGTTAGATAATCATTATCAATACTTTTATTATGGAACAAACCAGTTCAAGCAATAAAATAATGACATTAGTATACACGCTCAATTGTAGTTCTGAAAGCATCCAGCAGATTCCGCCATTCTAAACTGTTTCAAATGTATTGAGCGTTTTATTGAGTTTCGGCCAATTGAGTCAAATTGGTTAATGGATTCATGGGGCTGTGAAACTGCCACCACTAGCTTGAACCTCGTGAATCATTAGTGCAAAGAAAAGCAAGGGAAAGAACTGGTTAATAGGTTTAAAAGAAAGCTCAGGAAAGCAGTAAGGTAAGGAGTTAGCACAAAAGTTAGCAGTCTGGCAATGGAGAGCTAGCAGCAGGCTCCTTAAGTAGCCCAGTGCTTGATGGGGAACATGTGAAATCAATCAACCTGTCACTCAGGGGGACAGTGCTTGAGTAGGACCTCTGGAAAAGAAGCTGAAAACTGGTGAAAATAAAGGAGGAAACTCTCAGTCCCCAGACCTTCCACCAAAAGGGGCAGTTTCAAAAGTCAGGGTCTCACCTGCAGGCTGTTATTTAAGCAGCAACCCTTGGTATCAGACACACCTCCATCTCCTCCCAACTCTTTCACTTAACTTTAATGCTGGCGTTAATATTAACCTGCTCTAAAGAGAAGACTTTTTTATTGTATCAGAGGGAGAGGGATGTGTACAGAGATCAGCAACGAGGCTCATCCTAGGTTACAAGAGCCTCACAGATAAAACAATGAGCATGAAACCATGAGAACATTAGACTCTAATAAAAGCTGGGCATACCGCTACAAGGGGTATCTGCTTTCTCAAATGAATCAGAAGGAAATATACAACCTATGGGATGTTGTCACTTTAATGAGAGTTGTCTTATTTGGGGCTCCTCAGGGCTCCCTTAATGGGTCACTTGTATTCAACATTCTCTGTCTTGACAATAACATGATAGCATACATACCCGGGCTGACCATAGGAAGAACCGGGAGTATCATGCCTGGGATTGGCCTGCTGGCCTGCATCTCTCTCTCTCTCTATCTTTTTTTTTTTTTTTTTGGTTAAGGTTTGCCAGTGCAGTGGCGATGCGCCTGTCAGAGAGGCAGGCCAGGCCACTTAGACCAGTAAGTTTTCAAATTTTCATACCATGAGTTCCCCTCTCAGTCAATAGTATTAATGATTGTCCAAAAGTGGAACATACAATCAATAAAATAAATAGTATTTTACATCTTCTTTTAATTTAAATATCTAATTTTTATAAATGTATGCTTTTCATATCAAATAAAAAAAAAACAACAACAGTAAGTATGTTTCCTGGAAGTTAGTAAGGAATTGAAATAAATACAAAATAAAATCCTATTATAAACCTGTATTTATAAAACTGGAGCTCGTCTGAGTAACTTCCCTATAATCACATTTAAACTTGATGAATTGGGAACAAAATACAGAACAAAAATTATAGTCAAACTAACTTAATTAGTTTTCCTTTTTTTTTCATCAAACCAGGAGGGTCCAGAGGCTAGGAGTTGGCAGAGGGCTGAGCAACGGCAGGGCACGACTTCAGACTGATTGTGTTCAGATCCAGGGATTCTCCCGATCCTCTTCTTGAGGGCGGGCAGGCAGGTTCAGACAGCAGGTTCTTCAGAAGGACTCCTAAGAGCCAACAGGCAGATCTCAGCAGTGAGCTCTTCCAGAGTTCCAGGATTCAGTCAGGTTTCTTCCTATGAAGCAGAGAAGACAAAAACCGATTAGGTTCAGATTCAGGTTTTCAGGAGGGTCAGAGAATCAGACAGGCTGGCTGGCTCAGGCTTTGCTAACCATAACTGGCTTAACACTCTGGCACTGGAAAACAGCTCTGCCGCTGCTTATATCCTGGTCTCCTGATGACTGATGGATCGCAGGTGTGGTCGTCAGCTCAGCTCCAGGAGACCTAGGGCGCCCTCTGCTGGAGAAGGTGGACAGACCTCCAGATCCCAACAATAAACACTTTCTTTTTGGTTAAGAAAAGCTTGTTTCATTTTCCGGTTGGGTCCTCAGAAAGCAAAACAGATCCCCCTATTTTATTTCACTACCTAACAAATCAGTCATGTCAGTCAGTCAGTCATGTGACCAGGCCATGGTGGTCTGGTTACATTACTGACCCCAGGCCTGGAAAAATCCCCCAGTCCGGCCCTGACAACATATGTTCAAATACTGAGGATAACAACTTATATTTCAGGGTTATAAGGTAACAAATGTCCATGAAGGTAGGGACTACATTTTCCTTAGGCTTATTACAATAAAGAAAAGAAAAAATAGATAAAAAACACACATTTCTTCTGTTTTTCTGTCTCACAGGTTATGGTTAGATCAGGAACCAACACACAACTAAGCTATCTATGGACTTTAACCTTGGAACCAATTTTTCTTTTTTGAAGAGATGTACTAAGTTCTGTTACAAGAATTAAAACCATTTTTAATTGTGATTGTTCTGTGATTTCTCCTTTGAGGTCAGCAAGTCCTAAATATGATAATTTAATACTGAGTTTTTCACTAGTTATTATTTCACATCTGATAGATCCTTTTTATGAAAGACCAAAATTAAAACAAATAAACTTGTTTTTCAATCTTAATATCTATCTACATGTAAAAAAAAAAAAAACAAGAGTTGTTGATATACCAAAGCTCCCAATTGGTTATAGCCGTTGAAATATTCCTTTTTTGCCCGCCATTTTTTCCCTCTTTTATTTTGCTTCTCTGTTTTTGTTTTGGTTCACTAGTTTTGCAAGTCATATAAAATGAGGAGAAAAAAAAAACACATTTTTATTCTATAACCTCACATTTTGTACAAAGGCTACCAATGTTATATTTAAATAGTTTCCCGTTCTTGTTACAAGACTTGTAACATGTTTGGAACCAAATGTCTACAAGTCATGCTGCAATTAAAATAATGTCTCCCCATTATCTGTATGCAAAGAGAATTAGCTGCAGAGCTGTTCTGTCACTTTTGAACTGATGAAAATGTTGACCTAACTGCTGCACTTAACACATACACACAGCCATACACAGATGCACGCAGACAAACACTTTTCTCAGGTCCTAATTGCCTATAAATGTCAGTGTGAGTCAGTGTGCAACTGTCTTCTGGTAAATTAACTGGTGAAACTGGCACCGCCTCATTAGACAAGAGATACACGACAAAGTGAAAACACAACTCACTGGTCAACATTCGGTTTCCAGCGGTCGGGTCCTACCCTGAATTCCTTTGGGATTGTTTCAAAGATAGATAGAGTTGGAGTGTGTGTGAGGCTGAATGCATGCCTACGTGCCTATGTCATTCTGTGTGGATTTTTGTATTCATGCGTTTGTGCTTGTGTGTTCATCTGAGTCCTCCTGAGGGAAATTAGTTGTTTCTACCCCGCTCCGTTTCCAGGTTCGGCCCTGATGTTTGCGCTCTCTGCCAGGACACTCCCACTCCCATTGGACCCTATTGTAGCTAATTGCAGAATACACTGGCTGTTGTTTCAGATGTTGGGGAAGGTCTCTGCAGAATGACCGCAATTCTGCCTAATTAGGAAACAATATCCAGAAATGGATCCTGATATTTATGCATCCTATCAGGGACACGATGTGTGAAACCCTGCAATGATCTGATAAACATCTTTGGGTCTTAAAGTTATTTGATTTATCTGTTTTCTGCAAATGCATTTTGACAGTATTAGTAACATAAAAAGGAACATGCCTCTATTATGTGGAAATTTCATTGCTAAAGTTTTAATCAACACCTGGTGCATTTTGCAGAGTGAGAAGCACAGTTGAGTCATTTGCTTTAGGTTGTCACATAATAAGACCTTTTTGTTTTGTTTTTTAAGGATTCAGTTTTTAGGAAAAAGAAATATAGAACCAGTCTGTGTAACTTGGAGTTGTGTGCATTCCTTCCAAGCTTGCCCCCCTTTTCCACAGGGAGGGGATCCATTTTCAAGTGTATCGATTCTGTCTGGGTTGTTAGAAAAGAAGATTTTGGACTTAAAAAAAAAAAAAGATTAACAACAAATAACTAATAAATATGCCTTATATGCTAATAAATATCCTTGTCTGTAAATAAGATTTTCATTATATAAACTACAGAATTATCAGAATGAAATATGTTTCCATTGCACTCCTTAGCTTACAGAATTTGTCCTTATTGTTGATATAGTTTGAATTTAAAATATTCAGAATAATAAAATAACAAATTACTGTATTTGACCCTAAATGACTGTGAAACAAAATAATCGCTTGTAAGAATTCCTTTTGTTTTTATTTGAGATAAAATGTGTTTATTAATCGTTAATACAATGAATAACTCTTTGAGTGTTTCTTATGCTGCTCATGGTTATTCACAGGATTTTCTAAAGCATTTCCACAAAGCATATTAGTCCCATCAACCACAGATTGAGTCTGCTGCTTTTCTCCTTGACCAGTGTCACTTTCCAAGAGCTCACACAGAGCTCCAGCAGGGATCTTCGCAGCAATCCTGAACTTTAGTCAGCTGCATTTCTCTTTAAAGGGCAGATGAAACAGCAGTGGCCTGAAGTAGATTTTCTTTTTTTTTTTGGAGTATAGCTTCTGTTGACCCACCTCTATTTATGTTGTCTTAAAGAATGAATGAATGAATGAATGAATGAATGAATGAATAGGAATTTATTTCAGACAATTTTGACAAACAATAATAAATAACAAATAAATCAACCAAATACACACAGAAAGACTAGTTAACATCAACCAAACTAACTAAATTCACTTGAACATAAATAAAACAAAACCCTCCACCAAATAAACTAAACAAATAAAATAAATCAGTATATACAGTCTTTTGTCCATAGACAGACACTATATATATATATATATATATATATATATATATATATATATATATATATATACAGTCTTTTGTCCATAGACAGACACTATATATATATATATATATATATATATATATATATATATATATATATATATATATATATATATATATATATGTGTGTGTGTGTTTGTGTATATATATATATATATATATATATATATATATTTTTTTTTTTTTTTTTTTATTATTATTAACACAACAGAAACAGAACGCGGAGCTGTGGGGGGAAGGCGGGATGCCAGGCATCACTAACACTCTCAGGGAGACACACAGGTAAGTGACCATAATAATCTGACGGAAAATGATTATGATTACTCAGATGGTTTAACAGTTAAGTCCATCCTCTCGAATGAGGCATGATCCAGCCGATGGACTGCCAACGAGATGCTGTGGGAGCCGCCAGAGTGTCCCTGATGTAGCAGTCCCAGTGAGCAAGCAGGAGTCCAAAGCAGATCAGGCAAACAGTTCAGAACAGGACAGTTCTGACATCCAGGAGTCCGCAGCCTGGTCAGGGGCTCTGACCCAAACAGGAACAGACTGAGCAGAGCATTCAGGCAGGTTCAAGGTTCCATAAGTCCAGCAGCGAGCTCAGGCAGACACTCTCAGATGGAAACAGGGAGGTTCAGTTGTAGAGAGGCAGAGACAAGACATGGTACCAGGAGAACTGCAGAACTTTGAACTAGCTCCCTCCTGTAAGCCAAAATGGAAACAAGGCACGCTCAGAGAATAAGTGAAAGGACTACATGACTTTAAACTAAAACTGGAATAGGGGGCGCTCAGCAGAGAAGAGCCAGGATAGGATCAGAACACAACAAGACAAACACTAAAACCCTCTCAACCCAGTGGTCTCCAGGGACGAGGACATGAACTATGGAAATAACACTAACTCAAACTAATGAACAAACATCATCAATGATCTGGCCCCGATAGATGGGCTGTGCTGAATATAAAGCAACAGACACAGGTGGATAAGACGAGTGATGATTAGGAACCGGGTAGAGTTAGGCAGGTGAGTGAAAAGATCAATTTGGCCAGCTATCAGGCAGATCATGACAACATTACAATCAGTGTGAGGTTATTTATTTGGAATGCTCTATTTCAGGCATTCCCAAAGTCGGTCATCGAGGGCTGCTGTCCTGAAGTTTTTAGAGGTTTCCTACTCCAGCACAGCTGATTTACATTGATAGTTGATTACCATGCTTTACTGAACTACAATCATCAGAATCAGCTTTGCTAAAGCAGAGAAACCTCTAAAACCTGCAGGACAGCGGCCATTGATGACCGACTTTGGGGATGCCTGCTCTATTTGGTTATTGCCAAACCTGCTCTGAATTGGAATGTTCAAATAATTCAGTTTTACACCTATCCAGCCTAATAAAAGCTCCCAGACGTCCTAAACTTTGCACAGTACACATAATTTATATATAATAGTAAATTTCTCCACTGTGAGATCAATAAAGTCAGTCAATCAATCAATCTCTGGCAAACTTCAGTTTTCCCATCATGTTTGCTCCATACACATGTCTCATGGAGGTTGAACTTGTGTCATTTCTCATAAAAACAGTAGTAAAACCCTGCTGTTGGTCCCTTATTGATATGTGAAGGTGTTTGGAGACTTCTTTTAGCATGTTGTAGGCTGTCCTTTATATGAAGTTGCTAAGATGACTGTAGCTGGTTATGTTGTCGCTCTTTTGCAGACTATTGTTGTCCTGAAGGGAAACAGTATATTTTTGTGTGTTTTACTTTAAAAAGTAGAATTGTTCTAAGCCTGTGGTTCAAATACTGGAATTTATAATATTTATGAATGTAAAATGTGTTACAATTTATTATAACGATTTTATATGCATAGATATGGTATAAATCACACCAGCTTTGAAAGGGTTTCCTAATTTATTTACACAAATGTAAATGAAAATTAAGATTGGAGAACAAAAAAGTGCAAAAAAACACATTATAAATTCTCTATTTATCAGTCAAGTCATAGTCCAACTGTCTTTTAGAAAATGTTAAGATTTATTGCCGCAACATTCCAGCTGGTAAATGTGTTTTCTGCCATCTCTGTGCAAAACAAACACACATTGAAACAGTTGCTGCTCCTTGAAACATCTGAGTGCGAGAATAGAAGGTTGTCAGAGTGTGCAGCATGTATGAGCCATCTGTTGGACAGTGAATGTGTCTCTGCTTCCCTCACTGGGACAGCTCTCACTGTGAATTACACTGTTAACCCCAACTGTTTCGTATACTGAACACAGGGCTGCCTCTGTGCTTGATAGGCTGATGGTACGCGAATTATAGTGGCAGGCCTGTTGCTGCCGGTCTAAGAATCAGTTAAAGAAAAGAAAATAAAGGCAGACAGAAATAAAGAAAGAAAATAAAGACACAGAAAGAAAGAAGTGACACCATTCAGGGTCTGACATGAGAGGCTCTTATGTTTGTGTGGATGCAGGTGTGTGTTTGGTCTCTCTGGCTCTGTTGTCTTTATATTAATATAATACATTGAATAAGGTCTTTTCACATTAACACGCACACACACCCACACATACATGCACACAACAAAGTCTGTGTTTACATTCAGTACAAGCAGATAGTGACTTTACTACAACCGAAAAATGTCGGGGGAAACAAACTATAAACAATAAAAGACAGTCACCGTAGCCAGAGACCACGCATTTAATATCTGACAGTCAAAAGCAAATAATAAACCATTTAGTATCAAATTTTTTTGTGAAAAAGCTATTCAATTCAAGATCAACCAAAAAATTTTCTTAGGGCGAGCATACACAGAACCATCATTACAATCGTTGTGCAGCTCAAATTGTACGACTATCCTTCAGGATTTAAAAGTTCACTGCTCATAATACACACACTATATAGCCTGATGCTCTGACGTGATCTGACTGGTGAAACAGTATGGCCAAAATCCCACGTGGGAAAGAGATGCTTCTGTTGTAAAGATCAAGGTTCAGGGTTTTTTTAATTTGTCATTTGTGCTAAACCAGCAGTCAGACATATTCGAATTCTTGTGCAAAAACTCTCAAAGTCACAGGTTTAAAAATAAGATATAAAATATGAAAAAGTCTCTTAAAAAGCAGGACGACTAATTAAGCTGAAACTCGGCCCGATCCAAAAGAATCTTACACGACTGCAAATTAGTTACCAAAAAATCATTTAGTGTATGCTCTCTCGAGGAAAATAGATAAAAAGAGGGAGATCTAAATACATTTTGTAAAAAACTAGAAAAAATGTGAATGCATGTTTAATAGCAGACTGTCTTTAAGTCCATGTTATGCACAGATTAAGTCACAGACTTGGTCTATATGTTTTGACCCAAAGAACACAACACACAAAAGCCTTATGAAAGACCATTTTATAAGACATTCATAGTTGTCATCGGTGGAAATGGGAGATAAACTACCAAAACTGATCTAGGAATAGAAACAGGATGTCTTTCTAAGATGTGGACAGACCCGAAAACAATTTGATAGCATTGTCACTTTTCTGCACCAAAATTTAAGCAGTTATTTGCTCGTAGATAATTTGTCTAATGTCAGAAAAAAATAAAACATTTTAACTTTTATCTTTTTTTTGGATTTTCAATTGTTTTAAACAATTTTTTTAATTAATTAATTAAAAAGATTACATTACATTAAAACCTCAGCATATGAAATAAAAACCAACAATAATCTCTTTATTCTTTAATTTTCTTTATTTTCATTCTCTCAAACTACACACACACTCACACACATATTCATCCCAAACAGAAGCATCTCTCTTAATCTTCAGCTTTTTCTGTATTCAACTATCACTGAGACTGTATGGTGACCCGATCTCATTCTGCTGGTCTGCACATGAATGCATAAAGACTTGAACACATTCATCTTTTGTCTATTCTCACTTTATGGTCTCTTCACATTTAAATGTCTATGCTTGTGATGCCTTAGGAAGAGAATATATGGTACGTTGTGTTAATGTTGGCCAAGCCTAGCATTTCATTGATGCAAACCTATAATTTTTGTTCTTATTCTTACACTTCACCTTCTTTTACGGTTCTTTGAAATAAATAAATGTTATGATCCTGATGTGTTCAGTTGTTGTTGTTTGCATTCGTTTTTGACCGTTCAACATGAGCTTGTCAGTATTTTTTTCCATGAACTCAGCTCAGTTTCCTTTCCGTTTATTTAAATGGCTAAAATTCACAACACATGTCATCTCAAGGCACTTTACAGAGACTATACAGTCAGACTAGTTAAAAGTTTCTTTCAAGGAAAATCAGTTGATTGCATTGAGTCATTGACTCACATATATGATCCTCCTTCAAACTGAAGCTCAGTTGATTCCCCGAGGAAACGTTTGAGCTTCACACTGAGCAAGGGATTCATCTGCACAACAGTCTGTTCACGTACCGCAGGAAATCTGAGCGGCAGTCAGTCTTTCTCCGTTCATCTACAAGCAACTGTATTCTGGGTAACCCTGTCCGCCCTCCTCCATAAGAGACAAACACTGGAACACATACCTCACCTGCTGGAGTGTAAGAGTAAACCTAATCTCTGGAAACATGAGTCTGCCAACCTTCTCTCCTCTTCAAGTTCAAGAGTCAATTCTCCCACTGAACCTGAACTAACCGCAGTGTCTTCCCCTCCCCTTTCAGTTCCGGTTGAGCAGTGTTCAGAGCAACACTGGACCTCCACAAAACTTCTCAATAAACCTGTTAAACTTTTTCCCTTGTCTCTCTGGACTGGTTTTATCTGCATGTGGGTCCGAGCTCTTGATAAAATCATGACATCATGGATGGGCTTGAGGCGATGATTTTTGCTTCAGCAAATTCTCACACCACGCTCGGCACAACAGTGGAGAGGAAAAACTCAGTTTTAACAAAAAGAAACCTCCAGCTGAAAAAGGCTTAAAATCTCCCAAGGCCGACCGGGGTTAAAGACTAGAGAAGCAGACATACAAAAAGAAGCAAATATACCAAAGGTGGCCCCATCCAAGAAAAACACAACCAAGCAGACGTGCTCCAAGCCAGTTCTCATATCAGAAAATGAAAAGAACACACAGTTAGTCAAAGTAAAAGGAACAGGACTACGGTGAAAAACTGGCAATGCTCCAGCATTTATAAACAGAAATGTTGATGGCAGTGGCACAGCTGATATTTCATTCCAGGATGGAGGCACAGTCATCAGGAGCAGACCAGATTAAGCTACTATGAAAAGAAAAAAACAGAATTAAAATACAAGTATTGGTGGAACTTAACAAATACTGTAAAATGGGAGGATAGAGATTAAAAAGTGATCTTCCAGCAGGCTAACCCTATAGCAGCTATAGATAGCAGCAGATATAAATAATAGGTTAGAATAAACTAACCATTTGGACATGGTATGAGAAAGGTAGAGCCAAGGTAGATATTGAGGTTTTTCCATATGTGTAAATCACTTTATATTTAGTTTGTTAAATGGATGTGCATTGATAGACACAGGGTGATGCTAGAACACCCTCCTTTTTTAATCCTGTTTTTTTGCAGTGGATATTGTATTGTTCTATACCCCACTACACACACACACCTAACGTTGCATTGCTGCACGTCTCTCTAAATGTAAAGGCGCACTTTGCAAAGCGAACAGGTGTACAGGCCTTGCTATAGCATAGATAACAAACCGAACAAATATGTCTGCCTCCTAAGGTTTAGCTGAGAATTTAAACCTTAATTTGCCTCCATTTGTCCATACAGAACCAGCAAATTAACTGTATTAGCTTCCCCACCCTGTCTTTTATGGTGCCAGAAAAGTATTGAAAATGAAATGTTCAAATTAGATTTCATTAAAGTCTTTTAATTCAAATGTCTGAGTGACTTTTTAAATTGCAAATAGTAGATAAGTAACTTCTGTCTGTTTTAAGATGTCATTTAGAACAGGTGAAATGAGCTTGGTAACATTACAGTTCATACAGTACTAAAATTCTCTTTATTAACGGTCTGGTCTGCAAAAAGGGGGCATGTAGATGTGCTGTGTTTTCTATTTCTGTATGTGTAAAAAATAGGATGTGATATTTTATCTTATTAATCTTTACTCTAAAATGATTTTTGTTAAATATCACACTGGCTTCATGTAAAAATATAGAAGATTCTACTTTTGGCCATAATCTGCTTTGTTGGTTTCATTTTGAGGCTTTGTAAAGCTTTGTGTAATTGTAAAGGATGATTTCACTACTTAATAAGAAACTAGTTGTAGTTTTTTTAGTAATATAATTTCTTTAATACATTTCTAAAGCTTATTTTACTTACCGGTATATGATAAACACATAACACTTGTTCTGCAGTCAAACTGTATAGTGTATTTAAGCTGTTAAACAGTATCTTGTTTAAGTAACCAGATAGTGTTTAACACCTTAAATCCACTATACAGAGGAAAAAGTTTATGAAGATAACTCAGGGTAGTATACTTTGTTAGAGCATAAGGCCATATGCTACAGAGGAAATGTTTTATTAAAAGTGTAGAATAATTTAGCAAAGACAAATACTTTGTGCTTAGTTTGTTAAAATAAATAAAACTAAAGGAAATGTAAGTTTTATATTAGATTTTGAAAGCTCAGCTTAAAGGCTGGGTGTGTCTGTGTTTTATCTTTTAATCAATCTATAAAAAAATACTTTGGAAATGCTGCTTTAAAGTAGGAGAAAAAGAATAAAAATGCTCTCTCAAGTCTTTGAACAAAATACAGTTTAACTCGAGTCTGATTGATTTTGAATTTGGCAGTTTCTTCTAAATCTGTTTACACATTTGTCGAATTTAAATGGATATTTCATAGAATTTAAAGTGGTTTTGCTATACTTTCTTCTGTTGTTGCTGTTGTGAATGTTAAAGAAACCAACCCGCAGAATATCAAAAACTATTAAACATCTGCATCAGACAGCATATGGCATATGGCAAATCATTTAAAATAGGTATATACAGTTGTGCTTGAAAGTTTACATACCTTCCCATTAAGAAAATGGTAGATTCTAACAAATAATTTGCAAAACTCAAAAAAGAAATAACAATTAAACATATACAAAATGATAATTTAGTAAAATAAAATATTTATTTTGATTTTTTTTAATAGTAATTAAAAAAAAACTCTCCATGTCAAAATAAAGTTTCAAGACCTGAGAACCAACAGGTGCTGATGTCTGACTGAACATTTCCTGAACATAATAGAAACACCTGTTTTCACTGAATATCTCAAATTGTTGCTCAACAACATTTAGTTCAGGAGCTCCCTCAGAACTGTTTACTTGTTTTATTTATTAATCATTATTTTATTATACATATGTATGCATATGTATGTATTCCAAATCAATAGCATGATTCCCATTTTTTTATTTTTTTTATTTATTATTACTTTTGTAAACTTTATTTTACTGTGAATTGATTTTTTTCTCTCTTTAAAGGAAGCATTTGTAAATGTTCAAGTAAGACTGTAGACATGATGTTCAGGCTGTATTAAATCTTGCACTAGCATCGAAGCCTAAGCCTCCATGGCCGTTTCTCAATATGCTTTCTTGAGCGTTGTCATGTGCTTGTGATATGTCATCAGCCTCAGCCCCAGCACTGTTCCAATTGCCGAAAATGCCAGACCGAGAACGCACCAAACCCCCGGATGTTGTTCTCGCCCCGCCCCGCCCCGCCCCGCCCTCTTCATCGAGTATGCATCAGTGGGAATTATTATTCACCCACTAAATGTAAAAAGTCTAAATTTCTTATTCTCTAGAGACTATTACTAACAGGAGGTGAAATGCAGCTCTAGACGAGCTGAGCGTGTGGTGATGTCCCGTTCTCGCCAAGTCCAGACTTTCCTGTGTTCTTGCCAAGACCGGACTTGACGGGAAGCGTGTACAGACTCGCGTTTTCGTGAATTGAGAAACGGCCCATGTGATGAACAAGGTGCCATTTTTTCCACTAAAGACCCTGTCACCCAAAATATCTGTACACGCCACTGTCTGTTAACTAGTTGACTAATGGGAAAGCTACCCAAGTAGACAGCCAGCTAATGTCAGATTTTAAACTTATGTGACTCTTTAGAGAGCAGAATAGCAAAGATGTTAAAAAAAAACTTGGTGATACGCTCCAGAAAACTACCACTAAATATATGCTTTTTTGATATTTTCAATGAGTGGCAGATAATTTAAAATACAGGGACTACGAAAGACGTTTTGGTAACAAATTCAGTTATCCTGTTTAATCAAATAATAACGTAATCTTAATCATTTAATAGATGTTGTTATTGAGATCACTTTAGAGACTGGATGTTTTTACTGAATATGCCCGTTTGTTTAGTTTTTGTTTTTATTGTGGGATGGCAGCAGTGTGTGTGTCTGTGGGTGGGTCTTTGTGTATAGCACAATGTTTGTTCTGTGCTAGCATGCAGACAGATGGTTGCGACACTTCTGCGTCTGTGGTCGAATAGTCCTTTCATTGTCTCCATCACAGAGAGCAGTGATTGCTATGGCGGCTTGTCACACTGCAGTGTCTGTAGACCCCCAGAAGGTTCTGATAGTTTAAAGTAGGTTTGACCTCCAAACTCACCCAGCTTCCCCTGAAAGGCCAATCCTTGTCTTAAACAGCCTTGGTATTTTGACACACTGTTTAAGGATGGTGAGGTAACACTTTGATTTCATCTCATCTCCCAAAATCTTAGGAGTACAGCATCGTCCTCTTTAGACAAAAAATAGAGCCAGTAGATGACCTCTCCTAACTATAGGTTTTCTGTTCTGCTTTTTATTAAAGCAACAGTGCCTCACATCCATTTATATATTTATAATAAGGGAATCCTAACAACATTGTCCTTCCACAAAACTAAAAGTATTTTGGCACAGTCTATACGCTGGCTCAGTAAGATGAAACAGACATGCTGAAAGTGACACCTTACTCTAAAAGTGTACAGATGGGATCCAACACAAAAGAACTTTGAAGCAATTATCATAATCTCTCTCTCCCTCCGTTTCCCCTCATGATTAAACATGGGAGAGTTAAATCAGACGATTAGCATGCTGTCAGGGAGAAGTCTAACTGCTGTTGTGTTTCACAGTGTGAGAGACAAAGCGCTGGCCTGCGAGCCGACAAGCCTCCCCGGCCAGCTACAGTAAACTGGTAAACACACGTCTGTTTGGCTCAGCGGGGGATGACAAACACCTGCCGAGGAGGCAGAGATAAGAGGGCGGGAGGAACTAGAGAGAGAGAGGGCCCGTTTTGACTCCTTGGCTTCAGAGTCTCTTGGCACCTAATGTCCAGAAATCTGGGACCAAACAAGTCTTGCTGAAAGGTCTAGAGAGGACTGCCAAAAGTGTGTTTGGGGACAAAAGGACGTGGGAAGAGGGGGGTAAAGGGCAGTTTATTCCAGACACACACTGGACAGATGAATCACCTTTAGTTTGTTGTGTTCATTTACAAGGGTGAAGGGACTAGACGAAGGACAATTGCCTTTACAGAGCATGGAGGATGGCCAGATTTCTTAAATTAAATCCAGTCACATTTCCGGGTAATTGAAAATATGAAAAGTAAATAAGATGAGATAAAGAAATAGGGACAGTTAAAAGGTTCATTCATTTCTAGATATGCATTAATATTTAAACAATAAAAATCTTATATAAAACAAGGAATGGTTCTCTTCACACAACTGTTAACATTTCCTAACAGCAAAAACATTAGTTTTAACAGATTATTAAGGTGTAATAAACAGGAGTACACAAATTCCTTCTCTTTAACTCTTCTGTCCATCTATCAGACCATCTATTAAACGCTTAACAACAATCTAATAGGTAAAATATTCCTTTCTTTTAGGTGAGGAACTGTGGTTATATTTATTTTCTATTATTAAATATTTCAGAAGGCTATATTTAGCATTAAAAACACACCCAACAGCACTCCTAATGATGGTGCGTCCACAGACATGAGCGCCTGATTATCCCTATATAGAGGCCTGTTTGGGAGAGATGTAATGCAAAATGATGAGATGAATGCATTTCTTGTGATCCAACAGACCAGATCCTGTTTAGCGATTACAGCAACGCCTGCGATGGATGCAAAGCAATATGCTCTAAAGTTGGAAAATCTGTGTTTTGTTGCGTCACTGACCGGATGTGGTTGTGACGTAGTTTTTCAGACACAATGGCAAAGAGAAAAGAAATCTTGGCATAGGATGACATATGTGGTTGGCTTTAGAAATGTTATAGTCATTTCAAATCTTCCTCATTTGTCAGCCACCTCTGCCCTGCTTCTAGCTCCAATCTACAGTTGTCCTCCTCCAATCCCCTGCTGTCAGCTACCTTGGCTCCAGAGCAGACCAGACCACAAACTGCCGCCTCCGTGTCAGCACAGGTGCATCTCTTCCCAGGTTTTGCTCTAATCTACCACTGTCCTCCTCCTTCACTCTCCTTCTATTTGCCTTCAAAGCTGGTACCGGACCACTTGCTGCCTTTCTCCAGCTCTTGATCCCTCTCTGCCTGGCATCATCCTCTACTCTGCTGCCTTCCACTCCACACTCTGCTAGGATTCTTGTTCTGATCTCCCGCTGCTCTGGTCTGAGCTCCGGAGCGCTGTTTCACCTTACAACTCTTTTCTGAGGGATCCTAAGCGGAATAGTTCTGGATCCAGCTACAGCTCGATCATGGACTCCCTGAACTGGGAGCATCTCTGCAGGACTAGAGGTGCCACTGATCAGCTTTCCCTAATGAAAAAAGAACAGTAACTCACTCAGGTCACCAGGTCACCCATGCTGAGTTGAAACTGACAAGCAGCATAGAGAAGCTCCTGTTAGATGACTTGGTGAAGTGACAGGAGTAGAGCTGCAATCGTGCTCAGTTTAAACTCACCATAAGATGATCATCTCTGCTGTGGTGATAAACAGAGGGGATTATTGATGCTCCACTACCCTCCATTAAAGACATTTCATCCTGGCATTGCATGTCCTGAGCTTATAACGTCATTAGCAACCCCTCACACCCTCATGGACTGTTCTCCCTGCTGCCCTCTGGGACGAGGCTTCACAGCATCCACTGTAGGACCGGCAGTTTTTGTAACAGCTTTGTCCCCACTGCCATCAAACTACTGTACCGATGAAAAATAATAATAAATCAAGTCACAAATCAAGACTTTGCATCACACTGATGACATCATACCAAATAGAACTCAACTCAAAAATGTTTTTCTACTGCGTTTTTGCACCATATATATATATATGTTTTTTGCGCTGCCCTGAACTTCCACATCAATGCCTTTTGCATCACGTTTTTCTCCCACGCTGTTTACATTTGATCACTGCTGCACTTTATGAATAGGAAATGTTCATTTTCACTGCTAAGCTGCTGCTCATTCACTGTCTGAAAGCTGTATAAACATAATTTTGTTTTCTATACACTGTGTACACAAAGTTACAATAAAGTTCTCCAAGTCTAAACCTGGCAGTTGACATACCCAAATAACAATGATTCCTTTACAACTCATAAGTAGCTCTGAAAACACAGTGATCACCGATCATTAAAGAGGCCAATACTGTTTACAATAAGAAGTGATAAATATATATCTTATATATTTATAAGATATATATATATATATATATATATATATAAGATATATTATATATAGGGGGGTTTATAAAATTTTTACTTTTTGCCAGTTAAAGAAAGAAAACAAATCAGAGCAGTTTCCAAAAGAAGTCAGCCATATTTTAAAACTATATATGCAGTGGGGTATTATTTATTTTTTTTGCTTCCTTTCTTTTATTTTTAGGGGTACCTTTATTTGTATCCATATTTCCATCAGAAAAGTAAAAAAAAAATAAAAATACATATATATATATATATATATATATATGTATATATGTATTCAAAATGTCTTTTGTTTCTTATAGGATGTAGCATTTTATAAAGAACTCAGAGGTTTCGGCAAATTCTTTCATTAACATTTTAAAGACTGCTAGTATTATTATAAGTTTAGGGTTGTTATGCTGGGCTTGTCTTAAAAAAATGACAGCAGTTTATGTCTCCAAAATGTTAAATACATACAAACTTGTTTTATCCTCTTTGATGTTTGAAGGTCATTGCAGTTGACGGCTGTCGACCGAACAACCCTTCGCTGAAGCTCTCTTTGAGGCTGATCTGCCTGGCTGTGAACTGGCCGTACCACATTTTGCCTTGCTGTGTAACTATGCCGACAGGATTGGGCCGGGGTCCAGCAAGACAGTCGGCTCTGGAAGCTGTCAGCAGCCGCTCCGTTTGACACCATGCAAATATATGCAAATGAAGAGGTCCAGCCATGACACCTGCACACAGGAGGAATGGACTGTGCCCTTCCCAACAGAGGACTCAGGATGGTGGATGCACTGCTCAGCACACATACATGCTCACCCAAAGTCCTAGATCCTTCGCAGCCTGTAATTCAGTGTTTTTGAGAAGGCTGTTTCATGTTTTTTCTTGCAAAATCCCAATCCAGCATATCGTTCTTGCTTGAAAGGACTAAATAGAAAATATAAACCAGTTTAAAGTTTAAAATGCTTTGCTTTTATTGCGTTACTCTCTTCAACAAAGTATAAAAAAATATTCTGTCAAAAGACCGTAAAGTTTAGAACTAAAGCTCTTGCTCAAAGATAATTGTGTAAACAAACCTTTAACATTCAGTGAATAGCAGTGTTGATTTACTTAGACTTCAAAACATGCAAGTACAAAAAATATATAACATTAGATGCTTCATGAGACAGGTATACAAGTTAAAGTTTTATGTAAGTTTTCCATGAATCTACCGTTGTATGATCTACCTATACTTGTTAAATTAAGAAACCATTTTAGTCTGTAAGACTGAAAAATACACTTTCAAATAGGGGAGAACTTCCTTGCGAAAAAGCAACAAGAATCAATTTTGAAGGCATGAAATGATAGAAACCATATCAGTGGCTGAAGTTGATTGAGACAAATTTTATAGAAAAAATTTGATCCAATCTGATATATTTATGTTCAAATTTGTCTTTTAGAACCTTAATTCCTCATCGATTCAACAAGGGGATGGAAACATTCTTTAGAGATGCCGAGAAACTATCAGCTGCTGTAAATGTGCAAGGTGAACAAACCTTTATAGGGATTTCCTGGTCCACCACATCCCAAATGAGTGCTGATGGAATGAGATCTTGAGACTGAGGAGATCCTGTTAAGATAACTGCTTAATTAACCAACTTTTACATGATCTGGGGTTTGTGGCAGGATGCGTCGTTTTGATGAAGGCAGCCATCAGAGGGAGCCTAAACCTTTGGTCATGAAAGGATAGACACAGTCAAAAATAATACTCACCTAGGCCCTGGATTTTAAATAAGTATCATTTGATACTAAGGAGCCAAAAATGTGCCTACAAAACATTTTCCTCCTGCTTAAATCAAGATGCTAACTGTAAATTTTGAAGGTAAAGTTTCAGTCAATCCAAATGTGTTGAGTTAGTGTAACACATTTTTGTTTATTTAGTACATTTAACTCAACCTTTAATGTAATCAGAATTATTTGTGTATCAATTTAGCATAACTTAAACACCCTAATAAAAAACAACAAAAGTGTAAATAGGAAGTACTTGTGTAGATAAAAATAAGATACTATTGACAAACTAGTTGAAATTGTATGTGGGTAACTCTGAAACATCATGAGTTAGGTTGCTGTTAGATTTGATCATCTGTGTTTAATGTTGCTGATTGCCAGATTTCAAAATTTATAAAGTTAAACCTATGGAGATGTATGATGAAATGAATAATATACTATTAGATGATTGATGATATAACTGCCACAGGATAAAAAATTCTACTCTGGCCTTCAAGTAGTGTTTGGATGTTGTGTCAGCAGTTTGAAGTAACTGGACATAAAACTTAAACTTTTTGCAAATAAAACCGTTTGAGTTTAACTAAACTATTAAAATAGCAGTACGTAAATGTTTTGCGTTTGAGTAATAATAATTTTTATAGAGGAAAATCTAAATTGAGAAGTATAACTTAGTAGAAAACAAATTCAGATAACTTGTGAATTTATTGTTCCAAGGCAATTATTAAAAGTTCTTAGTTCTTCGTCCAGGCATTTTCACAAAAATCTAAAAGGTGAATAATTCAATTTAGAAAAAGCTTACATGTCAATTTTAGATTTAATTTACGCTCACCCTTTACTCCTCACCTGTTTTATTTCTGATTATAAAAAACAAGATTTTGTCATAGTTCTTCACACTGAGGTGCGTTTGATAAATCGTATTTCTTTCTTTTTTTTTTGGCTTGATTGTCACGGTTTGTTTGGAGGTTTTTGTGAGGACACAAATGCAGAAGCTGAGAGGCAGGGGTGAATTCTTTAATGATGTAATTAGATAACACAGGTAGGAAAAACAGATATCCAAAAATCCAACATAAAAATTAAACACTAACCAGAACCATGGAGACATCAGGGGAAAACTATCACAAGGAGCCAGGGTGAGACAAAGTTAAACGAGGAACCAGCACAGAGGGACTGCAGAGGGAGTGTATTTATGGCTGACTAAACAAAGGAAGGACTAACAAGCTGATAAGGAGCAGGTGTGAGTACAGCTGATGAGGAAGCCAAGGGAAAAGAAACACAAGGGGGCAACAGAGGACAGACAAAGAAAAACCTAAAAAACTTAAATGAATCCAGAACACACCAATAAAGCTAGAAAACAAGGAAAAACCTGGATGAACTTGAAACTGAAAACTTAGAGAAAAACAGCACAACCAAGATGGTTACATTGATACATCTGTGTGCAAATTCTGCTCAAATACTGGCAATTTATTTCCATTTCTTTTCTTTTAGGAACTTCTCAACTTTCTTCAGAAAAAAAATCAGTAAATCTGTCTCTTATTTTGGCTAGTAAAGACAAGCTCAATCTTATAGCAGGACTTGAGTAAAAAAAGTCCACACCAGCTGTATCACAACTCAGAACAGAGGACCCAGTATTTAGGCAAGATCAGTAATGGCTGGCCAATGGAGGGCACTTGGATGCTGCCCCACCAGCCAAACGACCTTGATTAAGGCATAAAAAAACAAACAAAGTAAAATTAAATTTATAAAATTAAACTATTTCGAAATATATTGATATATATTGTTTAGATGTGCAATACAAATATTCAATATTTAATGACGAGCAAAAGCATCAAATCATTTTTCGTCGGATTAGTGTTATATTTCCGCCCTTGGGTGCAAAATCTTTGCCCATTGACTCTCGTTAAAACTTGTACATGTGCACTAGCATCTCTGCAATACAGATGTATTGGAGAGCTCTGTTCACACCAAAGCTACGCCAAGAGGTGACAGGAACTGTCATCACAGTTGTTGTGTGGGTGATTGACAGGCTGAGTCACAGGAGGGAAGCAAACTTACCTAAAGAAGCTGGAGGTAAAATCGTTTGGACCTGATCGGCCGAACATCATTATTAATCAGCAGTCCAAAGACAGATGGAGATAGTTTAGTCTGTCTTTTTCCAGGACCTGGTTGAGCTACAAGGCTTGGCTAACTGCATGCAACGAGGCTAATGCTTTATTCTGCTGCCTTGACTGCCTGCCTCCTTTTTCAAATCTCAGGATCTTACACAGCATGGATAAAGACTGGTTGGACTGATTTAAAGCCGTTTTTAGAAAAGGGCAAAGAAGAATTAACATTCTGAGATTCACATGGAAAATAATATATTATAATATAGTGCACTATTTCTAGGTGTCTGTTAAGTTGAATAGTTGCTCTTTAAAAAACACATTGTCAGAAAATAAACAGTTTTATATATCGAAAAAATATAAAGCTGACTAATAGCTTCTCCATTATTAAACTGATACATTATTTTTTTAGGTCTGCAACACCACATTGGACCATGCAAAACACAGATTTTTCTTCACAAAGACTAAGAAGGGCAAGATTTATGTACAAAAAGTAAATCTGTACATGAAATTATGTTTTGTTTTTATTAAGTGTTTTTATAATATTTTTTGTTGTTAGTGTTTACATAAATATACTGGTGTGATAACTTAATATATGTTTGATTGGTTTTTGGTATACGTACATTTATTTTGAATTTATAGACCCCCCCTGGAGAAAACTCCACCAGCTGCCTCTGGGTAAGAGAAACAGTGGAATTACTCAAAGAAAGTTTATTAAGAACTGGCGGATCAGAGTAGCATCTATCACAGGGAAACTCTGCAGAAAGGAAACACAGGTTAGTGGATGATAATGAACGTGAGTCACTTACCTGGTTTACAGGTTCAGTCCATCGCTAGAGAACAAGGTAGGGTAAAACCGATGGGTTGCCAACAAGATGCGGGCGGGTACTGCCCATAGTGTCCCAGAGGCTGCACCCCCAGAGAATATGCAGTAGTGTAAAGCCAGGACAAAGAAACAGATCAGAATAGGAACAGGCAGGCTCAGAGATCCAGGAGTCCACAGACAGTTCAGGCAAACGGTTCAGACAGGAACAGGTAGGCTCAGAGGTTGAGAGGCAGAACAGTTCAGGATCAGGAAAGTTCAGGATCAGAAACACTAATGAATGCTAAAATCCCTCTCACCACTGGCTTGAGAGAACGAGAACAATCTCGCCTGATAACTGGATGCAAGCACCTTAAATAGAGGTAGTAGAAGGTGGATTGGAAGAGCAGTAATTAGACTCCAGGCAGAGTTAGACAGGTGAATGAAATGAATAATTAATCTAGCCATCAGCTCCAAGAAAAACATTAGAAACTGTCTGGCTACCCACAACTGATAAAGGACATATTGAAAAGGCATTCTCAGCTTTATTTAATCTGTTAAGCGTTTAACAGTCTGACTGTTCTATAAAGACATAATAGTATGATTTCTGTTATAAAAGCGCTAATTCAGACCTGCAGCCTCATCACCACCGAATCATGTTTTTTGCCCTTTTTGTCATCCTCTAAAGGAGCTAATATGATCCACCTTTTAAACTATGTATGTACTTTTTTCAGCTATCAAATCCAAGTCAGTTTGGTTTATTGTTCTATGGGTCACAAACATGAAACAGTGTGATAAAAATGCACAACGCTGCTTGCCCTCTCCTCGTTCCTCTGAAGTGTTTTGACTCTTTAGTTGACCCTGCCGGCTGGTTTTGGCATTCCAGCAGGCTGCAGCAGAGGAGGATAGAGCCGTGGCCCCCAGAAACCCCAGCAGACACCCCCTCTTACACACACACATCCGCCCATGCTGTCCTTGGGTTGAGGCATTAAGGGTTTCTGCTGGTCAGCAGAAAGTGAACGGCTGTGTGGTAGCCGTGGGTGTGTGTGCGTTCATGGGTGTGTTTTAAAGAGGGAGGGGATGATGTAGCTGTCAGATCAACCTTAAGGGTTTGTATAAGTGTGTGTTTGGGAGTGCATCTGTGAGATTCGGAAGTAAGGAAAGGTAAAGCAGCCTTTGGGAGTAAGTTGAAATCTTGTGGCTCTGCTCCAGACCTTGCATCATGTAAACTGACTCACATGCTACCTCTATTTGAAAAACAACTCCGGTGCACAAACACATGCCAAGATGCCCCTTTGCCCTTGACTGTGTGCTTTGGGTGTGTGCGAGCAGATGGAAAGGTTCATCCACTCTATCGGTACGCATCAAAGTGTTTCTCCAGGGGTCCCAAAACGGGAAAAAAAGTAAAAACAAGAAAAAACAATATAATTCAAACGGCTTGTATTGTAATAGTTGTATTGTTTCACTGTTTGCATCTTAACTCAGTCTGATTCCTTTATAGTTCTTGACCCTCTGCAGATAATCCTAATTCTTCAGGTTTGACCTTCAAGGAGGATGCAAAGAGAAGTAAAGAGATCAAATTCTGCTTAATTTTTTTTTAATGGTAACGCAGTTGTGTTCATCTTACTGTTGTGTACATAAATGCTTCAGGGGTAACCTGAATTAAAACTTAAGGTAACAAGAAGTTTCTGAAATCAATCTGATCAGTAATCATTCAGTTATTTCATAGATTTTATAATGAGGTAGAGATGCAGGAAACAGATTTGGGAAGATTTAGGGTTTCCTTTTAAGTGTGAGCTTCTGATTTTGAGTGTGACCCAATGCAAAAAGTTCTGTAAAAAATATGTATTTAACTACGATGTAAGTATTTGCATTTTTCTTTATATTGCAAGCATAAGTTAAAGCTGCTGATTTTGGGGAATTTAAGGTGCATTTTTTCATAAACTTTACTAATAGAAATCTTTTTTTTTGCAAAAACAAAACTTGTGGTGTTACAAAAGTGAGTTAACTTTGAGTTTGTTTTATTAAAGGTGAAAAATACTCTGTCTTTGTCTGAAACATTTGGTGTTTGTCCTGTTTTGGCTTAGACTGCAGGGCTTTTACATTATAAGATAGTTAAATTCCATTCTCATTACTTTTAGTTTGCTGGTTCATAGTAATGTTTTTTTTTTTTTTTTAAGGCAGCTTTATTAGTAAAGTCCCATCTGTAAAAGAAAGCAGCAATAACTGCAAAGAGAATCAAGTGCTTTTAAAATATGAAATACATTTGAAAATTAGATTTTTTTTTAAATAACAATTAGGAGCAAAACATGAAATTTCAGTATTTAATATTTCATAAGATCTAAATCAAATGTTCTTACCTGGTATTAAATTAAAGGTCTAGTTTACTATATTGGGACACTGTAGTTCTAAATTTCAAGATATTGCCATTACAGCTTCTCTAAATTACAGAGGGACTTTGAACCCCACACTCCTTTATTACATTAATTCCTACATATTAGGGGCACAGAAAGAGGGATATCAGTGGTAGATTTATATTTTTAGGAGAAAAACAACTTTACCGTTTTTTTCAGCATCGGCTGATATGTGCCTAAGGCCCCGTCCACACGAAGTCAAACCCTGGCCTAAACGCACACATTTTTCACCAAACCAGCCTCTCATCCATACGCAGCCGGCGTTTCGGGGGTCTGTAAACGATCTTTTTTTTATTAAGCCTTCAGAGTGGGAAGATTTTGAAACGCCGTTTTTGCGTTTCCATCTTTAAGCTCTAACCGCATTTTTTTTCTTACACGCATGCGTCATAGCGTCGCCTCTAAACACGCATGCGCGACACAGTATCACAACAACAATGGTGCCGTACTGTGTTGAATGGTTGCTGCTCATGCTACTCACCCTGCTGTCGGGCTTACAACAGAATCTTCTTCTTCTGGAATATCTCCAGGAAGAACAGAGCAATATCGACGACATAGTTCAGCACCTGAATTTGACTGAACCACGAAAATGGACCCGCAGGGCAACCATGTATAAATATTAGTGCGCATGCCCAACATTTCGTTGCCTGTTTTCGCCTATTTTTGCTTTGGCACCACAGCGCCACTTACAGGCCTGGCATACATTTTGCAACATTTATTTTACGTCTCCGTCTTTACGACAAACGTTCTGGAAAATATTAGCGTTTCGTGTTCGTTTTGACTTCGTGTGGACGGGGCCTAAGTTTACTGATTCCTTCATGAAATCATGTGAATTACATTGCATTGAGGCGTCCTTAATTTGCTATTCAATGTGAACGCTTTGTCTGATTCATTATTTAATATTTATTTTTTGTTTGAATTGATCCTTGTGTATCATTTTCTCATGGCCTGGATGTATAAAACCCCTGCTTACTCCACCATCGGCTGGCCTTTTTTTAACAGTGTGGTTTCAATTGTTTGCTGACTTTAGGATGGTTCTTCAGAGACGTATTTAAAGGAGGAGTATAAAGAAACTCTGCAGAGCTCTGTCTGCACGCTGTCATGATTGATGACTCTCCTCTAACTCAGTGTTTGCCTTTTTCACAACACTCTCCATTCTTATATGGAGCAGATATTTATGGGTTTGCAGAGCACTTCAGCTAAGGAGCCACTCTCATTTCTCAAAGGTACCAAACGTCAACCTAAACATTTCAAAATTTTAATTGCAATTTTCACTATAATGTGTATTTTCATTAAGAATTTTTGAGCATTTTTTTAATTCTCTGTGCTGTATTGCAACAGAGGAGTACGCTGACTTAAAAAAAAAAATGAGTGACGTAAACAGGTCAAAGGGAGCAGTTATTTTTATTTAAGGGTTTTGTTTGAAAGAAAAAAACAAAAGACTTGTTGATATTTCATAAATGTAATTCCAGTCCCGCCCTTGCCTGATCTGAGCCATGTTCACTCATGCAGTAGTAACAGTGAAAAACTAACCCGTCTTTGGGAGCACAATGCCGAGCGCCCCTGTGCCCCTCAGACTCCCCACATAGACGGTGCTGTCTGACAAGCCTGCCTGCCAAACAACTCAATTAAGCAGAAAAGGAGGCAAAAAGGAGAAGCCCAAACAGAAGAATGGGAGAAAGGAAAAGGAGAAAGAGGAGAGGAAAACAGAGGAGGGGAGAGGGCCGGTAGCTGTCAGGGCCCGTCGACGCCCAGCCGACGTTTGGCGACAAGCGTCAGGAAAAACAAAACCAGAAGAAAAGAGAACTGATCTGTGATGTGTTAACTGGAATTCCTGCTTCCAAGGCCACCGTGGGTTCAGAGGGCAAACTAAGGACCAGGGGTTCATTACCACAATGACACTCACACACACAGACACACCGTCAGAGCTTTGTTCCTGCATATATTAACCGCTTTCAAATGCTCACAAAACTTTTTTTCTTTTTTCCATTATACAAAGACTTGTTTAAGATTACTTAGTTCTTTCTATTTGCTATTTAAAAAAAAAAGAATTCACTTAATAAGAAAGGAGCATTACTGAGAGGGTTCATTTACATTATTCTTATATAATGTACTTATAAGCAAATGAAAATAAAATTTGAATGAGATATGAAGTACCATAAAAAAAAACAGAAATTAGTACATTTAAAATGCAAGAATCTATCAGATGAAACATTTTAGTAGTTATGTCTTAAGTTAAGTCTCTGGTACATTAGAGAGCTTTGTTCATTCATATATCAACTAATTAAATATACATAGCAATTAATACAAAAACAGAGAAATGTCCATAAGCTATTCAATTCTTTAAAAAAGGAAAATGAATCTATTGATATCCTGTTTTTTATTTATCTCTAAACACCCAAGCATAAGCCTTAATTATCCTTTCTGACGGAAAACATCTCTGGCATCAATCTGAGGAAAGTTTAGTTCTCTCCTCATTTTCAGGTGTGAGATTTTTGAGGGCTCTATTGCATCTACAGCCTATTTTTAAATCACAGAGAAGTATTTTAATAAGATACAGACCCAGGCTCTGACTCAACAGTCTCCTCTTCTTAACTCTTAGCCGGTCCCTGGTGGATTGACTGGGATCTTTCTGTTACTTTTCATCTAAAAAGATTCCAGTTCTGCTTCAGAAATAACACTTTTACATTCACTCAGGTACCTTCTGATAGCATAGATAATAGATTAGATGGTGGTAGGAAGGTCAGGTACTGCTGGAGTAAAGTATTCCCAGAGAATGACACTTCCAGCTCTATGCTTCAATACTGTATGTGGCTATTTTTGTTTTGGTTTAACCCAAATATTTCCTGTTGTGAAATCTTCAGCCCAAATGTTTTTTTTTTTCATTTAGTTCTATTGTTTGTCTGCATTTTCTGCAAATACCTTTGTCTTTTTCTCAAAAGCAAAAGTTTCCTCCTTATGCACATCCCATGGAAATTACTCTTGTTCTGCAGTCTCATTCTAAAGGCATGCAGTTTTTCTTTGGTGGTAGTTAGAGACTGCTGTAAGTTCTTTTCTTGTACTTGATCTCATTTGTTTTAACATTGCTGTATTGATTATTTCATTAACAGTGGAAAAGCTGATTTGATATTATGTTGAGAGTTCTTTCAAATCCCCCTCAGATTAATACATCTCCAGTTTTTTATTTGAACGCCTCTTTGCTTTTCGCTTCCTCTTTCCTCTGTCAGTTTAAACATGTTAATTAGGATTAAGATTTTTATGTTCTAATTTATTCCTCACAAGAAATTGGATTAATAGGGTTGCATTTTACTAAAAGTTTTAACATTTCAGGGGGGTTTAGTCTGCTAGTGTGGTTAAACATGATATAAAATCTGTAAAACCTGTACTATTAAAAGAACAAACCATTTTTATGGCTATAGTTTTAAATAAACATCAGAAACAAATAAAATAATTAAAAAATACATCATTTCTGATACTCTGCACTTTTAAGTGCACTTTACTACACATTTGGTGTTTAGTAGGTTTCTATGATTATGCACATCACGTTTTTCAAAAAAATAAATATCACACCGATGATGTACATGTCTTGAAACCTTAAATATGATACCGGAGAAGTATAATTCCAAAAATAAAAGAAAAATAAAGTAAAAAAAATTAGATAAATATGTTACAGCTTACATTACAGTGTTAACTTTAAAAAAAACACAGAAAACATCCTAGATGGTTAATACAATTATCAATCCCATACAGAAATCTACTAAACTATAGAGACCACCTGTGCCAAAAGAAATAAGCTTTAAAAGGCTTTAGAATGACATCCGCTGAAACGGCTTTTCAAAAGTTTATTACTAATTAATATTGTTTACATTTGAGAAAAGCCATACTTTATGATAGTTTTAGGGTTTTGGCTTAAATTATAGAATATATCCTACTTTTTTTTAAAGCAAATACTGGGCACTCTTATCGTTATTTGGAATGTACCAGAATTTTTAAAACTATCTTAACAAAGATGTTCCATATCTGAGGGTTTAACTACAATACAGGCTCACACTATACTTAATTTACATCTATGGTAACTTTTTAACCACGTTACTTTATACTAATAGCTGTGGGGAAAAAAACGGGATCTAAAGAGAGTCTTTCATCGGTAACAGTTCTGGTTAATTGAAAAAAAACATCTGCTTTTTTCCATAAGCAGCTATATGTAACAGAAAATGAGTGAATCATTATAAATCATTCTAGATTTTCAGGGGAAATATTCAGATCCTGTAAGCACACACCTCCCCCTGTCTTTTAGACAGCTGATGAATGTAATTAGGTGTTGGTTGATGGTAGCCTGTAAAGTTGTAATGAGGCCTGCGGTGTGAATAGCACAGACTGATGGGATGGATGGGAGAGACACGAAGCTTAATGAGCGGGCCGGCAAACTCGGCTTTAACCCTGTTGTGTCCACCCAGCCTGAGAAAGAAGGGGGTGACAGCAGTGATTGGGAATGCCAGGGTGGGACAGCACAGGAGGGCCTGATGTTATTTAGGCAGGGAACAAATAAAAGCTGCGTTAGAAAGTAAATGGGGGTCTTGACCAGCCCCTGCGCTCCAGTCATTGTGGAGATTAAATTTATGGCCGAAGACTTCCTTAGCCAAGGACTCCCCACGTTGACTTGTTAAGTGCTATGAAACCATTCGACAAAGGCCAGAGACAAACAGCACTTCCAGATGAGAGGCTGGAGAAGAAGGAACGGTGGAAAACAATGTGTACTGTCCACATTTAGAGAATGAAGCAACTGAACAACGCAGCTGATACCCAAGAGGATAAATCGTCTGTGAAGACCTCAATGCTGGAGACCAATGCTGTATAAAGCTCCATCCCTGCTCAATCTCTACATTTCTTTTTGCAAATGGCAAAAAGTTTTTCAATATAACTGCAAGACCGCTAAAATATTTAATATGTATCTAGAGGAAGAGTACAAACCTTTTGTTCCTACAATGAAAGTAACGCGAAGAATAGATTGAATGTTTTACTATGTGTTGATTTAAACCCATAGAACAGATGTAATATGGGTCTGTAATGCACAACAATGTGAAAATATGATGCTCATAAATAAGGAGATGGATAAATGTCAATTAACACTCACATTAAGGTTGTTTTTTTCCTTTTCAGATGTGCAACAGTTTTATTGGGCAAAATAAGCCAGCTAAAGGTGGTATTGGGCCCAAGGCAGAATTTAATTTATGGGGGGGCATATATATCTGTATTAGTGAACTAACAATGAATCACCCTCTTTAACTTCTCTTGTCATTTTACATGATTTAATGATACTTTGGTTGTAATTAGGTAAAAATCTATAAAGTAAATTGTAGAGACAGGAGTTTTGGAGCTGCAGAATGTGAAAATGAACTGTAGGGATTCTTTGAGAGACCCTGTTTATTAGGTGATGCCTAGAAGGGACAATATAAAGTAATCAGTACTAGGAACCATGAACCTAGATACATCAGTGGAAACACTCTTAATTGAAATTAGATGTATCCATTAAAACTTGTTATATCTTTCAATCCACCAGGAATTCTTTCATAATCTCCAACCTTTTATTAGACAGACTTAGACAAAATGTATTGCCATTTTATATACAAAAGGTGTACACAAAACGAGATTTCAATCAAACAGCTTACAATAGTGACTTAGCAGCTTACAGCAGTAAAATGAAAATTTCCATTTATAAAGTGCAGCAACGACCAGAATGTAAATAGTTTTGGGAGAAAAGGAAACCAGTTAATGACATGGCGCAATAGGCATTGATTAGGAAATAAGAAAAGGTTCAGTGGAGTGTAAATAAATAAATATGGTGCAAAATGCAGTAGAACATTGAGTTGTATTCTATTTAAAGTGATTATATAAAATCAGCCGCATTAGAAGTGCAAATATGATGTTTTCAAATGTGATGCAGACCCTTGATCAGAGTTTTCAACAGTTCAACAGTTTGATGGCAGTGGGGAAAAGCTGTTACAGAACCTGCTGGACCTGCAGCGGAAGCGAAGCCTCTTTCCGGAGGGCAGCTCGGAGAACAGTCCATGGTAGAGGTGTGAGGGGTCGCTGATGATGTTACAGGCTCTGGACTCAAAGTGCTGAGATGAAATGTCTATAATGCAGGGGAAAGGAGCCCCGATGATCCTCTCTGCTCTTCTAACCACTCTTCTGACATTCCTCCAGTCTGAGGAGCTGCAGTCTCCACACTGTGATTTGTTTTTTATCTATTCACATGAATTATTATTTCTTATATACCTAAACCTATGTTGTCACATTTAGAATAAAAAATAATCTATTTCGATTTCCAAAAAACAATAAACTGTGAAAACATTTTACAAACTGTGAATTTCAACATGGTTCTATGACAGGATGAAATCTGTACAATAGCTGCAATAATCAAATATACACACTTAATGTTTAAGGGTCCACTGTTCTCATAACAAAGTGAAAGGAATCAGAATGATATCATGAAGCTGTGGACCAGCTATGAAGCTTTAGACCAGATAGAATGTGTGCTGGAGTTGCAATATGCACAGAGGTCACAAAAAAAGTTTCTGAAGAGAGCTCTGAGAGGTTCATTGATTTGTTTCCATGGATTTGCATCTCTATCAAAGCCTT
Organism: Cyprinodon diabolis; assembly: GCA_030533445.1. NCBI lineage: Eukaryota > Metazoa > Chordata > Actinopteri > Cyprinodontiformes > Cyprinodontidae > Cyprinodon > Cyprinodon diabolis. Next base: position 35,100,438 of record CM060068.1, read on the forward strand.
AAGATGTCCAAAACTGTGTCAAGTTTTTTCCGTCATACTGCAGCCTAGAGGCACAAGGGTGATGTCCTGATTTTGCAGGACTGTGTCACATTTTTCACTTCTGTCCTGCCGTCTCACAGTGAAGCAATATTTTTTTCAAAACGAAAATTCAAACTGCGATTTTCTTAAAATGTAAAAAAAGCAGAGGCCTGTCACACAAATGCTGTGCCTCACTTAATGACAAATATGCTTTAAAAATAAAAACAGGTGAAAGATTTTAACTTTCATATACAATGGAATCTATTATTAAAGAAAATAAAATGCCACCACAGCAGACTGTGGAGCTTGTGGTTTATTACTGGGTGATGCCAACGAAAGGTGATTTTCAAAGAGATTTTTGTGAAGTCTGCTGAGGTTATCTTTCAGCCTAATAATATAATAAGTATGCATCACCCTCATCAGCATTATTGTTCCATATTCGCTCTTGAAGCTCAAAGAGGATCTTTATTTTACTGTTTTCTAAGCTCCCTCCTACCATGGGTAAAGTGCCCTGAAATGTTTTATCGATTGTGTAAGTCCAAGTCTGGCCCACTGGCTATTTAGTTTTAGATTTTACTTTGTATTTTTCACCAATGTAATGATATAAAGATTTATTTTTTAAGTTTGTACTGAAAAAAACCCTTAAAAATAGCATTTTTTTATCTTCATCACTAAATCATTTTTTGCTGAACAGCCTGACAACTCAGTTGCTCAGCTCTCTTGCATCTATAAGCCTTCATTATATTTTTTGAATTTACTTTGGATCAGAAGTTTCTGTGCTGTAGATCCATGTTGAATGGGTCCACACTAGCAAGTAATATATTCCAGATGGATTTTATGGATATTTATTGATCAGCATCCAGGTCATCTCAGACACCATTAGTAGCTCATTGTGAGGTGGAAAAAAAAGTTAAAAAAAACAACCTTTTCAAGTACAGTGAGCTACGAGAACAAGCAGAAAAGTCCTGCACTTCTATGTTTTGGCTACAGGTGGCAGTATCATTAGAAAGCTCCGTAATGCCTCTAAGGATTCTAGCCACAAACCAAGAAGCAGATTCTGAAGTGAAAAAACATAATTTTCAGTGAGACTGAAATCCAGACCAGAAAACACTTCAAGGACTTCAGTTATGTGGAGGAAATGATAACCAGTAGGTGGAGGGGAAAACTGAATTTACAGAGAAGGGGTTACTTACTGAGCAGCATTAAGTAATGAGTGATGGATTGGAAATGGATAGTGATGCTGGTGAACAGGTACTGGTACAGAGATTGGAGGCTTGGGTTAGTCTTGAAAGCTGAGTGATGAAGAGGCTTGGAAGGGAGAGAACCACAAACCGGCCCCTAAACACTAACCCTGAGCACTAAATCTCTTTCTGCGCGTTCCCATGGAGGGTCCGCCACATTAAATGCCCTCCCAAACCATGTAGTTGGTAGGGCCAGTGGAACGTTCAGGCCTTAAATTAGTGTGCATCTGTTTCACACTTCAACTTTTTTTTGCTTATTTTGCTGCATCTTCATCAAACTGACAGAAAATCATGTTAGTATTAGTGTTGCGCCGGTGCCATTTTTTGGCCCCAATACCGATACCTGGCTGTGCTGTATCGGCCGATATCGATACCATAATAATATAAAATAATTGCCATCATGGCTTTGTCAAGCTGCTGCCTACCTTTGTGAAGCAGGAAAAAATCTAATACAAAATGAATCCATTAGAACTTTTTAATAAAAAGTTCTACTGGATAATAAAAATAAAAAGTTTTTATTGCCTACCAGGAATGGGTGACAATAGTTGAATAAACTTATGGCTCTCAAAATGGTATCGGTGCCCTATTTGTTGGTACTCGCCGATACCGATACCACTATTTTAGGGCAGTATCGGTTAACCGTCCGATACTGGTATCGGTATCGGTGCAGTTAGTATATGTAAAAATGTATTTCATTGAAAATAAACAGAGACAAAAACACACAACGCTGGTTGTTCAAAATCAGACTCATTGAGTATTAGCATTCAGGTCAGAACCATCAACAGTTCAAATTAAAAAGCTTCTTTCAGATAAAACAAAACATACAGTATGCAAAAATATCTATTCTCACCTTGAATGGATAAAATCGTAGGGAAACGGCTGCTGCAATCGTTGCATTTCCAAATTCTCCCGAGTGGTGCACGACTTTGCACGAGTGAATTAAGTGAATGTGATTGGTCGTTTATCAAGGTATCATTTTCTTACCAGCATCTTGCTAACCAGTTAGCAACTTAGTGCTAGTAGGTTCCCAATCAGAAATTAAATTGGGACCACAAAGCACTAAATTGGTGACTTAGCAACGACACTGTCAAGGAACGCTATGGACAGAGGAAACATGCAGAAGGAGGAGAGTTTTGTGGTGGAGGTTGTTAGGGTGGCCATTTCTATAGCACCAAAAAGAAGGACATTGGGCTGCATATCAATAAATTACTACGGTGTACATAAGAATCGGGTAAAGTCACATTTATAGTACACTTCTTAGTAGTTTAAAGAGGATTTTTGTGTGGCTGAATAGAACAAAATATTAAAGAAATGTCAAAAAGAATTGGTTTCTCAGCATTTGTATTTATTTAATTCATTGTGGTGTTTAAAAAGTGACCATCGGGATGAATCTTTAAAGTGCGGAATACCACAAAGCATCAGATGTGTGGACTTAAACGTTAAAAAAAATCTTTTTAACAAGAAACATTCATAATAAAATAGCCTAATATTTTTTTAAACAACAAAAGAGATTGTAGAAAACACATTCAACTGCTCTAAAAGTAAAGCTTTATTTTTAATAGCCTCAGTCTTTTGGGAACTTATCCTAAGTGTCTGTGTGTGCAGCAGACCTGTCTTTAAGGTCATCCCTTTAGCTATGGGCCAATCACCGAAATCCACTTTCACATCACAGTCTACACTTCCGTAGGACTAGTAATGTTTTATAGTATAGTCCACCTTACAGCTCTGCAAGTTATTTTAGCATCCAGGGGCAACAAAACTTAATGTAAAAGCCAACATTGAAGAGTTCGCTGCTGCACGTTTATTACTTTTATGTTAATCCATATTCCCACACCGTTCAATTGCAGCTTTTCCTCCACTGCTTACACTCACATCGCATCGACAAAGTGGCAGAAACCATTGAATGAATCTCCACTATCTTTGGTCATAAATTCACGCTCTTTTGTCCATTCTGGGTTAAACAACGTCCTGGTTTTGACAGGGCGGTAACTTTTAAACTTAGCATCAGTAATTCTGATCCTTGTTTACTTTTGTAACCAATGACAAGCAGATCTTTATCTGACACCCCGCCACTCTTAGCCAATCATGTGTTAGATCAGATAGTGATGCATTTTTGATGATTGGATATTGTGCTGCAGCCCAGCAAAAAAAAAAATAAAATAGAAATAAAAATCTGCTCTACAAGCCTAGTGCCTCATAAAGGAGGACAAATACACGTCTGGCTGGATGCGGCGCCGGACGCTGGACAGTGCAATGAAAATCCGGACTGTCCGCCCTAATGCCTGACATCTGGCCACCCGAGAGGTCGTGGATGAGTCTCCTCCATCATGCATTTTTGGTGGTTGTGTTTTCAGGGCAATGTCAGGTCTTTGTTCTCCACACAGTATTTTGTATCCAAGCCTAAAAGTAAAATTTTAGTCTCATCTAACTTGAAACCCTCTGCTTCATGCTAGCTAGGACCTGGCTTTATTTCAGGATTTTTGTTTTTTGTTTTTAGTGAAGCAGTCCTTCGGAAAGGCAAGATTTGGGTTTTTTCCATTGTCAGCATACAGTAGGAGTAGGTCTCACTCCTGCTTCTGTTAGCAGGTCAGCATTGGCTAGTGCCAGTCTCTGAGTAGGTTTGCAGTTAAGGCAAACTTTTTTTGTCTTACCTAAGGCTTCATGATGGTGATTGATAAAGGAAATTAGTTACACTTTATTTAGGTTCTTTAAACTAAAAGTTAGGTAAACACGTACACAAACATGCTTTTCAGACCTTCAGAAATAAATGGAAGGCATTGGAAAACATGTATTCTTCCTTCCACTTTTGCAAGGCCCTAGAGATAATATGAAACTTGGTACTGTTTTTAAAAGTAAAAACGTCTTATCAATACAGAACTTATCAATTGTCTTAAGTTGTAATTAGTTCTAGTTCAATTATGTTATAGTCTTCCAAAATAAAAAATTGTTTGGGCAGAAATTGTTGGCTCAGAAATCCACCTAAAAACTTTTTTTTTCTGGATTTTTCCATTTGAAAAACAAAGATCAGCAGAATATAGCCCAACTTTTTAAAATCTGTTCTGCATGTGTATGTGTGTGGTTGTGTTGGGGGTGTGCATTGTCCTACACGCTCTCTTCGCCCCATTGAACAACAGGGATGAAATGGAGATGAGTTAAAGTGCTCGCACAAAGACTGACCAGACCCCTGGGTAGCTCCAACAATGAAACCTCCAAACACAAGAAAGTGAGAGCCTCTTGTAGAAGCTCCGAGAGAAAGTAGAGAATGAGAAGGGGGAGAAATTAAGGAGACCAGCTTGAAAGAAAAAAAGAGAAAGAGAAGAAGGGCCAAACCATCCTGAGAGCAGGAGGAAATGGATGGTGGGCAAAGGTAAGAGAATGGAGAGCCACCCGGAGAAAATAGCAAGGTACCTAATCCCTCCAGAGAAATAAAGCAGCTATATGTAAATGAAAGACGTGAAGTTTGGCCATCTCTTTGATCTATAAATCGGACTCACCCTTCCTCCTCCTCTTCTTCTCCTCTTTCACTCTCACCCACTTCTCCTTCCTCATTTTCCTTAAAGGAAAATCAAGCTTATTTAGCTTAATCTCACTTAATAGCATCCAGCTCTTCTTTTGTCCTTGCTGATGCTAACAGATTCCTGTCCATTCTCTCCCCCACCATTCACATATCTCCCCTCCATAATCCTCTTATTTCGGGGTGGGCAATTATTTTGGGCATTTTATCAGCATTATGATTATGATTATTCTCATTTTTATTATTCATGCAGGCCACGCGGAGGGGCCAGGTTTTCGGTGAGAATCTCGTCCCCGACCGTGCCCCTCCTTATGAGAAGGCTGGTTGCTTGGGGTGGCGAGTTTGCAGGAGGGGTCCCCTCCATTCAGTGCAACACATTTTCTGGGCGTTTGAACATATTGTAGAAAGAGTGCAATAAGTAGCACCGAATCACCCGTCCTGGCTCCTCAACACTTAGACACATCAAGAACCTCAGGTTGGAGGAGTGAGAGGGGGCTAATAATCAAAAGGCCTTCTTTCAGTCCTGCGGTAATTACACAGGCGGGTTTTGATCTTTTGCTTGCAAGAGAAATGAAAGGGGGTAAAGATGAGGACTGTTTCACTGTTTTCAGGTGATATGAAGGGGAAAGCTTTACAACTCAGCATCTTGTAAGCATCTGCTGTATGTCGGACATAGTTAAGCTGTGGCAGTTAAAAACCTAAGGGAATAGCAATAACAGATGTTTGCTGGTAAAAGGTTTTTATTCCCGAATCCCGAGCAACTAAGAAAAAGATGGAAACTGTAATAAAATATTTTATAATTACGATTTTAATGTCATAACAATAAAAAAAAAAAATGTTTGTGTATCTCTAACCTAAATGCTTTGTTTATTGTGTTGGAACAAATGTTGGGTTTTTTTAACCATACAGTTGTATAAATACCAATTCATCACCACACCATTAAAATGTAATTTTTTTTTATTGATTTAAAAAAAGAAGCTAAAATTGCATGTCATATAGATTCACTAGACATAGAGTGAAATGTTTTAGGTGTTTATTTCTAAGCATTTTGATGAATATGTCTAAAACTCACTGAACATTTAAATTATTGTGATATCCAATGAATTTTTGTTTGCTCCAATAATGTTTGATGTAAGTTAAACGCATCTTTAAAAAAAAATAGCAGGTATTTAACCTATTCTTATTAAGCCCACATTTCAGTTTTAATTAGCTTTACTTTAATTTACTTACTAAAATAAATGTACTTTTCCAATACACGAAGAACAAGAAGAAGAAGAAGCAGCTTTAATGTCCAATTTGTCATTTTTATATATTGTAAAGATATGTTGTGAATACACACTATGTTAGTTTTAGTGCAAATGTGTAGTAGTGCATTTATTGATCCAGGAGGTAGTGGTTTGTGTGCAACATCAGAGTGAGGAACTTTTGACCAGTTTTACCATCAAATCAAGGAATATTTGTATTGATTTGAGGACTTTTAATGATCCTCACATCTTTTTTTTTTACTAAGGTTAAGGCTTAACACTAAAGTCTTATTTGGGCTTAGATTATGGTTAAGATTATGCCTGCACTGGTAATGCTTTGGTTTAGAGTTATTGTCAGAATAAGGACATAGAAAATGGAATAAAATCTGTGCCTAAAATGCTGCAGGCTATAAATACTCTGAGTCCATCACATGCTGAAAAGACTGTAATTTGATAGTATTTTGATGGTCTTGTGTCAATTTCTTGGAAACTCAAAGTGTGAGCAGCAGATTGATATATGAGTTAAGATTTTGGAGCTGAGTCACTGAAATAGATTAACTTATTAAATGAAACCCATGCATTGTTTCTTTAGCATAGCTCAAATTTTTATTTAGATTAAGTCAGGTATTCTGAACACCAAAACAAACAAGCAAAGAAAAACAGTAATTTTTGTGAATCTTTATTCTAAATATGCTGCTTTTAAAAATGCATAAACAAAAACTAAAATGCAGAAATCTTTGCAGAAAGGTTTTGTTTCATGATTAACAGGTTGAAACAGGTTCATCCAAAGCTGCATCCAAAACTAGTACCAGACAATAGCCTTTGATTCCATTCACATTGAGATCAAGAATTTCAATTTGCATTATCATTTCATCATCAGTCAGCTGTTGGCATCTCAAAAATCTACTGTTTTAAACATATGATTCTGAAACACTTTTTTAACAAGGAATCCGATATTTTCCAATGAGGCTCCAGCTCGCCTGTGATGAACTAAAGAGAAGAAGAAAAAAAACACCCTGAACCAAAAATGTTTGACTAAATACAGATGCTTAGATGAAATTAACATATAATCATAGGTTGTGTAGCAACATTTTATGAAGAAGTTAAAATGTTAGAAAAATACTAATTCCTATAAATCTTGTATCTGTGCAACAAGCTCCAATCTTCATCAAGCTCTTCGGTTTGGGTCTTCACTTTGGGAACCTGGGTGCAGGTTTGGTGTGGTTGAATCTGGGCAGTCTACAGACTCCACAGGGACATGGAGCAACACCTGGAGCCCCCACAGAGCTCCACTGCACTGGGGCCAGCGAGGCCTCCATGGGGCCCGAAGGAACCAGAGCACATTTAGCTGTTGTGGAGGATGGTGACCCGGCAGAAGAAGAAGAGGAAGAAGAAGAGGCGGCTGAGATGAGGGGTTCATGAGTCAGTAGGAGCTGTCCGGGACCGGTGATTAGGGGCCACCCACCAGCAAACAGAAGCCGGGGGACCGACCCAGTGCTCACCCCCATCCCAATGCTTACCTCCCCCAGCAGCCGCCGCATCTCCTGCAAAGATGAACCTAGAAGGAGGATGTAGTTCCTGGCCAGAACCAGGGTGGAAATTTTGGAGAGCCTCCGGCCTGGAGGAGCCCCCGGCGCATGTGACTGAGAGGAAGAGGAGGAAGAGGAAGCATAAGGCACCATGACTTCCCTCAGGGCATCCATTGCAATATTCAAGTCCTGCATCCTCTTCCTCTCCCTGCTGTTGATCTTCCGCCTCAACTCCTGCTGCTCCTCTGGACTTAGCTCCTTCTGGGGTTTGGCTGCTCTTGGGCCATTCTGCAGGCTGAGGAGCGGTGCAGCATTCAGGCGGGAGTTTAAAGCAAACCCTGGAGGGCAGTGGGGTAGATCATGCACAGACCCGGGGCCACAGAGAGGTAAAGACTGCCCCTGGGCAGCTGTGTTTGACAGCATATTCATCCCCTGCTCAGGAGTTGGCAGAGTCACACTCTACTCTGACTCTAAAAGTTTAACAAAAAAACAGATGTGCAAAAAAAAAAAAAAATGTCCGACTGTAAATTCAGCTCATCATCCTCTTCTCACTCTCTTCTCTGAAGATGAGGAAGTTGCCAGCTGCCATGCAGCACAAGTACAGTTTGACTCTTGGCTGCAAAGGAAGCTTCTTGAAGTAGCAGCTCGGTTATCTCATCTTCACAGCTGTGAGAGGCAAGAATCCCAGCTCAAGAGGCTGGAGCCGTGAGCTAAATGCTCCTCTTACATAGCTCCACCTCAGCTCAACTCCTCCCTTATACTTACTCACCCAACATGTTTGCATTGATACATTTGTGATAAAGATGGAGATTTAATAGAAATGTTGAAAAAGTGGAGGACACCTAATAGAAGTTTTTAACTATGAAGGAAAAAAACAATGAATCATTAAACAGATCAATATTTCCCACCTGCAATGCAGCAGAACAGCATTATTATATCACATGATTTGTGCAGGTTAATTTAAGGCTTTTTGAAAATAGCAGTTTTTCCCAGAAACAATAATTTCTTTATATTTAAAAACTCATCAATAATAAACATCTAATAATAAAAAAAAACAATTTTCTTTATTTCTAATGTGTCCTCCTGATATGCAGTGCCTTGCAAAATCATTTATAATTCTTAAACCTTTTGAACATGTCACATTACAGCCAATGTTACTGTATTTTAGGGGGATTTTATGTCATCTGCTAACAAAAACTCAGCTGCCATTGTAAACTGAAAATAGTTTTACAAATTTTTTTACAGGTAAAAAGATATTCTTTGAACATGCTGTTGCACTGATAGCTGATGGTGAATACCTCTGCCTCTGAACATCTAGAAACATTTTCTTTTTCTACACTGGAAAAATTAGCTAGAAATAAGTAAAAACTTCTTAAATTAAGTGTATTTACCCTTGATTTGAATAGGTAAATTCTATAATTTGCCAATGGAATGAGTATTTTTACTCTTAAAATAAGATAATTAGATAATATGCACTTGAAATAAGGCAATAAAATTGTGTTTTCTTATTTTAAACCTAAATTATCTTGTTCCTTTGGCAAAATGTCTCTTTTATCTCCTCAGTTCAAGAACAAATGCATTTTTTCCAGTGTAGTTCTTCTCCATGTTAGGCAAGATCCCCTTCTAGATGAAAATAGGTTACTCAACATCTTTTAGTTTTTGCTTTGGCTCTAAGTTTAAGGTTAGTTTACCTGCTGGGAGGGGAACGTCACCAATCTAAGTTTATATGTAAGTTTATTAAGGTTTTCTCGTAAAACTGTTCAATAAAAGCTTACATTAAAAAAAACCTAAAACACTATCAGTTCTGCTCTCAATACCTACTTACATATTAAACTAGAACTTTGTTTATATAAAATATTTTTTTCCTTTTCATTGAGCAATATTTTAATCACTGCCACAACTTCAAATTAAGGGCTAAGCCAATGCTCCAAATCAGAAGATGAAGCAAACACCGGGAAATGGGATTTAGTCTTAATTAAAAGCTTGGAGGCACTAATGAATAAAAGACAAACAACATTATGGGCTTAATGGAATTTACCACTAAAACCGGTTAACAAGTTGAAAGCTATTAAATCCATCAGCACTGTGTTAAGTGACGGAGAGCAGTTATAAGCGCTATTAGCCAAGGTATTAATTGTGTCGGAGAACAGTTTTGGCAAACAGTGAATGGATCCATCATTGTGTGGGGGAAGTTAATTGACGGTTTAGAGGTGGGTGTTATTGTTGTTCAGTTCTGAGCGGCCTTGCTAACCAAATTGGCCAGCAGAGAGCTGGGCACTGATCCAGACAGCCAGACAACAGCCCAATTGACTCCAAACACAGGTGAAGCTGGCTTAGGGCACAGACCAAGCATGAAAACCTCAAACGTGCCATTCATTAGCCACGAAAAGACCTCAGGATCACCCCGTTTCACAGCGAGCCGTCCTCTCCTTACTCTGTGTCCACCCCAGTTTCATGTAAAGCTCATCTGAGAGGGAGAAAAGGAAGGTTGGGGGAAGAGCAGAGGGACAGCATCGACACAAACAGAAGGCAAGTTGTTTACGATGAAAGCAGACGGAGATGCAGAGGAGGAAGACCCTTCCAATCCCACCACCCCCCTCCCCCCCAGCTGTTCCTCCCTTGTCGTCTAAGGCTTGCGTGGAAGCGCTTCCCTTCCCCACCGGTGGGCCGGTGGCGTCCGGCTGGTGCTGTGATTGAAGCTGAATGGGCGGCTGCAGACGGACAGGAAAGAGAGGGCTGCATGAAAAGGGCCAGGCGGATGGCCCTCGCACCTGCAGGAGAACAGAGTGCGGGCAGCCAGGATGAATGTGTGAATGTGTGCGTGCTCCGGCGTTTGTGTGCGTGCACGCCAGCTCAATTTGATTTCTAGTGCCTGTCTCAACAAAGACATGTAATAAACTGAGTCATGAAAGAAAACCTGGTGTGATCTTCTCCTTCTTGACTGTGTTTTAGGATTGTTTCTGTGTCAAGGAGGGGAAAAAGGGACACCTGCAAGGAGCCACACATACAGAAGTCAGAATAGAGTGGAATGAAAGAAAGAAAGAAGCTGGTGTCCCCCCAGAATGGAGCACCTCCCCCGCAGTTTCTCTGCCACTTACAAGGGAAAGAAAAGTGAGCTTGATTTGGGGTTGCAGCTCAGCATATCCGCCTACAGCTCGCAGCTTCTTTTGATGAGGCTGGACCCGGGCTGGAGCACCAGTGGCTCCAGGGCAGGAGGAAGACTAGTGTCTTTATGATGGAAGAAGTACTATCCATCTGGGCAAGGCCGTCCAGTGAGGGGTCTGCACCTGGGAGCTAAATGCCTCATCTGTGTAGAGCCGTTTCCTGTGGCTGGCAAACAGGAAGACACCTCAGCCAAACTCCTGGGTAAATCTATCCCTACACGCTGAGCGAGAAATCACACCACAAGTGATACCACTCTCTTTCTTGTTGTTTCCTTTGTTAATTGGCTGTTCGGAAGATCAAACCTTAACTGACCTAAAACATTTCTTTAATAGACTCTGGAGATGCTGTAAATGCTTTCAGTGAAAGGAAAACTCTGCAAAACCTATCATTTCTGTTTAAGTTCCACCTTTTTAACCAAAATCTTCAGTATTATTAATTTAAATTTTGAGGGAATCATTTTTTAGTTTGAAATGGAAGGAAAATTACAGATTATTTAAATGATTTTATTTTTATGAATTATTTTTAAAATGCACTATGGATGCTTTTCAGCCCACTGCATTGTGAGACCCCTAAAAATTTAGAGCAATCTATACAAATGACCACATCAGTAAATGGATTTCACCTGCAAAATAATCTCACCGTCATTGGAGGCTTTAAGGCTTTGTTATGGAACATCAGTGAACAAATAGCATATTTAAGACTAAACAATACAGTAGATAAGTCGGGGAAAAGGTTGCACAGCCATGTTAAGCTGCAGGGTTGCGTTATAAATCCATATTACTAAGCCCTCACAGAGCTCTGTTCAATCCATCATCAAAAATGGAAAGAATATGGCCTAGCACTGCAAAAATAATCTAGAAATCAGTAAAACATTTCTAAAACTAAGTGTATTTCCCCTTAATTTCAGTAGGTAAATAAGACAACTTGCCAATGGAATGAGTATATTTAATCCTAAAGTAAGATAATTAGATATTATGCACTTAAAATAAGACAATGCAATAGTTTTTTTCTTATTTTCAATATAAATTGTCCTGTTCTATTGTCAAAGTGTCTCACTTGCCTGCTGAATTCAAGAAAAAATTCCCTTATTTTAAGCAAAACTTATTTAATTAGATTTCATTTTTTTGCAGTGAAGAAGCAGAGAAGAAACACAGCGGCCGATGGTTACTCTGGAGGAGCTGCCCAGAGCTGCAACCTAGGTGGGAGAAGCCATTTACAGGAAAATGACCATTAAAAAAAAATAAGCCAAATTAAGTTCTCTTTAAACTTTGCCAAAAGCCTGGTAGGGATAGATTTATCAGAAGCTGTGGAAGAAAATGAAGCAAGTAAAGTTTATTTAGTTGTACTTCCAAAAAAAAACAAAATTAAAGCAATCCACTGGAATTTGTTTCCAAGTTTGAAGACATTTATAAAGTACCTTTCACAGACACAGTGTCACAACATAATCAAGACGAAATATGGCATTGAATGAACAATAAAATCAAAATGAGATTCAAAAGAAAAAGCAGAAAATACAACCAAACCACGTATAAATGAAACACAATAAAATCATGGCATGGGAGTCTGGAACAAAGTAGGTTTCAATTAAAAAAAATCGCAACAGCTTCAGTGAAAGAAAGCTACAGAGGCTGTTCCATAGTTTAGGAGCCTCAATCTGTGCCCTGGATCCTTTAGTTTTTAGCTTCGTAAAAAGGAACATTTAGGAGGTTTTAGCCTTTGAAGGCTAGGAGTACCAGAGTATTCAGGTAAAAGCTGACATACGTAGTCGGTATCCTGCACATTTAAAGCCCTGTAGGTGAAAAGAGGAATTTTATTATCAATCTAAAAACAACTGGAAGCAAGTGTGGGAAGTCAAAGACTGGGGTGATATGATAGAATCCATTTGATTTAGTAAAAAGTCTGACTGATACATTCCGATGGTGTGGAATTATTGATCTGTTCAAACCTAGAAAATTTTTTTTTACTGCTTTCATTGCAAGGTATTGCAGTAATCTGAATGGAAGGACAAAAATGCAAGCATAATCCTCTCAAGATTTGCACATAAAACCATGGCGGATATGTTTGTGAGATGCTTTTTAAATGAAAGAAAATATTGTGAGAAATATGCATCTCTAGTGTACCTGCAGGATCTGTACAGCGGATTTGGTTGCACAGAAAATATAATAATGATTTTAGTGTTAGGGCTGCTCACTGCTGCCTTGCAGTAAGAAGGTTCTGGGTTCGATTTCCGGCCCTGGGTCTTTCTGCATGGAGTTTGCATGTTCTCCCTGTGCATACGTGGGTTCTCTCCAGGTACTCCAGCTTCCTCCCACAGTCCAAAAGCATGACTGTTAGGTTAATTGGCTTCTCTAAATTGTCCTTAAGTGTGAGTGTGTGCGTAAATGGTTGTTTGTCTTGTTTGTCTCTGTGTTGCCCTGCGATGGACTGGCGACCTGGCCAGGGTGTACCCTGCCTCTCACCCATAGACAGCTGGAGATAGGCACCAGCACCCCTCTTGACCCCGCTTGGGATTAAGCATGGAAAGAAAATGAATGGTTGGATTTTAGTGTTCATTTTTGCTTTTGTAGCCAGGATGAATTATCAATGACTCTGTCTTATCCATGCTTAATTCCAGAAAATTACATGCACACCAGTTACTGACCTAAGATACACATTATATAATAGTGGACAGCTTATCAAACTCAAGTGATTTAGAGGTTATATACAACTGGATGTCATTTGCATAAATGTGATGAGATATTTCAGAAAATGCCCAAAATAATAAAGACCAATGGAAGAATGTTTTTAACATCAGGTGTTTTAAAATATGACCTGCCCCACATATAAAATTCAATTTTTGGTGAAAAACCAGGTATTAGCATCATTCCTTCCCAACTGTAACTCCATAGAGTCGATGAGTTGATAGATGGATCTAAATACGGGTTAATGATTGGAGAAACTTTGTAAAAGATGACAAAAGACTTGAAATTGTGCTAAATATTGACCTTCCTGCAGGACAACCAAAACCATTCATTCACAGCAACAATATAATGGTTTAGATCAGGGGTCTGCAACCTGAGGCTCTGGAGCCGCAAGTGGCTCTTTGGACTTTCCTAAGTGGCTCTTAGTAAATTCAGAACAAGTTGATGTTTTAACAAATATAGAAGTTTTTAGCATGTCTTAAAAGAATAAATGCTCTGAAATGGTGCATGAGAATAACCCTAAAAGTACCAGTAATGTTTTTTAGTGGGGCTGATCACCAATCTTAAAAACATTCTGACATACTGAAACCGATGTAGATTTTTGTTCATCAATTTCTATAAAACCACAATAATCCTTCAATGTTTCAATCTCCCCCCGAAAAATAAACGTTAGTTTTATCTGCACAAGAGATAACACGCTCAAATAAAAAATATATATATAATTTGAAAACACTGATAGTGGCCTTTGCAGTGGTATATAGGATAGGAGAAGATCAGTTTCACATCTAAGTATAAGCCAATTGGAGGTAGATCGATCAGTGGCCAATCAAAAAGTTAACCTCTGCTTTTTCTTTAAGATCTATTTTTTTGGTCGTTAGATTGGAAACAGTAAACTTTGCTACACAATTTTTAACTAATATCAAAACCCCAAGAAGCAATTTTATCCATTCTTTAATGTGAAACACTGTTTTTTAAGCCTAATCCAATATAGATGTAACTCTTTATATATATATAAATATATATATTTATCAAATAAGATATATTTTATCCAGAAACGTATAAACTTTATGTCTCGAAGTAAGTTTTATTCATTTATTTGAGGAAAAATAGCTTTTTGCATTTGCTTTTTGCATTGTCCTCTGGAATGTGTCAGAATTGCTTAAAATCCATAGCTATATTCAACAATGAGTCTGCGGTCAGACTTAAATCTGTCTACATCCCGATGACGCCCATTATGGTGCGACATTCAATCTGATTGTGCCAAAGGGGGGATGACTGAAAATGGGTTCACTCAATAACTTTCAAAACTATGTCTCTACCTTCTTACAAATATGCTCTCAGCATATTCAGCTTATATTCCAAAATATACGCTGATTTATTTATAATTGTGCATACTGTATATAAAATTAAGTTAAGGGTTATGAATAGTTTTGCAAAGCCACTCTGTCTGTCATGTCAAAGTACCAGTTTGTCCCAATTTTGTTTACAACAAGAAGCCCAAATCAGTTTTTGACAGAGCAAGCCAAACCGTTAAACGAAGGGCTGCACCTGCTGCAGGCTTTCACATCCCAAACTGTCTCCTGTTTACAATACGCAAAGAGAGCATAATGAGAAATTAACAGTTGCCACTGAATGATTTACTCAATGTGTTAAACAGGTGCAGTGACAACAATAGAAATATAACAGAGCTGGACTTTTTAGCACGGTAAAAAAAAAACTGCATCAAAGCAGAGACAGAAGACGCACTCGTCTATTTGCCCCAGCTCCTGATACCTCGGTAAGGCCCGGCCAAAGACATGAGAAGATTACAAGCTGTTAATAAGGTGGAACCAATCAGCTGAAGGTCTGCTTTTGTCCTTCCCAGCATGCTTTGTGAGCTCTGGCCTGGGATAGTCGGCATTTGGTGCTGATCATAGTGTGGCAGGGATAATGACTGCAGGAGGGGTGCAAGGTTTTAGCCCTCAGGCCCTTTGTGAAAGAGAGCCTAAATGCCTCACTTTCAATAGCTGCACACGCTCAGTTGGTTACGGTTGTTTAAAAACAGATGGACATTTACCACATTCATATTTCATCTTGCTAACAGCTCCAGTGGCACTTTTAGTATTTCTCCGCTCTGCATTTCGTCACACAGAGCCATTGCTACAGTAAATTTACAAGCTGTTAAAATGAAAAAAATTTCAAGGGATATATGGATGTTTTTTTTCTAAATAGTTGCAATAATCAAACCTAAAGTACCATAACCTGTCAATGTGGTCATTCAAAAAATCATCCAAAACACAACCTGAGTCGGGGACTGTCTATTGTCACAGCAGATGTTCGTCTGTTAAACAATGCCACCAGGGATTTGCTGGGTGTCTGCTAATAGGAGGGTGTTAGTTAACCCGTCCCCCCACAAAGTATCCCTAAAGCCCCCGATCCTATTTAACGGTGACAATGATGGATTCACAGAAACTAGAGTTCAACAGGAATCCTTGTCCAAAGTCAAACACAGAGCTTCTTCTTCTTCTTCAGAAGGAGTGATTGAGGGTGGTAAGGGGCTGCAGCAGTTAAAGGCTAAATGTTATGGGGGGGGGTTGAAATGTTTCTTTTTAGGGTTTATAGGTGGTACAAGGCCAAGGCTTGGTTTATATAGGGGTTATTCCCATCTTTGTGCAGGGAGGTCCAGTTAGACCAAAGTCAGTGTCAACGAAAAAGCTGATTGCAGTATGATTGATGAGCACACATTAATGGGAAATAGCTCTTCCAACATGAGGCAAGGCCAAACTGGAAAGATGTTAAGTGTGTATTCATTATTAAGCTGTTGTCTCCAACATTTAAATGGTGTGTTTACAGTAAAAACCTCAGTGGACTCTAATATAATGGGCTTATAAATATCATAATCCTTATAGACTTCTTTATGTTTAGTTGTTCAGTTAATAATTGTTATTAGGTGAATTTAATCACAATTAGCTCTGACTTATGACATGCTCGAAAGTAGAAACAGAAAACTTTTTTGCTTATTTTGATGGGGTTTTTTCTGACTAGTTAATGAGCAAATTTTAAGCCCTGTCAGGTAAGAAACACCATTTAAATGTGAAGCTATTACTGAGTGAAAAGGTATCTGCAATGTCCATTAGGGAAGTTAGGGGAGGAGCAGAAACTTTTTCAGCCTATTATGAGAAAAAAAATTGCCTTTTAATTCAATTTGAGACTTCTGGGGCTCTCTTTAACTTAAATGGACCCGGAGAGAGGAAGACATGTAGCAGATAACAGGAAGAGTTAGCCAGCAAAGTTTCTCTGTTGTAGATTTCTAGCTTCAAACCTAGGTCTGTCATAAAGGGTGGTGGATATAGGAGTCTCATCTCTCAAGAATTTACACATAGACTGTTGTCATAGCAATGCTAACCTTGGAAAATATGCTAAACACATATATAAAATGCTAAAGACAGCTTAATTCCTGATCATTTTTCTTTATTTAATGTTAACTGGTCCATCACAGTAACAGCATGAAAACACCTGTTCTCAATTCAAAAAATTCAAAAAACAAAAAAAAATTGCAAGACAAAGTGCCCTTATGCTAATATCTCATCATCATGTATATGTAGTCGCTCTGGAACAAAAATCATATTCAGACAAAATCATTACTTGCGGTTTAAAAACCAGAGATGTAAAATTGTCCACAAATCTTTGTGTATTTCTGGTCTGGTTAGGTTTACAAATCATGGGTAACAAGAAAACATTATCTAGACAATTAGATTAAAAACAAACAATAGGAATCACAATCCTAGAGTTTTTGTGCAAAATCAACTCAAACTTATCCTGGTTTAACCAAAGATACATATGATTTTAGACAAGCTAAACTGTGCATTTAAGGTGTGAATTGAAATTTCAAGATTTTATTAGGAACATATGTTAAAAATAGTTAGAGAGCATAATCTTGGACAGACAGCTTGATTTGAGAAATATTAAATTATTATTTTTTACTTTGAGTATTTCACTAAAGTTGTTGCTAGGCAGAAATACATAAACCTAATCAGACCTATTTTTTTGGTCTTCTGATGTAGGATTTAATCTGGAGGGGTGAATGTGACCTTGCATTTACAAGCAACTCCATGACTTCTCTATCTGATGGTCCACAGTGGTCTGTTCTCAGATTCCAAAACACTGAGACTTTTTGAACTTTGCGACAGCAATGTAGATGAAAAACCTGGAAGTTACATTGAACTTTATTGATCTCACATTGGAGAAATTTACCTCTGCATTTGACCCATCCCCTTGGGGAGCAGTGGGCTGCCATTGTGCGGCCCCCAGGGAGCAGTGTGGGGTTTAATGGGTCTTTCTCAGGAACCCAGAGTGCAGGCTGTGGGGATTGAACTGGGTACTTGCAACTTTCTCAGAGAACAAGCACACTGCTCTAACCCACTAGGCCAACACTCCTCAAAGCTCCTACACAGCTTTGCTTTAAATTAAGTATGTTAATGTTCCTGAAAAATCATTAGAAACATATAATTCAGCTTTGATTTAGCAATTTTTTAAGGACATCTGAATCCCTCTCTCCAGAAACATATTGTGCTCTACTAGCTTGGAAATCATGAAGCGGCTGACAGGAAACTTTTTTTTAATTTTTTTATTAACTTGTTAAGCTCGTTTTCTCACCAGTATGCTGATAGGAAACGGGGTGTGAGAGAGGGGGAGAGACATGCGGCAAAAGGCATTCGTCGAGGACTGAAGGGCTGATTATACTTCTGCAACCGCTCACATCAAATGTCGCTCTGGTCTGGTCGCGAACCAGTTTTGCTGTTATGCTTCTGCACCGTTGATCTGGAATTTCTAAGGATGCACAGCAGTTTCCCGCCCCGGCACTGAATCGAGGACGACCACACAGACAGCCTGAAAGGCATACCAAGGACCAAATTACAGCTGCTTTTTGTCTGCGCACTTCCGCTTGAGGTCTGCGCGGGTTTGCGGCCATCCGACGCGTAGTCAGGATTTTTTTGAGGTGCGCGATAACGGTTGCAGAACCTCTGGCGGGGGGCTTGGTCACGCACAGAGACACATTTGACGGTTGCAGAGGCTTTGCATCAAAAGCATAAATTGGCCTTAGGGCCTCCGTACATGGGTTGTGCACGCTAACCCCTGAGCCACCAAACCATGTCTAGTGGACAGGAAACTTCCCATTGGAGGTGTCCCATCTCACAGTAGACCATAAAGGTGGAAATGCACTAACATTTTATTACTGTGTCTACCATACTGTTGTATATAAAGACAAAAAGTCAATGGATATATTGTTAATCAATGGGAATTTCAGTTTTGTAAAAAAAAAAAAATTCTTATTGTCAAGGATTCTAATATCTTCCAATATCTTGAAAAAAACTTTCTTGATCATTTGTAAGCACAATCACTGTTAATCCTGTTTTATTGTAGGGCCCAAGTTTCACATTAAAATCTTCTGTTTTTCTGTGATGAACCTTTAAAAGTCAATGATCATGTCAGATTTTAGGAGTTCATATACGAGTTCCTTATGGTGCAAAAATTTGGAACCGATTAAGTATTTACAATCTCTTGTACAAACCAAGCTGGCAGATGGAGGGAGTGCATGTAAGATGATTCTTTCAGGCATTGATGGACACATCTGTCAACATGCACGGCTAACTCCCCCCTCCAATAAGACGGACTCCTCTCTGCCTTATAACCTTTCCCTTCAAGCTTAATCACCTCCTACTGTGCTCCTTCTCACAGACCATTAAAATCCCATGCAGAACCTGAAAAATCACACAGATCTCTCTTCCTCTTCTTTCTGTTAGGCCTCCCCACAATGAAAGACTGGAATACCTTCACCGCAGATGTTGATCACACTCAGAAGTGGCCTCCTGCAGAGATACTAAGAATGAAACAACGGGTTGCTGGGTAGAATATGGATAATATTTAGGTGGATTTCAATTCCTGGTGTGTGTGAATGTGATGACCGCCACTCTGAGTGCAGTGTTAATTTGATTTACGAAGCAGAAGACCCCAGGGAAGCAACAACTCGGAGAGCTGACATATGTTGCGGCGCAACACGATAGCAGGCTTCACTACTTGACAAATTGGAGTTGTAGTTATTAAAGCATCTCATGATGGCCTGACTGCTCTGGAGGCTGAAATTATCACTCAATTGTTGTTTGAAATGTTGTCCGTTTTCAATCTTTCCACTGGTTTTTAAACTGAAAAAAGCACTGTACAAAGAGTAAAATAATGAGTATATCTAGAAGGAAAATGATGTGACTAGATAAAAAGAAATTACTCCTGTTATTCATATAGCTTTATAATATATAATAGCTGTAGTGGATTGATATGATTCAAGGCTCTTTCCAGGAGAAGCTAATTTACTTATTTTCTACTTAAATAAAAATAAATCACATAACAATAGATATTTTTATCTTAAAGTTAACTCAGTAAACTATTTGTTTTTAATTAGATATTAGCATTAGGATTTAACAAGGTAATTAGGGCGCAAAAACCAGTAGTCCCACTCTTTCCAACCAGTTTTATTTACTTCTTGTCATAGGCAGAAAGCAGATTTTAGGGCCCCTGAAAACAAATAAAGTCTTAAATATTTCATATTTGTTAAAACAGACTATTGCACATTTACATTTAAACATTATTTTTACACAGTGTTGTGAAAAAAGAACCCCCTCCCTTAAGCTTAACAACTTTGAATGAAGTAACATTACCACAAAGTGGTAGAAAAAAGTGGAAGTTTGGCTTCTTTAAGTTACTTTTGCAATTTTTTGGCCCAATCTTCTTTCAAATAATTGTTTCCCTGATCCGAAGAGATCTTTCCAGCTCTGTTCTGTTGTGCTTGCTTCATATTGGTCTTTAAACACCCTGAAAAAACAATTTAAAGAAATAAGAGAGGGAAGGCAGATTGTGATGTTGTACCCTGTGCCCTGTACCCACAATCAAAGGGTAAAAAAAAATCCTGTCTTAAAATCTCAGTTTTTTCCTGTTGTTTTATGCAGGCCAGTTAATTATACGTCAGCCTGTACTCATAAATACAGCCAATCATATAACAATCATCTGTCAATCAAATTTTTTATGCTCATAGCATCTTGATTAATGTCGCAGTTAATATACGCAATGGTTTAAATAAGAAATTAGAATAATTTCCTTTCCCATTGAGTTGCGTCTCAGTGTTCACAGGGATGGACGTCTGTGTCTTCAGCAGGCGTAGAGCTAACAGAACTGGTAGCGTTGTGAGGCAAGGGCTCAAACATGTACGGCTGGAAGCCTTCTACACCAAACCAAGTTTCTGCCGCCCTGGCGTCCTCTTCCACAACATCTTCGTCCCCGCTTTCCTCCTCTAAATAAAAAATGTAAGACGGAGGAGACTCATCCACGACCTCCGACACAAAACTCTCCTCCTCTTGCATATTTCCGCTGTCCATAGCGTCCCTTGATTGTGTCGTTTCTAAGTCACCAATTTAGTGCTACTTGGTTCC
Source organism: Cyprinodon diabolis (assembly GCA_030533445.1). Taxonomy (NCBI): domain Eukaryota; kingdom Metazoa; phylum Chordata; class Actinopteri; order Cyprinodontiformes; family Cyprinodontidae; genus Cyprinodon; species Cyprinodon diabolis. The sequence goes on from CM060068.1 coordinate 35,121,290, forward strand.
AATGGAATTTCCCATCGGGAACCTACTAGCACTAAGTTGCTAACTGGTTAGCAAGATGCTTCAGAGAAACCGGCCAAAACCTACCTTGCTTGCATACCTTCCTCCACAACAATCCCAACCAATCACATTCACTTTATTCACTCGTATAAAGTCGTGCACCACTTGGGAGAATTGGAGAATTCGCCGTTTCCCTACGACTTTAATGAAAAACCTCAAGATCAGCATGTTTGTCGAAAGGTCTTATCCATCAACAGCAGTTAGACCTGCTGAAGTTAATAGAGGAGAATGATGCATTGAGATTTGGGGCAAATCTAATGTGTGACACAGATTATGCGGTGTAAAGTCAGGAAACATTTACAAGATCAGAGTTTTAAATTCAGCAGTTATTTCAACTTGTTCATTTGTAGTTCGTTTAAAAGCCTTTTGCCTTTATGACCAGTTTCCTACATGGCTGGTTGATGGTCTATTTGTGAGTTTAGAATAAGAGGAGAGCCTATCACATGATAGTATTGACAGCTCTTGATGTCAGCTGCTCAGCGGTCGAATAGATGACCATTAAGAGAACTCATTTTCTCAGGAAATTTGAGGGGTATGCATGCATCGGGGGACAGGTGCATGCACCACACCATGTCACTCCCCTGAATAGCATTTAGGAGGCCCTCATCTCTGAGTCATTGAAAGTCCTGTCCACACACCAGACAACTGGTCCCCACTGGCCCCATCGCACCCCTCTGAGACCCCTGTGTTTTCTGCGGTGGCCGATTCACGTCCCAGTCCCGTGCTCCTTGCATCCACTTTGATGTTTAATCCCATCCTGACTGTGTCCTCCTTCAGTCCGCCGAGCCGCTCGGCCGGTCATGAATATCCAAAGGTCCGCTTACTTGACAGGATTATCCCTCCTTTCAAAGCCACTGGGGACGATTCTTCGATCACAAAAAAACACTCTCAATGGATCTTCTGCTCCCTTGCTTTGTTTCTCTCGTTTTTCTTTTCTCTCTCATTCTCTTTCTCTCTTCTGTCTTTGTCTCTTTGGGACTTGGCTAAACACATTGATCCACCCCAATCGAACAGTTCATCTGCTGCTCCTTATAGATAATCAGGCACACCCATAAACATACACACGAGCACCACTCAGGGCTTATTAGGTATTTAGCTTTGAGTTGCATAAATCCCCTCATGTATTTGTGCACATGACAGAGTTCCAGCACTTTATTTTCAGTACTTAAAATGTATGGCACAAGCTTTTCTGAGAAAAATACCAGGATTCACATTGTTTGTAATATTTTAAATTTCCTTCTGGTTAGATCTGTCTATCGGAACCAGTTCTAGCTGAGCTTAAGTGAGACGTGTTAAACCTTTGCATATTTTGTCTATGTACAAACTTTATAGTATTTTATGTGACTGACTAACACAACACTGAACATAACTGTGACATGTAAGTGGAAGTGGTTTGTATATCATCTGTTGGACTTTGACTGTGTCATTACAAAACAACTTCCATGATCTAAACCTCTTTATAAAATTTTACTAGATTCATCAGCTGTGAACCGCTCCACTGTTTTGTTAAAGAGAAGCATAACTATCTTCTTAAGCTGACGCCATCACAGTTCCCCATGGGTTGTATGATTCGCTGACTTGATTTGGAGAACTCCATTGCTTCTCCAGAAATGGTTTTCAAGTGTAAAAAAGAAGTAAAAAAAAAAAGATTTCATGGATTTAATCATCATGTTTTAAAAATCAATCAGAACAGAGCGAGAAGGTTAAGAAAAATACGAGTAAAGCATACAAACTCAGGATTTTTCACCAGGCTATAAGAAAACCAATCAGTCAATCAAAATCCCCCAAAAAAGTGGAGTTAAATTAGTTTATTGAAGAAAATTATGCTACATGTGGTCTAAAAACCTAAAATATATATAGTAAATTTATTTTCAAAAATTAGTACAGACCTAGCTGCAAATTCAAAGATTTGTCTTAAACTTAGCTGGTCAGATAAGACCAAGCCTAATTTTAGTATTACAAACACAATGAATTGTCTGTTAGGACAATTTTGGACTTTTGGACTTTTTCAGTTTGCAATAACTTTAGAAGCTCTATTAGAGTGCATGGAATCAAACTGTTGCAGATATCAGGAGCTTTTTGAACATAAAGTCTGCTGGACATCATCGGTAAACTGAAAAAGGGACCATAATTTGTCTTTTTGTAAGATGATTGTGCAAAACATACGGTAAAATCACAGAAATCATTTTGCAGTCATATAATGAAACCTTTTATCGCCTTTCAACTCCGTAAACTTGAATCATAGAGATACTTTATACGGATGAGCAAAATAGAGCAAAGCTAGAGCAATGATAATGAGAAAGGAGAAAGACAATGCACAGAGGAAAGGTCTAAGATCCTGCTTTTTTTGGAAGAAAAAAAACAAAGCAGGTTATTACGTACAGCCAAATGTTTCTTTTAAGGTGAAAAAAAAAGGATTAACACTGCAAAATGAAAGGGAATAAATGTATTATATCAAAGCAGTGATTAAAATATTAAATTAAAAGTTTAATTTAAACATCTGTTGAAGTGACCTGATACAAAAATGAGTTTTATTGTCCTACTCCTGTCTTTTGGGTTGTTTTTAAAAGTATGAATATTGAAACTGGTGGCACAAGTTTTTCATAAAATATGAAAAAAAACAAAATACACATATCTTTGTTAGTGTAGGTTTATCCTCCATCAAATAAGCGAAGTTTGATCAAAGCTTTCATTTGTCTATAGTCTTATGTGAAATTATGATGCTTCAAATATTAATTCATTTCACAGGTTTAAGCAATGTGAGCAGAGGGTCTGAAAGTACATTTCTGATTCACCTTATTACCTTTATTTTAAATAGAATAATTTACATAATTCATAACTGACTCTAGAAAGCTGCCTTTATGGTGGACGGAGGAAGACATCCGCATCATTATTTGTCATAAAAGTGGCTCTTTGCTACAGTTGATCAGTGTGTAGATGCTGAGGCAGAGTTAGTAGAAGGAGCAGTTTAGTAAACATCATTCCTATGGGAAAGAGCGACCTCCAAGGTCTCATATTCACCTCGGAGCTCCATCTATTCCCATGTAAGAGTTAAATCCTGCCTTTGTCTCTGACAGCTTATCTGTTTGTTTATCTTCTCTATCTTATCCCCCCCTTTTCTCCATCATGGACTCAGTTTCTCTTTCTGTTGTTCTGCCCAACTTTGATGCATTCCACCACCGTTTAATCCCTTCAGCTAACACAACATGATGCGCGGAGCTGAAAGGGTGTACATCTGTGCAGTGTTTAAATCCAGTTACAACAGTGTAAGGCCGATGGCTCCCCGTCTGCCCAAAGATATGAATATTTAAAGCGTAACAGATTCAGCCTTCCACTCTCTGTGGTGGCGGGGGATTCAGCCTGCCACCAGCAGTGTCTCATGAGCTGTTTATTCAAATCCAGTCCCAGGGTTAGGAAGCCCGGCTGTTATCAGCTATAGCGTTCAGGCAGAGCTGAAAAGATGCCTCTCAGTCAGATTTTTTTTTTCACTTTGGCAGCATGTTTGTCTAGATGCTTTCTGAATACAGCATCATGAAGAAAAAGGTACACAGCAGCCAGATCAGGGATAAAGTTGTGGGGAGGTTTTAAAGTTTGGAAGATAATACTTCAGGATATGCACACCTCATGGATCATTATCCATCATCTAACAACGAAAAGGCAGAGCTGCAAACCTGCCAAAACATGGCTGCTCGTCTGAAATGATAGGCAAATAAGTAGAGTGAGGCTGCAGATCCACGGGGTGGATGAACATTTTATGCACAACTAATTGCTTTGAACTTCAAAAATCTTGACTCTAGCAAAGAAATCATGCTTTTTATTTACAACACAGAAAGAATTTTGAGGCATCGAAATTTAGATTTTTGCAGCGCTGCATTTTTTTGCATCTAAATGGAGAATTGTTGACCCAGTAGTTTTTCTGGCCTCCAATCCAGCTGTACCGTATTCACTTTAGAGGGGTGATGGGTTTGTCACAACATCCTGCCCTGGTTAAGTCATACTTTTTTATAAAAATAATCATATCAGGAGAGATAATAGCTTGCAAAAAGAGTTTTTGTTTTGTTTTGTTTTTGTTTCTTTGAAACAAAAACATACATTTAAGTAACAAACTGCAGTGATAAGGAATATGAAGGTGCTCCTTTACCACGGAGTTGATATTTCTCTGAGTTGATCAGTGTAAAATATATTTCATATTGAGAACTACAGGTGCTGGTCATAAAATTAGAATATCATGAAAAAGTAGATTGATTTCAGTAATTCCATTTAAAAAGTGAAACTTGTATATTATATTCATACATTACATACAAACTCATATATTTCAGATGTTTATTTTGTTTAATTTTGATGATTACAAATGACAACAAATGAAAATCTCAAATTCATCATATCAGAAAATTAGAATATTACTGAAGACCAATAAAAACAAAGGATTTATAGAAATGTTGGCCAACTGAAAAGTATGAACATGAAAAGTATGAGCATGTACAGCACTCAGTATTTAGTTGGGCCTCCTTTGGCCTGTATTACTGCAGCAATGCGGCGTGGCATGGAGTCGATCAGTCTGTGGCACTGCTCAGGTGTTATGATAGCCCAGGTTGCTCTAATAGTGGCTTTTAGCTCTTCTGAATTGTTGGGTCTGGTGTATTGCATCTTCTTCTTCACAATACCCCATAGATTTTCTATGGGGTTAAGGTCAGGAGAGTTTGCTGGCCAATTAAGAACAGGGATACCATGGTCCTTCAACCAGGTACTGGTAGCTTTGGCACTGTGTGCAGGTGCCAAGTCCTGTTGGAAAATGAAATCTGCATCTCCAAAAAGTTGGTCAGCTGCAGGAAGCATGAAGTGCTCTAAAACCTCCTGGTATGTGGCTGCGTTGACCCTGCACCTCAGAAAACACAATGGACCAACACCAGCAGATGACATGGCACCCCAAACCATCACTGACTGTGGAAACTTTACACTGGACTTCAAGCAACGTGGATGAAGTGCCTCTCTTCTTTTCCTCCAGACTCTGGGACCTTGATTTCCAAAGGAAATGCAAAATTTACTTTCATCAGAGAACATGACTTTGGACCACTCACCAGCAGTCCAGTCCTGTTTCTCTTTAGCCCAGGCAAGACGCTTCTGACGCTGTCTGTGGTTCAAGAGTGGCTTGACACAAGGAATGCGACAGCAGAAACCCATGTCTTTCATACGTCTGTGTGTGGTGGTTCTTGAAGCACTCACTCCAGCTGCAGTCCACTCTTTGTGAATCTCCCCCACATTTTTGAATGGGTTTTGTTTCACAATCCTCTCCAGGGTGCGGTTATCTCTCTTGCTTGTACACTTTTTTCGACCACATCTTTTCCTTCCCTTCGCCTCTCTATTAATGTGCTTGGACACTGAGCTCTGTGAACAGCCAGCCTCTTTAGCGATGACCTTTTGTGTCTTGCCCTCCTTGTGCAAGGTGTCGATGGTCGTCTTTTGGACAACTGTCAAGTCAGCAGTCTTCCCCATGATTGTGTAGCCTATAGAACTAGACTGAAAGACCATTTAAAGGCTTTTGCAGGTGGTTTGAGTTAATTAGCTGATTAGAGTGTGGCACCAGGGGCCATCAATTTTGAACCTTTTCACAATATTCTAATTTTCTGATATGATGAATTTGAGATTTTCATTTGTTGTCATTTGTAATCATCAAAATTAAACAAAATAAACATCTGAAATATATGAGTTTGTATGTAATGTATGAATATAATATACAAGTTTCACTTTTTAAATGGAATTACTGAAATCAATCTACTTTTTCATGATATTCTAATTTTATGACCAGCACCTGTAAATAGCTCCACCTCTGTTTGGTGCTATCTCCTGGTCGCTGTTCACACAGCTGTGGTGCTGAAAATGTTTAATCTGCAGCAGCTGCTTTTGCTCTTCTTTTTTTTCAAAGTTATTCTTTAAGGATGATGGTCGATGGAAGGAGAAAATTAAATTATATTTATAAACCTCATTATATTGTGTTTAATAAAAAATTATTTAAAAACTAAACAGATATTCTCCTGTGCACAGAATTTGCTCTTTCAAACTCTCCATGGTGACAACCAGTAGCATGTGCAAGTCTGTCATTTAAATAAGGTTCTCTACATCACTTTCACACCTTTCTTTCAATTGTTCATGTAACCATAGTAGATTACCTGCATAACTAATTCCATGTGCAATTCTTTTGTTTACACAAGAAATTTTATTGCTCCTTGTTCGGGATGTTTTTATAGATCAGGTTTGATTTATGACGGGAAACAAACGCTAAATATTACCCGGAACAAATCATAGGCAAACTTAACCAGGGTGGTTAACATCTGGGTTTGGGGATGCTTGGAAGAAAGGCCAACCATAGAAGAAATATAGGGGCTTTAAAACACATGGCCAGAGATTTATTTTCCTGATGGATCACAAAACTACACATACAGCCAGAGTAATAATACAATACTTTAGACCACAGTATCATAATTTCTTAAAAAGCCAGCCAAGACTTTGACTCATTAAAACATGCTTGATGTATTCACTAAGACCAAGCTTCTTCAGTCGTGCTGATTGCCACTTAGTCTTTTCAGTCCGTCAGTTTTACAAAACCCAGCTGAGAGTCTCTTCCTGCATCAGTTATATAGAAAGGCCCTGATGTACCAACAAGTGGAGAAGTTGGGAGCATTTTCCAAATCACATTACATGTCCACTTAGGGTTAGGCCCATGGGTGGTAATTCTTTTCTAAACCACATTGTTCAAGGCTTTCATTGAAAGACAGATTGAAAACACTGAATAAGGGATTTTTGTCTGGAAACAGTAGTTTTATACAATATTAATTACACACTCTGTGATGAAGTAAGCAGAGAAAAAATATTGATGCATTTAAATAGGCATCACTGGCTTACTAAGATCCAAAACAGCAACTAAAGATTTATTAGAAAGATTTTAGGAAGAATTATAGGTCTTTAGTGTCGTACATGGTATGGTTTTACAATCTGTGAACCATTTCATGAATCTATTCAACATTATTTAAAAATATATGGAATATCGTTTGCAAATGAATAAGTCAGACTTTTACTTTCTGTAAAATGCATAATTTCTAAGGGTGGATATTGTTAAATCATTAAATTTTACCTGTCAGAGAACCACTGGTATCCTGGACCAGCTGGTCCAATCATGTGGTCAGAACCACCTGCAGCTAAATCCAATCAAGAGAGTGGAGACGATAGAAGACCCCTAAACTAACACATACTACCACCCCTCAATATCCTCAACAACACAGATTTTGTTGTAAATCACTTCTGTTTCACCAGTTCTTTGGAAAAAGTTGGGTCTCGCATATAGAAAGCCTTGAGAAGGAGACCAAGCAGAGACAGTACTTCCTGTGGCAACTCAAGAAGAACAACTGTCCACAGGAGCTGTTGATCCTCCTCTATAACCATTACTTAGTCTTCCCTATGTTGGCTCATCCAGGATAGGTCCAAACCACCATTTTGACCCATCTTATGTCTGCTGAGGGGTCTGTAGGTACTGGCCTTCCTTCAATAAAGCCCACATACAGGTCCAGGGTCTGGAACAGGACCGCTAACATCTCTGTAGATCCTAAACATTCAGGTCAGAAACTGTTCAGACTTTTCTTTTGTCAGAGCTAAAAAAAAAACATTTTTGCTAAAGCCAGCTGCCACCAAATATGCAATCAGTGTCTGAACCATCATAACCTCTTTTTTTTCTTTTGTTTCTTTACATTAAAAATGTACACAGACGTATTGGACATACTGTTGATATTATATTCTAAAAAAACAAACCTCGATTGTTTGCATAATCATGGCCACAGTGTTAATTCTGCTACCAGTTAGTCCGCACAGCAGCAGTGTAGCAGCAGTTTCAAAGACGGTCCTCTTTACTTTCTGGGATCTTTTTCGACTGCACTTTAAGTTTCTTCCCAACTGAGCACAGCTGCTGCTTTGCATCTATAACATTTACTGTGATGACAAAGAGGAAAAAAAGGTCTCCAAAAAATGTGTTATCATATATATATGATCGTTTTCTTTATGTTATCATTTAAGTCAGTATTTTGTTTGAAAATGGAAGCATTTTACCAAAAGTAGACGAAGAGTTAAAACATAAAAGAATATTGTTAATTCTGTAGAACAAACACAATAAATACTCAGATATCCATCTGCCTCCCTTTTAGCTATATTTCCTGCTGGCACACCGAGATTGTTGCAGAATCAAAGCTATTATAGATATTTTTAAGAGAGCTGGTCGTTTCTAATGAGGTATAACTATGAATGAGTAAATGGCTGCAGATTAGGTTAATAAATTAAGCTTTTTGTCATTAACTATCAATTGGATTTAATCAATTGAAATTATTTGCATAAAAGAAAAATATTTATTTTCTTAACTTTCAAAATTAAGGAATTCTTACAGGTTTTTCAGGTAAAGACTGTGTTTGTTGCACCACACCAAAATGGCCTCTCCCTCTCGCAAACGTCCTACAAAAAAATGAAGGACTTTGAATAATTCAATTCCAGTAATGAGACGAATAAACAAATCAATGCATGAATATTCAGGAATTTAGATCTTATCGTTCCAGCTTCAAAAGCTTTTGGAAAATATTGCTACAGCATGCACAATCTGCTCTGCAGCTGCTTGATTTTCCTACAGTCTAACGGCCTTTTCTTATTACTGGCCTCTCTACCAACAGAGGCTTTCGGTGCTTTTATAATTTGTAAAGAGGTAGATTCTGGGCACTGCTGCAGAATAGAAACAGTTTTTTGTAGTTCTTTTCTTGTAGTTTTTTTTTTTGTTTGCTTTTTTTTTGTTGTTTTTTTAGGGTTCGGTGAAACCTTTATAACAGATGAGCTATTTTTTTCTGACATGTTCAATTGTCAAACTTTAAAAGTTCTAAATAATTAGGTTTAATAAGGATCTGGACCTAAGAATCCTGGCTTAGACTAATGACTAAGGAGGAGACTAAGGACCAAAACTAATAAATGAATACAATATATCTCCAATTTTTAAACATTATTATATTATATGAATACATGCCTATATATAGGCTTGTTGAATATTATTATATTGTATGAATGGTTGCCTCTATATATTGAGAGAGAGAGAGGAAGAATTTTCTTTAATTGTTTAGTAAAATTGTCAAATTTGCAAATATAATTTCCATCAGTTTCTACACTATTCTATTGATTACAGAAACAACATGTATTTTCATTATGTTTAATTTTTTTGTGTTTATAATTAACGTTTCTATTTATTTTTTATATTTCATTTGTCTCTAAAAACCAAAGGAATATCACACTTTTGTGTATTTTAACTTTACTTTAATTAATTAATTCAGATCCTCTTTATATGATATGTAAAATCAAAGTAAAAAGAAGAGAAAAAAAATGAATTAAAGGAAATTTAGCAACAACATTATTCATATGGTTTTATTGTCTTTATTGTTTTACATTATAAAAACCCCAAAACAACAAGGGATTTTTTCGACATTTTCACCCAAATAAGTAAATAAATATCATTTTTCCTTTATTTATTTATTTTTTACATTAAAAAAAATAAACAAGTTGTCACTGCTTGAGTCGGGCACTGGGGAGAGAAGAACAAAGACGGATAAAATGTAGGAAGCAGGTGCAACATGTAATTAACAGACAGGGGAACCACAGTAACGAGACTCTAATATATAACATCTGAAACTATTGAAAGACAATAATCCATCTACATATTTACAGTTACAAACTGCAACTTGTTGCTTTCATTTGAGATCAGGAAAAAAGGTCTTAATTCTGGGCCCTAAGATATTGTTGCGCTTTAGAAGCTCTGTGCATAAATATCCGTCAGATTTGAGATTAACTACAGTCAAATACTAAGTTAGTTGCAAAATTTGCAAATCCAGAGGAGGTTGATACGAGCTCTCTATTACGCATCGGTCAGCGACAGGGATAAATAAAAAAATGTGAGTCTGTAAAAAGTTCAGCTGAGTTCAGAGTCATTTGGAGTCGCTCGCCAGCCTCGGCATGGTTACGGAGCTCATGCTGGAGACATGCGGAGGCGGGACTTGGCACATGCTGCACGGACAGGGCATCCCGGTGCCGACGCCCCAGTGCTGGAAGCTGCTGCCCAGGGGGGCTGCACCTGCCGCGGGCGCTTTGAGGAGTCCATGGTGGGGTCTGACCGATGTGACGGCCGAAATCCCGGGAGCAGAAAGGGAAGCGGTGGAGACGGCAGGAGGAGGGAGGAGCGGGTGGTGCACTGCCGGGTGGGAGGCGTGGGAAGCCGCTGGGTGTCCCGGCAAGGCCCCGGCGTGCGTCATAGTCCCACAAGCCGACGGGTGGAAGCCTCCGTGGTGTCCAGTGCTGCCGTAGATCTCGCTCACTAGACGCTTCATCTCCTCCAGCGAATTGCTGAGCATCAGAATGTAGTTTCTTGCCAGCAGCAGGGTGGCGATTTTGGAGAGCTTACGCACCGACGGTCCGTGCGCGTAGGGCATGACCTCCCGCAGCCCGTCCATGGCCACGTTGAGGTCATGCATCCGTTTCCTCTCGCGGCTGTTGATCTTCAAGCGGATGGCCTGGAGCTCGTTTTCCGACAGCAGTTTGCGGTCCTTCTTAGAGGCCATGCGCAGCGCCAGCGCCTCTTCGTCGGCCGCGGAGAGGCCGCGCAGACCCGGGATCTCTGACGGAGAGTCGCTCTGGGTGGAGGACACGGCGCCAGAGAAGCCGTGGACGGATTTCTTCAGGGTGGCCATGAAGATGTCGTCCACCTCTGGCGATGACGGTCTGCTTGAGACTCTGCTTGTGTCTGAATCCATGTTGCAGATCCTACACGATGCTCTGCGAAGACAGAAACTTTTCACTTAATGGACTCAAAACTGTATCCCCAAATTCAATCAAATAAATAAATATTATAGTTTGTATTAAAAGAACAAAGACGTTTTTAATTACTTTAATCATCGTGTTGCTCATTAGGCCCTCATTTGTGTTTATATAATTAAACATAATGGTTTTTCAATGGAATTACACCAATTAATACATTAAAACGGCCTTCAACTCAGCCATAAAAATAAATGATTACAACCCAAATAAATAAAAACACCTACCAAGTTTATCCAAGCGCAATGATGGTGAGTGTTTGCAGTGAGATCCACCTGTTACTCCAAATCGCTTCTGACAGCCTATCAGGCGCGCATGCGAGCTGCAGCTGGCTTTTAAAGCAGGGATGGGGCGAGCAGAGGCCGGGTCACCGGGGCAACGCAGCTTCTGTCCCGGCGGCCTCCTGCTGACCAATCAGAGCCGAGAAGGGAGGCGGGTTATTAGAAGCGGGGGAGGAGGGGGGTGAGGAGCCTGATGTAATTACCAACACAGAGCCGGTATTAAGTGAAATCTGACACACTCCTGCCAACATGGCCCGCTGCTGTTAATATGTTTTATTGATTAAAAACTCTTTGAATAAAACCCAATTAGAAAATCACTATTTTTTTATGGAAGTACTTAATCGCTTTATAAAATGATAAAAATTGCTAAAATAGCTCGATTATTTTATTTGAGTACGCATTTGTGGACAAAGAATATTAATACAATAAATGGATATTGCAATAAACTCTCCCTACTTAACAAAAATTAAATATTTATTTCAATCTGTAATAAATCATTATCCTAATATTGAAAAGTTTGTTATTTTGGCCTTTATTGACTAAAATAGTTTGTTTCATACATTTTTTTTATTTACTTTTTTTTATCCATCACTCAAAGCGTAATAAACATCAAAACGTGTTTTTTTTATGGGCCTAATATTTTCCGTTTTTTTTTTTTTTTTTAACCTGCTGTCGAGGCCGGCAGCTGCAGCTGAGGAGCATCTCTAAACGTTAATTAATGAAGTGTGCAAAACTGTCTTTAACCGTTATGATCCGTAAGATTTCAATTAGGGCTCTTTGAGCGACAGCAGTGTGTGGCCCGCTGCCGCGGCTGGCGCTCAGCCTGGCCCTGACTGACAGAAGGGCCCCGGACGGTGCTTTGCTCTCAGGACACACTAACTAACACTGACAGCAGCATTGTTCTGGAAATGCGACAAGTATTGTGCGGTCGGACGCAATTATCACTAATTACCTCGACAAGTTTATGTGTTTTCATAATAGTTCGGATTCTATCCGAGGCCTATGCATGGAGAAACATGGAAGCCTAAAGCTTGAAAATTATACCCTCCACCCGTTCAGACCTCAAATGTTTCCTTTTTCTTTCTTTTCTTTTTTTTACATTTTATTTATTTATTCATCTGTATAGAAGTGGAAAGCAGCAGGGACTGTTTCCCTTACAAAGATAACCCTACAGTCATTGACATCTTAGTGCAAAATATTAGTTTTTCAGTTATTTAGAGATCCATCCATGTTAGGCTGCAAAGGAGACTGTGTAGCTTGTTTAATAAAAAGAAGCTGAATGAAAATTAAACTAACAGCTCTGAATCCAGCAGGATGTTTCCACAGCCAGATTCAAAGCCCTATTAACACAGGTTTCTGTTACTCCTGCAGATTTCATTATAGACTGGCTTGCATATCTTCATGAAGGTGTTCATGTCTTTCCATAAAAAAAAAAAAAAAAATGCTTAATGCATAGTAGCTATGGCTGGTCAATAGGTGGCGATATAAGCAGCTACCTAATTAAATTAAACCAAAGAAACAAATGGCAAACACATTCTAATTTTTATTAGGCTAAAATAAAAAAAAATGTCACTTTTTTTAAGTATTGCAAAAGCTAAATATTTAATCATCTTCATTGGAAGAGAGGTGATCCATGTCGAGTCATTTAGTAGAAAATAAGTAAAGTTTATTTATAATTTTCAGGTCATATAAAAAAAGTTTCTATATTGTGCCCATCTGCCAATGACAATTGGTATTAATGAATTCAATCAGTCTTAGACTGTTATTCTTCTTTCTTTTTGGATTACAGACCCCTATTTTATCATTCTGCTTCATTCTATCTCTATTCTCCCACCTGCAGAATCTGTTGGTTCAATGTCTAACGTTAAGCTTTCTCTGCTTTTTCTCATAGTAGCTACGGCTCGCCTGTTCCTGTTTGGCTCTGACTCCATCCTAGAGAGAAATATCAGCTGTGCTGCTGCCATTCACACCTTTGTTTATAGATGTTGGAGATCGGCCTGTTTTTCTAGTGTACTCCTTTTTCTCTGACTGTGACTGGCTGGATGTGCTCTCTTCATCCTCTCACATGGAAGTTTGCTTGTTTCCTGGACGGGGCTACCTTTTACACTTTCCATTTGTATGTCTGCTTCTGTCTCCTTAAACCCCAGTCGGCCTCACACTGAGCCTGGTTCTGCTGGAGGTTTCTTCCTGTTAAAAGGGAGTTTTTCCTCTCCACTGTCGCTACATTCATGCTTAGTGTGAGGGATTGCCTTCAAGTCAATGAGTCGATGCAATCAGCTGGTTTTCCTTAGATAGAAAACTTTGAATCAATTTGACTATGATCTGGTGAACTGTAAAGTGCCTTGAGACGATGTGTGATTTGAATTGGGGCTATATAAATAAACTGAATTGAATTGAATTACTTAGATTACTACTTCCCACATTATTTATATAATAAATATTAGTGAAAATAAGGTGAAGACAGTTTTCTTTCTCTGAACTCACTTATTTGATTATGCAGCCAAGACTGAAACTGCAGAGTCGGGTGGCGGAAGCAAATTTAGCTGCTTACATGGATGACAGGAAAATGAAAACATACATGAAGTTGTAGCAAAATTACACATTAAAAGGGATTCTACTAACAAATACAAAAAGTAGCTTATTTGCATATTTTAGTTGTATAGTGGACATTTTTAAGCCATATATAAATTAAGGCTGCTATTAAATCTCTGAAGTATATTTAAAGCAGGTTCAAATTTTAAAACATAAGAGCAAATTTGAAGTTTGTTTGTCTTTTGTTTTCTGTGAGAAAAGAGTATTTTGGAGCCCCCCGCTGGCCTCAAAGTAACAACTTTGTTCTCTTACATCTTGTTCCTGGTCTGTCCTTAGAAACCTTCTGGCACCTGCTGACATTTTTTCTTCATATAAACATTTATTTAGTGACCAGGGTCGTCAAAAAAAATTCAGAAACAGAGGAGAACCCTTTCCCTGACCTTAGATTTTGAATTCCTGTTTAGTTTTGATTTAAGCTTGCCTTAAAAGTGAAATGAAGAAAACATTTTGAACTCAACATTTATTTTCATTTCCCAAATTCCTGCACCTTTGACTCTTTTCTCACAGTTACCATGTCAGTCTTGCTTCCCTGTCCATCAGTGTGTGTGGCGGTGAGTCCAGAGCAGTGGTTAGCACCACAAGTGAGTGGAGCATATGTGAGCCGTACTTAATCCTACTAATCTTCCTCCAGAATGAAAAAAGAAAGGAAACAAAAAACAGGAAAAAAAGAGAAGAGGGTGTGAAAACACGAGAGAATGAAGAAAAAGATTCTGTCTGGAAAGCTGACCAGTTGAGCCAAATGAACTGAAAGACATGAATAACGTCCTGGCAGTCGCCTCCAGCTCCTTTTCTGTGCAAGATGTTGGAACGAAATGAAGCGATATTCTGGCTTTTGTTTAACAGTCGAAGTGAAGAACGTGAGACGCCACCTCTCCACGATTACTGCTGCTGCTGTTGTTTTTGTTGGAGCACTTTGTCCTCTTAAATTCTCATGACACTCTCCAAAAATACATATAATGTGAGGAGCCATGGAGGAGCAAAAAGGTGGGATCTATTAGAGCAACTTTATGCTCACACAGAAAAAAAAAATCTTACTATAAAACTATTGTAAATTTCAATTAAATAAACATCTAACTTTATTTTTAATTTTTAATGACTATATTTTTATGAGGAGTAATTTCAACCTGGAGGGACTCAAAAAGAGAAGCTACAATTAGAAAAGTATTCAAATTATCCATGCATAAAAGCTAAAATATTTCTATCTGAGGAAAACCAGCTGATTGCGAAGACTCATTGACTCTCTGCAATCCCTTGCATTGAGCATGCATGCAGAGACAGTGGAGAGAAAAACTTCCTTTCAGCATGAAGAAAAATCCAGCTGAACCGGGG
Source organism: Cyprinodon diabolis (assembly GCA_030533445.1). Classification (NCBI taxonomy): domain Eukaryota; kingdom Metazoa; phylum Chordata; class Actinopteri; order Cyprinodontiformes; family Cyprinodontidae; genus Cyprinodon; species Cyprinodon diabolis. The sequence goes on from CM060068.1 coordinate 35,136,427, forward strand.
TCACTGTGAGTGGCCATCTACCAAGACTGACTGGGGTTCGAGGAGATGGAAGTAGATAAGACATAAATGAAATAAAATCCTCTTGAATCTGTATATCAACATTCACCTGGATGAGCAACCTATACCCAAGGATTAGATTTGTGTTGCCCCAGGGCCCGGACGCAGGTGGTGGAATGAGCCAGAGTAAGAGTGGGCCTAGCAATAGTCTGAGAGTGAGGAAGGAGACAGATGGGAGGTGGGTGAAATTTTTCTTGTGTGCTGGAGGGACGCCTGGTCAGAAGATAAATGAAGGGGATCATGAAAGATGATTGGCTTTGGTGAAGAAACGGCCTTCAGGTTGATTTGCTGGAGCTGAACAAGGGACATCGCAGATGGCTCAGGCAAAGCTCATCAGAGTCTTTGAGATTTAAGTTTCCTAAAGCTTTTTAAGTGAAAATGTTTTCAGTTTTTTTTTCTTTTAAGCAGAATGAACCTTGTGTAAGATTGCCAGATTTAACATTTAGCAAAAACAAGGAAAATCCCAAGTAGTAATACAAAGAGAAAAAAGAGGGAAGTAGTTAAAATTTTCAAAATTTAGATGGTATGCCATGATGAAACTTAACCAAAAGCTATTTTACTACTTATATTCCAACCGCTTATTCAAGGAGACAACAAAATAAAGAGCAATTTTTACATTTTTTGCACATTCAGTTGGGTTAATGGTTAATGTTATATCCAATTTTTCCTCAGAGGTCATAATTTCCATCTTCCAAGACCCAGATTTCCACTAGAATGCCCCCTAAATTCTGAATTACAAGTTTGAAAAGTCGGGCAACAGGATGCTACATCTGTATTCAAGATGGCTGCAACAGTTTGTAGCAGTTCTTTATTATGTCTCTAGCAGCAATGAATCAGTTCAGGTGCTACTCATCTTTATAGGACGATATGTTTTAATGTTAGAATACCATGTAAAATGTTGTTTCTGTCCATGTCAATAAAAGTTTTCATTTAATTTTATTAAAAAATGGAAAAAAAAAAAAACAAGACGTTGACCAAAGTGCGGTATGGTTCAACAAAATAAAAGAAGATAAGAGCAAAAAGAAAAAGATGATAAAAAAAATAGTTTAAAACTAAAAAAGATATTTTTTATAACCATTGTTATACAAGAAATGTAAACAATGATAGAATTAAACACCATAAAAAGATAAACCGCTCCAAAGTTTAGCAGCATAAATTGCAAAAGCCCAATCAAATCTGAATTTCAACCTTATCTTGGTGTATCTACAGTAAGACAAACTGGTTTGTAGACTGAAGTGCTCTTACTGGAGCGCAGATGTTACGACAATTACAGTTATAAATGGATAAAATCATTTGAAAAATTAAAAACAAGAAAGAAAAATTTTAAATCAATCCTAAAACCATTATAAAGCCGTTGAAAAGAAGCCAAAACTGGAAATATGTGCTCTCATTATGTTAGCACTGTTACTCTTTAGTATCTGTTTTTTGGACAATTTTAGGGCATGCAAAGATTCCAGATTATTGTTTTATTTTTTATTTTTTTTATAATTGTTGTAATGTAACAGTGGCCTTGGTGATCACAATAATAAAAGTGTCTACATAAAAAAAAAAAAAAAAAAGGAGAAAAAAAACTGTTTTCTCACCCCTCATGGGGTGGTATGTGTCATCCTCAAGCTCGGGTCCTCTACCAGAGGCCTGGGAGTTTGAGGGTTCTGCGCAGTATCTTAGCTGTTCCTAGGACTGCGCTCTTCTGGACAGAGACCTCATGTTTTACCTGGAATCTGCTGTAGCCACTCTCCCAGTTTGGGGGTCACAGCCCCCAGTGCTCCAATTACTAATTATTGTGCTCCAATTACAATTACTAATATATATCTATACATATATATATATATATATATATATATATATATATATATATATATATATATATATATATATATATATATATATATATATATACAGTAAGATATATATATTTGTGTGTATATATATATATATATATATATATATATATATATATATATATATTTTTCTTTTTAATATATATATATATATATATATATTGGGGATTCCTTTAGATTTAAAGGGTTTGATATCAGTAAGATATATTTCCCATTATGTCTTATTGTGATTTTAGGCAGGAATTACATTTTAATATTCATATAAAAATTCATCATCACTCTACGGTGAGTTAAAGTGTCTGTTCAAGGAATTTGTTTACTTCATGAGGTTCAAATCAAGGTTCATAAACTTGGATTTTTCCCTGATATTTGGCATTTTGCACTGTGCACTACCTCTGCTTACATTTTTCAAAATCATTTAATAGTATCCCCCATCAAAAATAAAATATGACAAAAACATTTTATTTTAAATAACTTATTGAGTTACATACATCACAGTACAGTAATGTGACAGAAGAGTTTTCAGTCGAATTAAACTTAGATCAGATATGTCATCCAAACTTTACTTATATTGCCAAAGCCTGTTTAGAATTTGCAGATGTTTATGAGGACAAACATGCGAAATGAAGCCTTTGATGGGGAGAAAAGGAGGAGAAAAGTAAATAAGACACACTTAATAAAACACACATGTGCTTTAACCTTGGTCATACAAACAGAACTGTTTTACTGGTGTTAATAGTGTTTGATTTTCAAAATCTCAAACACTGACAGACAGGGACGCTGGAAGTAATTTTGAACAAGGGGTGCTATGAAATTTATTTTCTTTTTTTTGGACAAAAGACCTATGAGCCTATTTGAATTACAATAGATAAAAATAATTAAATAGATTGAGATTCATTCCTTTATTGTCATATACACTTCAGTGCACCCAACCGGGCTCTGTAACACAGAGACAACATTAATCACATTAATCATTAATCAAGTCTTAGTTGAAAATATCCGCTATAAATTCAACTTCAGAATAAAAAAAAATTTCAATGGCTTCATGATAATTTGAAAAGCCAATATTGACGAAGGGGTTGTCTTTCTTAAATTTGTCTCTAGATATGACTTTTTTTCTGAATGCTTTCAAACAAATGAAACACAAAATATGATCAGTCTCTTATAATGCAGCTACTGTCATCTAGACAAGCAAGCTGATGCCACAGAATGTGAGAACGTTTCATTATCACAACACCGTGCAGGAAATTTTAAACTGGATGTTGGCTGGAAGGACTTGTCTATTCCAATCATGCTAGGTTGGGTTGTGGGAGTTGAGGCTGGGCCTCCCTGTGCAACTGCCATCAGAGACGAGCGGACAGTCTCCTCACTCCTACACCCTTCATCCCTATTCCCTTGATCCCTCATCCTTTCATCCCTTGATCCCTCATCCCTTCATCCCTTCATCCCCTCGTCCCTTAATCCCCTCATACCTTCCTCGCTCCATCCCTACCTGCCTTCATCTGTCATCCCTTCATCACTCATACCTTCGTACAATCTTCCTTTCATCCCTTCATCCCTTCATCCCTCATCCCTTCATCACTCATCCCTTCTTCCCAACTTAATTTCATCCCTTGATCCCTCATCCCCTCATCCCTTCCTCGCGTCATCCCTTCATACCTCATCTTTAATTCCCTTCATCACCTCACCGCTTAATCCCTTCATTCCATCTTCCTTTTATCCCTTCATCCCTCATCCCTTCATCCCCTCATCTCTCATCCTTCACTACCTTATCCCTTCATTCCCTCTTCCTTTCATCCCTTGATCCTTCATCCCTCCACCTTCCATACCCTCATTCTTTCATCCCTTCATCCACCATTCTATTCAATAAACCTTTAAACTCATATTAGGTTATGTGTGCTACTTGCTAGTGAAGCACTTGTCTTTGTGTGTGTTTACACAACATATTGTCGTCCTTATTATACAGAAAGCTGGGACTTTCTCTTCACAGATGAGCATTCATACTGATCCAGGTTAACAAAGAAATGCAACTTATCACCAAAACATCCGCTGAGTGAATCAGATCTTATTTTCCTGCTAAACTCCATCCTGAGTCCCTATGCCTGTCCCACCTAAATAAAAAAGTAAAATAAAATGTAAAAATTCAAATCAAAAATTTTACTGAACGTGTAAATCTGCTTTTCTTGTCTGTATGCAAGGTACTGATAAAAAAAAAAAAGCTCATTAATATTTGTTGACAATAATTTATATTTTTTCAATAATTCATTAAAATCAAGTATTTAAATTGTGCTAAATTTTACAGAAATACAAAATAATTTCAACGAATAATTATAACTATACATATACGGTCAAATAGGAGTATTTTTGTGAATCTTTTCCAAATTATTACAACTTGGAATATGTACACCAGGTATATCCATGTATAAGAAAAAAAAAATTCTGATTCATCTTGCATTTCAGAATTCAAAATCTGCACTTCAACAAGAGGCACATTCAACAAATACGAAACTACGAAACTTCAATGCAAGAGAGAGAGTTGATTGCCCCCATCCACAAACATAAAGCTGCCTTTTGAATGGATATTCATTTCATTTCCAATTCCTTGATTAAGTATTGCATTGATAGATTTGCCCAGAGTGTTAAGAGATCAAGCAACAGCTATGTTGAAATTTTGATCAGGTGGGAGTAAAGACAAGCAGGTAATATATCTTTATTTCAATTCAATTAAATTCAGTTTATTTCTATAGCGCCAATTCACAACACAAGTCATCTCAAGGCACTTTACAGTTCAACCAGATCGTCCAGTCAAATTGATTTAAAGTTTTCTATCTAACGAAAACCAGTTGATTGCATTGACTCATTGACTCAAATACAATCCCTCACACTTAACATGCTTGTAGCGACAGTGGAGAGGAAAAACTCCCTTTTAACAGGAAGAAACCTCCAGCAGAACCAGGCTCAGTGTGAGCGGCCATCTGCCGAGGCCGACTGGGGTTCAAGGAGACAGAAGCAAAGATAGAAAAGGCAACTGTAAAAGGCAGCGCCACCAGGAAACCCACAGCTAAGCAGACGAGCTCCGAGCCAGCTCCCTTGTCAGAGGATGAATAAAGCATATCCAAGCAGTCACAGTCAGAGAAACAGGGATATGAGGATTTTGGTTAATACACACAATTCATCTCAAAGGTCTTAACTGTATTTTGGGAGTCAGTTTAACCTTCTGCCTCAAGGCTTGTGTACTGGTCCAAGGCAAAGAGAACAGCAGAAGGTACACCTAGTCCTCAGTGAAAACTTACTCTTATTGATGAGTTGTTTCTCTGTCATGTTGCAGCTGGACTTCAGGAAAAAACCTTGTCATCCATCTTTGTGGTCAGTTTGTCTACTATTAGTCACACTGTCATAACTTGGACAAACTACCTTTACCTGTTTCTTGGATGCAACCTCTATGGATGACAAGAGAGTTACTTCAGCCCAGAGACGGAGTAATGGCCGACAAGGATTTTCAGATCATGAAGATTAATTTAGTGATAGGGACAAAACTCATCATCCCTCCAATGAAGAAATCAGCTCAGCATGGAGAACACTAGGAATATCCAGGTGATTGCTCGTCTGAGAATTTTAGTCCAGAGGCTGGGGCCATATGCAGGGTGAAGGAGTACTATATCTGGGATGGTCTTCACCCTGTTGGGTTTAGTGGAGGTTTGAGGAGGACCCAAAAGCAGAAACTGAAGCTGAAGTGGTTTCTAGCAGATTTAATAACAAAAAGGTGGCAACTGAGTCAAAAATAAAAAATAAAAAAAATTGAAATACAGAACCACCAAAATACCAAGTGACATCAGAGAAAACACACACAAGGAGCCAAGAAACAACAAGAAACCAGCAAACAGTCTGCAATTATGGTTGATTTTGCATTACAAAAAGGCATAGTTAATATTCATATTTTTCATTTCACCCTCTGCACTGGGGTAAAACTATTGCCTCAGGGTTTATAATTTAACACATCCATATAGATGTAGTCATTAACTTTAAAAGTCAGTGAGAGTTCACAAATAATGGCCTTTAAGTATGATGAGATGTTTTAGTTGTTTAACATTTTCAACATCATTGAATTTTTCAAGTTCTAGATCAACCCACTTTTTATGGTGCTGGTCGGAGGAGTTCCTTTCAGAATCCTGCCCTCCAAGGCTTTCTCGCAGGACTCCGCTCACACATGGCATATTTCTCTCAATCTACTAGCTGTAAGAGCATTACGTACCTGGGTCCAAAACTGGCATTCTTTGTGGTTTTGGTTTGAATAGGAGCACTGATCTCGTACTTGTAGTTGGACTAATTTTCTAATGGAACTTTAAAGCTATAACTATCAACAGGCAACCGAGGAAACAAGAGATTTGATTATGGCACTACTTTTTTAGGGGGGCAACGATAAGAGAGGACAGATCCAAACGTTAAAGGGCTAAATTTAGTTTGTCAAAATAAGTTTGTTAAGTCCAAGTCACAATTTTCAAGTTGTGGACGTATGCATTGGCCATGATGTGATGATCTGGAAGTTGGCCTGCAGAGGGAGATATGTTCAGGTTAAACACTTAGAACTGAAGTGCATGTAACTACCTCTATCTAATGCTCAAAGTCTTCACATCATTTTTTAAATATTTGATTAAAATAAAAAAAATTTTAAATACATTTTTTCTTCCCTTGCTACATAATATAATGAAAGTCAGCTTCAAATCACCCTACAAATACAAATCATTATGAATGACTGCTCTGTAAGCAAAGAAAAAAATCATTGTCTTCAACACATGACCATTAAGTAAAAATGTAATTTTATTAAAAAGTAAAAATAATTTCTAAAAGAATATTATTTAATTCATTCTTAATCATTATGCATCTGAACCTGCATTGAAATTGTTTTACAAATAGAAAAATAGCTTTTAATGTAGCCAACTGAATTTTTATCACTTTTGGTTTTCCATACCTCTGCTGTTGCGTTCTTCCTATTCAAATGCTGTGTCATGTTTAAATTTGAGCTCAAAATGTTATGTTCAAAAACTTTTATTTGCAGTACTGGTTGTGCACAGGATCTACTTTTTATTTATGAAATTATGTGATGGGTCACACATTATGTTGTAACGACACCTGCAATGTAATCCTACAGGTGCAGTGATGGACAGGTCTGATAGTCAAGTCAGTCTAGAGTAAAACAGTAACAGCTGAGCCACTGAATAATATCTATAGGACTGGGCCTACAAAAATGATAACCTTATATAGCAAAGATACAAAACAGGTCCCTAGACAGACTTCTTTATGTTTTATTCCATCACAGATAATGGGCTGTCAGTAGACGAACCCTAACCTTTCCCATACATTTCTCCACATTTCTGTATAAATAAGGAAAAGCATCTGGAAATGCCTGACCCTGCATCTCGAAAAGCGCATACACCTGTCAATTGGTCATAGAGTCATTAAAAGTTTATACTAAAAAGGATTGTAAAAAACCTTTGTTAAGTCATAATATTTACATCTCATTTCAAAAATGTTATATTGGTAAGGTCTCTGACTGCAAAAGTATCTTGTATGTTATGCTTATGTATACCAAAGCATGTCAGGGCAGGAGGTCACTAACACATTCAGGTGCAGGATATCTAACACATGAGGGAGCATGTGGATCTCAGCTGCTTCCAGAGCCTTCAGATTTGCTTGTCTCAGAGGCTCGACGGATTGGGTTCTGCTGGCCAGGAGCTTTATCTCTACAACAGCTATTAGGAGGTAATTAAGTCCTAACACTGCAGTGCCTCCCATGGTTACTATAACATAACTGCAAATGGGAAGCTTACAAGCTCCTTTAGACTGCATGACAAATTGAATGGAACTCATTGGGCTTTAGCTATTATTCCAGCAGCCCCATCTGGCTGGGAAAAGATAAAGGGGATTTGCTGGAGGTTGTGAGGGGTTGAGCCTCCATGCTTGGTTTTTTTTGAATGTGAGCACATGAAGGATAAGCCAAAAAAAAAAAAGGGTGGGGGGGTCTTAGTCCACCGTGGGGAGTGTTTTGAGGGTTCCAGGGGGATTTTTTTCCTTTTTTTTTTCTTTTTTTGGGGTCTGAGCTTCAATTCAACAGGCAGCCTGAGATTTGCTTTGGCCAAATGTTACAAATGTTTCGACAACCTGGTCTCTGATCCTTTGGGGTCACCCGAGAGGGCATGGGGGTACAACAGCTTTGCGCTCAGAGTTTTAACATGGGGATGAATATATTCACACCAGCATTCACTCCCCAGGCCTCCAGATGCTAGTGTTTTAGACGGAGGCTTGACTTAACTTCACTGGGCCCAAAGCAGGCCAGCTGGCCGTGTGAATTTATACAAAAAATACAACCACACTCATGTAGGATAAAAGGATGGTTACAGCATGCTTGCTATAACAGTTATTAAAGAGAGCATTAAATGAATATTCAAATATTAAATTTCATTTAAATTAAATAAAGATATACCAAAGGAGATATAAATCAAACAGAAGACATTTACATTTTCAAGGATCAATGGTTTCTCCATAAATCTACTTGATGATGGAGCTGGATTTTGTCCACTTTCCCTTGGTTTTCACCTTTATCAGTAGCTGAAGTCCGTCCACTTATCCCCAGGCTCCACCTTTGGAAAATATGTTTCAGCATTGGAATAAAGTAGATTCTAACCACTTTAATCAATCTTTGTATACAAACCAAATTCATTCAATCCTTTCATTTAAACAGTCAACAATGTTTGCCAAATTTATTTCTGTAATAGACAAAAGCTCTCTAATATAATATTTCGAACAACAAAGTCCAGGAAGCTAACTGGCAGGTTTTTGCAATAAAAACAGTAAATTATTACTAACTTTTGCAACAGATTTGGGTTTTTAATGATGTATAAATAAAAACAAGGGGAGTCCTTTCTTTTTCCCATTTAAAATTTAACCTAAAATTTAGTTTTTGAAGTCTTATGTGCTAAGAAGTATCCTATTATATAGAACATTTCCTTCCTTAATATTTAATTGTCTTTATTTCTCCAGCTTTAATTAGCGTATATTCACCCAAAAGGTGGGTTGAGCAAGGTTATTTTGCACCCAGATTAATATTTGTCCTATTTGCTGATGTCAGATGTGAGATTTTGTGTTTTCGTTCAAATATTTACCCTCTGAATATTTCATTTACATAAAAATAATTGCCAGATCCTCTCCTGTTATTAATCATAAGGCCACATAAGTTGATTCATTTAACTGTCTCTCATTTTGGGGATATTTTTAGCTCTGGCTGTACTCCTGTTCAATAATAAAAAAAAAAACATTATTTTTTTTCTTAAAAGGATTTTAATGTATTTCTTATAAACTCAAATGAAGTGCTATTAAAGACTATTTCCTTAGAGACGTGTTCAAATATCTCCAAAACAAAGGTATGAGGTGAGTGAACAGGGCCTCTCCTTGAGCCTGTTAGCCCGGCGGTATCTTCACTCCTGCATCACAATGGCTGTAAAAGCTTACAGTGATGGGGATCCACCGGACTTAACAGGCTTTCTTTCAAATGACTGTTGACAGAAACCACAAAACAATAGGCTGAGGAATAACAATGGCGTAAACCGGCAGCGGAGGCCATCCCCGTCCTGCAGCAATTAGCTTCATATGAAGGAACAGAGGAGGCCGCATTACATTCCTTTACTGTTACTCCCCCTGATCCCATCACATGCACAGGCTCATCATCCTTAACAAGGGGGCGGACTGCTTTACTACCACCTCGCTGCTAACCAGCTGTCACACCCACAGCATAGACACGCATGCACTCAGAGACACAAAATGAGGTTTTCATACAAGAAGAAGAGTCAACATCTGTGAGTTTCATGGTTTATTGGTCGGAGAAGTACCCCATATCGATCCATTGTGTTTAAAACAGTGAACACAACATGTCTTCTGTGCAAATTGTAGTCTAGGCAGTCTGATGAGGTTAAAGTTTTTATCATCATTTTATCATCCCATAGTTGCTGATTGGATTTAAAGGGGTTAGTGGTTTACAAATAAATAAATAAAAGAGAAAACCTGTGATCTTAAAATGATAAAAATAGCTTATGCAAACTCTTTTGATGAATAGTATACCTAAAAGGACAATGATCATCACAGGAAATAAAGTGATAAACCCATAATACTACATGAAACACTGAAAAAAAACACCTAACTATAGAATAGAATAGAATAGAATAGAATGGAATAGAATATCCCTTTATTGTCCCACAGTGAGGAAATTGTGGTGTTACAGCTGCAAAAGGTTATAGCAAGTAGTGTTGCACCAATACCGATACCAGTATCGGACGGGGCCCTGATACTGCCCTAAAATAGTGGTATCGGTATCGGCGAGTACCAACAAATAGGGCACTGATACCATTTTGAGAGCCATAAGTTTATTCAACTATTGTCACCCACTCCTGGTAGACAATAAAAAGTTCTACTGGATTCACTTTGTATTAGATTTTTTTCCTGCTTCAAAAAGGTAGGCAGCAGCTTGACAAAGCCATGATGGCAATTATTTTACATTATTATGGTATCGGTATCGGCCGATACTGCACAGCCAGGTATCGGGTATCAGTATCGGGGCCAAAAAATGGCATTGGCGCAACACTAATAGCAAGTGGTCACTCAATGTGGACCTCAGAAAGTGTATAAAAATAACAGAATAAGTAACAGAGTTAATTAAATAAATAAGTACTGCACTATACCGTATTTTTGCAATATAAATGCTCCGTATCTAGAGAGTAATTTATCAATAACAGCTGTGGACATTTTTATAATAATGGATATGTGAAAAATAGCAGCAACATCAGAGACGTGCAAAATGACAGCAGCATGTTAATCAACTGACTAAGACAGAAACTTTGCAAAAATCAGCATGAATGTAACAACTTATTAAGGTATGGGGAGCAGTGGTGATTATAAAGTCTTACAGCTGCTGGGAGGAAGGATCTGTGATAACGCTCCCTGGTGCATTTAGGGTGCAGCCCTCTGTGACTGAAGGAGCTCTCCAGTTCTGCAGCAGCTTCATGCATGGGGTGGGAGACATTATCCAACAGAGATGTTTTTTTTTATTTAGGGTCCTTTTGTTTCCCACCTCCTGCATCTACTGCACTAAGATATTCTTGTCTTAGAAAGTCTTAGATTGCATTATTTTTAATAGGGGAAAGTTTTTCTAGCCAGTAACATTCTGCATTCCCATTCACACATTGAAACCTTTAAATCCTGAGTATATCATAAAAAAATAAACAGTAATGTTAAGATGATAAAAGTTCGCTATGGTCTATTAAAACTAACTGCTGGTTTCAACAAACATTGTTATTGTTAAATCAAATCCAAAGAGGAACCCTGGCATATTTATATTATGAGAGGATTTTGTTCTTTCATGCATGGAGGGTTGTTGGTAGGGTGGATTTTTTTGAATGACATAATGTAAGAATAGCTAGACAAATTTTTGCTTCCCAGCGAGGGAACTGGTCTCCAAAAGAAAAGACTCTAAAACAAAGACAGGATTTTGAAGTTGGCAAATTCAAAGAACTAGATCTTACCTACTTGCCTTTTACGAAGTCATCTTTGCATTTTTCACAAAGAGCGTGTATTATTCAGCTAGGGTTTACCTAATACTTGAAGTATCTCTGAGGGGGCTGTTTTCCTGCATGAAGATGACTGTGTGCATTATGTGTGTGAGAATTTTTGAGTAGGTATGGATGTGTGTAACCCTCACTTCCCATCCATTCAGCTGCAATGTTGTTGCATGCCCTCTGTGGCTGGCCTGGTTTTGGTCCAACAGAACAGAATGCGTGGAGCGAAGGAGGGAGGTGACGGGAGAAAGAACGAGTAGGAGGTGGAGGTCTTCTTGGAGAAGGAGGGGGGTGCTGTTTGTCACTGTGAATCGGCTCAGGGTGTTTCACATCATCTGTCCATTGATGGCTACCCCTCCCCTGTTGTAAAACAAGCTCCTACGGGCCCGCCTGAACACTGAGGGCATTGTGTCCCACCCTCGCAGGAAACATACCACCCAAAGTGCTGCAACCCCCCCTCCCCTTCTCTCACCACCCTCAGCATCCCTCATCCTTTACTTTCTCCCCCGTGCATCTTCTCCATCTTTCTATTTTCTTTCCGGTGTTAATTTTAGGTTGGAGATTGAAAATTGCAAGAACCAACAAAGCAACATGCTGGAATAAGAGGAATAAACAAATCTAGGGTAGGGGAAAAAGAGAGCCAGAAACAAGTGGAGGAGACTTAGGGAGGTGCAGAAGGGAAGACGGGTATGGAGAGCTGGTGTAAAGGGGGCGTAACCCCATGGTTTCTGTAATATGGAGGGATAATGGGAAGATTGATGGATTGAGACAGCAAAACAAAACAAGGGGTGGTGATAAAATGTAGAGTGGGGAATAAAGCAAGCAGGCATTGGGCTGAATGGCGTGTTGAAGCCTCGTTTCTGGGGATGTGTGAGTGTGTGTGCCATAGAGCTGGCCAAAGGGGGAAAATTTACTACCTTTTGGGGGCAGGGAGTGGGTGTGACTCGTTCCCTAATTGCCAAGGAGGTCTCGGGAGCTTCGGGTACAAGACAAGTGGAAGGGTGGGAGAATGAGACAGGATACAAGAGGTTAGTGCAGGTCAGAGCTGACCACCTAAGATGCCCCAAGCAAAAGACGTAACCCCCCACCCCATCGCAGCCCTTCCTGAGTGCCCTGATTGAATGCTATAAATAAATATCTTGTCTTCTTTTCCTGAAAGCGGATAATTTACTGCCCACCCATTCCGCTCTGCCCATCTCTTCTCCATTTCTCAGCAGCGTTGCCAGGCGGTGAATGGGTCTCATCCTTTGAGTTTGGAGAGCCTGGCCTGTGTTATCTGGAGGGGCTGTCCTCACAGTTTGGAGCACTCTGGAGTGGAAGCACACAAACACGCATACGCTTATATGTTGAATGCCACACATCCACCTTAAATCAGCATACCGTTTTAGAAAGAAAGTGAGAGATTCTTGTAAGAGAGACCTGTTGTTCAGGCAGGTGATGAGATCATACTCCTTTCTTCTCTAATTAAAGAAGAGACTGGTGAGTACTTCAAGGTGGAGGATTTTCACTCCTAGGAAGAGTCAAAATCAGAGTACTTAGAATGTTTCTATGTATTTTTTATATATATTCCAATTACTTTATAAAATACATATCTGTACTTTAGATCGGACTGCATCAATGATTTTAGAAGATAACTCCAGCTGACTCTGAATAGAAGTTACTTCTGTTGAACGTTGACTCATTTTGTCTTATTCACCTGCTGATTTCAGCATATTTATGGTTCTTTTATTATATATATAAACAAATGAATATGTTACTCTCATTTGACCTTCCTTCTTCCATGTTTTTACTGGTTCTCCTGGATGAATTGTCGTAAACTGCAAAAAGCACTTAACAAGTTTCTTTTAACAATGCCTTTCCTCTAAGTGCTGATGCAGAAAGGGAAGATTTGTAGGCTGATTTATAATTCTTCTGACCACAGATTCTCTCATCTGAGCTGAGGATTTCTGCACCTATTCACCATGAAGTCTACATATGACTTCTACATATGTCATAATTTGTAATGCATTTTCTCTGATGAACTGAGCTGCTGCAAAATGTTCACACCTTTGGATTTAGTTTTATGTTCTAACCCTGTGGTCAAAGGCGGGTAGAAGTTGTTCTCAAGTAAGTCTAAAAATTAGCTATCCAAAGAAATTACTCAATTAGACTGGAAAATAAATTGGTAAAAAGGCTACTGAGTAGCATCTACATCTAATATTTAAAATTCTCTAGCAAAGACAGACCAAAATGTGAGAATTTGTGCAAATTTTAAAGATTAATAACAAAATCAAAACTTATAAAACCAGTTGAATAAGAATAAAAATCCCTTTTTTATATCCACTGCAAATCCAACAATGTTTCTATCCAGGCTATTGAAGCCATCTGCTCCCTTGGAAGCTTGTGTGAACTTAATTCACCTGCCTTCAGAAAGAAAAACAGAACGTGAGCAGAACTGCTGGGTCACCCGTGATTTTTGTGCAATCAACAACAGCCGCTCTAAAGATGGCTGAAAGCAGAAAATAATAAAAGGGAAAAAATGAAAGAAAGTCTATCGGCAGCTGCCAGCCTCTGCTGCTTTGCCAGTCAAAGAGACCCAAGCTAAGAAACTCTAAGCTTTACACATGGCGTCCAAGAGAGGGAGAGGATCTTCTGGAGAAAAACAGTCTGGAATCTGTGTTAAAATCATTTGTTTAAGCTGATAAAACCGACAGCGTCAGCCGGACCCAGCCTGCACTCCTACAGGAAGCTTTAGGTTGTAGCACGGTCAACAACATGCCGAAGCTGACAAGATCAAGAATTCGATTCTTTTTGATTCTTTGAAGAAAATGTCAAGTGTGAAAAATGAGGCAGCATCTAGAATTTTCTGTAATCAGCCAATAAAAACGCACAAGCTTTAAACAAGTCCAGCTGATAAGGCAAGTAGTCTGTGCTTTGAAAGTTTCCAAACATTCTGTTTATTTATTTAAATAAAACAAATCTACTGTTAGACTTAATAATAAGAATATTAAAAAGCATTTTATATGCTGGCTTTTGTATTTCCTAGCGAATTGCTGAACAAATCTCCACTCCACATCCAAATACGCTTGGACAAATGGATTTAATACATATTTTTTATTGCTTGGCACTTTTTTCACTATTGTAGTGAAAGGCTTTAAAAAAAAAAAGTCAAATGTTTTGCATCATATACTCTAAATTTATATAAAAAATGTATTATACAACCAATTCAAAATCCTTTTCCTCTTCTGAATATTGAGAAGAAAAATATTATGTTTAACACAAAAAAGACCTTCAAAACACCACCTTTCAAGCTATTGATATCTGTTGCATCAACTTGTGCAGAGTGAAACCAAATACTGCAGATTGACTCATTGTGATCAAATAATTAACAAGCAGCTGCTTTGAAATTAGAGTTTTAAATCAAGTTTTCCTGTTCTTTACCATTTATTTACTTTTTTTATATAGAATTACTTTAAGGGTTTCTGCACATTTAAAAACTTGATCTGATTTCTATCATTGATGCTGAAAAAAGAAATACTTCCTATCAATAAATGATGACATTAATGGCAGTCTAATGATATTGTAGTAATGGCTGATTATGCACACTTGTTTCCAAGAAATACAGAGCGTTAACAATTGAAAACCTGACTTCAATCTGGCAGCACCTGCAGTGTATTTCACTGGGTGTGTGTGTAAATGTGTGTGTCTGAGTTTAACAGGCAGGTGGTAATGAGGCAGACTAGGCTGTGCTGGATTCTATAATGAGAAGACTGGCAGAGAGGGGCCGGGCTTGTGCTACTAATGGGCCCCTATAGCCTCTAATAAGCAGTAATTATAGTGTGTGTTAACCAAGTGACTCCAACAGAGTTGAAAATCGTTACCTTCACACACAGCTACTCCAGCTACCAGCCCTCCCACAGAGGAATACTAAGTAACATCGCTGGAAAGTGGGTTCAGCTCAGCCGACTGTTAGGAATCACTTGGTCAATTGGTTTTTGGTTTAGTTTCACAGCCACACCCAGATAGTTGTACTGTAGAAATATTAAATATCTTAATTCAAGTCTGAACAATAATTCAAGAAGGATATAAATATCTCAAAAAGTGAAATATACATAGTGTATTTTTTACTTTAAAAAATCATCATCTATTTTCCTTTAATTGGAGTATAAAAATGGGAGAATCTGCTCGTCCAACTGGTTCAAGTCTTTACCCCCGTTAGACATGCATTTAATCAGTGTATATGGGGCCCTAATTTTGGCTCCTGTATGTAATTTTTCTATTTTTTTTAAACCTCCACATGTTTCTATTCATGTGCAGAACTCCAGGGTCTGCCACCCTGCTTTTATTATTGTGGGATACTTCTGTTGAGGAAATGCATTGTAATTACTCAATAAAAGGAGTAAAATGGCTAAAATCTACATTTTCTTTATATCGATATTGTTAGGATAATTATCATTGATGTGTGAGTTTATTACACATTAATATTAGCTGCCTGTTGCATGTCAGAACTGATGTTTTCCAGAATAGTTTGTCTAATTAAGACAGTTCTTCTGTCCGGATATACAGTTTTAATCTTCATTCTGTATGTGGAAAATATTTGGGAGTGGAATGAGAGCGGTGTCCTTCAACTAAAAACAAAGCCTAATATTTTGATAAGGCTGGAGCCATGATGTCCACTCATCTGCTAACATGTATGATTTGATGATGTGATGATGTGGCAGACTGGAGATGTATAAAATGGCTTTTTAACTGCTAATCGGGGCCACTTTCCGAGAAGTGAGCCCGGTTGGTAAGCAGCTGCCTTCTGTAAACTCTAAGCAACTTCTCCGATCTGAGTAAGATTACAATTTCTATCAGAATCAGTTGTAATGTCTCCTGGTTATTTATATAAGTTATGAAGTGTTATTTAAAGGGTTTGTCCCAAGTGATCTCTTTTCAGGAAAAGGATCCAGAGAGAGAAAGTTTCAAGGTGTAGACACAGAGAGAGACTTATCCTTAACAACATGTAAAAACATTGGCTGGTTCTTTGTTGGTTTTAGTCAAAGTTTTAAGAAGCTATTGTTGAAGGTTCAAAGGATCACTTACAGCTCTTCAGCCAGAGGTTGCAGTGATTTTTGGTTGTCATATCATCCCTCAAAAAAATACAAATAAAAGTATTTTTGCACATTATAACAGGTACATTTATCACTTATTAGCAATGTCGGGCTAATGGTTTGGTAGGGGGCTCATGTAGTTCAGCAATTCAAAAAATTAAAAATTTAAAAAATACTATTTTTCATTAGTTTAAATTGTTTTTTTTTAACTATTTGTAAAGCCCCTAAATTTAGGCTTATAGATACAAAAAAACACAACTAGATCAACATTTCTGTTTAACTACCTTTGAGTGGAAATGAAATATGGCCTTATTTAGGTGTAAAATCAAGGGCCACAGGCAAAATAAAGCCTTCACTTATATTATTTAAGCTTAACAGAAAACAATAAAACAATATTTTCATATTAGTTAGTAAATGTACGCACTCGCCTTTTATGTAATATATTTTTTCAAGCGTCCTTCACCCTTGAATAACAACTGTCATTCCAATGTTTTGGAGACTTTCAGACACTATGTGTCCCCTTGGGTTGCTCTTTGACCTCCAGTCAACCTCAGCCTGACCCCCTGAAGGCACTGCATACAGGGGAAGCCCTCTCAGTGACCTCATCCATCACAGCAGCAGCCAGGGAACAGGTTCACCTCTGCAGCATTGTGTCATCATTAATTAAACTGATATAAAACTCTTCTTCTCTTGTTCCAATTTTGCCCTATCTGTCAACATATCCTCCAACTGCTCTGTGATTTATAGATTTCTGCTAAACTTCACAGATCCCATATCTATAGGATAATCCTCTGCAAGGAATATTAAGCCTCTGGAAACTTTATCTTACAAACAAGCATGTTATGGCTTACTGACGTTCTCTACAGCTTCTTCACCACCGCCATCAGACAGCTGAATGGTGAAAACAAACAAAACTCTAAATCATGTAACAGACTCTGCATCAAACTGACCATATCAATGCGTTTTTTTTGCACCATGTTTTATCTCCAACAATCTTTACATTTGATCACCGCTGCACTTTAAGAAAATGGAAATGTCATGAGAGCTGTACAAAATGAAATGATGTTTTTTTATACACTCTGTGGATGCAAAATTACAATAAATGTTTTCTAAGTCTAAATCGACAGTTAAGTTAAGCTTTGCATCATTTTCATATGATTACACAATAATTTTGTTGTACATGTTTGCTGTATAATGCTTGAACAATATTGATTTAGTTGCAAAGTTTTTAACTATGTATGACTGATGCTAAAAGTGCAGCAGCTTAATTTTTAAATCATTGATACAATATTGCTGGAGAAACAAAAATTTGATTTGCTCCAAGGGACCTTTTATTTGCAGTTCTGTTCTAGCGAATATAATAGATTTTTCATACATTTATTTTGTATCATGCCTTTGGTACAGGGCCAATAAAAGGTACCACAATCATTTCTACAGGGGCACCAGCCATTGTCTCGAACAGCCCATAGCTAGTAGAGACTACATTTGAGCAAAAGTGTGAGCAATGATTATCTTGCTACTCCTGCAAGCCCTTGAGAAGTGTTATGCATTCAGACTGCATGTGATGCAAGCAGCAAAAGCAGCTGGTTTATATGCAAAGTCCATGGTTGATACTTATCAAGGTGCATCAAAAGGTCCTGCAGCGTGTCTAGAGCTGCAGTTACTGCACATCTTGGCACATCTGAGCAGCCAAAGCAGTACTTCATGAGCTTCTGAGCAGCAGCTGCTGGAGTTGGAAAAATGTTACTTTTGCTGCTCAACGCGCTATAGTAACCAATCAGACAGACACAGCACTGCTGATGGAGATCACTATTATCACTCCCATGAAACGGTTTTTTAAAACCTAAATTAACTTAAATGTTGAAACTTCCCAGCAAAATATGTTTCAATTTATTATTCTGGTGCCTGCATGAAAACCACTAACATCTCCTTCCAAGCTGCCTTGCACAGTAGCAGAAAAACCCCAAGTGCTGACCAGGCCAGAGGCAGCTATCGATAAGGGATTTCCAGTGACAGCACACCGTAGGTATATTGGGGTTTCGTGCTGTTCCGACAGCGAAAAAATATTTGAACGCAGGATTGTAATCTTAATTAACTGACTGCATAGAAAAAGTTTTCAGGTGGATTTTCTAACTTAAAAACATATTAAAACTACTTTTTCCCCAGCAAATATAGCAAAGCCACTCTCTGCCATTGAACAAAGGAGCAGCAGAAGCATCAGACACATCTGGACGCACTTTAATGGACGCGCTTTAGAAGTGTCAAAGATGCACATGAGGTACGTCGGACCTTAACGTGCACAAGCATAAAAAATTAAGCAGCAGGCACTTTTTTGCAGCATCTATCGCGTGCGGTCTGAACGTAGCATTAGAATACCTGCTTTATGTCAGCATCTTAACAAAGTGCCAAAGTCAATGTGAATTACCATGAATCTAACAATAAGAGGCAGCATAGTTTGGAGGGTGATATAGTGAAACACAACGTTACCTTTGGCATTTGATGAGGCTTTTTGTTTTTTCAGTAAACCCTCTGGCAAAGACAACAAGCAAAAGTTTTTTTCGCATTTAGTCAGTAATAGTATTTCAAGGCAGCAACGGACAAATTGACGTTAAAGCCAATGCTTTCCACGGACAGAGGAAGAATATCTGAGTAACTGTGAGTGAAAAGTGTCCAAAGACTTTTGTGAATACAAATCCAAAAGCGGTAATTTAACAAAGTGGCGGAACTAAAGCAATTTTCCATTACATAAAGTATACAATCAGACTGTGTATCAAAAGTTGACAGGTTGCCTTGGATAAAGTTTATTACCACATGCATTCCTAATTGATAAAGTCACCAGGCTTCTTCCAAGATAAATATAAGCAAACAATGTGTTTGTTTTGGGAAAGATTTGTTTGCCAGCTTTGTGTAGACAAACAACTGGTCACTCTTTTTAAAACCTGTTCATGAGGTCAAAGTTTAGTGTTTCTAAGACTCCTTTTCAGTTTCGACAATAGAATAAACTGTGTTGCTTCGTTAGTTTTAGGTTTTCACATTTATCTACATTTATGCAGTTCGGTTACGGCAGCATTTCTTTATTGTTTTCCATTTTCCATCATTTACATTTGAATTGTAAAAAGCAAATGTTGCATTATAGTTGGACAATGTGTTTTTTATGGCCTCATTTGCTATATGATGTAAACCTAGATTTTTAGCAGGGGTATGTTGGGATTTGAGTGTAATGAGGAAAAAGAAAGCATTTTTATGACCCAAGAAACAATAAATTTACCAAAATATTTCTAGATTATTATAGCTGTGTTTGACTGGACGACCAATTTTCATTGTAAGTCAAAGGTGGTCTTGATCTTTCAGTTGTTACGTTCGGTAATTCTTCTCCATCATGCTTTGAGGAATTGCTTGTATTGGTGAGAACGAAACAGGCCGCTTGAGGAGTGGCGCTATCACTGGGCCCTTCGCTGCTTTTCCATGACAATGAAAGCAAATCCAGCTTACATCCATTGCTGTTTTCTCTTCAAATCTGTATGTGTGAAAGAAAGCCTCCTTCTGTCCTCACTCTATAATGGCTTGATCTCTGTCCCGTTGAATATGGTAATCAACATGGTGGACTCCATGCTCTCTGCTGTTGTCCACAAGACCCCCACGGCCCCTCTCTACCCTTCCCTGCTAGGGAAGGGGGTTCTTGGATACTTCAGTGGGGGCTTTGCAGACCAGGACTCCTTTCTTTGCTAAAGAGAAGAGGGAAAAGGCGAGGCGCAGGACGTAATCCTATTGACCATCCCTGTCCCATATGGTGAAAGCGCCGGCCTCTCCAGCGGTACAGTTGCTGGAGTGGTGGGGACAGCTTGCCTCTCCAGTCAGGGCACATTTTAGTTAATGTTTGTCATCACATGCTCTCATGTAGGATCACTGAGACGGAAAAGGCCTTTCAGTGTTTCTAGTAGTGTTTAGAAAAAGACAGAGGTGCAACTCCTTCAAATAGTTACCAAAATGGAAACAGTTACCATGGTTTTTCTATGAAATATGGGTTTTTCTATTAAATATGTGCAATGCTGTAAATATTTATTTGCCCTCTTACATATTCCCAGTGTTACTTCGTGCTTTTTTACAAACCTACATTTTTAAAGTCATCAAACTACATTTTACATCAGATCCGAACATGGTTGGTCAACTGTGAAATAACAGGTTTAAACAAAGTTACACTTAATTACCCAAGTCACAGTTTATTTTCCATCTCTGGGAATAAAAAACTATTTACATTGAATCTGATAACATAAAGCAGGCTAAAATAATCCTACTTTGCTTGCTCTTTGGATATATTTCTTATTTACACTGTCTACAATGTTAAACTAAAAACAAAAACATTTTGAATTTTGGGATTAAAGATAAACGCACCTAATACATATAAATATATATATTATAAGATAAAAGAGGTTGATTCATAGGCTGTTTAAATATTTTAAGCTTTCTGAACTACATTGACTAAGGATCGTAAAAAAAAAAAGGAAAAATCTAGTTAAAATTTGTCCCTTTCAACTCTTAATTTGCTTGCATTGTCTTCACAAAGTTATATTCTCCGCGTTTCAAATCCACTTAGCCATATTTACAGAAATTCTTTGTGTTTCCAGCTCTCCCAAACATTAACAAAAAGATATTTTTTTATTCCACAAGTTTTTGTTTGGTCCTTCATGTCAGGAACATGATGGAGAGGTGTTGTGGAACCAATACAGTGTATGTCTGAGGTTTGCTGGTGGCGGGGGTCTGGCCTTGGGTCACTGGCAGCCTGAATGTTTGTTGAGTTCTGTTGGAGGTGTGGGAGTTTCTGGTGGGTCTGGGGGGGTTTGGGCTCTTTGTGCTAGGACCACTGTTACAATCTACGTGAACTATTCAGCCTTAGCCATGTCCATTGGCATATGGTTGATCCACCTCAAATGTGTTCATGTAACCAGAAAATGCTGCCTTTCAGGGACCTGCATTCTCCATCAAGCGAGCGAGATTAAGATGTAATGTTGCTCTCTCCCTCCCCACCAGGGGGGAGCCTTGAAGTGATGGGGGACCAGCGGCAGATTAGGGCGTATGAGCTCCCCAAACGGTGCCTTGGGGCAAAAGAGAGCAAGTCTACATGGGGGTGTTTTACTTTCTAACAAACAATTATGTCGTTCACTTGTTGACTGGAGTGAATTGATCCCAGTCAGTAATAGCGAGCAGGATGATAAAACATATAACAAGGAGAGAGTGGAACCAATTTATAATCTTTAAAGTTTAATCTTCGTGTTTTAACCCCCCCCAAAGAATTTAATTCAAGCTTCACATTTACAGATTTTATTTTTATTTCCCATTATACAGTATAAACATGATGAATTACAATTAAGTATTCATTTAGAAACATCTCAAAAGGGAAAGTTCATCTGGAAATAACTTCAGTTACTCAGAGCCAACAGTGATAATTGTAGAGGCAGCTAACTGATGACCTTAAATCTGCTCTGGGCCTAAAACCAGGGTCCTTCCCCGGATCATACTCAAAGCAACAACCTATAAACCAAACCACAGTTCTACTCAGGAAACTTAATCCTACAGCTAAAAATATAATTTCACACACATGTAATACAATCTAAAAAGACAGAATTTTGCATATTTTCACTAAACTTGTGTCATTAGATGTATTTGTAAGATCTTAATATCTTAATGCATTTGTGCAACCCATTAGAGTAATAAAAACGTTTCTTGTTGCACTAGTCAGAAACATGTAGGCATTTTTCGAAAGTTCCACCTTACGCAAAATTCATATTATAAACATTTTGTAACCATCCTGTATTCTGAAATCTGTGTATGAGGTTCACAACTTAGGACAAATCTGTGCTCAAAATACTCGGTTTGAAAAGCATTCCCCTGATGATGTCATAAGGGGGAATAAGCTTTCCGGAGCAATCTGTTGCAACCAACCAGTTAAGCTACGGCTTTCATCTAAGGCAGGCATCCCCAAACTTGGTCCTCAAGGCCCCCTGTCCTGCAGGTTTTAGAGGTTTCTTTGCTCCAGCACAGCTGATTTTAATTGAAAGCTGATTAACAGGCTTTTGGTCTACTGCAATCATTATAACCAGCTGTGCTGAAGCAGAGAAACCTCTAAAAAACCTGCAGGACAGGGGACCTTGAGGACCGAGATTGGGGATGCCTGATCTAAGGTATTATGCCATGCTCCTAGGCTATCGTTTTATGAACTCAGACTGGTTGTCATGGTTGGGGAGTCTGGAAAGACCAAAGAGCTTGTCCAGAGGAGGACTGAATAAGGAGGTTTTTGGTAAAGGCCATATGTCTAATCTGAGAGGAATTTTTATGCTTTGGTGCTTTGTTAATATTTTTTACTCTCAAATATAACATAATATGGGACCTTTAGTACATAAAAATACTGTAGCATTGTTAATTTATGTATAGAAGAGGAAGTTTTTTTCTCCATGGCTTTTCAGCTTTCTAACCAGTGAGATTTCCATCTGTAGGTTCAGGCTGCAGCTGGCATTTCTGTGTGTTTTGTATGGGTGTAGGTTCTGTCGACTTAATGACTCCTTGTATATTAGCGATGGGGAAATATGTTTGTCCCCCCACAAAAAAATACATTTACAGAAATAATTTTCACCCATTTTAAAGTTAGTTGATCTCACAGTAACTATTTGGTTTGATTCTTTATTTTTGGATTTCCCACAGTTTCCCACCAAAATTGTGAAAGTGCTTGTTTTACAAGAGCAGCTTATCAGGAAGCCTCTTGCCTCAATCTGCTAACTCCATTGTTGAGCTCACACTCAGCTAAAACCACTTAAGCTGACATGCCCATACAGACTTTTAACGCACACATGCACAAAACTTGTCTCTCTCCTGTCAACTTAATTTGCCTCCAACAAGGATGACGGACACGCCCTCCGCTAATGAGAACAAGTCTCTATCCTTCTCTATTCTGTCCCTCACTTTTCCCTTGTTTTTTTTTTATTCTCTCCATCTCGTCACCCCCAGCTTCCCGGAGCGTTTGCTTCCTGCCTTTTGATATTGTAGCTATCTCACTCATACCACCAATTAGTAGAATAATAGACCAGCAGGCTGCTGCCTGCTGACTGCCTGGACTTTAGCGATGCAAGATGATGAAAGGCCACAGGCCGGAATAAAAAGGCAAAAGGTGATATAGTGTGGACAAGGCAGCCTCACTGATACAATTAAAAACAAAAGGGTATGTTCAAAAAAAGATGCACACATATTCCTTGTGCTGATAATCTTTTTCTTACCTTATTAATAAATGTTTTTTTATATATATAAGATTTTAGTGGAGTTCACTGAAGGATGAGCCAGCAAAAAGACATCAAAGTCTATAAAATGTATCTGTGATAATGATTTTAAATTATTTTAAAGTGAATCTTTCTTAGGCCAACCACTGGTTTACATCAGTCACTAAAAATATAGAGAAAACACAGGAGACCAGACCAATTTAGCCTTTAAAGTATCTGGTAAATGTGATAATTGAATTCTTAAAAGTTGAAGATTTGGCTCACTGGTTTAAAGTATTTATTGCACAATGAACAAAACAAGCTTAAATCCCTCAGTTTTTGGTAACACTTTAAACCATAATTTAACAATCGTTCATAAATGGTAAAGAGACGATCTATAAATGATTAACAGGTCGTTTGTTGAAGTTTGATAATGATTTATAAAGTGCATCTAAACCATTTATTAAATGCAAATAGATCACAGTTTGTCTCTAACCCTAACAACAGTGGGCTTCTGACTTTGATTTATATTTGCCCTGCAATGTTGATTTAGTCCTAATCAGTGAACTTAAGACCTGAACATACCTGTTTTTTTATTTATCTTAGAATTAAAAAAATTAGTACAGAAATCCCTTTATTATCTGACAATGGGAAAATTGTGATGTTACAGCAGCAGCAAATGATTCATTGTATTCTCATTATCAATTCGTACAAAATCATACGAACAGTTATGCACAGTAATTCGTACGTTTTAGACGTTTTTTTCGTCATATTTCGTCGTATTTTTACGTCTTGCGATATCCTTGCACATGCGCATCTTACGCACCATTCAATAACATAGAATTTAACATAGAATTAACCCTAACCCTGACCCTAAGCCTAACCCAAAGATACAAAACAGCAAGCAACGTAGTTCGAGACATCAAGAAGTAATTATTGCACTGTTTTTCCCAGTTTTACGTCCGTCCGCGGATCTGCTTTTTTCGTCTGTCTGCCTGCGCATGCGCACTGATCTGTGTTTTGGGGGAAAAACGTCAAAAACGTGCGAAATACTGTGCGTAACTTTTCGTACGATTTCATACGAACTGATAATGAGAATATGTTGAAAGATTATAGCAAAAATCGTCACACAAATGTGGGCCCCAAGTGTATAAAAATAACAAAATAAGTGACAGAGTTATGAAAATAAACAAATAAAATACTTCACTGTTTCGTTTTTTTATAAAATTAAAACTTGTCCTGTCGTGTTGCACTTACCCTTACTCTAAGATTGCTGGCCTTAATACATGAATACATTATTAATTTATATTTTATAAATAGTTGAGATGCAGCTTATTAATGATTATCCAAAATTGGTAAACTATCTATTAATCATAAACAAATAGTCTCTCCCCATTTATGTTCTTATGTTCTTTTGTTATTCTGTTCTTAAATAGGTTCAATTGGGTCAAGGGAGTTTTTTTATGTTCATATTTAACATCTTAAACACTTTGACTTAAGTTTCACTGCATCAGCATAAACTATAGTTCTCATTCGTTTATGTCTAAAGCTGTTTTAAAATACAATTATTTGCTATTGCACCATTCACAAGACAAAAGGTTGATGCTATTACATAATATTATTTTAATTTCTTCAGCTAATTTTGGATTTCTTGTATCTATTTTATGTTGGTTGAAATTGTGCAAGAAGTTGTAAACGGCAACGACACCTAGAATAAGTTGGACATATTTTAAGGATAACTTGTCATTTTGTAAAGATGCAGTAATTAGGCACCAAGTTAAAACCAACCTTAGTCTATTTTTCTTCTTTCTTTTTTTTTTGTTAGTGGGTGAGGGGCAGTACTGCTTTAACCGTTCTGAATTTAAACTAACTTCTATTCACATCTAAATAAACAATTTTTTTTTATCCATTTCAGATAATACCAATCTTAATGTTCTAAAGTATATTTTGTGTCATGATTCACATTTTACACGGGTTTGTGTTGCTTTCTCTGAAGGCGATGGTCTTGAGTCTCGGCTCAGTTTAGTTGGGTTTTGGGGGTGTTGTTATTAATATGACCCATATGCATCTACTTTGGTTCCCATGTTGTATTAACTGAGTAAATCTGTTCAATATAGGTTAATAACAAACCGTACAGCTTAGTCAGACAAAACCGTCTAGAGGCCAGTCGCTGTCTCACTGAGATCTCTAATGCTCTTGGGCATAAGTTTATCGTTTTGCCTTCCATCATGCTGATTAACTATTTTCCCCCTTCTTGTGAAAATTGCAAACTTCTCTCTATATATATATATCTATATCTCTATATATAGATATAAATATATATTTATATATATGATGCCTTCAGTGAAAATAATTTAGAAACCACAGAAACCATTAATCTAAAAGTCTGATCCATGTCGAGAACAAACACTTGTCGCTGTTTATAACGGCCGCTAGCGCATCATTAAAAAGGAGGCCATTGTTGCTCATTAATTAATGAGCACTTTATTTTGTTCATGCTAAACTGGGATTAGCATATTCATAAGGGCAGACATCTTTCAGACAGCTTTGAGGGAATCTGGCAGGTCTGCTTTCTCACTGTGTTCTTGTTTGTGCCCATACATAACCCCGTTTGTTGACCGGAGTCCTACCCCATTAACTCCCATGATCCTGCACGTCTCTCTCTAACACACACACACACACGATTGAAACACAAGAGGTTGAGACAGAGGGAAACATGACACACACAGACCCATTTTCACACTTGAGAGAGCACGCCTCATTGGATTACAGACTAAATATGTCCGGGTTACAAACTGATTACAATGTCGTATAACATCTTTATTTGCATACACAATAAACAGTGAGCGACAACTGAAACATCTTGTGCTCAATGTTCACCAGCTTCATCATCACCAGACTAATAGTCTTAAAAAAAATTATGAGTCAAAACAAGAGAATCTCGCTCAACGTTAATATGGCAACCAGTTTATTTCCCAAATAGAGGCATTTATGTCTGTTTATGTACTCCAATCTTGCCATTAATGTTACCTAAAAATAACTATTTTAACTACTTTTCTGCTACTGGATGTTTACACAATATCTATCTCTTTGATGGACATTAAAAAAAAAGTAGGGTTGAAAGTACGTTAGTCAATCTAAGCAGTTTAACGCTTTAATAACATCTGTAATGTTTAACAAGTTTTTAATAATAGCTAAAAAAGACAAGAACTCTCAAATAACTAAACTATTTTATCTTATATAAGTAACTTTTCAGGTTTTTCATGATCATTATATACAACTGCATCGTTTAATTTCATTGCATTTAAATTATTATTCTGTTAAAAAATTGTATTCTCTGACAAATCTATGTTTGAACTCAAAATTAGAGGATACCTCAACCTCCTCAATAAAGCTCACATTTAATGAATTCACAATTTTCCCTGCTGTTTTCTGTCCTTCAGTCACATGACCTTCTCTCTGCTTCTCAAACATATGATGTAAATGCTTAAAAGGAGTTTGTAATCAACCAACAGGACAAGACATTCTGCAAAAGGTCTTTTTGCAAATCCATCGATCCTTTTTCCATCACGCCTATCCCATGTGGGGTCACGAGGGGTGCTGGTGCTTATCTCCAGCTGTCTACGGGCGAGAAGCGGGGTACACCCTGGAGAAATTGCCAGTCCATCGCAGGGCCCTTTTGCAAATCCTCCTTTCCATACACACACACACCTGCACTGTACATTTCCAGCTAGACCACATCTGTCGTTCCTTTCTCGCACTCTCCATCTCTCTCATACATGAACATATTAATGTTAACTTTTCTTAAAACTTTTCTTTAACGAATTCAGACAAACCCAAACATTGCACATTTTGTGTATTAACAAAGGCAAGGTGGTGCATTACGAAGTGAAAGGAATGCAAGACTTACGCAAGAAAGATGAGTTCTGTTCAAGATGTTACACCAAAAATCACTTTATCCCCCATAGCGATCACTGACTCTTTCTTTTGATGAAATGACAATAAATTAACAGTTCTGTCATCAGCAAATAACAATATAATTTGTTATTGCACAGTTGCATCACAAATAATATTGTAACCTGAAATGGACATTGCTTCTAAGTAAAACAAATGTAGTCATTTAGTGAAAAACTAAGTTTAAATAACAGCTGACTGATTGTGTAAGACTCCTAAATCAAGTCTGAAGTAGACGCAAAGTTACTTTGCGCATGAGAGAAGATTAGAGATATGAGAAAAAAATAGTGACTGGGACATTTTCTCCTAAATCACTCATAGAAAACCATTTACTACTTCTAGCATGATGCCCAATGTAGGTAGAATAATTAACAAGTCAATCAATACAGTGAGTAAACATGTCAATGTTAGCCCTAACCACTCAGCAGTTATGTGGCAATTATTTTGTAAAATTAAGTATCTTACAGAAACTATGATAAATATGCAGTTCAAACAGTTTCATGGACCTACTGTTTAGATTGTGTGATTCATGAAATGAAAATACAGCTAAAAAGTGTCTTAACTGTTCACATGTGTATTCAGGGCCACATTTGGAAACAATTATTAATCATGTGTTTTCCTTTTATAGAATTGATTCCATACATTTATTAGAAATATAAATTTAGATCTGTTTTAGCCCAGATTGATATGTCCTAATTAAATGAGTATACTGGTCTCAAAAGCACCAGGACTGTATTGCTTTTCATCTATGATGAAGTCGGTATGAAAATGCATAACCTGTTCAGGTAAAATCTTTAATTATATTCAAATCAAAACACTGTTTTCATTGCCAAATGCAGGCTACAATATTATATCATTAAATTTTTACAACTACTGTTAACATTTTACCACTAATATTGTGTTTTCAGCAAATGGACACAATACTCCCACAAAAATAAAAAAAAATAAAAAAAAACAACTGACTAAATATACTTTTAGTGGGCCTTAAAGGTATAGCGGAGGATGTTCTTTTTCCAGGTAGGTCGTCAAAATAAGTCGTCCTCCTAATTGTCAATTATTCTGTGATATGTTTAAGGCCGTCCTATCAGCTCGTCCCCATTTTCACTTACCAGTGGTGAGTCTAACATCGTGGAAAAATTGTAAATCTTCATTTGGAAAGTAAGCTTGTATGAGCGATGCAAACAGAAGCTTTTAAACAGAGTGTGCATGAGGAGAAATGGGCTCATCCATACTCTTGCACGTGTTTAATAGGCATTCCATCTCAGGTTCGGTTACCGGGTTGTGTATGAGCATCTTTATTTTTAAAGCAGAGTGGGTGGATCTTTTCATATATATATATTTATACCTTTAAATGATTAATCTAATATCTAAGGATTTGCTTGTTCTTATCATGAACAAAGTATGACCCTCTAAATTACTGCTGGACATAGGTATTATCTTGAATTATGTCTAAATGAACGAAAAGTAAAGCTTCAATATTGAAATCAGGTCTTTTGCTTATTAAGACATGACCTTTTGGAATAAAATGATAGAAGAGCGTCATGGCTCTTTTAAAACCTTTAAAAGCATGTTGCCTAAATCCAGTGTTGTTGTTTCTTTTTTATAAGTTGAGCCAACTATGGTTTGTAATCATTATTTAAAGGACATTTTATAGTAATTAGCATTAATATGTTTCTGAGCAGGTAATGATACTGAGTAATACCAGCCTGATGGGACAGAAAAAAGGCCCCGTTTGAGTGACTCATGTTGTCTCCCCATCCAGTCCTCCCACTCTGTCATCTCAGCCGATCACTGAGCTGCACGGCTGCCTTATTAGTAAAGTCCATCTAGCTTTCTCTCTGACCCTGCACCCCCAAGTCAGAACCTTCCCCTGAAAAATGCACATGTGCACTGCCACACACACATTTGCATCCTGGGAAGACTGACACACTTCCCGATTCACCAGCACTTTGTTGCTTGTGACATCACATTGTGTGTTAAGGCCGTACTGGCACAGGGCTGCTGCTTCGTTAACTTTCCTCTTTAATGAGCGCTTTAATTGAGCTGTCTACCAAGCCACCTGTCGGCCCGCAGCCTTATTACCATACTAATGGACTGGGATTGTTGCTGGTCTGACAGCCAGGGCTGCACGGCACTAACAGGAGCTGAGGAGAGGGAGGGGACACTGAGAAGGAGGCCAAAAGGGAAGGGAAAAAGGGGGAGTAAAGGCCAAACTACAAGTGATGAAATCCCCAAGAGCAAAATTATAAATAATTCTGAACTTCGTTAAGGAGATGTACTTTGTGAAAAAAAATCTAGTGCACTTTGTCGCAATAAAACATCTATTTGTCTTTGCTCTTTGTGCTACTTGCATCAGTCTGAGGTGCATTGTACATACTGTATCTGTGCTTTAAGTTTCTTGAAACTTTAAATTAGAGCTTAAATTAGGAAAATACTTAATAGGGAGACTACCGGTGAATATTTGGATTCATTATAACTGAGCCACATTTCTTTAACTTTTTTCTTCTAGCTTTAGGATCAAGTCCAGAGGTCAGCAGGAACAGTTAAAGTTCACCTCACCGGACTAATATTATCATTCAAATTAATAGTTAGAGTTGATATGTATAACATTTCAGATGTAGTATGCTTCCAATTTCCAAACTTTGTATCCAATCAGCCCTTTTTGATATGAAATACACCTTTTTTTTATCTTCAGATGATCATCTTCACTAAGAGGCTTCTCCAGATCTGGTTCAAGACAGCTACAGAGGATCCTCCCTGCCTACAGCTATCAACACAAACAACGACTGGTTTAAAACAAAACAAACAAAAAAAAAAACTATGAGACGCTGCAATATTTAATTTTCCTTTATGATAAATAAAGTATTTAAAATGAATTGAATTAATTATAAGGTCAATAAGGCCTCCTCTCCATTTCAAGCTCTAGGTACATTTTATAAGTTGACACATCTTGTTTTTATCCATCAGACTGAACAGGTAGTTTTAGCAGTTATTGTGCTCATACATTTGTTTATGTCAAGCAGATGTAGTTTTATTTCTCATTTAGAGGCTTTCTTCTATATTTCCACAGAATTTCTCTTCTTCCTTTTCAAGTTTTTGTTTGATTATGGCTAATTCTCTGTTTATTCCTTTAAAAAGTGTGTTATAGGAAAACCAGCCAACATAAAACTGATGGAGCTGTCACACCTTGACAATTTAGACAGCTTATGCCGACATACGAAAAATTAGGCAGAAACGCTGGCATACATTGGATAAGTTATGGGTCAATTTTGTATAAATTATGAGTACGCTGAAGCACGCTGGCACACATGTCGAAATAAGGTAGGTACGTATGTTAGAAAAATATTTGCCGTATGCCAGCGTATGCTCATTTATTGCTCAGTTAGTTCTGTGTGTGTGTTTCTGTATTTGGGCTAGAAATCCTGCCGATCATGACATTAATAAGAAATAAAATTAACTTTTTTGATTTTAGCAAATGGCTGCAATGAAACAAAGTTTGAAAAATGTAAAGGGGTCTGAATACTTTCTGTACCCACTGTATAATGACTCTTTAGCGCCAAAGGCAATATTTCATCATATGCTATGACTGATTTTGGAAGGCTTAAAATGTATCATATTTCCTATATGACCTTAAAAAACCTTTTGACAAATAAAACTCTCTGAAGTGTGTGTGTGTCTATAAACCCAAAATAAGCTAAGGTGGAAAATTAACCTTTTAGGAATTCAAAATGATTTAATCTAACTCTAAAAAAGCTATTATATGAAGCTGTTTTCAGTCATCTTTGCAGGTTGTATCATGCTACACAGCAAACCTGTAATAGGGTGATATAGAACTTTTTATAAGTTTGTCTAAAAATACCATGACATGGGCAGCAGACAGCTAAATTACGGTAGTTGCTGCATCAGGGATGTTTTCTTTGGCAGGGACGGGGAAGCCGGAGACAGAATTGAAGGTAAATGCAAAGAAATCGTCAAAGAAAAAACTTGCAATTAGAGTCTTTATCCTTTCATATCAATTTTAAAAAGGTAATAATAATTCAATTTTACATACGTTTCTTATAAAAGCTTTCATTAATCTCAGCTAAAGATATTTATTAGGGGAGCAGATAATATATGGAAATAAATAATCTGTTAGATTTCTATTTTAAAAGATAAATGATGCCATCTCTTTGCTTCCAGTTCCAAATGGTGCCATGCTGGGCCACATTGGGCCACTTTCCAATATGACAACATGTAAATCAATAAGCAGTTTGTGGCTATAAGATAACAACATGTGGAAAAGTTTAAGGTTATTAGTATTTTTGTACGTTACTGTATGGTTTTTTAGTAGGAAATAACCAAAACTGCTGAGTAAAGAGAAACTCAGAGGAAAACCGTCCTTTCTTTGTGGGATGTTGCTCACTGTGTTGATGAACACTAATGTGACAGGGGAAAGCTGGCGTGAGGTGATCTCTCCACAATGGAGGAAAAGGCACCACACTGGGCTTGTTATTTTGCTCTTTTCCAGGCTAGTATATCACAGACAACTAGCCGAGTGAAAGTCAGCTCAAACAGACACCGCTTCAGGTCTTCTGCAAGGTGAAAGGGGTATTCTGCTCAGAATGAGTTTTTAATGTGTCCCCTAAAACCTGGCAGGGACCGCTGGGCAGAATCCACACTTCCACCAGCGTTAACACCAAATGATGTCATTTTGATCATGTTTATCTGGAAAGATAAGTCCATGCTGTTACCGGTCTTGAGCCTACCGACCGATGTCCAACATTTCATTTGTTCCCCCGTTTAATTACCCAGCTTGATTTGTTTTGATTTAAGGTTTCCAGGGGCTCTTTTCCTAGCAGCATGACAGCATAGGAACCATTAAAGCACCAGAAAAGCCAAAGAAACTAAGGAGAAGAAAGGAGGCCAAATGGGGTGATTGCGACTGAAAGGTGGCCATGGGGATGATGGACAGACTGAGGAGAGAGGTGGGGGTTTGACCGTGGTCGTGGAGCAATATGCATTCAAGGATCAAGTGAATGCAGCTCCGACTCTACACAACCACATGCTAATGATGGCGACCATTTAATGTGTCAAATTCACAATTCCCTTCGTTCTCTCCTTCTTTTTCCTCCGTGGGGCTAATTGCTCCGTCCCCTCCTTTTTGACAGAGCGGCTGTTGGGTTGAATTAAAGCCCATATTGTGCCGTGTGTGCCCAACCTGCAATTCCCAAAGCGGGATCACATGGAAATCACACACACACACACACACTGCTCTGAACAATCAGCTGGACCACCTTCCACGTGTCTCTGGTTTTTGCACGCTTAACAACTGTTTAGAAAATTGATGCCTTAAAGCTTTGGAATCAAAATTTGGTTAGCAGTTTAGATATCATTCATTTCTGCACTTTTAAAGACTTTTTTGAAAGTTTTTTGTGTTTTTTTTATGAGGGTCGAATGATTTTATAACAAAAAAAGGCTTAGATGCTTTGCACAAACACAGATGTGAGATTATGATGAGCTTTTTTTAAAGTAGCACAGGGTGAGATACATGCCTAATATATGCTCTATCAAACACATCTGCTGTTTACAAGCAACTTTCACACACTTTCTGTAGCCATCAGTAAAGCTTATGTTAAAAAACATGGTTGAATATTGATCCACTTTTGTAGGCAGTACTCACAGTTTATTTTATTTTATTTAATTTGTTTCCTGCTTCAGACCTGATAGCCGCTACATAATACTGCCTCTACCATGCCTGATAGCTGGCAGCATGTTAGAGATAGCTTCAGACTAACTCCTTTAAAGTCGTAAGGAAGTCCTATTTAAATGTCAAATCATTCTGGCTTAAACAAGTATATTAATGTACTCTTTATCAGACGATATTGTCCTAATTGTTAGAAAATTTCAATTTTTAAAAAAGTCATGTCTTAAAATAATTTTTTTTTTCTTCGTTATCTTATGCAGGCCAGTTTGTACAATTTGTACTTAATACATCAGCTTGAACACCTAAATTCAGCCAGTCATATATCAACGGTCATCTGTCAATCAAATTTTTCCGGTCATAGTATCTTGATTCATATGTGGCAGCTAATAAACGCAACGGTTGCAATAAGAAATAAGAATAATTTACTCTGTACTGAATGGACCTGCCACTGTTAGTCAGAATGGATTTGTACGACTGAATCTTCACCCAATATCGTTCACACTATCAGGCTGTGTTAGGGCCTAAACGAATCATTCCCTTGTTCATGCAGTACATTAATCACACCAAGAGTAAAGCTGTTTCACCTTGTCATATAATACTGAATACATCTCGAATATATATAATACAGTGATTAATTTTTTAAATCAGATATAAGCTGTAAATTGATCTTTTTCACAAGCAATTTATGTTTTAATCTGAAAGTTACATTCACAGTCGTATCTTTCCACTTCCCATTACTAAAAATACAACAAAGGGAAGGGGAAAGTCTGTAATGCTATTAATATTTATTATTTTAACTGTTAAGGAACATAACAAACTGTTAAAAGTCTTCAATTAGCAGGCTTAATGTGACCAAAGTCATGCTTATCGTCTAATATAAATGTAAAGGAGCAAAAAGTTCTATAAATAGTACAATAAATCTGATCAGAGTGTCATTTCGTAAGGTTATTGAATCTGAAATGAGCGAAACCATGGAGATAGGAATCAAAAAGCGTGAATGGAAGCCAGCGGCCTGGATCACCCCTCTTATGGTACGGAAGTAGCCCTTTAGAATTTCCCCACTTCCCTTGATGGGCCCTTGGCTGGTCCCCTACAATTCCTTTTTAAATATCAATATTTGTACTAACATATTCTTTCCGTAATGATTTGTGGACATTAAGCATCACCTTCTGGTCAGACCCTGTAATTCATTGAAAGTGTGGACTCGGAGCATAAAAATATGCAAGAGGGGGTCACTTCAGTTGTTGGATGTTGGAGGGGATTTCGCTGGAAGTTGGAGGGAAGTGGGCTGCCATTCGGCTGGCGTTTGACTGGGAAGGGCCATTTTGAATGGCTGCAATTGTAGTTGTGTGTTTTTCTCTGGGGAAAGTGAATTTGAGGGTTTCAGAAATGTTGGTTCCGAGAAGATCATTCCTCGCTTTGTTTGAACAATGTTGAAAGGTGGCCAGGCAGGTGTGGCTCAGACAGGAGAGGCAGAGGCAGCCAGGCAACTTCCTTGTTCCAGGAACCTACAGTTTGGAGATACTTGAGTCAGGATCATGATTACTAAGAGAGGGAAACAGATACATGGAGTGATAGTTATGCTCTGAAAATAAGTGGGAAATTCAGCTAGGAGTCGGTCCGGCACTACGCTGGAAGCAATAAAGAACTGATGCCTTCCTCCTGGTTTCAGCTCCTTAT
The DNA here is from genome assembly GCA_030533445.1 of Cyprinodon diabolis. NCBI lineage: Eukaryota > Metazoa > Chordata > Actinopteri > Cyprinodontiformes > Cyprinodontidae > Cyprinodon > Cyprinodon diabolis. The sequence continues at coordinate 35,171,560 of CM060068.1, forward strand.
GAAGATCCCCTGATCAGTGGAGATGAAAAACACCTGCGCCCCACACCCTGTAGAGAGGAAGAGAGAAGGACCCATGCCAACACAACCTGCACTTAAAACCATAAGTAAGACACAGAGCTATGCTTATTGCCCATTTTACTGTAAAATCAAAACTACGGCAAATGGCTGCATGAATTGGATTTCCATTGAACTAATCTTTTAACTTTATGCACTGATACTAGTCATTGAGTACACACAAAAGTACAGTTGTTCCCATACCATGCTATACCATAATTTATTTATAAAGCACTTTCAACACCCAACAGGACCAAGGTGCTATACACAATCATAATATACAAATAATCATTCATAAAAACAATAAATAAAGTGGCATATAAAACTAGTAATAAAATAATAAAAGAAACACAGTAAGACAAATTTGACATGTATGATTGTGTTAAAAGCAAAGGAAAAGAAATGGGTCTTAAGAAGAGCTCTAAAATCTTTCTTATTGTATGATTGTGATATCATTGAAAACGCCTCCAAAACTATTTTTTGTTTTACTTGAGTAGCTCTACATTTGACCTTCTTAGATATTCACTGAGTTCTTTGCAGGGGCGGAGCTAGATGGGGAGCCAGGGGTGGCCTTGTCCACCCTAAGCCAAGCATTGGCCACCCCTGTGGCCACCCCTACCATTTTTTCCCTCTAATACAGACAGTGGCAACAGTAATACCCTCAAATGGAATATTTAAAACATTTAAATGTTTCATACATTGATATTTACTTGACAACAAAAACACTGTGGTTAATTTTGCACTTTAACATACTGACATTAAAGATCATAAGTACAGAATTCATGCTCTTTTCAGAACTAGATTTTGTGTTCTCCCTGAGCATGTGTGGGTTCTCTCTGGGTACTCCCACAGTCTAACATGACTGTTAGGTTAATTGGCTTCTCTGAATTGTCCTTAGGTGTGAGTGTGTCAGTGAATGGTTGTTTGTCCTGTGTGTCTCTGTGTTACCCTGCGATGGACTGGCGACCTGTCCAGGGTGAACCCCGCCTCTCGCCCATTGACTACTGGAGATATGCACCAGCACCCCTCATGACCCCACTCAGGACAAGCGTGTCAGATAATGGATGGATGGATATAGGAGTATTCAGTGAAATCATAGATAACTATTTTAATAAAAGGCATGTACTTATATAGCGCCTTTATTCAAGTCAGAAGACTTGACCAAAGCGCTTTACACTACATTCATTCACCCATTCACACACAGATGGTGGCAAGCTACATTGTAGCCACAGCTGCCCTGGGGCTCACTAACAGAAGCGGGGCTGTCGTATACTGGTGCCACCAGGCCCTCTGACCACCATCAGTAGATAATGTAGGTGAAGTGTCTTGCCAAAGGACACAACGACTCTGAAAGTCGGAGTCGGGGCTTGAACAGTCAACCCTTCGATTTCAGGGCAAACTCCTACATCCAACGCCACTGTTGCCCCTAATAGTACTGTAGTACTAATACCTACATAATCAATTTTAGATATTAGTGGTTGTAAATAAAAGAAAGAATAAAAAAATTAATTTTAAAGGAAAAGATGTTCGCCTCAGAACCCAAACCTGAAAGAATTGTATCCACTATACCTTTTATCTAGGAATATGTTTAAATATATGCGTCTATTTTTTAGCTAAGGCTATAGGAAAGGTTATTTAGTCTTTAATAAGAAAATATGGATGTTGTGCTCATTCATTTTCCTGTTGGAACAGTGTAGATTGACCCTGAGGTTCTGGCACAGATCCACTTTCGGCCACCCCTCAGTGTACATTGGTTATTGCCTGGCCACCCTTGTAAAAATGTTCTGGCTACGCCCCTGGTTCTTTGGACTTTGCTTATCTCTGATGCACCATGAAACCATTAAGCCAAAATAGTTTACAAAAAGGCTCATAATCAGGAAAGTAAGAACATAATCTCTTTGTTAAACCAGGTGCTTACACCGTAGCTGTAATAATTTAACATAATTCAATGCATTTAATGATATTGATAAGTCAACATATATTTCAACTCTTTGTCCACCAAATTACTATTTCAAAGCGCTGTCTCTAAAAATGTATAGATGTCCACACTCTAACTCACAAGATTATTATAAGATTATTATAAGTATTAAAGTCACTCTATCACAGTTAACACTGTGAGAGAGTTAAAAAAAACTCTAAATAGTTTAAATTCAGCGCTTATTTGACTGAAATCTGTGTTTGATAAATTTAGCTCTGACCAGCGTTGAATTTCTCTAACACTAGTCATTACTGTCAATGTTAACACCACACAAACTTATACTAATACTTATCAGGATTTATGAACAAATAAAGCTGATTATCATCATCAATCCAGCGGTGATTAATCCCCATGCTGTCGGACACATTGTAGCCACAGCTGACCTGGAGGAAGCTCGCAGGAACAAAGCTGCTGTTAGCAGGCACTACTGGCCCTTCTGAGAACCATGAACACTTCATCAATTCATGTTGGTTGTCTTGCCTAAGGACTCAAGAACTAAGCTGGGATGTGTCTAATGTTGTTTTTGTGAGTGAATAGGTATTTTGTTGGCATTTTGTTAGAAACTCAGCTAACTGTTTATCTTCAAATCCGCACCTAAGAAAGTTGCTTGAATGTAACTCCGTAGATTTACACCTTTTGTTAGGAGGAACTCATTCTTGCATAGTTGAGTTAGACTAAAGGCATAAATTAACACAATACTTTCAACGTACAACACAGACACCGGAAGTTCCCATAATTGATTGTATCAAATTGTGAATCAGTTGTTTAAAATCTTAAAAATGGCGTACTCAAAATTTAGGTTTGAACCAACATAGTGACAGGCAAGTGGAAACGGCATTAGGTTGTTGGTAAGTGCCTGATTAAAATCCAGGAGCTTCCTCGTTTTCTCCAAGTTAGTCTTCATTGATACAAAGCTCTGCATCTGTAACGGCTCAGAACAGAGGACCCAGAATTCAGGCAAGTCAGACAGTGGAATAACTTATAGCATTTATTTAAACAAGCGGGCTGTGGATCTGCGGCATCAGCGGATAGGGCGTCTATCACGGGAATGTCTGGTTTGACAGTTCAGTCTGTGTCGGATGACGAGATGCAGCAAGCGCTGCCAAAGAGTTCCAGACGCGGAAGCAAAGATGGCTGCAGAGCAGACAGGAGATAAGATCCAAGCAAATGAAGGAAAGCAGGATAATCCACAGGGCGAACAGATCAGACAGGTGCAGGCAGGCTCAAAAGTCAGAATACAGGAATAGGTCAGGATCAGGCAATCAGAACACTATTATTAACCCTTGAAAACTCTACACCAAAGGCTCAAGAATAATCTGGCACTGATGGCTGGGACCAAGGAGTTTAAATAGAAGCAGATGGTACAGAAGAGCATTGATGAGAAACAGGGCAGAGCTAGACAGGTGAATGAAATGAGAAATCAAGCCAGTCGTCAGCACCAAAATCATATCATGCTGATAACTTTTAAAGGATAAAAACCATTGATTAGTAAACAGTTCAGGTCATGAGGAGGAAGGAAGCTACTACGTTCAGAACCAGCCTGTCATTGACAACTATACGTCCTTAAACATTGTAGGCAGACTCTGAGGTAATCCAGTATCCACTGCCAGAAGTGGTGGTTAAATTTGGTCTTCTCTAAATAGAACAACTGTTTATTTAAATTTATGCTATGTGAACAAAGATGACATCCTTTCAAGTTCTGTAACACTTACTTATGTACTACTTATACAATAAATATATATAACTTTTTGCATCTCTATGCCAAAGCTTCATTGCAGATCTATTTGACCCGTTGGTGACAAAGTTGCATCTGGTGCAGCAGGTGTGTGGTCCTGAGGCTTCGGATCTGTTCCCCTTCTTGAGTGGATGTGGGTGCGTGTGAAACCAGCATGGAGCTCATGTTGCCTGCATGCCTTTCTCTTTCTTCAGCATGCTCTTGACTTGACATCGCCATAGGGCCCTAATCCTCTAATCAGCATGCCAGGAGAGCACAGAGGGGCCTTACCGGACCGTGGAGGGCAGGGCCCGAGGTGGCGCCCGACTCCAGCCACTCTGCCAGATTGTTTCAGCCACTTGTTGCGAAGCAGTGTGGTCTCAGCTCAATGCGTACTAAGGGATATATCGGAGGGAGGACACACCCCTCCACCTGCATCTAATCCCATTCCTTCTTCCTTTTACTTTCTCTTCAAGTACTGCTGTAGAAAAAACTGCGTAGTGTTTTACTAGCAATTGTGATTTCTCTATAATAGGAAAAATAATATGCCTAAAGATGAAGTTTAATGTCAAATGAAGGGCTGAAATAGCCTGAATTCCTCTTTGCCTAGTGTGATGCATCAGGTTCAAGACCACAGACAAAGCCAGGGCTGAACAGGGTGACTTGAGGATCCAGGGCATTGAGGAGAGATCCTTGGCATACAAACAATTAGCACTCGTCCCTCATAGCCCGGCGGGGCTCTAAATCCCCACATTTGTCTGGACAAATTGACCGGGCCCCAGGTCTTGTTTGTCTAGCTCCGCATGCCTTAGATGGGTGAATGGTGGGGTATACAGCCTTTAGCAAGCGCAGCTCATGGCAACAGAGCAAATATCACAGACTGATACTGACAGGACTTTCTAATACAATTAATCTGAGCTTTGCCAAGTTTCATGCTGTTAGCTTCTTTGATCTCAGGAGATAAGCACCAGTTCTAACTTAATTTTAACCAATGTAGATAGCATCTTCCATTTTTTGGCTTTTCAATATAATAATGGTGTAAATCCCTTTTAATGAAATGAAAATCAGGGCCTCTCTGTTTTGCATTGTATAGATCAAAAGATACGCCTCCGCTGTCTACAGACGCACTGGTTTGGTCATGTGTTTAAAATCCTGTAAAAAAAAAAAAAAAAACAATAAAGAAAATTCCAGTGAGGGGAAGAAAATCAAATGTTGTTCAAGTATAATCAGACTAAAATAACAAAGTAGTCACACCTATCACATCTTAAATTGATCTGAAAAATGTAATCTTAGTCTTTTCTGTTAGTCCTTACATTTAAGCTGTCTATGTTATTATTATTATTATTATTATTATTATTATTATTATTATTATTATTATTATTATTATTATTATTATTATTATACAAGATGGATTGGAGTTTAAATTGACTATGAAACGTGTAGTTTAGTACCAATAGTTTTCCTTACTCCATGAATTAATTTAAACTTTGATTGCATGAAAGTTCAGTTTACTTCTAATTCAGATAGTTAGCATATTCTAACGTCCATATGTCTAGGCAACACATGGTATTCTCTGTCATCTGACAACTTGGGGACCGTCACAAAACTGACTGGTAAAAATCCAGGGAAGTATGGCTGCAGTGTTAGAGATGGAGGCGATTTTTACATATTGCATATGGGTAGATAGTGCTCTTTAGAGAGAACAAATTCTGTCTTGGTTTAGTTTTGGTCTAAGTTAAAACTTTAGTCAGAATAATGGAGATTGAGCTGAAGAGTCCTCCATAAACAGATGAATTCTTTTTAAAGCTCTGATAATCATAGTAGAACATTTGCAAAAGGAAATAGCATTTTAAATAGATCTTGAAATATATCAGTATAATGGGGAATGTCTTACATCTCAGAATATGTTCCATAAAATGTTATAACAAAAATCTGTTTGAAAATCATATCATTCACAATAAAAGGAAAATAACAAAAAGCTTGATCTTATCAATATCTTTTAAACTTTATTTTTCTCTTCTATGGTAAAGATCGTACCCCAATACTGATGCAGTATCTGTGATTGTACAATACTGCCATCTAGTGGATGTTTGGGAGATTTTTTTATTTTTATTTTTTTCTAAATATTTTTTTTATATTAGTTTTGTGTTTTTACAAGCAGAAAAAATAGAAAATTGTACACTGTGTTCCCTGTCATCTTACATTGGTATGGAATACGGCACATGGCTAAACAAACAAAAAAAAAGAAAAAAAGAAAAAGCTTTAGATTGTGTCATTAGTCATGCAAGGTGCCCTGATTGTTAATGTAAAATGTATATTATTTCATATATTTGGACTGTATTTGAGTTTATATCAATATCGTCACTTATTTTCCTTTAATTCTTTGCATGGTTCTCGCTTTTGGTGTAATTCTTCAAGTGTGAATAATTATTTGTAGTTAATAAATGGTATTAAAGTGTTAGCTGTTGCTGTGTGGCCAAGTTGTTCAGTAGGATGAATTCTCAAAGCAGCTGCAGAGAAAGTGAGGAGAATCAATACGTTCCAGTTTTCTTTTGTTTTTTAAATAAGAAAAAAATTATCAAATTAGCTGTCCTTGTGCCATTTTTATATTGGGGTTCTTTGCAGATGGTGTAGAATTTGTAGCGTTTCAATGCATCCATAGATCAGGTGGTTTCTGAAAGTTACAAGGTTCTTTAAAATTACTCTAAAAAATTATCCAGAAATGTACTGATATAAAAAAATAATTGGTATTTTTCAATACTTAAGTACTTTTAAATAAATGTAGTTTTGAATACTGAAATATTTTTTAAATGAGTATTTCAATACTTTAACTTGAGTAGATGACTTAGACTTAGATACATTTATTTTGTCATTTTGTATACACGAGTGTATACAAAAAGAAATTTAATTTAAAACAGCTCTAGACAATTTCATTTTTTAAAGTGCAGCCTTGAAAACAGTAATAAATACATTTAAAAATTGTAATATAAACATATGACTGTATATTTATAGTTCTAACATTCTTTTTTATATAAATAAAATATTTTAAATAAGTAGATGTCTCACAGAGTAACTTTTCTCTTTTTGAGTAACATTTGATTATGAGTATAAATACTTTTACTTAAGTAGTACTGTTGAGTACTTTGTCTAACACTGATGTCCGGCTTTATGTTCTAATGGTGAGATACAGTAAATATTGGTGAAATAAAAAAAATAAAAAAATAAAAAATCAGCTGAGGATCTCTGCTTGATTATCCATACCAGACAGTAAATTGGTCAGTTATTGGGTTTATCTCTAAACAGTTTTTTGGTAGTGTTGTTAATATGCAGACCTGAAATGCTAATTTGGGATCTGATTAAATTGTATGAGATAGCTACAAATGCTGGAATGGTCCTTTGAGCTCTTGAGTAAAATGTCTTTCACCAGCAGGAGGAGCTGTTGAGTCTTAGGTTGAAAATGTAAATAACTTGGCTACTACTTAAAGAATCTTTTGATTGTCACATTAGTCGTACAAGGTGCTCTAATTGTTAATATAAAGTGTATATTATTTTATATATATGGACTGTGATTTGAGTTTATATCAATATTATCATTTATTTTCCTTTTATTCTTTGCATGGTTCTCGCTTTTGGTGTAATTCTTCAAGTGTGAATAATGAATCAGAAACCTGTATTATAAACACAGCATTATTATTATTAATTTATTTTTTTGGTATTTGTATTATAATATTATGCTGCTCTTCAATGTGCGAACTGTTTAATTTCATAGTGATATTTCACGTCCAGAGGAAAATCCAATCAATCAACTTTTATTGTCATTTCTTTTTTATAAGCAACCTTCAATCTTAACACACTCATATGCGTTGTTGTTGTTTTTAACCTTATATAGTATTATTTCTTTTTGTTTTGGATGCGATTCAAAACACTTATTGTTTAGATAAATTTGTATATTTTGCTCAATGTGATGACCTGTTATGAACAATTTGATTGAATTACCGATTAATTATTAAAGGTTAAATAATTGATCATTGAATTAACGATTTGATTAAATTACAGAAAATACTCAGTGAAATAACTGCTTTATGTAAAAAAAAAAAAGTTTGCTGTCAGAAGTGGGATTCGAACCCACGCCTCCATTCGGAGACCAGAAGTCCCGCTTTACAGGAAGGTATAATCCTTGAGTCTGGCGCCTTAGACCGCTCGGCCATCCTGACAACTCCGCCTACTGATGTGAAAAATGGTTATTAGTTCCTCACATAACACAAAACTGTTAATTCATTCATCCATTTATTTTCCGTCCATCTTTGGCTTTCTAGGCGTCTAAATCCAGCTGAATCCGACCAGGGACATGAACACGTACTACCTCGTTGTGTTAAGGGCTTAAGGGGGAGGCCCGCAACATAGGCACACAAAAGAATCGACGACGCATTGCCTGTCGCGGCGCAGAAATTACGGGCGCCATCTTGGGGAGGTCGACCTGCTACCCTAACTTGCTGAGCAGATGAAGCACTTTGCAGCGTATTGTTGTTTGAATCCACGGACTGTTTACATCAATGATCGAGAGATAACCTTGTGAAGGCATCTGAGCTTTGTAAGACATTACTGAATAAACTACATATATGCGCTACCACACACACACACACACATATATATAGGCTATATATGTATTAGTACAATAGCAGCCCTTCAATTCGAACTCAACAATCATACTCCCCAAAAGCAAAAAGTGGGGAGTAAGATGTTGATTGCTTTCTTTCCTAAAGGTGAACCAAGGTTGCTTGTTATGCCAAGTCCAATTAAAGTTCGCTCCAGACAGCTGCTGCTGTCCTCAGAGGCGTAGCCAGAAAATTTTTATAAGGGTGGTCAGGCAATAACCAATGTACACTAAGGGGTGGCTGAATGTGGATAGTTAAACCTCTGTGCTTTCTAAATAAAAGGTAGAACAGATACAATTCTTTCAGATTTGAGTTCTGTGGCAAACATCCATTATCATTGCTTACCCTTTTATCAGCAATCATTCTGCATAAAATTGATATTTACAAGTACTAATATCTACATAAATTGATTATTTAATAAGTTTTTTATTAAAATTGTTATTTATCTATGATTTCACTGAAGAACATTTCTTTTTAGCAAACCTTTTGGTCCCCTTTAATGTTTTTTTTTTTTCTTTCTCTTTTTTAAAACAGCTTTTATTATTTTTTTTATATTACGTTTTTTTTTTTTTTATGTATTTCTTTTTTAAATGCTTTTCTTTTTTTGTAGTACTTTGAAGTCTTTTGATGAAAAGTGCAGTATAAATCAAATGTATTATTATTATTATTATTGTACAATTGTTATCAGTGTTTTTGTTGTCAAGTAATTATGAATATATGAAAAAATTTTAAGTAATATATGAACAATTTTTATGTTTTTAAATATTCCACTTGACAGTATTACTGCTGCACCATGCAGCTCACCTGGAGTAGCTATTTAGCTTAGCTAGTTGCCAACTAGGTTTCTTGCGGCTGTACTTATAAAGATAATTATGGGCCAGATAACCTTAGTTGTCAACATTAAGCGCTGGATCAGCTGCAGCAGCAGCTGGTGCAATAGTGGCCAGTCCTGGGGACTCCTCTCAAGATGAGCATCAACGATTTGAGATCTCAAAGTATTCAAGGTGGAACAAGTGCCCCCTTTGGATGCTTACCGTTATGACTGGTTAAATCTGTGCCTATAGCTAAACTAAAATTAACCTAATTTGATAGACAATCTGTCAACGTAATGAGAACTTACTTGTCTATATTTTTCATTATTCTTAAAAGTTTATCTTGTACTGAATTGGCTCTAGAAATACAAGGTGAGCTTGCTCTAAAAAGTAGAGTTAAGGTTAACACCAACTCTTTATTCATGTAGATGTAGTGAGTTCTTTCAGTTAAGGAAGGGTGTGAGTCTGACGAGATGGGATAAGGTGGGGTAAAAAAAATTGGGAGAAACCTGAAAACATATCTGCAGCCCTGCTACTCAGCTGTGATCTCCCTCCTTCAGTAAATGGAGGTTTAATCAACCATCCTATTAAAATCCTGAAAAAAGTATGAGTCAACTAAACCACTGAGCGTTACAAGGCCCTCATTTTTCTACATAGAACATATTTCAAGGAACATGAATTCTTTGTCAGCATGTGTTCAGTGTATAAGTACGCTGGATGTCAACTAGCATTAAGTGTACAGAAGTAAAGTTAATTATAGATGCAAGCATCATAGAGCAGATAAGAGGTTTACAGATTTTTTTATTTCAATCTGTAAATCACAGCAGGATGCAGCTTTCACAGCTTTCTATTTTGCCATCGTACACTCCCTCCTGGAGAGTTGAAGTAGGTGCACAAGACATCCCTGGCAGCTGTGGCTTCAGCCGATGTGCGTCGTCCAGCCATATTGCCAACAGGCCGTATCCTACGTCCATCCTCCTGGCCCTCACCCAGCAGCTGCTGGTTCTCCCTTCTACTCAGCGAGAAGTTCTGGAGGAGGCAAGCTGCCATCACCACGGAGTCCACATTCTGAGGGAGAAGGTTTATCTTGTTATGAAGCGTTCTACACCTTGACACCAGAATACCAAAGGCATTTTAATCTACCATTCGAGCTTGAATGCTCAAAAGAAATGCTTAGTAGTTATCCGGGAATCCTGTTTAGACTTTTTTTTCCCTCAAGATGCATTGATAATTGTTTTAAAATCAAGCGCAGCCCTCTGAATTGCAATTGTATCCTGAAGTGCCCAGATATTCCCACCCCTAATATATGCATGAATAACTGGGACATATAATATGGAATATTGCTATATCTCACCGTAAGGACATGGAAAACAGCCTCACTGCTTAAGCCCAGCTTCTTAGTGGTTAAGCCTAGTGCCAGAGACCCCTGAGTCCGCCCTGTGCTGTCCAGATACCCCTGAGCACACTAATAAAAGACTCTCAGAAGTAAACCTCACCGGTCTCTCCAAGGCCCCTCAGCGGGCGCTCCAAGCCTCCTCTGAGGCTGTTCCGGAGACAGCGGCCCCCAAGGCTGCTGCTCCTTCGTCGCCGGCCTCCTCCTGAGGCCCTCCTTCGTTGCCGGCCTCCTCCAAAGGCCCTCCTTCACCGCCGGCCTCCTCCAGAGGCCCTCCTTCGTCGCCGGCCTCCCCCAGAGGCCTTCCTTCGTCGAAGACGGCGTCGCTGCTGGCCTCCTCCTGAGGCCCTCCTTTGCCGCCGGCCTCCTCCAGAGGCCCTCCTTCGTCGCCGGCCTCCCCCAGAGGCCTTCCTTCGTCGAAGACGGCGTCGCCGCTGGCCTCCTCCTGAGACCCTCCTTTGCCTCCGGCCTCCTCCAGAGGCCCTCCTTCGTTGCCGGCCTCCCCCAGAGGCCTTCCTTCGTCGAAGACGGCGTCGCCGCTGGTCTCCTCCTCAGGCCCTCCTTCGTCGCCGGCCTTTTCCAGAGGCCCTCCTTCGTCGCCTGCCTCCCCCAGAGGCCTTCCTTGGTCAAAGACGGCGTCGCCGCTGGCCTCCTCCAGAGGCCCTCCTTTGTCGCCGGCCTCCTACCGGGGCCCTCCTGCGTCGCCGGCCTCCTACCGGGGCCTTCCTGCGTCGCGGGCCCCACGGCCGGCCTCCGACCACACGGCCGCCCTCCAGAGACTCTGTTTGCCCTCGCCCACCTTTGGTGGGTTGTTTTGGTTTTGATTTGAACTCTGCGTTTGGTTTTGTGTTTCGTGCCCTCCTTCCTGATTCCCCCTCCGCCCTCCCTGGGTTGGTTATTTTGTGTTTCTGGACATTTTAGGGCGTCTGGGATCCGCCCTTAAGTGGGGGCACTGTCATGGTCTTGGTTCTGTTGTTCTTTACTTTGCTCCTTGTTTTCTAGATTTATTGGTTTAATTCCAGTTTTGTTGTAATTTCTAGATTTATATTAGTTCTCATGTTTTTCTGTTGTCCTCTTTTGCCCTCTTGTGTGTGTATGTTCCTTTCCCCTTGGCTCCCTCGTTGTCTCCTCTCACACCTGCTCCTTGTCTGCTCGTTAGCCCTCCTTTTGTCTCTCTCTGCTATATATGCTCTCCCTCTTCTCTCACTCTTTGTTGGTTCCTTGTCTTTGCTGTCATCCCATGCTGTGGTCTATGTTCCTCTACTCTCCCTGGCTCCTTGTGTTTGGTTTTCCCCAGATGTCTCCATAGTTCTGGTTTGCTTTTCATTATTAGTTGGATTTTTGGATTCCTGCCTTTGTTTACTGTTTTTGCCCCATTAAAACTCCCAGAAATCTCCTCAGCCTCTCTGCCTCTGCACTTGGGTCCTCCAAACCACAACTAAACCCTGACACTTAGGTGGCGGGGTGCTGGACGGGAAGAGGATTGGCAGGGCTTGGAACACAGCTGTGACATGCTCCACTGTTTTAAGGGAAGAGGCACAAGACAAGGTGGTAATTCAATTCAATTCAGTTTATTTATATAGCGCCAAATTCACAACACATGTCATCTCAAGGCACTTTACAGTTCAACCAGATCATACAGTCAAATTGATACAAAGTTTTCTATCTAAGGAAAACCAGTTGATTGCATCGACTCATTGACTCAAGTACAATCCCTCACACTAAGCATGCTTGTAGCAACAGTGGAGAGGAAAACTCCCTTTAAACAGGAAGAAACCTCCAGCAGAACCAGGCTCAGTGTGAGCGGCCATCTGCCGAGGCCGACTGGGGTTCAAGCAGACAGAAGCAGAGATACAAAAAGCAACTGTAAAAGGCAGCCCCGTCCAGGAAACACACAGCCAGACAGACGAGCTCCGAGCCAGCTCCCATGCCACAGGACGAAGAGGGCACATCCTCTCAGTCACGGTCAGAGAAACAGGACCACACTGGAAAACAGGCCGATCTCCAGCATCTATTAACAAGGGTGTTTATGTAAGCAGCAGAGCTGATGTTTCTTTCCAGGATGGAGTCACAGTCAAACAAGGAACAGACGAGGTATCATAAATAACGTATCATGACACATGACCAAATGAACAAGTCAATGTATTGTGACTTTACCTCCATTCAAAGTTTGGGGTGATGAAAAAAGCAATGGACTGGAGTGATGAAGCGTCTTCAAGACTCAAATTCCTTGGTCAGCAATGAGTTATTGCAGCTTTGTTTGTATTTTTTAGACTTTGAACATTTCTTGGAGGGTCTTGTAGTGTCTTGCTTGGGTTTTTAGAGGCTGTCCATGAAGTCAAGTGAACCAGCTGTAGACCCCAGAGGGAAGTTATGGGGAAAGGGGAAATTAGATTTTCAGTTGCCAGTATAATGAAACAAAAGGAATCAATTAATGTTCATACTTAATATAAAAGATAAGCACAGCAATAGAATATACTTTTGGTTGAAATGTCTGAACTGACTTCCACATCTTTTCGATGTTTCTTCGAAGGAGGAACTTTGTCCTTCCTTGGACTTCTGACATTTTAAAGTCTCTTCATGAGCTTTTTAGTAACATGCTCCTATCAGGAATACATAGTAAAAATTAAGAAATGAAAGGAGACTGAGGCTTTCTTATACTGTAATTACAGTTTTCAGCAAAGTCTAGCTCCATTTTAAACTTGTGTTAGGATTTAGTACTGCATGAACAATATGTGTCAACATCTTACAGTTAACGACATACCATCAACAAGTAATAGTGACAAAAATATACTCACCCACTCACTCTTTGTAGACCTATCTTTGATCATTGGATAGTAATCCACCAATCGTTTTGCTATGGCATCCACCTCATGTTTGGCGGGGTATCTGCAGTCCTCTGTGGCTCTCGCAATAGAAATCATATTAGTCATATTGTTTCTTATGAGTCGGCAGAAGAGCTCCTTGGATAAGGCCACGCTGTGCTCGGTTACTAGCCGTTTCTGCTCAAAGTAGGAGCATTGCACATGTTCATGCTCACTATCTGTGAAGACTGTATTCTGGGTTGGACATAGTCACAAATTTAGAAGGAGTGGCCTCCTCTTTTGATAGGTCGCTGCCTCCAGTCGGGGATGACTGCTGAATTTCTGGAGCGTTATCTACCTACAATACATTTACACAAACAATTTATTAATTAACTATCTTTATGTGGATAAAAACACTTTACTGTTTAAAGAGCCTCAAAGCAGAAACATCTAAAATAAATTACTTAACATCTCTGTGATATTGGAAAATGTGTTGTACAGTTGAACAGTTCTTACCTTTTCATCTTTATTCACAATAAGCCAAATAGCCTGGCGCCTCAAGACATTTTCAGGACCAGGAAACAAATCTTTTATGTCTTCACGGGAAAGTGAAGATAATAAGTCTTCTCCGATATTAGCAGCTGCAATCAATATAGACAAGTTACGGTGAGTACCATTCTACATATATAAAAAAAAACATATATACATACATATATATATATACATAATACATACGTATACATATATATATATATATATATATATATATATATATATATATATATATATATATAATCGTTTACAAGCGTTTACACTCCAGAGCAGAAGGTGGCAGTACTGCGACCAAAGCCAACCACCAGTAGTAAACAAGAAGAAGAAGAAGCGAAGCCGCAGAAAAAAATCAGTTGTGGAGAATTGTGTGGGTATGGCGCGTGGGAAAGAACAGGAGTTGGAAGACGCGCCAGCAGCACTTTATAGGTCTGCTGTATGGGACCGCTTTGCATTTAGAGTGACCTACGATGACGGCGGAAAGAAAGTTGTGGATAAAAGTTCAACAGTGTGCAAGCATTGTGCAACACGTTTTGTTTATGCTAACAGCAGCATGACCAACATGTCATGCTAACCCCGAAATCCCACATACTCCGTCAGCGCTCCGCCTCGCTGCGCTCCAGACCGCCTGCTCAAAGCAAAGCCTACAGCCTCCACTGTGGCTCCCGTCCGCTCCGCTCTGAGTCCCTTGTAGATCGTAGAGAGCATGCGCGAGATGATTACATTCAAAGCAGCAAAAGATACGGAAATGATCCAGGGTTTCCGCGGATAATTGAAAATAATTACAATTCATAAATTTTTTTAGATTTTTTCATTAATTTCATTAAAAAAAATGTCATTAATTTTTATTAATTTTTTTATTTTTCGGTGTAACAATAAACATATACCGAACCGAACCGAAAACCGTGACCACAAAACCGTGAACCGTACCGAACCGTGGATCTTGTGAACCGTTCCACCCCTAATATACAAAATACATACATATACATACATGTTTTTGTTTTGTGATTGTTTCTTCTTTTTTATGTATTAAAATCACTCCAATCGGAATGATGAAACAGCATATCAGCAATGAATGAATCAATAGCAGTCATGCTGATGCTTAGGATGCTACTTCATAAACCATAATCATTGCTACATTGTGATTAAGAATGCAGTCGAGTCACTTTCTTTTGTTTATGAGAATTGCAGTTTTTGTTCATCATAGTTCTTGTATATTGTGTAAAGACCAGCATGCTGTCAGTTTAATAGGTTAGAATTGAAGCAGAAGGTTCAGATGCCCTGCACCAAAATAAACATCTTTGTTTGTTGTTCTTGTTTCTTGGCATTCTTAAATCAAGGAGTTGTACAATTGGTCTTACTATTAAAATAAGGGAAATAATCTTGTTGCTCCACTGGCTTTTATTGTAAAACATTGCATTATCTTGTTACTGGTTCATTCTAGCTCAAAATTAGCTAGCCTATATTATTAAGAAAAAGTTAGTTATATTTCTGAAATTTAGATTATTTTTCTAATGCAAAACATGCCTGTCAAGATTTATTTTCTTTTTGGACAAAAAACAAGACATATTTCCTTGATACAAAACTTTTTTACTTTCTTAAAATTCCCTTTTTTGCAGTGTATGCCCTGCACCTCACTTACCCAAAATGTATTTCCACACTTCTGTCAGTAATGCCAACCGAAATTCTCCATGATTCCATTCATGGGCAAGATTTGACCCTTTTGTACAGCAGCTGCAAAGTTATTTTTAATGTATGTAAGTCATAATTGTAGTATGCTGCTACAATAGCTGATACATTCCGTTTTTTTAATAAATGTTGAATTAAAAGATCGTATTGCAAAGTTAATAAAACATTAAGAAGTAGAATGTTTTGGTGTCTTGATTTAAAACAGTCACTTATTTTTTTAAAGCTATTTCAAGAAATTTAGTCTTATTTTAAGTGCTTTTATTTCTTAATACCAGATTAAGGTGCAAAGTTAACTAGGTCAAGGGATCAAAATTATAATTTTAAGTAATTTAATTTTAAATAAGTGGGTTTTCATTGCTGCAATTTACTTAAATTAAGATTTTGTCTAGTTTTAAGGCCCATTTAAGTCCGTCAGAGGCAAGAACATTACGCTTATTTTAAGATTTCTTGTCAAATATAAATTG
Organism: Cyprinodon diabolis; assembly: GCA_030533445.1. Lineage (NCBI taxonomy): Eukaryota > Metazoa > Chordata > Actinopteri > Cyprinodontiformes > Cyprinodontidae > Cyprinodon > Cyprinodon diabolis. The sequence goes on from CM060068.1 coordinate 35,187,672, forward strand.
CTTACCCCATTGGCAGATTTTTTTGCGAAACTAGATAAAATTATGGAATTTCAGAATATTTTGCTTATTTTTAGTAGGTCTGTTTTGCAGTGTGCTTCGTGTACCCAACTGTGACTAACAACCATATCATTCCAACGTGCGCTTCAGCTGTGCCTATACTTCATTTATCACCGTGTTCCATTTTTTACACTTTTATCAAGTGTCACATGCTTTAAATCAGTGGTCTCCAACCCTGGTCCTCAAGATCTACTGTCCTACAGATTTTAGATGCATCCCTGCTTCAACACAGCTGAATCAAATGATTGATTACCTTTTCAAGCCATTCATTTGATTCAGCTGTGTTGAAGCAGGGATGCATCTAAAATCTGTAGGACAGTAGATCTTGAGGACCAGGGTTGGAGACCACTGCTTTAAATCCACCTGTTGTGAATCTAAAAAAGCCAAGGATTGATCTTCTGATCGCTGAACAACTGACCCTTAATATAAAGTTTGTCAACTGCTACTTCAGCTCTGTCGCCTTCAGTGATGTAGTTCTTCCTGATAGGGAATAGCACTCGCCTACGATCCAGGATTTCCTTTGGAGACTGGTCATTAACATTGAAATCCATACCTCTCTGCTCTCTGCCCCGATTTCTGACCTGCTCTTTTGTTTATAGTGTTCAAATTTAGCCAAGAATGGTCTAGGATGGGTTTTATCAAGCATATGAAAGTGGATGTTTTTTACCTGATCTGCCAGGATTTCCAGCTTCTTCTGGAGGAACTCTGGGATTGTCACCTCAGGATCCTCCTCCTGCTGCTCCGGAATGCCTGCAAAGACAAAGTTGTCTCTCATGCTTCGCGACTGAATGTCCTGAATGGATTCTTTCATCTTCTTATTTTCACCATACAGCTGGATCATCCCCTCGGTGAGCTTCATGACTTGCCCCCTCAACGCTTTGTTCGTGGCGGTAATAAAGACTAGATGCCCTTGGCTGTATTCCTCCGACTCTCTCAGGGCTTCTTGATGTAGGACTTCTAACAAGGCGAGACAGGCATCCAGGCTGGTTACCTTTTGGTTGATGGATTTCTGGACGTCGCTGTAGCTCCTGTCTGGAGACACAGTAGAAGAAGCACTGGTTGAGCTAGAACAGGAGCGTTTGGTTGAAGGTGTGTTTGTGGATGTGGGGTTTCTAGGCTTCCCCATTACGATGTTGTCGAAACACTCACCCAGCTAGCTCTACAGGTTCGTCAAGGTCTCCTTGTCCAGTTTGTTTCCTCGTAAAATACGAGACAATTGTTAATGTTTAAACCTTACTTTGTTTAATTTTCAATTATTGGCTTGTACTTACCTGAGTGGATTTGATATGAACTACGTGTATGCCGCCATTTTACTTACGCACAGCTCTCCTGAGATCTCAGCCACTCGTTCCCCAACTGAATTACAAGCATATTTGGTTTAACACATTTGTTTCCATGTCTTATGATGCTAACATGACAAAATTATTTAAGAGTATCTAAATATGATATGTTTAAATGGATGAATAAGATGCACTATGATTATTTTATTTTCAGTGTATGTTACTTTTTGGAGGCCAAATTACTCACCCCTTTTTGATGGTGGACACAGCTAGTTGATTGATGAGCAACAGGGCACTTTCCAAACACCATTCAAAGGATGAATGACTTTTAGTTTGGTTTGCAGGTCCTTTACGTCCCTTTTTAATAACACTTGATCTCAATCCTCTCGAAGATACTCTCCTCGAGCTCTACGAAGCTCATAACAGAGCAGAGCAGGACGGAAGGATTCTCTTTTGTTGCTCTCTGCTGCCCTCTTGTGTTCTCCTTCTTCACTAGCTATTTCCCTCTTGTTCTGTGCACACCTGCTCCCAGTTTCCTCATTAGCCCCCTCTTTGTCTCAGTCTCCTTTAAAAGCCCTCTCTCTTCAGTTCCCCTTTGCTGGGTCCTCGTCAAACACTGCCAAACTTTGTCAAACTTCCTCCAACTCCGTCTCCCTGAGTCTTCCTCGTTGTGACAGTGATTCCCCTGATGTCTCCACGGTTTCTGGTTCGTTTTGACTAGTTTTTTATGTTTGATTCTTTTGGATTTTTGGACTCCTGATTTCATGCTTGTTTGGACTTCGTTTTCATTATTGGATTTTTGGATACCCTGCCTTTATTTTCAGTTTCCCTTTTTAATTAAATCAATCAAATTCACCTCTGCCTTCCTGCCTCTGCTTTTGGGTCAACACTCTATAACCAAATCCTGACACAGGTTTAGACTCTGCAGATGGAGACTGAGGAGGAGGTTTTGCTGGGAGTTTTAAAAGCTGCAGATGGAGACTGAGGGGGAAGTTTTTTGGCAGATTTAAACTCTGCAGATGGAGGCTGAGGTGGATGTCTTCCTGGCAGGTTTAAAATCTGCAGATGGGGATGGAGGTTTTGATGGCAGTTTTAACTGCAGATGGAGACTGAGGTGGAAGTTTACAGGCAGGTTTTAGATCTGCAGATGGAGATGGAGGTTTTGATGGCAGGTTTAACTGCAGATGGAGACTGAGGTGGAAGTTTTGCAGGCAGGTTTAAACTCTGCAGATAGAGACTTAGGTGGAGGTTTTGCAGGCAGGTTTAAACTCTGCAGATGGAGACTGATGAGGAGGTTTTTCAGGCAGGCTTAAACTCTGCTTAAACTCTCTGGTTTTGGGGGGTAAACTTAAGGTTCGGAGATGGAGACTGAGGTTGAGGTCAACTCAGCAGTTTCTTTTTTACTTTAATCCATAACCGATTTTGATTGATCCAAAGAGGTTTGATTTAAGTTATCAAGCTTTAGGCTGAACTTTTAGAGAATTATATAAAAATGTGTTGGTTTCATTGTCAGTATTGTCAGTCAGGTTTCTGAGTGTTTGTCTTGGAACTTTGTTTTTTTTTTTACTCATCCAAGATGTAAAGAGGAGGATATTTCCCACAGCCATAGGTGATGTTTTCATTAATCAGGCCATTTTGGCTGGCTAACGTTGTAATAGAGGGCTTGTTCATCCTTTCCCAGAGCTTTTGCTTGATACCTCGCCCTAAGTTGAGAGTGTAAGGTCGCCTTCGATCATTTTTGTACCTGTGAAAAGCAGACATTTATAAAATGACAACAGATCGGCATGGGTTTAACAATTTTACAATCTTTAAAACTAAGTGTTGAGGTCCCAACTTCCAACATCAATATAAATTCACCTCAGCATGTCATCGACCACTTCATGGTAAATCTGCTGGTACTCCTCTAATGTGTGAGTGTGAATTATCAAGGGCTCATTGTCCTGCACAGCAGCAGTGGAGGACTGGTTGAGGATTGGCATATGACAGACTGCTGGGAGGTCTGCAGGGTGGATGGTGGACGGAGGCTTAGAGATCAGCCTTTCAACCTGAGTGGTGCATTGAGCAGGAGCTGAGGTCCCAACAAGAGGTTGGTTGGGATGAGCTGCCATTGAACGCCTCCTCTTCTGGGGAGGCGTGGCAGAGTCAGGAGAATGATGGCGTTTTCTAGATACTTTAGGGGCCTGGAGAAGATAAGAAAGTTTGGAGTAGAACCTACTTAGAAGTTCATTTCACAAAAACCAAACAGCAAATATTTACTGTTATATAAAATTTATCAGTAGCTGTTTTTAGTGTGTGTTTAAAGATTAGAAAAAGATTTTACCTGCTCATCTTGGCAGCATGGACATTCTCTCTTAGTCCTGCCCGCTGAAGCTCTCACTGCTCTCTGATTACCATAAAGATTGGCAGGAAGACCACATGACAAAACATGCATTAGACTGAGGCTATGATTATATTTAGACCAAAAGAGATTTTGTGAATAATAGGAGTCTGTCTAGCAAGGTGTTGCATAGATGCTATCCAGGGGGAAACAATCTAAGTTATTATTATGCACTCCATATACAAAAATAGAGCTCTAAGGTTAATACAAGAGATGGAAACTCTTATTTTGAAATAAGCTATGAAAAGATTTTTGAGTTGCCATGTTGCATTGATGGAGTCAGTTAATTAAAACTGGTCTACTGACAACTCTATTGCATTATGAGGAAACAAGTCACAAAACTCTTAGATCATTCTTTTGGCAGCTCTACAGGCAAACAGTAGAAACAAGCAAGAAAAAAACTTTTAAGCAATGCAAGAATTTTTTATGTAACACTATTGATTCAAATAGTGCTGAAGATGGCATCTAATTTTTGATTTAAAGCAATGATAAACTAAAGAGCTAATACCAAAGTTTGTTTTTCTTTACATTATCCTGACTAAATTTAATATTTTCTTGCTCAAAATCTAAAATTATCAAGGTTAACTTGGATTATTTCTTTAAAAAACCCAGATTACATACAAATACCTTCAACATTACATGTTACTGACCATCTTTAAAATGTAATGAAATAATCTGCTTTTAAACACACCAACAATCAAAGTGAAGCAGCAAACACTTTAAAACTGTTTATTGGCATTTTAATTTGTAATAATTTTACTTATGTTATAAAAGATAAAAATAGTTACCGTATTTTCACGACCATAAGGCGCACCGTACTAAAAGGCGCGGGTTTTATATACAGGTACATATCCTCTACTACGTTTAAATATCTCTACTGCAGGAGCAAAACTAAGTATGTTTGTGCTTTATTCATGTATTTATTACAAAGTATTAATCAAACCCATCGAAGTCATCATCCTCTGTTTCTGAATTAAACAGCCGCGCTAAATCAGACATGCCAATTTCCCTTTCTTCGCTCAGTCACTTTCCGTGCCGCGCGGCTCCTTGGAAATAATGCCGGCTTTTGCGAAAGCTCGAACAACAGTGCCAGCAGACACATTAGCCCAAGCATCTACAATCCATCCGCAAACTGTGGCGTAACTTGCCCGGCGCTGCCTTCCACTTTTCGTGAAACTGTGGTCTCCGTCTGTCATCCATCGCTCCCACGCTGCTCGCAGCCTTACTTTGAACGGCCGGTTCACACCGATGTCGAGCTGTTGAAGTTCCTTTGTCAGACCTCGCGGAATAACAGCAAGCACAGCTTTCATTTGTTTCACCTTGTTTTTCACATCGGCTATGAGATGGGCACGCATGGAGTCACAGATTAACAGCGATGGTGATGCGTTGAAAAAACCACCTGGTGTCCTTACATCAGACATGTTCACAAGTCATTTTTTGCAAGTCCAAGTCAAGTCTCAAGTCTTGAGAGCTCAAGTCCAAGTCAAGTCTTAAGTCTTGAGAGTTCAAGTCCAAGTCACGTCTCAAGTCTAGAGTAGGCCTGTTGCAATATTAAATTAATCGCACAATAAATTCTAATTACATGATTAATAAAAATAAGTTCAATAATTTGTGTGCTTGCTTGTTTCTCCTTGTGTTTTCATCTCCTTCACTGAGATGAAAACTTAGCTTAAAGGTCACTATTATATCTATGGAATGATCATTATCTTGAACTGGTAAGTGAAAAATACATGCTTATATGTCACGTAGCATTGCGTCAGTGACGTCAGTGCTACATGACTGACAGCCCCTCTGCCGTTTTTTTTTTTTTAACCTCTGCTGTGTGCGGGTAGGCGAGCGGCGATCAGTCAAGTTAGTAAAACAAAAAACACTTAAAAAATAAGATATTGTTCACAAGTCAGAAATCGCCAGTCTCGGTCGAGTCTGAAGTCCTTCAAATGCATGTCTAAGTCGAGTCTATAGTCATTAATATGCAACTTAAGTGCGACTCGAGTACGAGTCACAAACTCGAGTCCCCACCTCTGCCTTACATACACCTCCCTCAGTCACTCTTTCTTCATCTCCTCATCCATCCAGCCCTTATATTTGCCTTAATAACGACTCCAGCTGGAAAAGTCTCTTTAGGCAAAGTCTTTCTCTTAAAAATCACCATAGGTGGCAGTTTCTGTCCTTTTGCGTGGCAGCCAAGCACAACAGTAAACAACGCCTTTTCATACCCCGTTGTATGTATCGCTACCGTGCTGGTCCCCTTCTTCTCCACGGTGTGATTCACCAGGATGTCGAAAGTGAGCTGCACCTCGTCCATGTTGGTGATGTGGCTTGGCTGGATGCGTTTGTCGTTGATGTGTTTGCTGCAGAAAGAGTGGAAGCTCGCCAGCTTTTCATTATAATCCGCCAGACGTTGCTGCGCTACTGTAGTCCTGGTCCGGATGGAAAAATGGCACCGTTTCATAAAACGTAAGCACCACGACGGACCTCCTTGAAAATGTTTAATTTAATTTCTTCCGCTAGCGTTACTGCTTTTATTCGAACAGTGACCGACGAAACGCTCGCCCCACTCATTCTTTGCTCGATGATCACCTCGCCTTATGTCCGTGTAGACTAAGCTGCGTCTTCTTCACCTGTCGGAGTTCGTTTTCCATCTTCCTCCACTTGCGAACCATCGGTTCATTAATCTTGAATTCTCTCGCGGCTGCTCGATTTCCATGTTCCTCTGCGTAGCTTATAGCCTTCAGTTAGCCTTCCGCAGTAAACACATATAGGTCGCACCGCAATATAAGGCGAGCCACACATTTTGAGGGGGAAAAAAGACGTTTATATGCGCCTTATAGTCGCGAAAATATGGTAAAAGTAATAGTGTAAGTTGCTTATTTCAGCAGCATTACAAAAACAAATGCTAAAATTATGCTTCATATGAAAAAATTGCGACTATTTTACTTTTTAACAGGTTAACTTTACAATTCTCTATTTCTTTATCATGTAGCTCTTACTTTAGACATGTTTCTTTAATAGTATTTAGTTTAACCATCAGCAAACTTAAAAGTTTCTAGAACTTTCTCCAATCAATCACACAGAAAACAATGCAGAGTTTTAGAAAACTAAGTACTCACATCTTTCATGTTCAAAGCTTCAAATTCAACGTTGGTCAGTTTCTTGGAGACTTTAAATCTTCTTAGAGATGAAGAAGTCGTCAAAAAAGGTGCATTCGCCGAGTGAGGTCTGAGAAAATGTCGTAATTTTCCGTTGGTTGTTGTTCTTTGTTTTTAAATTATGCGGAATTACAGTTTGCTTTTAAATGATGCACTTGAAGAAACCATAGCAACCATGGATTTCTCTGCATGTTTTAAATTGTGTGTTATGTTTGCATATTTAGAAAAAAGGCTAATAGCCTGTTAGCACTGTTAGCACCTTAAACTCACTATGCAAGGAAGATCAATGCATAGTTTGACTTGGTCTAGATACCCAAAGGGACACGTTACGTGGTGTTTGGTTCACATTAAGGAAATTCTGAAATTCTTGATTTGTCTTTAAACCTGCCAAATGCCGCCTTATTTTTCCGATTAAGCTTCAGATTTCCAGCTTTTAAAAAGAAGCAGGTTTAAAGTCGTAGGGAAGTCATTAAAATTTCAAATCATTCTGGCTTAAACGTGTATATAAATGTACTCTTCATCAGACAATATTGTCCCAAAAGTTAGAAAATTTCTATTTAAGAAAAAAATCCTGTGGTGTTTTTTTCCCCCGCTATTTTATGCAGGCCAGTTAGTTATATGTCAGCTTGTTCACCTAAATTCAACCAATCATATATCAACGGTCATCTGTCAATCAAATTTTATTGCACATGGCACTGCATGAAAAGTGAGATTTTCATCCCCGTAAACTCCCGCAGATCTCCCTGATTTTCGTCAGTTAACGACAATTTGCAACCCGCGCTTGTCGCCGTTTGTCAGTGCCACAAATTGTTGGAAACGGACTCTGACATATGTGGAGAGCGATCAGCTGTACTAATGGCCCTAATTAGCATATGAATGCAGCGAACCCGCGCGGCTGGCCAGGTCTGGCTTGAATAACCTACTCAGTATTGGCTGAAACCACTATTCTCAAACAAGTAAAATCGCTCGTGATTGGCAGCAAAATGACACGTGGCCAGGCCAGGCTTGAATGTTCTTACTGAGTATTGGATGGAACCACTTCTTTTTAAACAAGTAAAATCGCTTGTGATTGGTTGGCATATATATATATATATATTTACATATATATATATATATATATATATATATATATAAATATACTCTCACCGGCCACTTTTTTAGGTACTCCATGCCAGTAACGGGTTGGACCCCCTTTTGCCTTCAGAACTGCCTCAATTCTTCATGGCATAGATTCAACAAGGTGCTGGAAGCATTCCTCAGGGAGTTTGGTCCATATTGACATGATGGCATCACACAGTTGCCGCAGATTTGTCGGCTGCACATCCATGATGCGAATCTCCCGTTCCACCACATCCCAAAGATGCTCTATTGGATTGAGATCTGGTGACTGTGGAGGCCATTTGAGTACAGTGAACTCATTGTCATGTTCAAGAAACCAGTCTGAGATGATTCCAGCTTTATGACATGGCGCATTATCCTGCTGAAAGTAGCCATCAGAAGTTGGGTACATTGTGCGCATAAAGGGATGGACATGGTCAGCAACAATACTCAGGTAGGCTGTGGCGTTGCAACGATGCTCAATTGGTACCAAGGGGCCCAAAGAGTGCCAAGAAAATATTCCCCACACCATGACACCACCACCAGCCTGAACTGTTGATACAAGGCAGGATGGATCCATGCTTTCATGTTCTAGACGCCAAATTCTGACCCTACCATCTGAATGTCGCAGCAGAAATCGAGACTCACCAGACCAGGCAACGTTTTTCCAATCTTCTATTGTCCAATTTCGATGAGCTTGTGCAAATTGTAGCCTCAGTTTCCTGTTCTTAGCTGAAAGGAGTGGCACCCGGTGTGGTCTTCTGCTGCTGTAGCCCATCTGCCTCAAAGTTCGACGTACTGTGCGTTCAGAGATGCTCTTCTGCCCACCTTGATTGTAACGGGTGGTTATTTGAGTCATTGTTGCCCTTCTATCAGCTCGAACCAGTCTGGCCATTCTCCTCTGACCTCTGGCATCAACAAGGCATTTCCGCCCACAGAACTGCCGCTCACTGGATGTTTTTGCTTTTTCGGACCATTCTCTGTAAACCCTAGAGATGGTTGTGCGTGAAAATCCCAGTAGATCAGCAGTTTCTGAAATACTCAGACCAGCCCTTCTGGCACCAACAATCATGCCATGTTCAAAGTCACTCAAATCACCTTTCTTCCCCATACTGATGCTCGGTTTGAACTGCAGGAGATTGTCTTGACCATGTCTGCATGCCTAAATGCACTGAGTTGCCGCCATGTGATTGGCTGCTTAGAAATTAAGTGTTAACGAGCAGTTGGACAGGTGTACCTAATAAAGTGGCCGGTAGGTGTATATTTATATATATATATATAAATATATATTTATTTATTCATATGCAAATATATATTTATTTATTCATATATTTATTCATATGATGTATAATTATGTTATCCTACACTACTACACTATTATTAGGCTACCATCAAGGACATGAATTAATTTATACAGGAAATGAACATTTGCCAGGAAGATGTTTATGCAAAGAAAGAGCTTTATTAAAACAAACAACTATATACAACGCGAGGATCTGCCCACACATGCTTATCCAAAAATTACAACTACGTGAACTGTCCGTTTGCCTCCTCGGGGTTGGAGGTAACTGGCAGCATTCCCTCCGAGGCAGGTCCGATGTGCAGACGCCTACTGTGCGTGGCCCTGTACTTCGGCATCGCTTCTAACCGGGACTGCAGCTTAACACAGAGTTCAGAGAGATCCGGCCTACGAAATGGCGGTGGCCATTCCAGAGTTCCACTTCCTCATCGGCTAGCACACTCTGCCTCGATTTCAGCAGCTGTAAAAAAAAAACAATGAATCAGCACTATGCGATGGGATGCACTGCGTATGGACACCACACATCTATCAATGCACCTGAAAAATAGTCACCAAATAAAGTCTTACCCTCTTTCTTCTAGCTCGACTCCGAGCTGAATGCTTGGCATCTTTCCGCACACAACGTGTTCTCAGGCTGCGTATATCTGAAGCTCCTGCGTACCGTCTCATAATACGTCTTACAGGCAGCTGGAAAACAATTAAATGAGAGTGATATGAATAAAAAAATCAAACGCAAGTCACAGTAACAAGGAAGGAGAAAGCATTAAAACAAGTCATTTACACACAATGTCGTCTTTATCAACATCGTGCAAATCTGGACTTGCTGATATGGCTCCGAGCAAATAGGAGGTCACCGCCTCATTGTGAGGCGAGATTAGTCTGTGAAAACAAAATGTACAGCTATGATCGGTATCTATCCGTATCTATTTCCTTTTACCGCAGAATGAAAGCATATTCTTTAAATCTTACCCTTGCTCCGCTTCATAACGCCTGCAATTTGTCTCCGAGTTGTAAAGACGGCGTACTGCTTCCTGTGAATCACAAAAAATACACTTTAATAAAGCTTGTTCTTGCAAGGCTACTATTAGCCGTAGCTTTAGGCTAGGCTGCTTTTAGCTTAGCTTAGCAGTAATCGAACATATATTTACCGCTAGCTTGTCTTCTTTGAGTTCGTCTCTCCCGCACAGTTGTTCGACTGCTGAAAGTTGTGGATCGTGTCCAAGAGGAGTTGAAGGCGAGTTGAACGCGAGACGTCGTCCAGCCATTGATCACGTACCAGCAAAATCCAAACAAAGGAACTGGAGATAAAGTTCTTCTGACAAACATGTCTGCTTGCCCATAAGCTCACACGTGATTGGACGAGCAGTCGAAGGCTCGCCAGGCTCCTCCAATCACATACGAGGTCATTGTTATACGGAAGGACTCACGAGAACAGCTCGCGTCTATCATGTTTTTTTTTTGTTTTGCTTTATTGGCAATTCCGTGTAACAATACAGAGTAATTCAAACATCAAACACAGATACACAGCAGTTGGTGACATTATGTCTTTAAAAAAAAAATGAGACATAGAATGTAAAAAATAAATAAAAATAAAACAAGGGCAACAAACATATAAATAAATAAACAAATAAATAAAATAAACATAAAATAACAATAGCTAGGGGTTTACATTGAGTTTATGGTCATTTACAAAAGTGTATAATTTTATACCATTTTTCTTCTTCATAAATTTAAGTGACTGAAAATACAAACAAAGTTCTTTAAGAAAAACGTTGAAGTTTGGCCTAGTCCTCATGTATTTGTTTTTGTGAATGTAAATTTCCCCATCATGAGTAATGCTGCGTTCACACCGGACGCAGCTGGCGCAACAGAAGCAGCGAGTTTACATGCAAAGTCAATGGTTGACGCGCATCAAGGCGCAGCAAAAGGTCCCGCGGCGCATTTTGAGCAGCAGCTGCAGCGCGTCGGGCGCGTTTAAGCATCTGACGCGCGTGACGCGCCGCAAACGCGCTGCTGCTCGAGATGGAAAAATTGAATTTTTGCTGCTCGACACGCCGCGTCAACCAATCAGATAAGCTGATCTGGGAGCTGGCAGGGAGAGAGACACAGCGCTGATGATCAGAGCGCTATGATCACTCCTCTTAAACAGTTTATTGACGCATAAATTAACTTAAAATGCATACATCTGCCGGCAGAATATGTTCGCTTTTATTATCCTGCTGCCTGCAGTTTGGATTATTTAGATTTAGGAGGCGACCCGGCCAGAGGCTGCTGATGAAGGGATTCCTACTGTCGGTGCACCGCCGGTATACTGTATGGGGGTCTGAGCGGCTCCGACAGAAAAAATATCGGAAGGCAGGATGATGATCTGAATGAACTGACTGCACTGATTACGTTTTCAGGTGTATTTTCTCACTAAAAAACATATTAAAACTACTTTATTCCCACTGATCACAGCAAATATAGCTGCAAGGCAAAGAAAGGAAAGGATAGAGTAGCTCCGCCCAACGCACGTCATACACACTTTTGCACCGCGCAGCCAGAGCAGCAAAGCTGCTTCAGACCCACGTCAGAACTGACTGGTACAAGCAGCAAAAATGAAGCAGCAGACGCGATTTTGCTGCTTTTGCTGCGTCCAGTGTGAACGTTGCATAAAACATAAAAGGCTAGGTCCTGCAGGTTATCTGTCATTTCTAGTCCAAACAAAACATTCTCTTTGTCCAGATGAGAAGGAGAATCAAATTTAGATGAACACCAGAAGCAAAAATCTTCCCAGAAAACTTTCACTTACATACAATCGTAAAAGAGGTGACCAACAGTCTTAGTTTCACATTCACAGAAGGTGCAATCATTTTCTTCAAAAACCAAACGGAGCCTCAGAAATTCCTTGGAAGGATAAATGTCAGTGATTATTTTGAAATGGACTTCTTTATCCTTTGGAGCAACAGGAAACTGTAGATATTTATTCCGCAGTTTTCCCACTTTCTCTTTTGGAAAATGCTTGGAGATTAGGTTTCTGTGGGATGTATCGGGATGAAATTCCTTGTCAAATGACATTGTTGGTCAGCTTTTTATCAATAACAGACTGACTGTTGAGTAACAGAGAGGGAAGTTTTACCTGGACATGGTTTAGGAGTAGGTTGCATGACATTATGATCAGAGGCTGAGGAAGGGCTTTGATTAATATATTATATTGTTTTCTGTTATTTATTTTGAATTTAGAGCAAAGAGTTTCAAAAGGTAAAAAATTCCCTTTGTCATCAAGAATGTGCCAGCTCTTGTAAAATAAAGACTTGTTCCTGAATAGGACATATCGGGAGTTCCATAGTGGGGTGTTATGAGGACTAAAATTATGCTTAAATATTAGTTTCCAATAAAGTAAGACGCGTTGATGAAAAGAAGAAAGTTTAACAGGAAGTTTCTTAGGATCAAAATCACATTTAAGAAGGAAGTTAATTCCTCCTAATTCTATAAATAATTTGGAGGGGATATGAAACCAAAAACTATTTTCATTTTTCAGAAAAGATTTGAGCCAATTCATTTTAATCATTCCGTCTAAACATTCAAAGTCTATTGCTTTAAGACCTCCATCATTATACTCTTTAAAGCTACAGTGTGTAATAATTACAGGGATATACGGTCAGAAATGTAATATATTATACATAACTATGTTATTTTTCATCATCTACGAGCTCAGCCTTTTAACCTTAATATTTGCGTTGCCTTAGAATTCGTTATTTATAATTACATAGGAGCGGGTCTCGCAGCCATGGAGGCAGACATCTTTGCGCTACGGCAGCGCAGCGCCAACAAACTAGCGATTGCGAGATCGCCCATTACGCTCGAAAGTAACTACGGCAAGTTGAGAGAGATGAACTGAGACGGTACTGAACACACAGACTAATGAAATACTATCTGTAAAATTATCTATGTAAACAAACCTCATCACTTGAGAAGGTAGGTGATGTGGACGTCGTGGAAGACATTTTGTCCCGTAACGCTCGCCGTACTGTTGGGGGGGAGAAGCGGTGGGGGGGAGATGTTCATGTTGCTGCAGTCTGACCGCTAGATGTCGCTGAAAATTACACACTGTAGCTTTAACCATTGCTCCTTTCCTAATGCAGTGTGTCTTGTTTTTCCAGATAAAGTTGAAGTTAATTTGATTTATAGCTTTAATTGCATGTTTAGGAAGGGATATGGAATAAGCTGGATAGATAAATCTTGAGAGACATTCCATTTTTGTAAGGAAAGTTCAACCAAAAATTGATATGTCACGTTGAGACCACAAAAAGTTTACATTTATCTAAAATATTCCAACAGTTTAGTTTTTCCAGTAATTTATTGTCTTTGGTGATGTGAACACCAAGATATTTCACGGCAGATTTAACAGGGATGTTATGAATGGCAGTCTGGGAAGAGTCGTGTATCGTCGCGTCTATCATGTAAACACGGCTTCATTCCCATCCGGACAGACATTTTTATGGAAAGCCAATAGAAGTTTGGGGCTTGCAGGGAACAGACACGTCATACCCAGCATCATTTCTGCCAGTTGAGCGCATCGCTAGAATGTGTGGTTAATACATGCTCTGTGCATTTAAGTAAGACCAAAGAAAAGGTGACGGTAGTCATGCACAGTAGTTGAGCTCTAGGAGACTGTGATCTCTGCAGACCCCTCATTCTAGAAAAATGTCACTTGGGGTAAAACTCCCCCTGCAACCCTGATTTGCATTTGTATAGCTCACAGCATTTTCATTTACATGTTAAAGCCTCCCCAAGAATTCCATGGCGGGGGGGGTGGGGGGGGTGGGGGGGGGAGTTGGACACAGCCTAAGAAAGCCCATGTCAATTTCTGACAATTTATGGGAGTTTTCGGCAATGCCTGCAAATTACCGTGAACAGCCGTTAACCTCAATATCCACGACAATCTACAGTGCCGCATACTGACGAAAATCACACTTTTCATGCAGTGTATGTCAACAGTAAGCGCTGGATCAGCTGCAGCAGCAGCTGGTGCAATAGTGGCCAGTCCTGGGGACTCCTCTGAAGATGAGCACCGACGATTTGAGATCTCAAACTATTCAAGGTGGAACAAGTGCCCCCTTGTGGATGCTTACCGTTATGACTGGTTCATGCTCTTAAATCCCTGCCTATAGCTAAACAAAAATTAACCTAATTTGAAAGACAATCTGTCAACTTAATGAGAACTTACTTGTCCATATGTTTCATTATTGTTAAAAGTTTATCTTGTACTGAATTGGCTCTAGAAATACAAGGTGAGCTTGCTCTAAAAAGTAGAGTTAAGGCTAACACCAATTCTTTATTCATGTAGATGTAGTGAGTTCTTTCAGTTAAGGAATGGTGTTAGTCAGACGTGATGGGATAAGGTGGGGTAAAAAAATGTGGGAGAAACCTGACGACATATCTGCAGATCTGATGCAAAGGTGATTATTAATGGCAGCCCTGCTACTCGGCTGTGATCTCCCCCTTTCAGTAAATGGAGGTTTAATCAACCATCCTATTAAAATCCTGAAAAAAGTATGAGTCAACTAAACCACTGAGCGTTACAAGGCCCCTACTTTTCTACATAGAACATATTTCAAGGAACATGAATTCTTTGTCAGCATGTAAAGAAGTAAAGGTAATTATAGATGCAAGCATCATAGAGCAGATGTGAGGTTTACAGATTTTTTTTATTTCAATCTGTAAATCACAGCAGGATGCAGCTTTCACAGCTTTCTATTTTGCCATCGTACACTCCCTCCTGGAGAGTTGAAGTAGGTGCACAAGACATCCCTGGCAGCTGTGGCTTCAGCCGATGTGCGTCGTCCAGCCATATTGCCAACAGGCCGTATCCTACGTCCATCCTCCTGGCCCTCACCCAGCAGCTGCTGGTTCTCCCTTCTACTCAGCGAGAAGTTCTGGAGGAGGCAAGCTGCCATCACCACGGAGTCCACATTCTGAGGGAGAAGGTTTATCTTGTTATGAAGCGTTCTACACCTTGACACCAGAATACCAAAGGCATTTTAATCTACCATTCGAGTTTGAATGCTCAAACGAAATGCTTAGTAGTTATCCGGGAATCCTGTTTAGACTTTTTTTCCCTCAAGATGCATTGATAATTGTTTTAAAATCAAATTGCAGGCTTCTGAATTGCAATTGTATCCTGAAGTGCCCAGATATTCCCACCCCTAATATATGCATGAATAACTGGGACATATAATATGGAATATTGCTATATCTCACCGTAAGGACATGGAAAACAGCCTCACTGCTTAAGCCCAGCTTCTTAGGTGGCGGGGTGCTGGACGGGAAGAGGATTGGCAGGGCTTGGAACACAGCTGTGACATGCTCCACTGTTTTAAGGGCAGAGGCACAAGACAAGGTGGTATCATAAATAACGTACCATGACACATGACCAAATGAACAAGTCATTGTATTGTGACTTTACCTCCATTCAAAGTTTTAGGAGGCTTCGTTGCTTTTTTCATCACCCCATAAAACTGGACCTTTGAATAGAAGGTTTTCCATCTGCTCTTCATCTCAGAGATGTACTTGGAGTTGTTTGGTTGGATGATTCACTGTAGCTCTTCCAGCACCTGAAGAATAGAAAATTCCCCGAAAAATAATTATGTTATGCTAGTCCTTATCAAACATTCTTCAAAAAAGATCTATAATGTCTTAGCTATATAAACTTTATGTCAATTATGTCATGCTAAAATAAGTCCCTGGAAGAGCTGAAAACGTGACAAGAGCAGATAATAGGACTGAATTGGACATTACTTACGTGATCCAGTTCTTGGAAACAGGGGTACGCCTCTAGAATCTTTGTTGGTCTTTCTTGCCCCTTTAAGAGGTCTTGCTTCTTTAAGACCTCAGAAGTGATGAAGCGTCTTCGAGACTCAAATTCCTTGGTCAGTAAATGAGTTATTGCAGCTTTGTTTGTATTTTTTAGACTTGAACATTTCTTGCAGGGTCTTGTAGTGTCTTGCTTGGGTTTTTAGGCTGTCCATGAAGTCAAGTGAACCAGCTGTAGACACCAGAGGGAAGTTATGGGGAAAGGGGAAATTAGATTTTCAGTTGTCAGTATAATGAAACAAAAGGAATCAATTAATGTCCATACTTAATATAAAAGATAAGCACAGCAATAGAATATACTTTTGGACAGATGCTGAAGGATTTTAAAGCTGTTGAAGGACCAGTGTATGAAATATCAATTAGGACTGCACAATTAATCGCATTTTCAATATAATCGCGATTTAAAAAAAAAACGCAATTTCCAAGTCGCAGAGGTCTGCAATTTTTGGCTATGTAATAATTAGGGAATTAGACACGTCCTTTAGGTGTCAGTAAATGTTTAAAGTGGGTTTGCCTCCACATGGAAGAGAAGACAGTTGCAGCAGTGAGATAATCTAGATTTATTTTTTTGTTTTAGAGTTTATATAATCATACATAGCATTAAGTACAGGTCAATCAGTTTAATACATAGGCTTGCTTGTTGGTTGCACTTTATGTTCAACAAGGATTGATGTCCGAATCACTTAAAAGCTGAATAATAGCTTGAATAACATTCTGATTAATAGAAACAATAAAAGTTCTTGTTTTAAATAGTCCTTGTTTACAAACATCTTTATTTAGAGGCCATTTTGTTGCTTGTGGTAAATGCAGAGAAAAGTCAAAATTTGGAATTTTGGTTGAAATATATCGTAGGCAGAATGCGATCATGTCTGCTCCAAGTTTAGATGCTGTGGGTCTAGTAACAACTAATCCGCATGGCAAGGAAAAATATTGATTTGTTGTTTGTATATGTTTTAAAAGACATGATAAATTAAATTAGAAATAAAAAAAATCGCATTAAATCGCAATATTAAGACAAAAAATCCCAATTAGATTATTTTCCAAAATCGTTCAACCCTAATATGAATTAACTCAAAATTATTTTTAGTACCATACATACATGTTTCCTCACTGCTGTCTTGGCTCTGCAGTGGGGTGCTTGCTCTAGTTGACGGATCTAGCAATGGGCTTCCCTTGGAACTAACAGGTGACCGTTCCAGAATAATGCTGGATCCACTGGATTCTCCATCACAGTCAGTGGTTGAAATGTCTGAACTGACTTCCACATCTTTTCGATGTTTCTTTGAAGGAGAAACTTTGTCCTTCCTTGGACTTCTGACATTTGAGAGTCTCTTCATGAGCTTTTTAGCAACATGCTCCTGTCAGGAATACATAGTAAAAATTAAGAAATGAAAGGAGACTGAAGCTTTCTAATACTGTAATTACAGTTTTCAGCAAAGTCTAGCTCCATTTTAAACTTGTGTTAAGATTTAGTACTGCATGAACAATATGTGTCAACATCTTACAGTTAACGACATACCATCAACAAGTAATAGTGACAAAAATATACTCACCCACTCACTCTTTGTAGACCTATCTTTGATCATTGGATAGTAATCCACCAATCGTTTTGCTATGGCATCCACCTCATGTTTGGCGGGGTATCTGCAGTCCTCTGTGGCTCTCGCAATAGAAGTCATATTAGTCATATTCTTTCTTATGAGTCGGCAGAAGAGCTCCTTGGATAAGGCCACGCTGTGCTCCGTTACTAGCCGTTTCTGCTCGAAGTAGGAGCATTGCACATGTTCATGCTCACTATCTGTGAAGACTGTATTCAGGGTTGGACATAGTCACAAATTTAGAAGGAGTGGCCTCCTCTTTTGATAGGTCGCTGCCTCCAGTCGGGGATGACTGCTGAATTTCTGGAGCGTTATCTACCTACAATACATTTACACAAACAATTTATTAATTAACCATCTTTATGTGGATAAAAACACTTTACTGTTTAAAGAGCCTCAAAGCAGAAACATCTAAAATAAATTACTTAACATTTCTGTGATATTGGAAAATGTGTTGTACAATTGAACAGTTCTTACCTTTTCGTCTTTATTCACAATAAGCCAAATAGCCTGGCGCCTCAAGACATTTTCAGGACCAGGAAACAAATCTTGGATGTCTTCATGGGAAAGCGAAGATAATAAGTCTTCCCCGATATTAGCAACTGCAATCAATATAGACAAGTTACAGTGAGTACCATTCTACATATATAAATAAATACATGTATATATATATATATATACATATATACATACATATATATATATATATATATATACAAATATACATACATACATATGCTTTATAGAGAGTAACAATTGTTCTTTTGAGTTGACGGACCAATAGTTCGTCACATGTGCATGAGATTCAAATCAAAACATTGTTTTTTCAAACAGTGGGCCTCAAAGCTAAATTTTAGAAATGTTTGCAGGTCTGTAATAAGGCATAATCAAATATATGAGTGTTGTCAAAATATAAGTAATTCTGTTCCGTAAAAGTGTTGGGATCTGGAGGCTTGTCCACTTTCTCCACCATAGGGCGCCTGAGATCTCCTCCTGAGGGCATGAGCTCACCTACACACCTGTTTCCTGTCTCCTCGTCAGAGGACCTACTTAAGGAGGAGGAGACTGACACTTCCCTGCCAGAGTGTTTGCCAGTAATGGTTAGCAAAACCTGAGCCAGCCTGCCTGATCTGTAACCTTGATTTTTGAGAACCTGTCTGATCCTGTTTCTCTCTGCCTCACAGATCCTGACTCTCCTGAAACCTGAAATCCTGGAGAGAGAAATCTTTGTCTGGAATCTGCCTGCCTGCACTTATGGACTTGTATCTGTGCTCGTCCTGTTGGATCTTAGTGCTGCATTTGATACAGTTGACCATAATATTCTTTTAGAAAGACTTGAACATTTTGTTGGAATTAAAGGAACAGCACTAGACTGGTTTAAATCCTATCTATCTGATCGAATTCAGTTTGTTTATGTTAATGATAGATCTTCAACACACTCAAAGGTTACCTGTGGAGTACCACAGGGATCAGTGCTAGGACCAATTCTCTTTACTTTATACATGCTCCCAATTGGTAGAGTTATTAGACAGCATGGGATTAATTTCCACTGTTATGCTGATGATACCCAGCTATATCTGTCTATAAATCCAGATGAAGCTAACCCATTACATAGATTACAAGCATGTCTTGAAGACATAAAAACCTGGATGACTCTTAACTTTCTGCTTCTGAATGCAGACAAAACAGAAGTTATAATCTTTGGACCAGAGTCTCTGAAAAAGAAGCTGATTAGCCAGTCACTTCATTTGGATGGGATTAAACTGATTTCAGATAATAAAGTAAAAAATCTTGGTGTTATTTTTGATCAGGACCTGTCATTTAAATCCCAGATCAAAGAGGTTTCTAGAATTTCCTTCTTTCATCTGAGGAACATTGCAAAAATTAGAAATCTCCTGTCCAGGGGTGATGCTGAGAAACTAGTCCATGCATTTGTTACTTCAAGGCTGGACTATTGTAATTCTTTACTATCAGGAAGTCCACAAACTGTAGTTAAAAGCCTTCAGCTGATCCAAAATGCTGCAGCCAGAGTTCTGATGAAAATTAAAAAGAGAGATCATATCTCTCCTATCCTGGCTTCTCTTCATTGGCTTCCTGTTAAATCAAGAATAGAATTTAAAATCCTCCTTCTCACATATAAAGCCTTAAATGGCCAAGCTCCATCTTATATCAGAGATCTGATTGTTCCTTATGTTCCTAACAGAGCACTTCGCTCTCAATCTGCAGGTTTACTAGTGGTTCCTAGAATTTCTAAAAGTAGAATGGGAGGCAGATCTTTTAGTTATCAGGCTCCTCTCCTGTGGAACCAACTACCAGTTTTAGTCCGTGAGGCAGACACTCTGTCTACTTTTAAGACTAGGCTTAAAACTTTCCTTTTTGATAAAGCTTATAGTTAGGGTGGCTCAGGTTATCCTGAGCTCTCTCTCTATAGTTATGCTGCTATAGGCTTAGACTTTTGGAGGACATAGGGACCCCCATTTCATCATTCTGCTTCATTCTCTCTCTGTTCTCCTATTCTGCAGAATCTGTTTGTTCAATCTCTAACCTTCTGCTCTCTCTGCTTTTCCTCAGAGTAGCTTTGCCTCGTCTGTTCCTGTTTGGCTGTGACGTCATCCAGGAAAGAAACATCAGCTGTGCTGCTTCCATCAACACCCTTGTTTGTAGATGTTGGAGATCGGCCTGTCTTCCAGTGTGGTCCTGTTTCTCTGGCCGTGGCTGGGTGGATGTGCTCTCTTCATCCTCTGGCATGGGAGCTGCCTTGGAGCTCGTCTGCCTGGCTGTGTGTTTCCTGGACGGGGCCCCCTTTTACAGCTGCTTTTTGTATCTCTGCTTCTGTCTCCTTGAACCCCAGTCGGCCTTGGCAGATGGCCGCTCACACTGAGCCTGGTTCTGCTGGAGGTTTCTTCCTGTTAAAAGGGAGTTTTTCCTCTCCACTGTCGCTACAAGCATGCTTAGTGTGAGGGATTGTATTTGAGTCAATGAGTCAATGCAATCAACTGGTTTTCCTTAGATAGAAAACTTTATCAATTTGACTGTATGATCTGCTTGAACTGTAAAGTGCCTTGAGATGACATGTGTTGTGAATTTGGCGCTATATAAATAAACTGAATTGAATTGAACTTAGTCTCAGTCTCTGCCTCAGCCCTCTGCCTGCCGACTTGCCTCTGGACTCATAAGGTTCCCCCCCTGCTGATCAGACCTATCTCTGAGCAGGTATTTTACCTTGTCATCTGTAACTGCTAGTTTTCCCTGGAACAACTCTAACTGCTCTGTCCTCCTCAGTGGTGTTCCTCCCGTGACCAGTACGAAGAACCCAGAACCAGTGCATCATATTTCCTGTGAACCTTGTTCAATAAATCATTTAACTTTTTCCCTGTCTTAAGAGTCGTTTCTGCATGCGGGTTAGACGCCTTGAACCCAACATGACAAAAAGTTAAAAAAAAACAATCCACTGTACTTGGTTTCCAAGGTTTGAAGACGTTTCGCTTCCCTTCCAGGAAGCTTTCTCAATTCAAATGTCTGGATCCGCACTGAGGAGACAATCACCCTCTTTCACGACCGACCTTCAGAATCATAGACAGGTTTCAGATATTACAGGCTAACAATGGAACCAAACGACCCGCTCATCTGTTACAATTTGCATGTTTCCAAGCAATACAAGGCCTTGTCTATATAAAGTCTCAAACTCACTACGGATCCAGACATTTGAATTGAGAAAGCTTCCTGGAGGGGAAGCGACACGTCTCCAAACCTTGGAAACCAAGTCCAGTGGATTGTTTTTAAACTTTTTACAGATTGACTATGACCTGGATGACAGAGAATCTTCATCAGCATAAGTAATTCTGAACACCCAATTTTTGTTCATTAGTGTGCATTGGGACCAACATCAGACATATGGAACATGTCCTACTTTAAAGAAAAACATAGGTCTTTCTTTGGAAATGATAAAGTAAGCAATGCAGTTTCTGTTAAATGGTTTAATATAAATGCTAATAAATATATACGGGAGAAGACATTACTTGTGACAGCTGTTAATTCCAATGATTTGCCTGAATTTGGACTCGTGAGCAACATCTATGTAATTAACTCATCATAATATTGTTTTGAGTTTCAGAAGCATAATACTGTTTGTTATGATGGAAATGACATGGCATATACAATAGAGATTCCAAACATGGCACAAGCAACTGAACTAATAATGGCTGACAGTCTGCTAGATTTCACTCCATATTACAGTTATACTCATAAGGATGTGACATATGCTGCAAAAAAATATTATCTGGGAGATGTGCTTGGGCTACACAGAGCCTCATCTGATTAACTCCACCCTTCTGTGAGTACTGCCAACAGAAATTCTCCATGATTCCATTCATGGGCAAGATTTGACCCTTTCGTACAAAAAAGCCATTGGCGAGTGGAAGTCCTTCATTGAGTGAGTGAGTGAGTCTTTTGTTTCTTCACTCTGCCCCACTCTCTGTCTCATGTAAAACCTTCAGAGACAGTCTGTTTCAGAAATGGTTTGTCACATTTGTTGGTGAAATTGAAACATTTTCTCATTAGATATTGTGCATAAAAGCAGGTGCAAAGTTATGCTTAATTGTAAACAGTACAGTGATATGATTTTCCAGGTGGAATGTAATAAGCCAACATTTCAAAAAACCGAGCTTCCGGTGGCGCTTCGGGCGGCAGCATGCTCGCAGATATTTTTCATATTCAATTCAATTCAGTTTATTTATATAGCGCCAAATTCACAACACGTCATCTCAAGGCACTTTACAGTTGTACCAGAACATACAGTCAAACTGATACAAAGTTTTCTATCTAAGGAAAACCAGTTGATTGCATTGACTCATTGACTCAAATACAATCCCTCACACTAAGCATGCTTGTAGCGACAGTGGAGAGGAAAAACTCCCTTTAAACAGGAAGAAACCTCCAGCAGAACCAGGCTCAGTGTGAGCGGCCATCTGCCGAGGCCGACTGGGGTTCAAGGAGACAGAAGCAGAGACACAAAAAGCAACTGTAAAAGGCGGCCCTGTCCAGGAAACACACAGTCAGGCAGACGAGCTCCGAGCCAGCTCCCATGCCAGAGGACGAAGAGAGCACATCCACTCAGTCACGGTCAGAGAAACAGGACCACACTGGAAAACAGGCTGATCTCCAGCATCTATAAACAAGGGTGTTGATGGAAGCAGCAGAGCTGATGTTTCTTTCCAGGATGGCGTCACAGTCAAACAGGAACAGACGAGGCAAGGCTACTCTGAGGAAAAGCAGAGAGAGCAGAACGTTAGAGAATGTTATGTTTGTATGTAAGTCATAATTGTAGTATGCTGCTACGATAGCTGATACATTCAGTTTTTTTTTTATAAATGTTGAATTAAAAAATCGTATTGCAAAGTTGATAAAACATTAAGATGTATAATGTTTTGGTGTCTTGATTTAAGACAGTCACTTATTTTTATAAAGCTATTTCAAGAAATTTTGTCTTATTTTAAGTGCTTTTATTTCTTTATACCAAATTATGGTGCAATTTCTAAAAGTTAACTAGATCAAGGGATCAAAAATTTAATTTTAAGTAATTTAATCTTAAATAACTGGGTTTTCAATGCTGCAATCTACTTAACTTAAGATTTTTTTCTCTAGTTTTAAGGCCCATTTAAGTCCGTCAGAGGCAAGAACATTACGCTTATTTTAAGATTTCTTGTCAAATATAAATTGCTTACCCCATTGGCAGATTTTTTTGCGAAACTAGATAAAATTATGGAATTTCAGAATATTTTGCTTATTTTTAGTAGGTCTGTTTTTGCAGTGTGCTTCGTGTACCCAACCGTGACTAACAACCATATCATTCCAACGTGCGCTTCAGCTGTGCCTATACTTCATTTATCACCGTGTTCCATTTTTTACACTTTTATCAAGTGTCACATGCTTTAAATCAGTGGTCTCCAACCCTGGTCCTCAAGATCTACTGTCCTACAGATTTTAGATGCATCCCTGCTTCAACACAGCTGAATCAAATGATTGATTACCTTTTCAAGCCATTCATTTGATTCAGCTGTGTTGAAGCAGGGATGCATCTAAAATCTGTAGGACAGTAGATCTTGAGGACCAGGGTTGGAGACCACTGCTTTAAA
Organism: Cyprinodon diabolis; assembly: GCA_030533445.1. Lineage (NCBI taxonomy): Eukaryota > Metazoa > Chordata > Actinopteri > Cyprinodontiformes > Cyprinodontidae > Cyprinodon > Cyprinodon diabolis. Next base: position 35,211,520 of record CM060068.1, read on the forward strand.
TCCACCTGTTGTGCATCTAAAAAAGCCAAGGATTGATCTTCTGATCCCTGAACAACTGACCCTTAATATAAAGTTTGTCAACTGCTACTGTAGCTCTGACGCCTTCAGTGATGTAGTTCTTCCTGATTGGGAATAGCACTCGCCTACGATCCAGGATTTCCTTTGGAGACTGGTCATTAACATTGAAATCCATTCCTCTCTGCTCTCTGCCCCAATTTCTGACCTGCTCTTTTGTTTATAGTGTTCAAATTTAGCCAAGATTGGTCTAGGATGGGTTTTATCAAGTTTATGAAAGTGGATGTTTTTTACCTGATCCGCCAGGATTTCCAGCTTCTTCTGGAGGAACTCTGGGATTGTCACCTCAGGATCCTCCTCCTGCTGCTCCGGAATGCCTGCAAAGACAAAGTTGTCTCTCATGCTTCGCGACTGAATGTCCTGAATGGATTCTTTCATCTTCTTATTTTCACCATACAGCTGGATCATCCCCTCGGTGAGCTTCATGACTTGCCCCCTCAACGCTTTGTTCGTGGCGGTAATAGAGACTAGATGCCCTTGGCTGTATTCCTCCGACTCTCTCAGGGCTTCTTGATGTAGGACTTCTAACAAGGCGAGACAGGCATCCAGGCTGGTTACCTTTTGGTTGATGGATTTCTGGACGTCGCTGTAGCTCCTGTCTGGAGACACAGTAGAAGAAGCACTGGTCGAGCTAGAACAGGAGCGTTTGGTTGAAGGTGTGTTTGTGGATGTGGGGTTTCTAGGCTTCCCCATTACGATGTTGTCGAAACACTCACCCAGCTAGCTCTACAGGTTCGTCAAGGTCTCCTTGTCCAGTTTGTTTCCTCGTAAAATACGAGACAATTGTTAATGTTTAAACCTTACTTTGTTTAATTTTCAATTATTGGCTTGTACTTACCTGAGTAGATTTGATATGAACTACGTGTATGCCGCCATTTTACTTACGCACAGCTCTCCTGAGATCTCAGCCACTCGTTCCCCAACTGAATTACAAGCATATTTGGTTTAACACATTTGTTTCCATGTCTTATGATGCTAACATGACAAAATTATTTAAGAGTATCTAAATATGATATGTTTAAATGGATGAATAAGATGCACTATGATTATTTTATTTTCAGTGTATGTTACTTTTTGGAGGCCAAATTACTCACCCCTTTTTGATGGTGGAAACAGCTAGTTGATTGATGAGCAACAGGGCACTTTCCAAACACCATTCAAAGGATGAATGACTTTTAGTTTTGTTTGCAGGTCCTTTACATCCCTTTTTAATAACACTTGATCTCAATCCTCTCGCAGATACTCTCCTCAAGCTCTACGAAGCTCATAACAGAGCAGAGCAGGACGGAAAGAATGGCGGAGGCCGTTGGCCTTGCTTTACGCAGGTTTATCCACTGCAGATGGAGAGTGAGGAGGAGGTTTTGCTGGGAGTTTTAAAAGCTGCAGATGGAGACTGAGGGGGAAGTTTTACAGGCAGGTTTAACTCTGCAGATGGAGACTGAGGTGGAAGTTTTTTTTGGCAGATTTAAACTCATCAGATGGAGACTGATGAGGAGGTTTTCCAGGCAGGTTTAAACTCTGCAGATGGAGACTGATGAGGAGGTTTTGCAGGCAGGTTTAAATTCTGCAGATGGAGGCTGATGAGGAGGTTTTGCAGGCACGTTGTCAGGTTTCTGTTATGTTTTTCTTTTCAGTATTCAGTCTTGCTTTTCTCCTTGTTTTATAGTCCTAGTAATTTAACATTGTGGTATTTCCAGTCTTCCAGGTTTCTCTTTTGTTGCTCTCTGCTGCCCTCTTGTGTTCTCCTTCTTCACTAGCTATTTCCCTCTTGTTCTGTGCACACCTGCTCCCAGTTTCATCATTAGCCCCCTCTTTGTCTCAGTCTCCTTTAAAAGCCCTCTCTCTTCAGTTCCCCTTTGCTGGGTCCTCGTCAAACACTGCCAAACTTTGTCAAACTTCCTCCAACTCCGTCTCCCTGAGTCTTCCTCGTTGTGACAGTGATTCCCCTGATGTCTCCACGGTTTCTGGTTCGTTTTGACTAGTTTTTTATGTTTGATTCTTTTGGATTTTTGGACTCCTGATTTCATGCTTGTTTGGACTTCGTTTTCATTATTGGATTTTTGGATACCCTGCCTTTATTTTCAGTTTCCCTTTTTAATTAAATCAATCAAATTCACCTCTGCCTTCCTGCCTCTGCTTTTGGTCAACACTCTATAACCAAATCCTGACACAGGTTTAGACTCTGCAGATGGAGACTGAGGAGGAGGTTTTGCTGGGAGTTTTAAAAGCTGCAGATGGAGACTGAGGGGGAAGTTTTTTTGGCAGATTTAAACTCTGCAGATGGAGGCTGAGGTGGATGTCTTCCTGGCAGGTTTAAAATCTGCAGATGGGGATGGAGGTTTTGATGGCAGTTTTAACTGCAGATGGAGACTGAGGTGGAAGTTTACAGGCAGGTTTTAGATCTGCAGATGGAGATGGAGGTTTTGATGGCAGGTTTAACTGCAGATGGAGACTGAGGTGGAAGTTTTGCAGGCAGGTTTAAACTCTGCAGATAGAGACTTAGGTGGAGGTTTTGCAGGCAGGTTTAAACTCTGCAGATGGAGACTGATGAGGAGGTTTTTCAGGCAGGCTTAAACTCTGCAGATGGAGACTGATGAGGAGGTTTTGGGGGGTAAACTTAAGGTTCGGAGATGGAGACTGAGGTTGAGGTCAACTCAGCAGTTTCTTTTTTACTTTAATCCATAACCGATTTTGATTGATCCAAAGAGGTTTGATTTAAGTTATCAAGCTTTAGGCTGAACTTTTAGAGAATTATATAAAAATGTGTTGGTTTCATTGTCAGTATTGTCAGTCAGGTTTCTGAGTGTTTGTCTTGGAACTTTGTTTTTTTTTTTACTCATCCAAGATGTAAAGAGGAGGATATTTCCCACAGCCATAGGTGATGTTTTCATTAATCAGGCCATTTTGGCTGGCTAACGTTGTAATAGAGGGCTTGTTCATCCTTTCCCAGAGCTTTTGCTTGATACCTCGCCCTAAGTTGAGAGTGTAAGGTCGCCTTCGACCATTTTTGTACCTGTGAAAAGCAGACATTTATAAAATGACAACAGATCGGCATGGGTTTAACAATTTTACAATCTTTAAAACTAAGTGTTGAGGTCCCAACTTCCAACATCAATATAAATTCACCTCGGCATGTCATCGACCACTTCATGGTAAATCTGCTGGTACTCCTCTAATGTGTGAGTGTGAATTATCAAGGGCTCATTGTCCTGCACAGCAGCAGTGGAGGACTGGTTGAGGATTGGCATATGACAGACTGCTGGGAGGTCTGCAGGGTGGATGGTGGCCGGAGGCTTAGAGATCAGCCTTTCAACCTGAGTGGTGCATTGAGCAGGAGCTGAGGTCACAACAAGAGGTTGGTTGGGATGAACAGCCATTGAACGCCTCCTCTTCTGGGGAGGCGTGGCAGAGTCAGGAGAATGATGGCGTTTTCTAGATACTTTAGGGGCCTGGAGAAGATAAGAAAGTTTGGAGTAGAACCTACTTAGAAGTTCATTTCACAAAAACCAAACAGCAAATATTTACTGTTATATAAAATTTATCAGTAGCTGTTTTTAGTGTGTGTTTAAAGATGAGAAAAAGATTTTACCTGCTCATCTTGGCAGCATGGACATGCTCTCTTAGTCCTGCCCGCTGAAGCTCTCACTGCTCTCTGATTACCATAAAGATTGGCAGGAAGACCACATGACAAAACATGCATTAGACTGAGGCTATGATTATGTTTAGACCAAAAGAGATTTTGTGAATAATAGGAGTCTGTCTCGCAAGGTGTTGCATAGATGCTATCCAGGGGGAAACAATCTAAGTTATTATTATGCGCTCCATATACAAAAATAGAGCTCTAAGGTTAATACAAGAGATGGAAACTCTTATTTTGAAATAAGCTATGAAAAGATTTTTGAGTTGCCATGTTGCATTGATGGAGTCAGTTAATTAAAACTGGTCTACTGACAACTCTATTGCATTATGAGGAAACAAGTCACAAAACTCTTAGATCATTCTTTTGGCAGCTCTACAGGCAAACAGTAGAAACAAGCAAGAAAAAAACTTATGTAACACTATTGATTCAAATAGTGCTGAAGATGGCATCTAATTTTTGATTTAAAGCAATGATAAACTAAAGAGCTAATACCAAAGTTTGTTTTTCTTTACATTATCCTGACTACATTTAATATTTTCTTGCTCAAAATCTAAAATTATCAAGGTTAACTTGGATTATTTCTTTAAAAAACCCAGATTACATACAAATACCTTCAACATTACATGTTACTGACCATCTTTAAAATGTAATGAAATAATCTGCTTTTAAACACACCAACTATCAAAGTATGTTTGTGCTTTATTCATGTATTTATTACAAAGTATTAATCAAACCCATCAAAGTCATCATCCTCTGTTTCTGAATTAAACAGCTGCGCTAAATCAGACATGCCAATTTCCCTTTCTTCGCTGTCAGTCACTTTCCGTGCCGCGCGGCTCCTTGGAAATAATGCCGGCTTTTGCGAAAGCTCGAACAACAGTGCCAGCAGACACGTTAGCCCAAGCATCTACAATCCATCCGCAAACTGTGGCGTAACTTGCCCGGCGCTGCCTTCCACTTTTCGTGAAACTGTGGTCTCCGTCTGTCATCCATCGCTCCCACGCTGCTCGCAGCCTTACTTTGAACGGCCGGTTCAAACCGATGTCGAGCTGTTGAAGTTCCTTTGTCAGACCTCGCGGAATAACAGCAAGCACAGCTTTCATTTGTTTCACCTTGTTTTTCACATCGGCTATGAGATGGGCACGCATGGAGTCACAGATTAACAGCGATGGTGATGCGTTGAAAAAACCACCTGGTGTCCTTACATCAGACATGTTCACAAGTCATTTTTTGCAAGTCCAAGTCAAGTCTCAAGTCTTGAGAGCTCAAGTCCAAGTCAAGTCTTAAGTCTAGAGTAGGCCTGTTGCAATATTAAATTAATCGCACAATAAATTCTAATTACATGATTAATAAAAATAAGTTCAATAATTTGTGTGCTTGCTTGTTTCTCCTTGTGTTTTCATCTCCTTCACTGAGATGAAAACTTAGCTTAAAGGTCACTATTATATCTATGGAATGATCATTATCTTGAACTGGTAAGTGAAAAATACATGCTTATATGTCACGTAGCATTGCGTCAGTGACGTCAGTGCTACATGACTGACAGCCCCTCTGCCGTTTTTTTTTTTTTTAACCTCTGCTGTGTGCGGGTAGGCGAGCGGCGATCAGTCAAGTTAGTAAAACAAAAAACACTTAAAAAATAAGATATTGTTCACAAGTCAGAAATCGCCAGTCTCGGTCGAGTCTGAAGTCCTTCAAATGCATGTCTAAGTCGAGTCTATAGTCATTAAATATGCGACTTAAGTGCGACTCGAGTACGAGTCACAAACTCGAGTCCCCACCTCTGCCTTACATACACCTCCCTCAGCCACTCTTTCTTCATCTCCTCATCCATCCAGCCCTTTTATTTGCCTTAATAACGACTCCAGCTGGAAAAGTCTCTTTAGGCAAAGTCTTTCTCTTAAAAATCACCATAGGTGGCAGTTTCTGTCCTTTTGCGTGGCAGCCAAGCACAACAGTAAACGACGCCTTTTCATACCCCGTTGTATGTATCGCTACCGTGCTGGTCCCCTTCTTCTCCACGGTGTGATTCACCGGGATGTCGAAAGTGAGCTGCACCTCGTCCATGTTGGTGATGTGGCTTGGCTGGATGCGTTTGTCGGTGATGTGTTTGCTGCAGAAAGAGTGGAAGCTCGCCAGCTTTTCATTATAATCCGCCAGACGTTGCTGCGCTACTGTAGTCCTGGTCCGGATGGAAAAATGGCACCGTTTCGTAAAACGAAAGCACCACGACGGACCTCCTTGAAAATGTTCAATTTCATTTCTTCCGCTAGCGTTACTGCTTTTAGTCGAACAGTGACCGACGAAACGCTCGCCCCACTCATTCTTTGCTCGATGATCACCTCGCCTTATGTCCGTGTAGACTAAGCTGCGTCTTCTTCACCTGTCGGAGTTCGTTTTCCATCTTCCTCCACTTGCGAACCATCGGTTCATTAATCTTGAATTCTCTCGCGGCTGCTCGATTTCCATGTTCCTCTGCGTAGCTTATAGCCTTCAGTTAGCCTTCCGCAGTAACAACACATATAGGTCGCACCGCACTATAAGGCGAGCCACACATTTTGAGGGGGAAAAAAGACGTTTATATGCGCCTTATAGTCGCGAAAATATGGTAAAAGTAATAGTGTAAGTTGCTTATTTCAGCAGCATTACAAAAACAAATGCTAAAATTATGCTTCATATGAAAAAATTGCGACTATTTTACTTTTTAACAGGTTAACTTTACAATTCTCTATTTCTTTATCATGTAGCTCTTACTTTAGACATGTTTCTTTAATAGTATTTAGTTTAACCATCAGCAAACTTAAAAGTTTCTAGAACTTTCTCCAATCAATCACACAGAAAACAATGCAGAGTTTTAGAAAACTAAGTACTCACATCTTTCATGTTCAAAGCTTCAAATTCAACGTTGGTCAGTTTCTTGGAGACTTTAAATCTTCTTAGAGATGAAGAAGTCGTCAAAAAAGGTGCATTCGCCGAGTGAGGTCTGAGAAAATGTCGTAATTTTCTGTTGGTTGTTGTTCTTTGTTTTTAAATTATGCGGAATTACAGTTTGCTTTTAAATGATGCACTTGAAGAAACCATAGCAACCATGGATTTCTCTGCATGTTTTAAATTGTGTGTTATGTTTGCATCCATCCATCCATCCATCCATCCATCCATCTTCCTCCGCTTATCCGGGGTCGGGTCGCGGGGGCAGCAGCTTAAGAAGGGAGGCCCAGACTTCCCTCTCCCCAGCCACTTCTTCCAGCTCTTCAGGAGGAACCCCAAGGCGTTCCCAGGCCAGCCGAGAAACATAGTCTCTCCAGCGAGTCCTGGGTCTTCCCCGGGGCCTCCCCCCTGTGGGACGTGCCCGGAACACCTCACCAGGGAGGCGTCCAGGAGGCATCCTAAACAGATGCCCAAGCCACCTCAACTGGCTCCTCTCGACGTGGAGGAGCAGCGGCTCTACTCCGAGTCCCTCCCGGATGACCGAGCTTCTCACCCTATCTCTAAGGGACAGCCCAGCCACCCTACGGAGGAAACCCATTTCGGCCGCTTGTATCCGTTATGTTTGCATATTTAGAAAAAAGGCTAATAGCCTGTTAGCACTGTTAGCACCTTAAACTCACTATGCAAGGTAGATAAATGCATAGTTTGACTTGGTCTAGATACCCAAAGGGACACGTTACGTGGTGTTTGGTTCACATTAAGGAAATTCTGAAATTCTTGATTTGTCTTTAAACCTGCCAAATGCAGCCTTATTTTTCCGATTAAGCTTCAGATTTCCAGCTTTTAAAAAGAAGCAGGTTTAAAGTCGTAGGGAAGTCATTAAAATTTCAAATCATTCTGGCTTAAACGTGTATATAAATGTACTCTTCATCAGACAATATTGTCCCAAAAGTTAGAAAATTTCTATTTAAGAAAAAAATCCTGTGGTGTTTTTTTCCCCCGCTATTTATGCAGGCCAGTTAGTTATATGTCAGCTTGTTCACCTAAATTCAACCAATCATATATCAACGGTCATCTGTCAATCAAATTTTTTTGCACATGGCACTGCATGAAAAGTGAGATTTTCATCCCCGTAAACTCCCGCAGATCTCCCTGATTTTCGTCAGTTAACGACAATTTGCAACCCGCGCTTGTCGCCGTTTGTCAGTGCCACAAATTGTTGGAAACGGACTCTGACATATGTGGAGAGCGATCAGCTGTACTAATGGCCCTAATTAGCATATGAATGCAGCGAACCCGCGCGGCTGGCCAGGTCTGGCTTGAATAACCTACTCAGTATTGGCTGAAACCACTATTCTCAAACAAGTAAAATCGCTCGTGATTGGCAGCAAAATGACATGTGGCCAGGCCAGGCTTGAATGTTCTTACTGAGTATTGGATGGAACCACTTCTTTTTAAACAAGTAAAATCGCTTGTGATTGGTTGGCATATATATATATATTTACATATATATATATATATATATATATAAATATACACTCACCGGCCACTTTTTTAGGTACCCCATGCTAGTAACGGGTTGGACCCCCTTTTGCCTTCAGAACTGCCTCAATTCTTCGTGGCATAGATTCAGCAAGGTGCTGGAAGCATTCCTCAGGGAGTTTGGTCCATATTGACATGATGGCATCACACAGTTGCCGCAGATTTGTCGGCTGCACATCCATGATGCGAATCTCCCGTTCCACCACATCCCAAAGATGCTCTATTGGATTGAGATCTGGTGACTGTGGAGGCCATTTGAGTACAGTGAACTCATTGTCATGTTCAAGAAACCAGTCTGAGATGATTCCAGCTTTATGACATGGCGCATTATCCTGCTGAAAGTAGCCATCAGAAGTTGGGTACATTGTGCGCATAAAGGGATGGACATGGTCAGCAACAATACTCAGGTAGGCTGTGGCGTTGCAACGATGCTCAATTGGTACCAAGGGGCCCAAAGAGTGCCAAGAAAATATTCCCCACACCATGACACCACCACCAGCCTGAACTGTTGATACAAGGCAGGATGGATCCATGCTTTCATGTTGTAGACGCCAAATTCTGACCCTACCATCCGAATGTCGCAGCAGAAATCGAGACTCACCAGACCAGGCAACGTTTTTCCAATCTTCTATTGTCCAATTTTGATGAGCTTGTGCAAATTGTAGCCTCAGTTTCCTGTTCTTAGCTGAAAGGAGTGGCACCCGGTGTGGTCTTCTGCTGCTGTAGCCCATCTGCCTCAAAGTTCGACGTACTGTGCATTCAGAGATGCTCTTCGGCCCACCTTGGTTGTAACGGGTGGTTATTTGAGTCACTGTTGCCCTTCTATCAGCTCGAACCAGTCTGGCCATTCTCCTCTGACCTCTGGCATCAACAAGGCATTTCCGCCCACAGAACTGCCGCTCACTGGATGTTTTTGCTTTTTCGGACCATTCTCTGTAAACCCTAGAGATGGTTGTGCGTGAAAATCCCAGTAGATCAGCAGTTTCTGAAATACTCAGACCAGCCCTTCTGGCACCAACAATCATGCCATGTTCAAAGTCACTCAAATCACCTTTCTTCCCCATACTGATGCTCGGTTTGAACTGCAGGAGATTGTCTTGACCATGTCTACATGCCTAAATGCACTGAGTTGCCGCCATGTGATTGGCTGCTTAGAAATTAAGTGTTAACGAGCAGTTGGACAGGTGTACCTAATAAAGTGGCCGGTGAGTGTATATTTATATATATATAAATATATATTTATATATATATATAAATATATATTTATTTATTCATATGCAAATATATATTTATTTATTCATATATTTATTCATATGATGTATAATTATGTTATCCTACACTACTACACTATTATTAGGCTACCATCAAGGACATGAATGAATTTATACAGGAAATAAACATTTGCCAGGAAGATGTTTATGCAAAGAAAGAGCCTTATTAAAACAAACAACTATATACAACGCGAGGATCTGCCCACACATGCTTATCCAAAAATTACAACTCCGTGAACTGTCCGTTTGCCTCCTCGGGGTTGGAGGTAACTGGCAGCATTCCCTCCGAGGCAGGTCCGATGTGCAGACGCCTACTGTGCGTGGCCCTGTACTTCGGCATCGCTTCTAACCGGGACTGCAGCTTAACACAGAGTTCAGAGAGATCCGGCCTACGAAATGGCGGTGGCCATTCCAGAGTTCCACTTCCTCATCGGCTAGCACACTCTGCCTCGATTTCAGCAGCTGTAAAAAAAAACAATGAATCAGCACTATGCGATGGGATGCACTGCGTATGGACACCACACATCTATCAATGCACCTGAAAAATAGTCACCAAATAAAGTCTTACCCTCTTTCTTCTAGCTCGACTCCGAGCTGAATGCTTGGCACACAACGTGTTCTCAGGCTGCGTATATCTGAAGCTCCTGCGTACCGTCTCATAATACGTCTTACAGGCAGCTGGAAAACAATTAAATGAGAGTGATATGAATAAAAAAATCAAACGCAAGTCACAGTAACAAGGAAGGAGAAAGCATTAAAACAAGTCATTTACACACAATGTCGTCTTTATCAACATCGTGCAAATCTGGACTTGCTGATATGGCTCCGAGCAAATAGGAGGTCACCGCCTCATTGTGAGGCGAGATTAGTCTGTGAAAACAAAATGTACAGCTATGATCGGTATCTATCCGTATCTATTTCCTTTTACCGCAGAATGAAAGCATATTCTTTAAATCTTACCCTTGCTCCGCTTCATAACGCCTGCAATTTGTCTCCGAGTTGTAAAGACGGCGTACTGCTTCCTGTGAATCACAAAAAATACACTTTAATAAAGCTTGTTCTTGCAAGGCTACTATTAGCCGTAGCTTTAGGCTAGGCTGCTTTTAGCTTAGCTTAGCAGTAATCGAACATATATTTACCGCTAGCTTGTCTTCTTTGAGTTCGTCTCTCCCGCACAGTTGTTCGACTGCTGAAAGTTGTGGATCGCGTCCAAGAGGAGTTGAAGGCGAGTTGAACGCGAGACGTCGTCCAGCCATTGATCACGTACCAGCAAAATCCAAACAAAGGAACTGGAGATAAAGTTCTTCTGACAAACATGTCTGCTTGCCCATAAGCTCACACGTGATTGGACGAGCAGTCGAAGGCTCGCCAGGCTCCTCCAATCACATACGAGGTCATTGTTATACGGAAGGACTCACGAGAACAGCTCGCGTCTATCATGTTTTTTTTGTTTTGCTTTATTGGCAATTCTGTGTAACAATACAGAGTAATTCAAACATCAAACACAGATACACAGCAGTTGGTGACATTATGTCTTTAAAAAAAAAATGAGACATAGAATGTAAAAAATAAATAAAAATAAAACAAGGGTAACAAACATATAAATAAATAAACAAATAAATAAAATAAACATAAAATAACAATAGCTAGGGGTTTACATTGAGTTTATGGTCATTTACAAAAGTGTATAATTTTATACCATTTTTCTTCTTCATAAATTTAAGTGACTGAAAATACAAACAAAGTTCTTTAAGAAAAACGTTGAAGTTTGGCCTGGTCCTCATGTATTTGTTTTTGTGAATGTAAATTTCCCCATCATGAGTAATGCTGCGTTCACACCGGACGCAACAGAAGCAGCGAGTTTACATGCAAAGTCAATGGTTGACGCGCGTCAAGGCGCAGCAAAAGGTCCTGCGGCGCGTTTTGAGCAGCAGCTGCAGCGCGTCGGGCGCGTTTAAGCATCTGACGCGCGTGACGCGCCGCAAACGCGCTTCTGCTCGAGATGGAAAAATTGAATTTTTGCTGCTCGACACGCCGCGTCAACCAATCAGATAAGCTGATCTGGGAGCTGGCAGGGAGAGAGACACAGCGCTGATGATCAGAGCGCTATGATCACTCCTCTTAAACAGTTTATTGACGCATAAATTAACTTAAAATGCATACATCTGCCGGCAGAATATGTTCGCTTTTATTATCCTGCTGCCTGCAGTTTGGATTATTTAGATTTAGGAGGCGACCCGGCCAGAGGCTGCTGATGAAGGGATTCCTACTGTCGGTGCACCGCCGGTATACTGTATGGGGGTCTGAGTGGCTCCGACAGAAAAAATATTGGAAGGCAGGATGATAATCTGAATGAACTGACTGCACTGATTACGTTTTCAGGTGTATTTTCTCACTAAAAAACATATTAAAACTACTTTATTCCCACTGATCACAGCAAATATAGCTGCAAGGCAAAGAAAGGATAGAGTAGCTCCGCCCAACGCACGTCATACACACTTTTGCACCGCGCAGCCAGAGCAGCAAAGCTGCTTCAGACGCGCGTCAGAACTAACTGGTACAAGCAGCAAAAATGAAGCAGCAGACGCGATTTTGCTGCTTTTGCTGCGTCCAGTGTGAACGTAGCATAAAACATAAAAGGCTAGGTCCTGCAGGTTATCTGTCATTTCTAGTCCAAACAAAACATTCTCTTTGTCCAGATGAGAAGGAGAATCAAATTTAGATGAACACCAGAAGCAAAAATCTTCCCAGAAAACTTTCACTTACATACAATCGTAAAAGAGGTGACCAACAGTCTCAGTTTCACATTCACAGAAGGTGCAATCATTTTCTTCAAAAACCAAACGGAGCCTCAGAAATTCCTTGGAAGGATAAATGTCAGTGATTATTTTGAAATGGACTTCTTTATCCTTTGGAGCAACAGGAAACTGTAGATATTTATTCCGCAGTTTTCCCACTTTCTCTTTTGGAAAATGCTTGGAGATTAGGTTTCTGTGGGATGTATCGGGATGAAATTCCTTGTCAAATGACATTGTTGGTCAGCTTTTTATCAATAACAGACTGACTGTTGAGTAACAGAGAGGGAAGTTTTACCTGGACATGGTTTAGGAGTAGGTTGCATGACATTATGATCAGAGGCTGAGGAAGGGCTTTGATTAATATATTATATTGTTTTCTGTTATTTATTTTGAATTTAGAGCAAAGAGTTTCAAAAGGTAAAAAATTCCCTTTGTCATCAAGAATGTGCCAGCTCTTGTAAAATAAAGACTTGTTCCTGAATAGGACATATCGGGAGTTCCATAGTGGGGTGTTATGAGGACTAAAATTATGCTTAAATATTAGTTTCCAATAAAGTAAGACGCGTTGATGAAAAGAAGAAAGTTTAACAGGAAGTTTCTTAGGATCAAAATCACATTTAAGAAGGAAGTTAATTCCTCCTAATTCTATAAATAATTTGGAGGGGATATGAAACCAAAAAGTATTTTCATTTTTCAGAAAAGATTTGAGCCAATTCATTTTAATCATTCCGTCTAAACATTCAAAGTCTATTGCTTTAAGACCTCCATCATTATACTCTTTAAAGCTACAGTGTGTAATAATTACAGGGATATACGGTCAGAAATGTAATATATTATACATAACTATGTTATTTATCATCATCTACGAGCTCAGCCTTTTAACCTTAATATTTGCGTTGCCTTAGAATTCGTTATTTATAATTACATAGGAGCGGGTCTCGCAGCCATGGAGGCAGACATCTTTGCGCTACGGCAGCGCAGAGCCAACAAACTAGCGATTGCGAGATCGCCCATTACGCTCGAAAGTAACTACGGCAAGTTGAGAGAGATGAACTGAGACGGTACTGAACACACAGACTAATGAAATACTATCTGTAAAATTATCTATGTAAACAAACCTCATCACTTGAGAAGGTAGGTGATGTGGACGTCGTGGAAGACATTTTGTCCCGTAACGCTCGCCGTACTGTTGGGGGGGAGAAGCGGTGGGGGGGAGATGTTCATGTTGCTGCAGTCTGACCGCTAGATGTCGCTGAAAATTACACACTGTAGCTTTAACCATTGCTGCTTTCCTAATGCAGTGTGTCTTGTTTTTCCAGATAAAGTTGAAGTTAATTTGATTTATAGCTTTAATTGCATGTTTAGGAAGGGATATGGAATAAGCTGGATAGATAAATCTTGAGAGACATTCCATTTTTGTAAGGAAAGTTCAACCAAAAATTGATATGTCACGTTGAGACCACAAAAAGTTTACATTTATCTAAAATATTCCAACAGTTTAGTTTTTCCAGTAATTTATTGTCTTTGGTGATGTGAACACCAAGATATTTCACGGCAGATTTAACAGGGATGTTATGAATGGCAGTCTGGGAAGAGTCGTGTATCGTCGCATCTATCATGTAAACACGGCTTCATTCCCATCCGGACAGACATTTTTATGGAAAGCCAATAGAAGTTTGGGGCTTGCAGGGAACAGACACGTCATACCCAGCATCATTTCTGCCAGTTGAGCGCATCGCTAGAATGTGTGGTTAATACATGCTCTGTGCATTTAAGTAAGACCAAAGAAAAGGTGACGGTAGTCATGCACAGTAGTTGAGCTCTAGGAGACTGTGATCTCTGCAGACCCCTCATTCTAGAAAAATGTCACTTGGGGTAAAACTCCCCCTGCAACCCTGATTTGCATTTGTATAGCTCACAGCATTTTCATTTACATGTTAAAGCCTCCCCAAGAATATCATGGCGGGGGGGGGTGGGGGGGAGTTGGACACAGCCTAAGAAAGCCCATGTCAATTTCTGACAATTTATGGGAGTTTTCGGCAATGCCTGCAAATTACCGTGAACAGCCGTTAACCTCAATATCCACGACAATCTACAGTGCCGCATACTGACGAAAATCACACTTTTCATGCAGTGTATGTCAACAGTAAGCGCTGGATCAGCTGCAGCAGCAGCTGGTGCAATAGTGGCCAGTCCTGGGGACTCCTCTGAAGATGAGCACCGACGATTTGAGATCTCAAACTATTCAAGGTGGAACAAGTGCCCCCTTGTGGATGCTTACCGTTATGACTGGTTCATGCTCTTAAATCCCTGCCTATAGCTAAACAAAAATTAACCTAATTTGAAAGACAATCTGTCAACTTAATGAGAACTTACTTGTCCATATGTTTCATTATTGTTAAAAGTTTATCTTGTACTGAATTGGCTCTAGAAATACAAGGTGAGCTTGCTCTAAAAAGTAGAGTTAAGGCTAACACCAATTCTTTATTCATGTAGATGTAGTGAGTTCTTTCAGTTAAGGAATGGTGTTAGTCAGACGTGATGGGATAAGGTGGGGTAAAAAAATGTGGGAGAAACCTGACGACATATCTGCAGATCTGATGCAAAGGTGATTATTAATGGCAGCCCTGCTACTCGGCTGTGATCTCCCCCTTTCAGTAAATGGAGGTTTAATCAACCATCCTATTAAAATCCTGAAAAAAGTATGAGTCAACTAAACCACTGAGCGTTACAAGGCCCCTATTTTTCTACATAGAACATATTTCAAGGAACATGAATTCTTTGTCAGCATGTAAAGAAGTAAAGGTAATTATAGATGCAAGCATCATAGAGCAGATGTGAGGTTTACAGATTTTTTTTATTTCAATCTGTAAATCACAGCAGGATGCAGCTTTCACAGCTTTCTATTTTGCCATTGTACACTCCCTCCTGGAGAGTTGAAGTAGGTGCACAAGACATCCCTGGCAGCTGTGGCTTCAGCCGATGTGCGTCGTCCAGCCATATTGCCAACAGGCCGTATCCTACGTCCATCCTCCTGGCCCTCACCCAGCAGCTGCTGGTTCTCCCTTCTACTCAGCGAGAAGTTCTGGAGGAGGCAAGCTGCCATCACCACGGAGTCCACATTCTGAGGGAGAAGGTTTATCTTGTTATGAAGCGTTCTACACCTTGACACCAGAATACCAAAGGCATTTTAATCTACCATTCGAGCTTGAATGCTCAAACGAAATGCTTAGTAGTTATCCGGGAATCCTGTTTAGACTTTTTTCCCCTCAAGATGCATTGATAATTGTTTTAAAATCAAATTGCAGGCTTCTGAATTGCAATTGTATCCTGAAGTGCCCAGATATTCCCACCCCTAATATATGCATGAATAACTGGGACATATAATATGGAATATTGCTATATCTCACCGTAAGGACATGGAAAACAGCCTCACTGCTTAAGCCCAGCTTCTTAGGTGGCGGGGTGCTGGACGGGAAGAGGATTGGCAGGGCTTGGAACACAGCTGTGACATGCTCCACTGTTTTAAGGGCAGAGGCACAAGACAAGGTGGTATCATAAATAACGTACCATGACACATGACCAAATGAACAAGTCATTGTATTGTGACTTTACCTCCATTCAAAGTTTTAGGAGGCTTCGTTGCTTTTTTCATCACCCCATAAAACTGGACCTTTGAATAGAAGGTTTTCCATCTGCTCTTCATCTCAGAGATGTACTTGGAGTTGTTTGGTTGGATGATTCACTGTAGCTCTTCCAGCACCTGAAGAATAGAAAATTCCCCGAAAAATAATTATGTTATGCTAGTCCTTATCAAACATTCTTCAAAAAAGATCTATAATGTCTTAGCTATATAAACTTTATGTCAATTATGTCATGCTAAAATAAGTCCCTGGAAGAGCTGAAAACGTGACAAGAGCAGATAATAGGACTGAATTGGACATTACTTACGTGATCCAGTTCTTGGAAACAGGGGTACGCCTCTAGAATCTTTGTTGGTCTTTCTTGCCCCTTTAAGAGGTCTTGCTTCTTTAAGACCTCAGAAGTGATGAAGCGTCTTCGAGACTCAAATTCCTTGGTCAGTAAATGAGTTATTGCAGCTTTGTTTGTATTTTTTAGACTTGAACATTTCTTGCAGGGTCTTGTAGTGTCTTGCTTGGGTTTTTAGGCTGTCCATGAAGTCAAGTGAACCAGCTGTAGACACCAGAGGGAAGTTATGGGGAAAGGGGAAATTAGATTTTCAGTTGTCAGTATAATGAAACAAAAGGAATCAATTAATGTCCATACTTAATATAAAAGATAAGCACAGCAATAGAATATACTTTTGGACAGATGCTGAAGGATTTTAAAGCTGTTGAAGGACCAGTGTATGAAATATCAATTAGGACTGCACAATTAATCGCATTTTCAATATAATCGCGATTTAAAAAAAAACGCAATTTCCAAGTCGCAGAGGTCTGCAATTTTTGGCTATGTAATAATTAGGGAATTAGACACGTCCTTTAGGTGTCAGTAAATGTTTAAAGTGGGTTTGCCTCCACATGGAAGAGAAGACAGTTGCAGCAGTGAGATAATCTAGATTTATTTTTTTGTTTTAGAGTTTATATAATCATACATAGCATTAAGTACAGGTCAATCAGTTTAATACATAGGCTTGCTTGTTGGTTGCACTTTATGTTCAACAAGGATTGATGTCCGAATCACTTAAAAGCTGAATAATAGCTTGAATAACATTCTGATTAATAGAAACAATAAAAGTTCTTGTTTTAAATAGTCCTTGTTTACAAACATCTTTATTTAGAGGCCATTTTGTTGCTTGTGGTAAATGCAGAGAAAAGTCAAAATTGGAATTTTGGTTGAAATATATCGTAGGCAGAATGCGATCATGTCTGCTCCAAGTTTAGATGCTGTGGGTCTAGTAACAACTAATCCGCATGGCAAGGAAAAATATTGATTTGTTGTTTGTATATGTTTTAAAAGACATGATAAATTAAATTAGAAATAAAAAAAATCGCATTAAATCGCAATATTAAGACAAAAAATCCCAATTAGATTATTTTCCAAAATCGTTCAACCCTAATATGAATTAACTCAAAATTATTTTTAGTACCATACATACATGTTTCCTCACTGCTGTCTTGGCTCTGCAGTGGGGTGCTTGCTCTAGTTGACGGATCTAGCAATGGGCTTCCCTTGGAACTAACAGGTGACCGTTCCAGAATAATGCTGGATCCACTGGATTCTCCATCACAGTCAGTGGTTGAAATGTCTGAACTGACTTCCACATCTTTTCGATGTTTCTTCGAAGGAGAAACTTTGTCCTTCCTTGGACTTCTGACATTTGAGAGTCTCTTCATGAGCTTTTTAGCAACATGCTCCTGTCAGGAATACATAGTAAAAATTAAGAAATGAAAGGAGACTGAAGCTTTCTAATACTGTAATTACAGTTTTCAGCAAAGTCTAGCTCCATTTTAAACTTGTGTTAGGATTTAGTACTGCATGAACAATATGTGTCAACATCTTACAGTTAACGACATACCATCAACAAGTAATAGTGACAAAAATATACTCACCCACTCACTCTTTGTAGACCTATCTTTGATCATTGGATAGTAATCCACCAATCGTTTTGCTATGGCATCCACCTCATGTTTGGCGGGGTATCTGCAGTCCTCTGTGGCTCTCGCAATAGAAGTCATATTAGTCATATTCTTTCTTATGAGTCGGCAGAAGAGCTCCTTGGATAAGGCCACGCTGTGCTCCGTTACTAGCCGTTTCTGCTCGAAGTAGGAGCATTGCACATGTTCATGCTCACTATCTGTGAAGACTGTATTCAGGGTTGGACATAGTCACAAATTTAGAAGGAGTGGCCTCCTCTTTTGATAGGTCGCTGCCTCCAGTCGGGGATGACTGCTGAATTTCTGGAGCGTTATCTACCTACAATACATTTACACAAACAATTTATTAATTAACCATCTTTATGTGGATAAAAACACTTTACTGTTTAAAGAGCCTCAAAGCAGAAACATCTAAAATAAATTACTTAACATTTCTGTGATATTGGAAAATGTGTTGTACAATTGAACAGTTCTTACCTTTTCGTCTTTATTCACAATAAGCCAAATAGCCTGGCGCCTCAAGACATTTTCAGGACCAGGAAACAAATCTTGGATGTCTTCATGGGAAAGCGAAGATAATAAGTCTTCCCCGATATTAGCAACTGCAATCAATATAGACAAGTTACAGTGAGTACCATTCTACATATATAAATAAATACATGTATATATATATATATATACATATATACATACATATATATATATATATATATATATATATATATATATATATATATATATATATATATATACAAATATACATACATACATATGCTTTATAGAGAGTAACAATTGTTCTTTTGAGTTGACGGACCAATAGTTCGTCACATGTGCATGAGATTCAAATCAAAACATTGTTTTTTCAAACAGTGGGCCTCAAAGCTAAATTTTAGAAATGTTTGCAGGTCTGTAATAAGGCATAATCAAATATATGAGTGTTGTCAAAATATAAGTAATTCTGTTCCGTAAAAGTGTTGGGATCTGGAGGCTTGTCCACTTTCTCCACCATAGGGCGCCTGAGATCTCCTCCTGAGGGCATGAGCTCACCTACACACCTGTTTCCTGTCTCCTCGTCAGAGGACCTACTTAAGGAGGAGGAGACTGACACTTCCCTGCCAGAGTGTTTGCCAGTAATGGTTAGCAAAACCTGAGCCAGCCTGCCTGATCTGTAACCTTGATTTTTGAGAACCTGTCTGATCCTGTTTCTCTCTGCCTCACAGATCCTGACTCTCCTGAAACCTGAAATCCTGGAGAGAGAAATCTTTGTCTGGAATCTGCCTGCCTGCACTTAGTCTCAGTCTCTGCCTCAGCCCTCTGCCTGCCGACCTCCCTCTGGACTCATAAGGTTCCCCCCCTGCTGATCAGACCTATCTCTGAGCAGGTATTTTACCTTGTCATCTGTAACTGCTAGTTTTCCCTGGAACAACTCTAACTGCTCTGTCCTCCTCAGTGGTGTTCCTCCCATGACCAGTACGAAGAACCCAGAACCAGTGCATCATATTTCCTGTGAACCTTGTTCAATAAATCATTTAACTTTTTCCCTGTCTTAAGAGTTGTTTCTGCATGTGGGTTAGACGCCTTGAACCCAACATGACAAAAAGTTTAAAAAAAACAATCCACTGTACTTGGTTTCCAAGGTTTGAAGACGTTTCGCTTCCCTTCCAGGAAGCTTTCTCAATTCAAATGTCTGGATCCGCAGTGAGGAGACAATCACCCTCTTTCACGACCAACCTTCAGAATCATAGACAGGTTTCAGATATTACAGGCTAACAATGGAACCAAACGACCCGCTCATCTGTTACAATTTGCATGTTTCCAAGCAATACAAGGCCTTGTCTATATAAAGTCTCAAACTCACTACGGATCCAGACATTTGAATTGAGAAAGCTTCCTGGAGGGGAAGCGACATGTCTCCAAACCTTGGAAACCAAGTCCAGTGGATTGTTTTTAAACTTTTTACAGATTGACTATGACCTGGATGACAGAGAATCTTCATCAGCATAAGTAATTCTGAACACCCAATTTTTGTTCATTAGTGTGCATTGGGACCAACATCAGACATATGGAACATGTCCTACTTTAAAGAAAAACATAGGTCTTTCTTTGGAAATGATAAAGTAAGCAATGCAGTTTCTGTTAAATGGTTTAATATAAATGCTAATAAATATATACGGGAGAAGACATTACTTGTGACAGCTGTTAATTCCAATGATTTGCCTGAATTTGGACTCGTGAGCAACATCTATGTAATTAACTCATCATAATATTGTTTTGAGTTTCAGAAGCATAATACTGTTTGTTATGATGGAAATGACATGGCATATACAATAGAGATTCCAAACATGGCACAAGCAACTGAACTAATAATGGCTGACAGTCTGCTAGATTTCACTCCATATTACAGTTATACTCATAAGGATGTGACATATGCTGCAAAAAAATATTATCTGGGAGATGTGCTTGGGCTACACAGAGCCTCATCTGATTAACTCCACCCTTCTGTGAGTACTGCCAACAGAAATTCTCCATGATTCCATTCATGGGCAAGATTTGACCCTTTCGTACAAAAAAGCCATTGGCGAGTGGAAGTCCTTCATTGAGTGAGTGAGTGAGTCTTTTGTTTCTTCACTCTGCCCCACTCTCTGTCTCATGTAAAACCTTCAGAGACAGTCTGTTTCAGAAATGGTTTGTCACATTTGTTGGTGAAATTGAAACATTTTCTCATTAGATATTGTGCATAAAAGCAGGTGCAAAGTTATGCTTAATTGTAAACAGTACAGTGATATGATTTTCCAGGTGGAATGTAATAAGCCAACATTTCAAAAAACCGAGCTTCCGGTGGCGCTTCGGGCGGCAGCATGCTCGCAGATATTTTTCATATTCAATTCAATTCAGTTTATTTATATAGCGCCAAATTCACAACACGTCATCTCAAGGCACTTTACAGTTGTACCAGAACATACAGTCAAACTGATACAAAGTTTTCTATCTAAGGAAAACCAGTTGATTGCATTGACTCATTGACTCAAATACAATCCCTCACACTAAGCATGCTTGTAGCGACAGTGGAGAGGAAAAACTCCCTTTAAACAGGAAGAAACCTCCAGCAGAACCAGGCTCAGTGTGAGCGGCCATCTGCCGAGGCCGACTGGGGTTCAAGGAGACAGAAGCAGAGACACAAAAAGCAACTGTAAAAGGCGGCCCTGTCCAGGAAACACACAGTCAGGCAGACGAGCTCCGAGCCAGCTCCCATGCCAGAGGACGAAGAGAGCACATCCACTCAGTCACGGTCAGAGAAACAGGACCACACTGGAAAACAGGCTGATCTCCAGCATCTATAAACAAGGGTGTTGATGGAAGCAGCAGAGCTGATGTTTCTTTCCAGGATGGCGTCACAGTCAAACAGGAACAGACGAGGCAAGGCTACTCTGAGGAAAAGCAGAGAGAGCAGAACGTTAGAGAATGTTATGTTTGTATGTAAGTCATAATTGTAGTATGCTGCTACGATAGCTGATACATTCAGTTTTTTTTTTTATAAATGTTGAATTAAAAAATCGTATTGCAAAGTTGATAAAACATTAAGATGTATAATGTTTTGGTGTCTTGATTTAAGACAGTCACTTATTTTTATAAAGCTATTTCAAGAAATTTTGTCTTATTTTAAGTGCTTTTATTTCTTTATACCAAATTAAGGTGCAATTTCTAAAAGTTAACTAGATCAAGGGATCAAAAATTTAATTTTAAGTAATTTAATCTTAAATAACTGGGTTTTCAATGCTGCAATCTACTTAACTTAAGATTTTTTTCTCTAGTTTTAAGGCCCATTTAAGTCCGTCAGAGGCAAGAACATTACGCTTATTTTAAGATTTCTTGTCAAATATAAATTGCTTACCCCATTGGCAGATTTTTTTGCGAAACTAGATAAAATTATGGAATTTCAGAATATTTTGCTTATTTTTAGTAGGTCTGTTTTTGCAGTGTGCTTCGTGTACCCAAACGTGACTAACAACCATATCATTCCAACGTGCGCTTCAGCTGTGCCTATACTTCATTTATCACCGTGTTCCATTTTTTACACTTTTATCAAGTGTCACATGCTTTAAATCAGTGGTCTCCAACCCTGGTCCTCAAGATCTACTGTCCTACAGATTTTAGATGCATCCCTGCTTCAACACAGCTGAATCAAATGATTGATTACCTTTTCAAGCCATTCATTTGATTCAGCTGTGTTGAAGCAGGGATGCATCTAAAATCTGTAGGACAGTAGATCTTGAGGACCAGGGTTGGAGACCACTGCTTTAAATCCACCTGTTGTGCATCTAAAAAAGCCAAGGATTGATCTTCTGATCCCTGAACAACTGACCCTTAATATAAAGTTTGTCAACTGCTACTGCAGCTCTGACGCCTTCAGTGATGTAGTTCTTCCTGATTGGGAATAGCACTCGCCTACGATCCAGGATTTCCTTTGGAGACTGGTCATTAACATTGAAATCCATTCCTCTCTGCTCTCTGCCCCAATTTCTGACCTGCTCTTTTGTTTATAGTGTTCAAATTTAGCCAAGATTGGTCTAGGATGGGTTTTATCAAGTTTATGAAAGTGGATGTTTTTTACCTGATCCGCCAGGATTTCCAGCTTCTTCTGGAGGAACTCTGGGATTGTCACCTCAGGATCCTCCTCCTGCTGCTCCGGAATGCCTGCAAAGACAAAGTTGTCTCTCATGCTTCGCGACTGAATGTCCTGAATGGATTCTTTCATCTTCTTATTTTCACCATACAGCTGGATCATCCCCTCGGTGAGCTTCATGACTTGCCCCCTCAACGCTTTGTTCGTGGCGGTAATAGAGACTAGATGCCCTTGGCTGTATTCCTCCGACTCTCTCAGGGCTTCTTGATGTAGGACTTCTAACAAGGCGAGACAGGCATCCAGGCTGGTTACCTTTTGGTTTATGGATTTCTGGAAGTCGCTGTAGCTCCTGTCTGGAGACACAGTAGAAGAAGCACTGGTTGAGCTAGAACAGGAGCGTTTGGTTGAAGGTGTGTTTGTGGATGTGGGGTTTCTAGGCTTCCCCATTACGATGTTGTCGAAACACTCACCCAGCTAGCTCTACAGGTTCGTCAAGGTCTCCTTGTCCAGTTTGTTTCCTCGTAAAATACGAGACAATTGTTAATGTTTAAACCTTACTTTGTTTAATTTTCAATTATTGGCTTGTACTTACCTGAGTAGATTTGATATGAACTACGTGTATGCTGCCATTTTACTTACGCACAGCTCTCCTGAGATCTCAGCCACTCGTTCCCCAACTGAATTACAAGCATATTTGGTTTAACACATTTGTTTCCATGTCTTATGATGCTAACATGACAAAATTATTTAAGAGTATCTAAATACGATATGTTTAAATGGATGAATAAGATGCACTATGATTATTTTATTTTCAGTGTATGTTACTTTTTGGAGGCCAAATTACTCACCCCTTTTTGATGGTGGAAACAGCTAGTTGATTGATGAGCAACAGGGCACTTTCCAAACACCATTCAAAGGATGAATGACTTTTAGTTTGGTTTGCAGGTCCTTTACGTCCCTTTTTAATAACACTTGATCTTAATCCTCTCGCAGATACTCTCCTCAAGCTCTACGAAGCTCATAACAGAGCAGAGCAGGACGGAAAGAATGGCGGAGGCCGTTGGCCTTGCTTTACGCAGGTTTATCCACTGCAGATGGAGACTGAGGAGGAGGTTTTGCTGGGAGTTTTAAAAGCTGCAGATGGAGACTGAGGGGGAAGTTTTACAGGCAGGTTTAACTCTGCAGATGGAGACTGAGGTGGAAGTTTTTTTGGCAGATTTAGATGGAGACTGATGAGGAGGTTTTCCAGGCAGGTTTAAACTCTGCAGATGGAGACTGATGAGGAGGTTTTGCAGGCAGGTTTAAATTCTGCAGATGGAGGCTGATGAGGAGGTTTTGCAGGCACGTTGTCAGGTTTCTGTTATGTTTTTCTTTTCAGTATTCAGTCTTGCTTTTCTCCTTGTTTTATAGTCCTAGTAATTTAACATTGTGGTATTTCCAGTCTTCCAGGTTTCTCTTTTGTTGCTCTCTGCTGCCCTCTTGTGTTCTCCTTCTTCACTAGCTATTTCCCTCTTGTTCTGTGCACACCTGCTCCCAGTTTCCTCATTAGCCCCCTCTTTGTCTCAGTCTCCTTTAAAAGCCCTCTCTCTTCAGTTCCCCTTTGCTGGGTCCTTGTCAAACACTGCCAAACTTTGTCAAACTTCCTCCAACTCCGTCTCCCTGAGTCTTCCTCGTTGTGACAGTGATTCCCCTGATGTCTCCACGGTTTCTGGTTCGTTTTGACTAGTTTTTTATGTTTGATTCTTTTGGATTTTTGGACTCCTGATTTCATGCTTGTTTGGACTTCGTTTTCATTATTGGATTTTTGGATACCCTGCCTTTATTTTCAGTTTCCCTTTTTAATTAAATCAATCAAATTCACCTCTGCCTTCCTGCCTCTGCTTTTGGGTCAACACTCTATAACCAAATCCTGACACAGGTTTAGACTCTGCAGATGGAGACTGAGGAGGAGGTTTTGCTGGGAGTTTTAAAAGCTGCAGATGGAGACTGAGGGGGGAGTTTTTTTGGCAGATTTAAACTCTGCAGATGGAGGCTGAGGTGGATGTCTTCCTGGCAGGTTTAAAATCTGCAGATGGGGATGGAGGTTTTGATGGCAGTTTTAACTGCAGATGGAGACTGAGGTGGAAGTTTACAGGCAGGTTTTAGATCTGCAGATGGAGATGGAGGTTTTGATGGCAGGTTTAACTGCAGATGGAGACTGAGGTGGAAGTTTTGCAGGCAGGTTTAAACTCTGCAGATAGAGACTTAGGTGGAGGTTTTGCATGCAGGTTTAAACTCTGCAGAGGGAGACTGATGAGGAGGTTTTTCAGGCAGGCTTAAACTCTGCAGATGGAGACTGATGAGGAGGTTTTGGGGGGTAAACTTAAGGTTCGGAGATGGAGACTGAGGTTGAGGTCAACTCAGCAGTTTCTTTTTTACTTTAATCCATAACCGATTTTGATTGATCCAAAGAGGTTTGATTTAAGTTATCAAGCTTTAGGCTGAACTTTTAGAGAATTATATAAAAATGTGTTGGTTTCATTGTCAGTATTGTCAGTCAGGTTTCTGAGTGTTTGTCTTGGAACTTTGTTTTTTTTTTTTACTCATCCAAGATGTAAAGAGGAGGATATTTCCCACAGCCATAGGTGATGTTTTCATTAATCAGGCCATTTTGGCTGGCTAACGTTGTAATAGAGGGCTTGTTCATCCTTTCCCAGAGCTTTTGCTTGATACCTCGCCCTAAGTTGAGAGTGTAAGGTCGCCTTCGACCATTTTTGTACCTGTGAAAAGCAGACATTTATAAAATGACAACAGATCGGCATGGGTTTAACAATTTTACAATCTTTAAAACTAAGTGTTGAGGTCCCAACTTCCAACATCAATATAAATTCACCTCAGCATGTCATCGACCACTTCATGGTAAATCTGCTGGTACTCCTCTAATGTGTGAGTGTGAATTATCAAGGGCTCATTGTCCTGCACAGCAGCAGTGGAGGACTGGTTGAGGATTGGCATATGACAGACTGCTGGGAGGTCTGCAGGGTGGATGGTGGCCGGAGGCTTAGAGATCAGCCTTTCAACCTGAGTGGTGCATTGAGCAGGAGCTGAGGTCACAACAAGAGGTTGGTTGGGATGAGCTGCCATTGAACGCCTCCTCTTCTGGGGAGGCGTGGCAGAGTCAGGAGAATGATGGCGTTTTCTAGATACTTTAGGGGCCTGGAGAAGATAAGAAAGTTTGGAGTAGAACCTACTTAGAAGTTCATTTCACAAAAACCAAACAGCAAATATTTACTGTTATATAAAATTTATCAGTAGCTGTTTTTAGTGTGTGTTTAAAGAGGAGAAAAAGATTTTACCTGCTCATCTTGGCAGCATGGACATTCTCTCTTAGTCCTGCCCGCTGAAGCTCTCACTGCTCTCTGATTACCATAAAGATTGGCAGGAAGACCACATGACAAAACATGCATTAGACTGAGGCTATGATTATATTTAGACCAAAAGAGATTTTGTGAATAATAGGAGTCTGTCTCGCAAGGTGTTGCCTAGATGCTATCCAGGGCGAAACAATCTAAGTTATTATTATGCACTCCATATACAAAAATAGAGCTCTAAGGTTAATACAAGAGATGGAAACTCTTATTTTGTAATAAGCTATGAAAAGATTTTTGAGTTGCCATGTTGCATTGATGGAGTCAGTTAATTAAAACTGGTCTACTGACAACTCTATTGCATTATGAGGAAACAAGTCACAAAACTCTTAGATCATTCTTTTGGCAGCTCTACGGGCAAACAGTAGAAACAAGCAAGAAAAAAACTTATGTAACACTATTGATTCAAATAGTGCTGAAGATGGCATCTAATTTTTGATTTAAAGCAATGATAAACTAAAGAGCTAATACCAAAGTTTGGTTTTCTTTACATTATCCTGACTACATTTAATATTTTCTTGCTCAAAATCTAAAATTATCAAGGTTAACTTGGATTATTTCTTTAAAAAACCCAGATTACATACAAATACCTTCAACATTACATGTTACTGACCATCTTTAAAATGTAATGAAATAATCTGCTTTTAAACACACCAACAATCAAAGTGAAGCAGCAAACACTTTAAAACTGTTTATTGGCATTTTAATTTGTAATAATTTTACTTATGTTATAAAAGATAAAAATAGTTACCGTATTTTCACGACCATAAGGCGCACCGTACTAAAAGGCGCGGGTTTTATATACAGGTACATATCCTCTACTACGTTTAAATATCTCTACTGCAGGAGCAAAACTAAGTATGTTTGTGCTTTATTCATGTATTTATTACAAAGTATTAATCAAACCCATCGAAGTCATCATCCTCTGTTTCTGAATTAAACAGCCGCGCTAAATCAGACATGCCAATTTCCCTTTCTTCGCTCAGTCACTTTCCGTGCCGCGCGGCTCCTTGGAAATAATGCCGGCTTTTGCGAAAGCTCGAACAACAGTGCCAGCAGACACATTAGCCCAAGCATCTACAATCCATCCGCAAACTGTGGCGTAACTTGCCCGGCGCTGCCTTCCACTTTTCGTGAAACTGTGGTCTCCGTCTGTCATCCATCGCTCCCACGCTGCTCGCAGCCTTACTTTGAACGGCCGGTTCACACCGATGTCGAGCTGTTGAAGTTCCTTTGTCAGACCTCGCGGAATAACAGCAAGCACAGCTTTCATTTGTTTCACCTTGTTTTTCACATCGGCTATGAGATGGGCACGCATGGAGTCACAGATTAACAGCGATGGTGATGCGTTGAAAAAACCACCTGGTGTCCTTACATCAGACATGTTAACAAGTCATTTTTTGCAAGTCCAAGTCAAGTCTCAAGTCTTGAGAGCTCAAGTCCAAGTCAAGTCTTAAGTCTTGAGAGTTCAAGTCCAAGTCACGTCTCAAGTCTAGAGTAGGCCTGTTGCAATATTAAATTAATCGCACAATAAATTCTAATTACATGATTAATAAAAATAAGTTCAATAATTTGTGTGCTTGCTTGTTTCTCCTTGTGTTTTCATCTCCTTCACTGAGATGAAAACTTAGCTTAAAGGTCACTATTATATCTATGGAATGATCATTATCTTGAACTGGTAAGTGAAAAATACATGCTTATATGTCACGTAGCATTGCGTCAGTGACGTCAGTGCTACATGACTGACAGCCCCTCTGCCGTTTTTTTTTTTTTAACCTCTGCTGTGTGCGGGTAGGCGAGCGGCGATCAGTCAAGTTAGTAAAACAAAAAACACTTAAAAAATAAGATATTGTTCACTAGTCAGAAATCGCCAGTCTCGGTCGAGTCTGAAGTCCTTCAAATGCATGTCTAAGTCGAGTCTATAGTCATTAAATATGCGACTTAAGTGCGACTCGAGTACGAGTCACAAACTCGAGTCCCCACCTCTGCCTTACATACACCTCCCTCAGCCACTCTTTCTTCATCTCCTCATCCATCCAGCCCTTTTATTTGCCTTAATAACGACTCCAGCTGGAAAAGTCTCTTTAGGCAAAGTCTTTCTCTTAAAAATCACCATAGGTGGCAGTTTCTGTCCTTTTGCGTGGCAGCCAAGCACAACAGTAAACGACGCCTTTTCATACCCCGTTGTATGTATCGCTACCGTGCTGGTCCCCTTCTTCTCCACGGTGTGATTCACCAGGATGTCGAAAGTGAGCTGCACCTCGTCCATGTTGGTGATGTGGCTTGGCTGGATGCATTTGTCGGTGATGTGTTTGCTGCAGAAAGAGTGGAAGCTCGCCAGCTTTTCATTATAATCCGCCAGACGTTGCTGCGCTACTGTAGTCCTGGTCCGGATGGAAAAATGGCACCGTTTCATAAAACGAAAGCACCACGACGGACCTCCTTGAAAATGTTCAATTTCATTTCTTCCGCTAGCGTTACTGCTTTTAGTCGAACAGTGACCGACGAAACGCTCGCCCCACTCATTCTTTGCTCGATGATCACCTCGCCTTATGTCCGTGTAGACTAAGCTGCGTCTTCTTCACCTGTCGGAGTTCGTTTTCCATCTTCCTCCACTTGCGAACCATCGGTTCATTAATCTTGAATTCTCTCGTGGCTGCTCGATTTCCATGTTCCTCTGCGTAGCTTATAGCCTTCAGTTAGCCTTCCGCAGTAACAACACATATAGGTCGCACCGCACTATAAGGCGAGCCACACATTTTGAGGGGGAAAAAAGACGTTTATATGCGCCTTATAGTCGCGAAAATATGGTAAAAGTAATAGTGTAAGTTGCTTATTTCAGCAGCATTACAAAAACAAATGCTAAAATTATGCTTCATATGAAAAAATTGCGACTATTTTACTTTTTAACAGGTTAACTTTACAATTCTCTATTTCTTTATCATGTAGCTCTTACTTTAGACATGTTTCTTTAATAGTATTTAGTTTAACCATCAGCAAACTTAAAAGTTTCTAGAACTTTCTCCAATCAATCACACAGAAAACAATGCAGAGTTTTAGAAAACTAAGTACTCACATCTTTCATGTTCAAAGCTTCAAATTCAACGTTGGTCAGTTTCTTGGAGACTTTAAATCTTCTTAGAGATGAAGAAGTCGTCAAAAAAGGTGCATTCGCCGAGTGAGGTCTGAGAAAATGTCGTAATTTTCCGTTGGTTGTTGTTCTTTGTTTTTAAATTATGCGGAATTACAGTTTGCTTTTAAATGATGCACTTGAAGAAACCATAGCAACCATGGATTTCTCTGCATGTTTTAAATTGTGTGTTATGTTTGCATATTTAGAAAAAAGGCTAATAGCCTGTTAGCACTGTTAGCACCTTAAACTCACTATGCAAGGAAGATCAATGCATAGTTTGACTTGGTCTAGATACCCAAAGGGACACGTTACGTGGTGTTTGGTTCACATTAAGGAAATTCTTGATTTGTCTTTAAACCTGCCAAATGCAGCCTTATTTTTCCGATTAAGCTTCAGATTTCCAGCTTTTAAAAAGAAGCAGGTTTAAAGTCGTAGGGAAGTCATTAAAATTTCAAATCATTCTGGCTTAAACGTGTATATAAATGTACTCTTCATCAGACAATATTGTCCCAAAAGTTAGAAAATTTCTATTTAAGAAAAAAATCCTGTGGTGTTTTTTTCCCCCGCTATTTTATGCAGGCCAGTTAGTTATATGTCAGCTTGTTCACCTAAATTCAACCAATCATATATCAACGGTCATCTGTCAATCAAATTTTTTTGCACATGGCACTGCATGAAAAGTGAGATTTTCATCCCCGTAAACTCCCGCAGATCTCCCTGATTTTCGTCAGTTAACGACAATTTGCAACCCGCGCTTGTCGCCGTTTGTCAGTGCCACAAATTGTTGGAAGCGGACTCTGACATATGTGGAGAGCGATCAGCTGTACTAATGGCCCTAATTAGCATATGAATGCAGCGAACCCGCGCGGCTGGCCAGGTCTGGCTTGAATAACCTACTCAGTATTGGCTGAAACCACTATTCTCAAACAAGTAAAATCGCTCGTGATTGGCAGCAAAATGACACGTGGCCAGGCCAGGCTTGAATGTTCTTACTGAGTATTGGATGGAACCACTTCTTTTTAAACAAGTAAAATCGCTTGTGATTGGTTGGCATATATATATATATTTACATATATATATATATATATAAATATACTCTCACCGGCCACTTTTTTAGGTACCCCATGCTAGTAACAGGTTGGACCCCCTTTTGCCTTCAGAACTGCCTCAATTCTTCGTGGCATAGATTCAGCAAGGTGCTGGAAGCATTCCTCAGGGAGTTTGGTCCATATTGACATGATGGCATCACACAGTTGCCGCAGATTTGTCGGCTGCACATCCATGATGCGAATCTCCCGTTCCACCACATCCCAAAGATGCTCTATTGGATTGAGATCTGGTGACTGTGGAGGCCATTTGAGTACAGTGAACTCATTGTCATGTTCAAGAAACCAGTCTGAGATGATTCCAGCTTTATGACATGGCGCATTATCCTGCTGAAAGTAGCCATCAGAAGTTGGGTACATTGTGCGCATAAAGGGATGGACATGGTCAGCAACAATACTCAGGTAGGCTGTGGCGTTGCAACGATGCTCAATTGGTACCAAGGGGCCCAAAGAGTGCCAAGAAAATATTCCCCACACCATGACACCACCACCAGCCTGAACTGTTGATACAAGGCAGGATGGATCCATGCTTTCATGTTGTAGACGCCAAATTCTGACCCTACCATCCGAATGTCGCAGCAGAAATCGAGACTCACCAGACCAGGCAACGTTTTTCCAATCTTCTATTGTCCAATTTCGATGAGCTTGTGCAAATTGTAGCCTCAGTTTCCTGTTCTTAGCTGAAAGGAGTGGCACCCGGTGTGGTCTTCTGCTGCTGTTGCCCATCTGCCTCAAAGTTCGACGTACTGTGCGTTCAGAGATGCTCTTCTGCCCACCTTGATTGTAACGGGTGGTTATTTGAGTCACTGTTGCCCTTCTATCAGCTCGAACCAGTCTGGCCATTCTCCTCTGACCTCTGGCATCAACAAGGCATTTCCGCCCACAGAACTGCCGCTCACTGGATGTTTTTGCTTTTTCGGACCATTCTCTGTAAACCCTAGAGATGGTTGTGCGTGAAAATCCCAGTAGATCAGCAGTTTCTGAAATACTCAGACCAGCCCTTCTGGCACCAACAATCATGCCATGTTCAAAGTCACTCAAATCACCTTTCTTCCCCATACTGATGCTCGGTTTGAACTGCAGGAGATTGTCTTGACCATGTCTACATGCCTAAATGCACTGAGTTGCCGCCATGTGATTGGCTGCTTAGAAATTAAGTGTTAACGAGCAGTTGGACAGGTGTACCTAATAAAGTGGCCGGTAGGTGTATATTTATATATATATATATATATATATATATAAATATATATTTATATATATATATATAAATATATATTTATTTATTCATATGCAAATATATATTTATTTATTCATATATTTATTCATATGATGTATAATTATGTTATCCTACACTACTACACTATTATTAGGCTACCATCAAGGACATGAATGAATTTATACAGGAAATGAACATTTGCCAGGAAGATGTTTATGCAAAGAAAGAGCTTTATTAAAACAAACAACTATATACAACGCGAGGATCTGCCCACACATGCTTATCCAAAAATTACAACTCCGTGAACTGTCCGTTTGCCTCCTCGGGGTTGGAGGTAACTGGCAGCATTCCCTCCGAGGCAGGTCCGATGTGCAGACGCCTACTGTGCGTGGCCCTGTACTTCGGCATCGCTTCTAACCGGGACTGCAGCTTAACACAGAGTTCAGAGAGATCCGGCCTACGAAATGGCGGTGGCCATTCCAGAGTTCCACTTCCTCATCGGCTAGCACACTCTGCCTCGATTTCAGCAGCTGTAAAAAAAAAACAATGAATCAGCACTATGCGATGGGATGCACTGCGTATGGACACCACACATCTATCAATGCACCTGAAAAATAGTCACCAAATAAAGTCTTACCCTCTTTCTTCTAGCTCGACTCCGAGCTGAATGCTTGGCATCTTTCCGCACACAACGTGTTCTCAGGCTGCGTATATCTGAAGCTCCTGCGTACCGTCTCATAATACGTCTTACAGGCAGCTGGAAAACAATTAAATGAGAGTGATATGAATAAAAAAATCAAACGCAAGTCACAGTAACAAGGAAGGAGAAAGCATTAAAACAAGTCATTTACACACAATGTCGTCTTTATCAACATCGTGCAAATCTGGACTTGCTGATATGGCTCCGAGCAAATAGGAGGTCACCGCCTCATTGTGAGGCGAGATTAGTCTGTGAAAACAAAATGTACAGCTATGATCGGTATCTATCCGTATCTATTTCCTTTTACCGCAGAATGAAAGCATATTCTTTAAATCTTACCCTTGCTCCGGTTCATAACGCCTGCAATTTGTCTCCGAGTGGTAAAGACGGCGTACTGCTTCTTGTGAATCAAGAAAAATACACTTTAATAAAGCTTGTTCTTGCAAGGCTACTATTAGCCGTAGCTTTAGGCTAGGCTGCTTTTAGCTTAGCTTAGCTTAGCAGTAATCGAACATATATTTACCGCTAGCTTGTCTTCTTTGAGTTCGTCTCTCCCGCACAGTTGTTCGACTGCTGAAAGTTGTGGATCGCGTCCAAGAGGAGTTGAAGGCGAGTTGAACGCGAGACGTCGTCCAGCCATTGATCACGTACCAGCAAAATCCAAACAAAGGAACTGGAGATAAAGTTCTTCTGACAAACATGTCTGCTTGCCCATAAGCTCACACGTGATTGGACGAGCAGTCGAAGGCTCAACAGGCTCCTCCAATCACATACGAGGTCATTGTTATACGGAAGGACTCACGAGAACAGCTCGCGTCTATCATGTTTTTTTTTTTTGTTTTTTTTTGCTTTATTGGCAATTCCGTGTAACAATACAGAGTCATTCAAACATCAAACACAGATACACAGCAGTTGGTGACATTATGACTTTAAAA
The DNA here is from genome assembly GCA_030533445.1 of Cyprinodon diabolis. Classification (NCBI taxonomy): domain Eukaryota; kingdom Metazoa; phylum Chordata; class Actinopteri; order Cyprinodontiformes; family Cyprinodontidae; genus Cyprinodon; species Cyprinodon diabolis. The sequence continues at coordinate 35,244,513 of CM060068.1, forward strand.
AAAAAAAGAGACATAGAATGTAAAAAATAAATAAAAATAAAACAAGGGTAACAAACATATAAATAAATAAACAAATAACTAAAATAAACATAAAATAATAATAGCTAGGGGTTTACATTGAGTTTATGGTCATTTACAAAAGTGTATAATCTTATACCATTTTTCTTCTTCATAAATTTAAGTGACTGAAAATACAAACAAAGTTCTTTAAGAAAAACGTTGAAGTTTGGCTTGGTCCTCATGTATTTGTTTTTGTGAATGTAAATTTCACCATCATGAGTAATGCTGCGTTCACACCGGACGAAGCTGGCGCAACAGAAGCAGCGAGTTTACATGCAAAGTCAATGGTTGACGCGCGTCAAGGCGCAGCAAAAGGTCCCGCGGCGCGTTTTGAGCAGCAGGTGCAGCGCGTCAGGCGCATTTAAGCATCTGACGCGCCGCAAACGCGCTGCTGCTCGAGATGGAAAAATTGAATTTTTGCTGCTCGACACGCCGCGTCAACCAATCAGATAAGCTGATCTGGGAGCTGGCAGGGAGAGAGACACAGCGCTGATGATCAGAGCGCTATGATCACTCCTCTTAAACAGTTTATTGACGCATAAATTAACTTAAAATGCATACATCTGCCGGCAGAATATGTTCGCTTTTATTATCCTGCTGCCTGCAGTTTGGATTATTTAGATTTAGGAGGCGACCCGGCCAGAGGCTGCTGATGAAGGGATTCCTACTGTCGGTGCACCGCCGGTATACTGTATGGGGGTCTGAGCGGCTCCGACAGAAAAAATATTGGAAGGCAGGATGATGATCTGAATGAACTGACTGCACTGATTACGTTTTCAGGTGTATTTTCTCACTAAAAAACATATTAAAACTACTTTATTCCCACTGATCACAGCAAATATAGCTACAAGGCAAAGAAAGGATAGAGTAGCTCCGCCCAACGCACGTCATACACACTTTTGCACCGCGCAGCCAGAACAGCAAAGCTGCTTCAGACGCGCGTCAGAACTAACTGGTACAAGCAGCAAAAATGAAGCAGCAGACGCGATTTTGCTGCTTTTGCTGCGTCCAGTGTGAACGTAGCATAAAACATAAAAGGCTAGGTCCTGCAGGTTATCTGTCATTTCTAGTCCAAACAAAACATTCTCTTTGTCCAGATGAGAAGGAGAATCAAATTTAGATGAACACCAGAAGCAAAAATCTTCCCAGAAAACTTTCACTTACATACAATCGTAAAAGAGGTGACCAATAGTCTCAGTTTCACATTCACAGAAGGTGCAATCGTTTTCTTCAAAAACCAAACGGAGCCTCAGAAATTCCTTGGAAGGATAAATGTCAGTGATTATTTTGAAATGGACTTCTTTAACCTTTGGAGCAACAGGAAACTGTAGATATTTATTCCGCAGTTTTCCCACTTTCTCTTTTGGAAAATGCTTGGAGATTAGGTTTCTGTGGGATGTATCGGGATGAAATTCCTTGTCAAATGACATTGTTGGTCAGTTTTTTATCAATAACAGACTGACTGTTGAGTAACAAAGAGGGAAGTTTTACCTGGACATGGTTTAGGAGTAGGTTGCATGACATTATGATCAGAGGCTGAGGAAGGGCTTTGATTAATATATTATATTGTTTTCTGTTATTTATTTTGAATTTAGAGCAAAGAGTTTCAAAAGGTAAAAAATTCCCTTTGTCATCAAGAATGTGCATTATCGACCATATACCACTTTCTAGCCAGCTCTTGTAAAATAAAGACTTTTTCCTGAATAGGACATATCGGGAGTTCCATAGTGGGGTGTTATGAGGACTAAAATTATGCTTAAATATTAGTTTCCAATAAAGTAAGACGCGTTGATGAAAAGAAGAAAGTTTAACAGGAAGTTTCTTAGGATCAAAATCACATTTAAGAAGGAAGTTAATTCCTCCTAATTCTATAAATAATTTGGAGGGGATATGAAACCAAAAACTATTTTCATTTTTCAGAAAAGATTTGAGCCAATTCATTTTAATCATTCCGTCTAAACATTCAAAGTCTATTGCTTTAAGACCTCCATCATTATACTCTTTAAAGCTACAGTGTGTAATAATTACGTCGTGGAAGACATTTTGTCCCGTAACGCTCGCCGTACTGTTGGGGGGGAGAAGCGGTGGGGGGGAGATGTTCATGTTGCTGCAGTCTGACCGCTAGATGTCGCTGAAAATTACGCACTGTAGCTTTAACCATTGCTCCTTTCCTAATGCAGTGTGTCTTGTTTTTCCAGATAAAGTTGAAGTTAATTTGATTTATAGCTTTAATTGCATGTTTAGGAAGGGATATGGAATAAGCTGGATAGATAAATCTTGAGAGACATTCCATTTTTGTAAGGAAAGTTCAACCAAAAATTGATATGTCACGTTGAGACCACAAAAACTTTATATTTATCTAAAATATTCCAACAGTTTAGTTTTTCCAGTGATTTATTGTCTTTGGTGATGTGAACACCAAGGTATTTCACGGCAGATTTAACAGGGATGTTATGAATGGCAGTCTGGGAAGAGTCGTGTATCGTCGCGTCTATCATGTAAACATGGCTTCATTCCCATCCGGACAGACATTTTTATGGAAAGCCAATAGAAGTTTGGGGCTTGCAGGGAGCAGACACGTCATACCCAGCATAATTTCTGCCAGTTGAGCGCATCGCTAGAATGTGTGGTTAATACATGCTCTGTGCATTTAAGTAAGACCAAAGAAAAGGTGACGGTAGTCATGCACAGTAGTTGAGCTCTAGGAGACTGTGATCTCTGCAGACCCCTCATTCTAGAAAAATGTCACTTGGGGTAAAACTCCCCCTGCAACCCTGATTTGCATTTGTATAGCTCACAGCATTTTCATTTACATGATAAAGCCTCCCCAAGAATTCCAAATTCTGACAATTTATGGGAGTTTTCGGCTATGCCTGCAAATTACCGTGAACAGCCGTTAACCTCAATATCCACGACAATCTACAGTGCCGCATACTGACGAAAATCACACTTTTCATGCAGTGTATGTCAACATTAAGCGCTGGATCAGCTGCAGCAGCAGCTGGTGCAATAGTGGCCAGTCCTGGGGACTCCTCTGAAGATGAGCACCGACGATTTGAGATCTCAAACTATTCAAGGTGGAACAAGTGCCCCCTTGTGGATGCTTACCGTTATGACTGGTTCATGCTCTTAAATCCCTGCCTATAGCTAAACAAAAATTAACCTAATTTGAAAGACAATCTGTCAACTTAATGAGAACTTACTTGTCCATATGTTTCATTATTGTTAAAAGTTTATCTTGTACTGAATTGGCTCTAGAAATACAAGGTGAGCTTGCTCTAAAAAGTAGAGTTAACGCTAACACCAATTCTTTATTCATGTAGATGTAGTGAGTTCTTTCAGTTAAGGAATGGTGTTAGTCAGACGTGATGGGATAAGGTGGGGTAAAAAAATGTGGGAGAAACCTGAAGACATATCTGCAGATCTGATGCAAAGGTGATTATTAATGTCAGCCCTGCTACTCGGCTGTGATCTCCCCCTTTCAGTAAATGGAGGTTTAATCAACCATCCTATTAAAATCCTGAAAAAAGTATGAGTCAACTAAACCACTGAGCGTTACAAGGCCCTCATTTTTCTACATAGAACATATTTCAAGGAACATGAATTCTTTGTCAGCATGTAAAGAAGTAAAGATAATTATTGATGCAAGCATCATAGAGCAGATGTGAGGTTTACAGATTTTTTTTTATTTCAATCTGTAAATCACAGCAGGATGCAGCTTTCACAGCTTTCTATTTTGCCATCGTACACTCCCTCCTGGAGAGTTGAAGTAGGTGCACAAGACATCCCTGGCAGCTGTGGCTTCAGCCGATGTGCGTCGTCCAGCCATATTGCCAACAGGCCGTATCCTACGTCCATCCTCCTGGCCCTCACCCAGCAGCTGCTGGTTCTCCCTTCTACTCAGCGAGAAGTTCTGGAGGAGGCAAGCTGCCATCACCACGGAGTCCACATTCTGAGGGAGAAGGTTTATCTTGTTATGAAGCGTTCTACACCTTGACACCAGAATACCAAAGGCATTTTAATCTACCATTCGAGTTTGAATGCTCAAACGAAATGCTTAGTAGTTATCCGGGGATCCTGTTTAGACTTTTTTTCCCTCAAGATGCATTGATAATTGTTTTAAAATCAAATTGCAGGCTTCTGAATTGCAATTGTATCCTGAAGTGCCCAGATATTCCCACCCCTAATATATGCATGAATAACTGGGACATATAATATGGAATATTGCTATATCTCACCGTAAGGACATGGAAAACAGCCTCACTGCTTAAGCCCAGCTTCTTAGGTGGCGGGGTGCTGGACGGGAAGAGGATTGGCGGGGCTTGGAACACAGCTGTGACATGCTCCACTGTTTTAAGGGAAGAGGCACAAGACAAGGTGGTATCATAAATAACGTACCATGACACATGACCAAATGAACAAGTCATTGTATTGTGACTTTACCTCCATTCAAAGTTTTAGGAGGCTTCATTGCTTTTTTCATCACCCCATAAAACTGGACCTTGGAATAGAAGGTTTTCCATCTGCTCTTCATCTCAGAGATGTACTTGGAGTTGTTTGGTTGGATGATTCACTGTAGCTCTTCCAGCACCTGAAGAATAGAAAATTCTCTGAAAAATAATTGTTATGCTAGTCCTTATCAAACATTCTTCAAAAAAGATCTATAATGTCTTAGCTATATAAACTTTATGTCAATTATGTCATGCTAAAATAAGTCCCTGGAAGAGCTGAAAACGTGACAGGAGCAGATAATAGGACTGAATTGGACATTACTTACATGATCCAGTTCTTGGAAACAGGGGTACGCCTCTAGAATCTTTGTTGGTCTTTCTTGCCCCTTTAAGAGGTCTTGCTTCTTTAAGACCTCAGAAGTGATGAAGCGTCTTCGAGACTCAAATTCCTTGGTCAGTAAATGAGTTATTGCAGCTTTGTTTGTATTTTTTAGACTTGAACATTTCTTGGAGGGTCTTGTAGTGTCTTGCTTGGGTTTTTAGGCTGTCCATGAAGTCAAGTGAACCAGCTGTAGACACCAGAGGGAAGTTATGGGGAAAGGGGAAATTAGATTTTCAGTTGTCAGTATAATGAAACAAAAGGAATCAATTAATGTCCGTACTTAATATAAAAGATAAGCACAGCAATAGAATATACTTTTGGACAGATGCTGAAGGATTTTAAAGCTGTTGAAGGACCAGTGTATGTAATATCAATTAGGGCTGCACAATTAATCGCATTTTCAATATAATCGCGATTTTAAAAAAAACGCAATTTCCAAGTCGCAGAGGTCTGCAATTTTTGGCTATGTAATAATTAGGGAATTAGACACGTCCTTTAGGTGTCAGTAAATGTTTAAAGTGGGTTTGCCTCCACATGGAAGAGAAGACAGTTGCAGCAGTGAGATAATCTAGATTTATTTTTTTGTTTTAAAGTTTATATAATCATACATAGCATTAAGTACAGGTCAATCAGTTTAATACATAGGCTTGCTTGTTGGTTGCACTTTATGTTCAACAAGGATTGATGTCCGCATCACTTAAAAGCTGAATAATAGCTTGAATAACATTCTGATTAATAGAAACAATAAAAGTTCTTGTTTTAAATGGTCCTTGTTTACAAACATTTTTATTTAGAGGCCATTTTGTTGCTTGTGGTAAATGCAGAGAAAAGTCAAAATTGGAATTTTGGTTGAAATATATCGTAGGCAGAATGCGATCATTTCTGCTCCAAGTTTAGATGCTGTGGGTCTAGTAACAACTAATCCGCATGGCAAGGAAAAATATTGATTTGTTGTTTGTATATGTTTTAAAAGACATGATAAATTAAATTAGAAATAAAAAAAATTGCATTAAATCGCAATATTAAGACAAAAAATCCCAATTAGATTATTTTCCAAAATCGTTCAACCCTAATATGAATTAACTCAAAATTATTTTTAGTACCATACATACATGTTTCCTCACTGCTGTCTTGGCTCTGCAGTGGGGTGCTTGCTCTAGTTGACGGATCTAGCAATGGGCTTCCCTTGGAACTAACAGATGACCGTTCCAGAATAATGCTGGATCCACTGGATTCTCCATCACAGTCAGTGGTTGAAATGTCTGAACTGACTTCCACATCTTTTCGATGTTTCTTCGAAGGAGGAACTTTGTCCTTCCTTGGACTTCTGACATTTGAGAGTCTCTTCATGAGCTTTTTAGCAACATGCTCCTGTCAGGAATACATAGTAAAAATTAAGAAATGAAAGGAGACTGAAGCTTTCTAATACTGTAATTACAGTTTTCAGCAAAGTCTAGCTCCATTTTAAACTTGTGTTAGGATTTAGTACTGCATGAACAATATGTGTCAACATCTTACAGTTAACGACATACCATCAACAAGTAATAGTGACAAAAATATACTCACCCACTCACTCTTTGTAGACCTATCTTTGATCATTGGATAGTAATCCACCAATCGTTTTGCTATGGCATCCACCTCATGTTTGGCGGGGTATCTGCAGTCCTCTGTGGCTCTCGCAATAGAAATCATATTAGTCATATTGTTTCTTATGAGTCGGCAGAAGAGCTCCTTGGATAAGGCCACGCTGTGCTCCGTTACTAGCCGTTTCTGCTCGAAGTAGGAGCATCGCACATGTTCATTCTCACTATCTGTGAAGACTGTATTCTGGGTTGGACATAGTCACAAATTTAGAAGGAGTGGCCTCCTCTTTTGATAGGTCGCTGCCTCCAGTCGGGGATGACTGCTGAATTTCTGGAGCGTTATCTACCTACAATACATTTACACAAACAATTTATTAATTAACCATCTTTATGTGGATAAAAACACTTTACTGTTTAAAGAGCCTCAAAGCAGAAACATCTAAAATAAATTACTTAACATTTCTGTGATATTGAAAATGTGTTGTACAATTGAACAGTTCTTACCTTTTCGTCTTTATTCACAATAAGCCAAATAGCCTGGCGCCTCAAGACATTTTCAGGACCAGGAAACAAATCGTGGATGTCTTCATGGGAAAGCGAAGATAATAAGTCTTCCCCGATATTAGCAACTGCAATCAATATAGACAAGTTACAGTGAGTACCATTCTACATATATAAATAAATACATGTATATATATACATATATACATACATATATATATATATATATATATATATACAAATATACATACATACATATGCTTTATAGAGAGTAACAATTGTTCTTTTGAGTTGACGGACCAATAGTTCGTCACATGTGCATGAGATTCAAATCAAAACATTGTTTTTTCAAACAGTGGGCCTCAAAGCTAAATTTTAGAAATGTTTGCAGGTCTGTAATAAGGCATAATCAAATATATGAGTGTTGTCAAAATATAAGTAATTCTGTTCCGTAAAAGTGTTGGGATCTGGAGGCTTGTCCACTTTCTCCACCATAGGGCGCCTGAGATCTCCTCCTGAGGGCATGAGCTCACCTACACACCTGTTTCCTGTCTCCTCGTCAGAGGACCTACTTAAGGAGGAGGAGACTGACACTTCCCTGCCAGAGTGTTTGCCAGTAATGGTTAGCAAAACCTGAGCCAGCCAGTGAGTGAGTCTTTTGTTTCTTCACTCTGCCCCACTCTCTGTCTCATGTAAAACCTTCAGAGACAGTCTGTTTCAGAAATGGTTTGTCACATTTGTTGGTGAAATTGAAACATTTTCTCATTAGATATTGTGCATAAAAGCAGGTGCAAAGTTATGCTTAATTGTAAACAGTACAGTGATATGATTTTCCAGGTGGAATGTAATAAGCCAACATTTCAAAAAACCGAGCTTCCGGTGGCGCTTCGGGCGGCAGCATGCTCGCAGATATTTTTCATATTCAATTCAATTCAGTTTATTTATATAGCGCCAAATTCACAACACGTCATCTCAAGGCACTTTACAGTTGTACCAGAACATACAGTCAAACTGATACAAAGTTTTCTATCTAAGGAAAACCAGTTGATTGCATTGACTCATTGACTCAAATACAATCCCTCACACTAAGCATGCTTGTAGCGACAGTGGAGAGGAAAAACTCCCTTTAAACAGGAAGAAACCTCCAGCAGAACCAGGCTCAGTGTGAGCGGCCATCTGCCGAGGCCGACTGGGGTTCAAGGAGACAGAAGCAGAGACACAAAAAGCAACTGTAAAAGGCGGCCCTGTCCAGGAAACACACAGTCAGGCAGACGAGCTCCGAGCCAGCTCCCATGCCAGAGGACGAAGAGAGCACATCCACTCAGTCACGGTCAGAGAAACAGGACCACACTGGAAAACAGGCTGATCTCCAGCATCTATAAACAAGGGTGTTGATGGAAGCAGCAGAGCTGATGTTTCTTTCCAGGATGGCGTCACAGTCAAACAGGAACAGACGAGGCAAGGCTACTCTGAGGAAAAGCAGAGAGAGCAGAACGTTAGAGAATGTTATGTTTGTATGTAAGTCATAATTGTAGTATGCTGCTACGATAGCTGATACATTCAGTTTTTTTTTTATAAATGTTGAATTAAAAAATCGTATTGCAAAGTTGATAAAACATTAAGATGTATAATGTTTTGGTGTCTTGATTTAAGACAGTCACTTATTTTTATAAAGCTATTTCAAGAAATGTTGTCTTATTTTAAGTGCTTTTATTTCTTTATACCAAATTAAGGTGCAATTTCTAAAAGTTAACTAGATCAAGGGATCAAAAATTTAATTTTAAGTAATTTAATCTTAAATAACTGGGTTTTCAATGCTGCAATCTACTTAACTTAAGATTTTTTTCTCTAGTTTTAAGGCCCATTTAAGTCCGTCAGAGGCAAGAACATTACGCTTATTTTAAGATTTCTTGTCAAATATAAATTGCTTACCCCATTGGCAGATTTTTTGGCGAAACTAGATAAAATTATGGAATTTCAGAATATTTTGCTTATTTTTAGTAGGTCTGTTTTTGCAGTGTGCTTCGTGTACCCAACCGTGACTAACAACCATATCATTCCAACGTGCGCTTCAGCTGTGCCTATACTTCATTTATCACCGTGTTCCATTTTTTAACACTTTTATCAAGTGTCACATGCTTTAAATCAGTGGTCTCCAACCCTGGTCCTCAAGATCTACTGTCCTACAGATTTTAGATGCATCCCTGCTTCAACACAGCTGAATCAAATGATTGATTACCTTTTCAAGCCATTCATTTGATTCAGCTGTGTTGAAGCAGGGATGCATCTAAAATCTGTAGGACAGTAGATCTTGAGGACCAGGGTTGGAGACCACTGCTTTAAATCCACCTGTTGTGCATCTAAAAAAGCCAAGGATTGATCTTCTGATCCCTGAACAACTGACCCTTAATATAAAGTTTGTCAACTGCTACTGTAGCTCTGACGCCTTCAGTGATGTAGTTCTTCCTGATTGGGAATAGCACTCGCCTACGATCCAGGATTTCCTTTGGAGACTGGTCATTAACATTGAAATCCATTCCTCTCTGCTCTCTGCCCCAATTTCTGACCTGCTCTTTTGTTTATAGTGTTCAAATTTAGCCAAGATTGGTCTAGGATGGGTTTTATCAAGTTTATGAAAGTGGATGTTTTTTACCTGATCCGCCAGGATTTCCAGCTTCTTCTGGAGGAACTCTGGGATTGTCACCTCAGGATCCTCCTCCTGCTGCTCCGGAATGCCTGCAAAGACAAAGTTGTCTCTCATGCTTCGCGACTGAATGTCCTGAATGGATTCTTTCATCTTCTTATTTTCACCATACAGCTGGATCATCCCCTCGGTGAGCTTCATGACTTGCCCCCTCAACGCTTTGTTCGTGGCGGTAATAGAGACTAGATGCCCTTGGCTGTATTCCTCCGACTCTCTCAGGGCTTCTTGATGTAGGACTTCTAACAAGGCGAGACAGGCATCCAGGCTGGTTACCTTTTGGTTGATGGATTTCTGGACGTCGCTGTAGCTCCTGTCTGGAGACACAGTAGAAGAAGCACTGGTTGAGCTAGAACAGGAGCGTTTGGTTGAAGGTGTGTTTGTGGATGTGGGGTTTCTAGGCTTCCCCATTACGATGTTGTCGAAACACTCACCCAGCTAGCTCTACAGGTTCGTCAAGGTCTCCTTGTCCAGTTTGTTTCCTCGTAAAATACGAGACAATTGTTAATGTTTAAACCTTACTTTGTTTAATTTTCAATTATTGGCTTGTACTTACCTGAGTAGATTTGATATTCATATCAAATCTACTCAGGTAAGTACAAGCCAATAATTGAAAATTAAACAACAGTAAAATTTTCAATTATTGGCTTGTACTTACCTGAGTGGATTTGATATGAACTACGTGTATACCGCCATTTTACTTACGCACAGCTCTCCTGAGATCTCAGCCACTCGTTCCCCAACTGAATTACAAGCATATTTGGTTTAACACATTTGTTTCCATGTCTTATGATGCTAACATGACAAAATTATTTAAGAGTATCTAAATACGATATGTTTAAATGGATGAATAAGATGCACTATGATTATTTTATTTTCAGTGTATGTTACTTTTTGGAGGCCAAATTACTCACCCCTTTTTGATGGTGGAAACAGCTAGTTGATTGATGAGCAACAGGGCACTTTCCAAACACCATTCAAAGGATGAATGACTTTTAGTTTGGTTTGCAGGTCCTTTACGTCCCTTTTTAATAACACTTGATCTCAATCCTCTCGCAGATACTCTCCTCAACCTCTACGAAGCTCATAACAGAGCAGAGCAGGACGGAAAGAATGGCGGAGGCCGTTGGCCTTGCTTTACGCAGGTTTATCCACTGCAGATGGAGACTGAGGAGGAGGTTTTGCTGGGAGTTTTAAAAGCTGCAGATGGAGACTGAGGGGGAAGTTTTACAGGCAGGTTTAACTCTGCAGATGGAGACTGAGGTGGAAGTTTTTTTGGCAGATTTAAACTCATCAGATGGAGACTGATGAGGAGGTTTTCCAGGCAGGTTTAAACTCTGCAGATGGAGACTGATGAGGAGGTTTTGCAGGCAGGTTTAAATTCTGCAGATGGAGGCTGATGAGGAGGTTTTTGCAGGCACGTTGTCAGGTTTCTGTTATGTTTTTCTTTTCAGTATTCAGTCTTGCTTTTCTCCTTGTTTTATAGTCCTAGTAATTTAACATTGTGGTATTTCCAGTCTTCGAGGTTTCTCTTTTGTTGCTCTCTGCTGCCCTCTTGTGTTCTCCTTCTTCACTAGCTATTTCCCTCTTGTTCTGTGCACACCTGCTCCCAGTTTCCTCATTAGCCCCCTCTTTGTCTCAGTCTCCTTTAAAAGCCCTCTCTCTTCAGTTCCCCTTTGCTGGGTCCTCGTCAAACACTGCCAAACTTTGTCAAACTTCCTCCAACTCCGTCTCCCTGAGTCTTCCTCGTTGTGACAGTGATTCCCCTGATGTCTCCACGGTTTCTGGTTCGTTTTGACTAGTTTTTTATGTTTGATTCTTTTGGATTTTTGGACTCCTGATTTCATGCTTGTTTGGACTTCGTTTTCATTATTGGATTTTTGGATACCCTGCCTTTATTTTCAGTTTCCCTTTTTAATTAAATCAATCAAATTCACCTCTGCCTTCCTGCCTCTGCTTTTGGGTCAACACTCTATAACCAAATCCTGACACAGGTTTAGACTCTGCAGATGGAGACTGAGGAGGAGGTTTTGCTGGGAGTTTTAAAAGCTGCAGATGGAGACTGAGGGGGAAGTTTTTTTGGCAGATTTAAACTCTGCAGATGGAGGCTGAGGTGGATGTCTTCCTGGCAGGTTTAAAATCTGCAGATGGGGATGGAGGTGTTGATGGCAGTTTTAACTGCAGATGGAGACTGAGGTGGAAGTTTACAGGCAGGTTTTAGATCTGCAGATGGAGATGGAGGTTTTGATGGCAGGTTTAACTGCAGATGGAGACTGAGGTGGAAGTTTTGCAGGCAGGTTTAAACTCTGCAGATAGAGACTTAGGTGGAGGTTTTGCAGGCAGGTTTAAACTGCAGATGGAGACTGATGAGGAGGTTTTTCAGGCAGGCTTAAACTCTGCAGATGGAGACCGATGAGGAGGTTTTGGGGGGTAAACTTAAGGTTTGGAGATGGAGACTGAGGTTGAGGTCAACTCAGCAGTTTCTTTTTTACTTTAATCCATAACCGATTTTGATTGATCCAAAGAGGTTTGATTTAAGTTATCAAGCTTTAGGCTGAACTTTTAGAGAATTATATAAAAATGTGTTGGTTTCATTGTCAGTATTTTTGTCAGTCAGGTTTCTGAGTGTTTGTCTTGGAACTTTGTTTTTTTTTTTACTCATCCAAGATGTAAAGAGGAGGATATTTCCCACAGCCATAGGTGATGTTTTCATTAATCAGGCCATTTTGGCTGGCTAACGTTGTAATAGAGGGCTTGTTCATCCTTTCCCAGAGCTTTTGCTTGATACCTCGCCCTAAGTTGAGAGTGTAAGGTCGCCTTCGACCATTTTTGTACCTGTGAAAAGCAGACATTTATAAAATGACAACAGATTGGCATGGGTTTAACAATTTTACAATCTTTAAAACTAAGTGTTGAGGTCCCAACTTCCAACATCAATATAAATTCACCTCAGCATGTCATCGACCACTTCATGGTAAATCTGCTGGTACTCCTCTAATGTGTGAGTGTGAATTATCAAGGGCTCATTGTCCTGCACAGCAGCAGTGGAGGACTGGTTGAGGATTGGCATATGACAGACTGCTGGGAGGTCTGCAGGGTGGATGGTGGCCGGAGGCTTAGAGATCAGCCTTTCAACCTGAGTGGTGCATTGAGCAGGAGCTGAGGTCACAACAAGAGGTTGGTTGGGATGAGCTGCCATTGAACGCCTCCTCTTCTGGGGAGGCGTGGCAGAGTCAGGAGAATGATGGCGTTTTCTAGATACTTTAGGGGCCTGGAGAAGATAAGAAAGTTTGGAGTAGAACCTACTTAGAAGTTCATTTCACAAAAACCAAACAGCAAATATTTACTGTTATATAAAATTTATCAGTAGCTGTTTTTAGTGTGTGTTTAAAGATGAGAAAAAGATTTTACCTGCTCATCTTGGCAGCATGGACATTCTCTCTTAGTCCTGCCCGCTGAAGCTCTCACTGCTCTCTGATTACCATAAAGATTGGCAGGAAGACCACATGACAAAACATGCATTAGACTGAGGCTATGATTATATTTAGACCAAAAGAGATTTTGTGAATAATAGGAGTCTGTCTCGCAAGGTGTTGCATAGATGCTATCCAGGGGGAAACAATCTAAGTTATTATTATGCACTCCATATACAAAAATAGAGCTCTAAGGTTAATACAAGAGATGGAAACTCTTATTTTGAAATAAGCTATGAAAAGATTTTTGAGCTGCCATGTTGCATTGATGGAGTCAGTTAATTAAAACTGGTCTACTGACAACTCTATTGCATTATGAGGAAACAAGTCACAAAACTCTTAGATCATTCTTTTGGCAGCTCTACAGGCAAACAGTAGAAACAAGCAAGAAAAAAACTTTTAAGCAATGCAAGAATTTATTATGTAACACTATTGATTCAAATAGTGATGAAGATGGCATCTAATTTTTGATTTAAAGCAATGATAAACTAAAGAGCTAATACCAAAGTTTGTTTTTCTTTACATTATCCTGACTACATTTAATATTTTCTTGCTCAAAATCTAAAATTATCAAGGTTAACTTGGATTATTTCTTTAAAAAACCCAGATTACATACAAATACCTTCAACATTACATGTTACTGACCATCTTTAAAATGTAATGAAATAATCTGCTTTTAAACACACCAACTATCAAAGTGAAGCAGCAAACACTTTAAAACTTTTTATTGGCATTTTAATTTGTAATAATTTTACTTATGTTATAAAAGATAAAAATAGTTACCGTATTTTCACGACCATAAGGCGCACCGTACTAAAAGGCGCGGGTTTTATATACAGGTACATATCCTCTACTACGTTTAAATATCTCTACTGCAGGAGCAAAACTAAGTATGTTTGTGCTTTATTCATGTATTTATTACAAAGTATTAATCAAACCCATCGAAGTCATCATCCTCTGTTTCTGAATTAAACAGCTGCGCTAAATCAGACATGCCAATTTCCCTTTCTTCGCTGTCAGTCACTTCCGTGCCGCGCGGCTCCTTGGAAATAATGCCGGCTTTTGCGAAAGCTCGAACAACAGTGCCAGCAGACACGTTAGCCCAAGCATCTACAATCCATCCGCAAACTGTGGCGGAACTTGCCCGGCGCTGCCTTCCACTTTTCGTGAAACTGTGGTCTCCGTCTGTCATCCATCGCTCCCACGCTGCTCGCAGCCTTACTTTGAACGGCCGGTTCACACCGATGTCGAGCTGTTGAAGTTCCTTTGTCAGACCTCGCGGAATAACAGCAAGCACAGCTTTCATTTGTTTCACCTTGTTTTTCACATCGGCTATGAGATGGGCACGCATGGAGTCACAGATTAACAGCGATGGTGATGCGTTGAAAAAACCACCTGGTGTCCTTACATCAGACATGTTCACAAGTCATTTTTTGCAAGTCCAAGTCAAGTCTCAAGTCTTGAGAGCTCAAGTCCAAGTCAAGTCTTAAGTCTTGAGAGTTCAAGTCCAAGTCATGTCTCAAGTCTAGAGTAGGCCTGTTGCAATATTAAATTAATCGCACAATAAATTCTAATTACATGATTAATAAAAATAAGTTCAATAATTTGTGTGCTTGCTTGTTTCTCCTTGTGTTTTCATCTCCTTCACTGAGATGAAAACTTAGCTTAAAGGTCACTATTATATCTATGGAATGATCATTATCTTGAACTGGTAAGTGAAAAATACATGCTTATATGTCACGTAGCATTGCGTCAGTGACGTCAGTGCTACATGACTGACAGCCCCTCTGCCGTTTTTTTTTTTTTTAACCTCTGCTGTGTGCGGGTAGGCGAGCGCCGATCAGTCAAGTTAGTAAAACAAAAAACACTTAAAAAATAAGATATTGTTCACAAGTCAGAAATCGCCAGTCTCGGTCCAGTCTGAAGTCCTTCAAATGCATGTCTAAGTCGAGTCTATAGTCATTAAATATGCGACTTAAGTGCGACTCGAGTACGAGTCACAAACTCGAGTCCCCACCTCTGCCTTACATACACCTCCCTCAGCCACTCTTTCTTCATCTCCTCATCCATCCAGCCCTTTTATTTGCCTTAATAACGACTCCAGCTGGAAAAGTCTCTTTAGGCAAAGTCTTTCTCTTAAAAATCACCATAGGTGGCAGTTTCTGTCCTTTTGCGTGGCAGCCAAGCACAACAGTAAACGATGCCTTTTCATACCCCGTTGTATGTATCGCTACCGTGCTGGTCCCCTTCTTCTCCACGGTGTGATTCACCGGGATGTCGAAAGTGAGCTGCACCTCGTCCATGTTGGTGATGTGGCTTGGCTGGATGCATTTGTCGGTGATGTGTTTGCTGCAGAAAGAGTGGAAGCTCGCCAGCTTTTCATTATAATCCGCCAGACGTTGCTGCGCTACTGTAGTCCTGGTCCGGATGGAAAAATGGCACCGTTTCATAAAACGAAAGCACCACGACGGACCTCCTTGAAAATGTTCGATTTAATTTCTTCCGCTAGCGTTACTGCTTTTAGTCGAACAGTGACCGACGAAACGCTCGCCCCACTCATTCTTTGCTCGATGATCACCTCGCCTTATGTCCGTGTAAATTAAGCTGCGTCTTCTTCACCTGTCGGAGTTCGTTTTCCATCTTCCTCCACTTGCGAACCATCGGTTCATTAATCTTGAATTCTCTCGCGGCTGCTCGATTTCCATGTTCCTCTGCGTAGCTTATAGCCTTCAGTTAGCCTTCCGCAGTAACAACACATATAGGTCGCACCGCACTATAAGGCGAGCCACACTTTTTGAGGGGAAAAAAGACGTTTATATGCGCCTTATAGTCGCGAAAATATGGTAAAAGTAATAGTGTAAGTTGCTTATTTCAGCAGCATTAAAAAAAACAAATGCTAAAATTATGCTTCATATGAAAAAATTGCGACTATTTTACTTTTTAACAGGTTAACTTTACAATTCTCTATTTCTTTATCATGTAGCTCTTACTTTAGACATGTTTCTTTAATAGTATTTAGTTTAACCATCAGCAAACTTAAAAGTTTCTAGAACTTTCTCCAATCAATCACACAGAAAACAATGCAGAGTTTTAGAAAACTAAGTACTCACATCTTTCATGTTCAAAGCTTCAAATTCAACGTTGGTCAGTTTCTTGGAGACTTTAAATCTTCTTAGAGATGAAGAAGTCGTCAAAAAAGGTGCATTCGCCGAGTGAGGTCTGAGAAAATGTCGTAATTTTCCGTTGGTTGTTGTTCTTTGTTTTTAAATTATGCGGAATTACAGTTTGCTTTTAAATGATGCACTTGAAGAAACCATAGCAACCATGAATTTCTCTGCATGTTTTAAATTGTTTGTTACGTTTGCATATTTAGAAAAAAGGCTAATAGCCTGTTAGCACTGTTAGCACCTTAAACTCACTATGCAAGGAAGATCAATGCATAGTTTGACTTGGTCTAGAAACCCAAAGGGACACGTTACGTGGTGTTTGGTTCACATTAAGGAAATTCTGAAATTCTTGATTTGTCTTTAAACCTGCCAAATGCAGCCTTATTTTTCCGATTAAGCTTCAGATTTCCAGCTTTTAAAAAGAAGCAGGTTTAAAGTCGTAGGGAAGTCATTAAAATTTCAAATCATTCTGGCTTAAACGTGTATATAAATGTACTCTTCATCAGACAATATTGTCCCAAAAGTTAGAAAATTTCTATTTAAGAAAAAAATCCTGTGGTGTTTTTTTCCCCAGCTATTTTATGCAGGCCAGTTAGTTATATGTCAGCTTGTTCACCTAAATTCAACCAATCATATATCAACGGTCATCTGTCAATCAAATTTTTTTGCACATGGCACTGCATGAAAAGTGAGATTTTCATCCCCGTAAACTCCCGCAGATCTCCCTGATTTCCGTCAGTTAACGACAATTTGCAAGCCGCGCTTGTCGCCGTTTGTCAGTGCCACAAATTGTTGGAAACGGACTCTGACATATGTGGAGAGCGATCAGCTGTACTAATGGCCCTAATTAGCATATGAATGCAGTGAACCCGCGCGGCTGGCCAGGTCTGGCTTGAATAACCTACTCAGTATTGGCTGAAACCACTATTCTCAAACAAGTAAAATCGCTCGTGATTGGCAGCAAAATGACACGTGGCCAGGCCAGGCTTGAATGTTCTTACTGAGTATTGGATGGAACCACTTCTTTTTAAACAAGTAAAATCGCTTGTGATTGGTTGGCATATATATATATATTTACATATATATATATATATATATATAAATATACACTCACCGGCCACTTTTTTAGGTACCCCATGCTAGTAACGGGTTGGACCCCCTTTTGCCTTCAGAACTGCCTCAATTCTTCGTGGCATAGATTCAGCAAGGTGCTGGAAGCATTCCTCAGGGAGTTTGGTCCATATTGACATGATGGCATCACACAGTTGCCGCAGATTTGTCGGCTGCACATCCATGATGCGAATCTCCCGTTCCACCACATCCCAAAGATGCTCTATTGGATTGAGATCTGGTGACTGTGGAGGCCATTTGAGTACAGTGAACTCATTGTCATGTTCAAGAAACCAGTCTGAGATGATTCCAGCTTTATGACATGGCGCATTATCCTGCTGAAAGTAGCCATCAGAAGTTGGGTACATTGTGCGCATAAAGGGATGGACATGGTCAGCAACAATACTCAGGTAGGCTGTGGCGTTGCAACGATGCTCAATTGGTACCAAGGGGCCCAAAGAGTGCCAAGAAAATATTCCCCACACCATGACACCACCACCAGCCTGAACTGTTGATACAAGGCAGGATGGATCCATGCTTTCATGTTGTAGACGCCAAATTCTGACCCTACCATCCGAATGTCACAGCAGAAATCGAGACTCACCAGACCAGGCAACGTTTTTCCAATCTTCTATTGTCCAATTTCGATGAGCTTGTGCAAATTGTAGCCTCAGTTTCCTGTTCTTAGCTGAAAGGAGTGGCACCCGGTGTGGTCTTCTGCTGCTGTAGCCCATCTGCCTCAAAGTTCGACGTACTGTGCGTTCAGAGATGCTCTTCTGCCCACCTTGATTGTAACGGGTGGTTATTTGAGTCACTGTTGCCCTTCTATCAGCTCGAACCAGTCTGGCCATTCTCCTCTGACCTCTGGCATCAACAAGGCATTTCCGCCCACAGAACTGCCGCTCACTGGATGTTTTTGCTTTTTCGGACCATTCTCTGTAAACCCTAGAGATGGTTGTGCGTGAAAATCCCAGTAGATCAGCAGTTTCTGAAATACTCAGACCAGCCCTTCTGGCACCAACAATCATGCCATGTTCAAAGTCACTCAAATCACCTTTCTTCCCCATACTGATGCTCGGTTTGAACTGCAGGAGATTGTCTTGACCATGTCTACATGCCTAAATGCACTGAGTTGCCGCCATGTGATTGGCTGCTTAGAAATTAAGTGTTAACGAGCAGTTGGACAGGTGTACCTAATAAAGTGGCCGGTGAGTGTATATTTATATATATATATATATAAATATATATTTATATATATATATATATAAATATATATTTAGTTATTCGTATGCAAATATATATTTATTTATTCATATATTTATTCATATGATGTATAATTATGTTATCCTACACTACTACACTATTATTAGGCCACCATCAAGGACATGAATGAATTTATACAGGAAATGAACATTTGCCAGGAAGATGTTTATGCAAAGAAAGAGCTTTATTAAAACAAACAACTGTATACAACGCGAGGATCTGCCCACACATGCTTATCCAAAAATTACAACTCCGTGAACTGTCCGTTTGCCTCCTCGGGTTTGGAGGTAACTGGCAGCATTCCACTTCCTCATCGGCTAGCACACTCTGCCTCGATTTCAGCAGCTGTAAAAAAAAAAACAATGAATCAGCACTATGCGATGGGATGCACTGCGTATGGACACCACACATCTATCAATGCACCTGAAAAATAGTCACCAAATAAAGTCTTACCCTCTTTCTTCTAGCTCGACTCCGAGCTGAATGCTTGGCATCTTTCCGCACACAACGTGTTCTCAGGCTGCGTCTCCTGCGTACCGTCTCATAATACATCTTACAGGCAGCTGGAAAACAATTAAATGAGAGTGATATGAATAAAAAAAATCAAACGCAAGTCACAGTAACAAGGAAGGAGAAAGCATTAAAACAAGTCATTTACACACAATGTCGTCTTTATCAACATCGTGCAAATCTGGACTTGCTGATATGGCTCCGAGCAAATAGGAGGTCACCGCCTCATTGTGAGGCGAGATTAGTCTGTGAAAGCAAAATGTACAGCTATGATCGGTATCTATCCGTATCTATTTCCTTTTACCGCAGAATGAAAGCATATTCTTTAAATCTTACCCTTGCTCCGGTTCATAACGCCTGCAATTTGTCTCCGAGTTGTAAAGACGGCGTACTGCTTCCTGTGAATCACAAAAAATACACTTTAATAAAGCTTGTTCTTGCAAGGCTACTATTAGCCGTAGCTTTAGGCTAGGCTGCTTTTAGCTTAGCTTAGCTTAGCTTAGCAGTAATTGAACATATATTTACCGCTAGCTAGTCTTCTTTGGGTTCGTCTCTCCCGCACAGTTGTTCGACTGCTGAAAGTTGTGGATCGCGTCCAAGAGGAGTTGAAGGCGAGTTGAACGCGAGACGTCGTCCAGCCATTGATCACGTACCAGCAAAATCCAAACAATGGAACTGGAGATAAAGTTCTTCTGACAAACATGTCTGCTTGCCCATAAGCTCACACGTGATTGGACAAGCAGTCGAAGGCTCGCCAGGCTCCTCCAATCACATACGAGGTCATTGTTATAGGGAAGGACTCACGAGAACAGCTCGCGTCTATCATGTTTTTGTTTTTTTTTGCTTTATTGGCAATTCCGTGTAACAATACAGAGTAATTCAAACATCAAACACAGATACACAGCAGTTGGTGACATTATGTCTTTAAAAAAAAAATGAGACATAGAATGTAAAAAATAAATAAAAATAAAACAAGGGTAACAAACATATAAATAAATAAACAAATAAATAAAATAAACATAAAATAACAATAGCTAGGGGTTTACATTGAGTTTATGGTCATTTACAAAAGTGTATAATTTTATACCATTTATCTTCTTCATAAATTTAAGTGACTGAAAATACAAACAAAGTTCTTTAAGAAAAACGTTGAAGTTTGGCCTGGTCCTCATGTATTTGTTTTTGTGAATGTAAATTTCCCCATCATGAGTAATGCTGCGTTCACACCGGACGCAGCTGGCGCAACAGAAGCAGCGAGTTTACATGCAAAGTCAATGGTTGACGCGCGTCAAGGCGCAGCAAAAGGTCCCGCGGCGCGTTTTGAGCAGCAGCTGCAGCGCGTCGGGCGCGTTTAAGCATCTGACGCGCGTGACGCGCCGCAAACGCGCTGCTGCTCGAGATGGAAAAATTGAATTCTTGCTGCTCGACACGCCGCGTCAACCAATCAGATAAGCTGATCTGGGAGCTGGCAGGGAGAGAGACACAGCGCTGATGATCAGAGCGCTATGATCACTCCTCTTAAACAGTTTATTGACGCATAAATTAACTTAAAATGCATACATCTGCCGGCAGAATATGTTCGCTTTTATTATCCTGCTGCCTGCAGTTTGGATTATTTAGATTTAGGAGGCGACCCGGCCAGAGGCTGCTGATGAAGGGATTCCTACTGTCGGTGCACCGCCGGTATACTGTATGGGGGTCTGAGTGGCTCCGACAGAAAAAATATTGGAAGGCAGGATGATAATCTGAATGAACTGACTGCACTGATTACGTTTTCAGGTGTATTTTCTCACTAAAAAACATTAAAACTACTTTATTCCCACTGATCACAGCAAATATAGCTGCAAGGCAAAGAAAGGATAGAGCAGCTCCGCCCAACGCACGTCATACACACTTTTGCACCGCGCAGCCAGAGTAGCAAAGCTGCTTCAGACGCGCATCAGAACTAACTGGTACAAGCAGCAAAAATGAAGCAGCAGACGCGATTTTGCTGCTTTTGCTGCGTCCAGTGTGAACGTTGCATAAAACATAAAAGGCTAGGTCCTGCAGGTTATCTGTCATTTCTAGTCCAAACAAAACATTCTCTTTGTCCAGATGAGAAGGAGAATCAAATTTAGATGAACACTAGAAGCAAAAATCTTCCCAGAAAACTTTCACTTACATACAATCGTAAAAGAGGTGACCAACAGTCTCAGTTTCACATTCACAGAAGGTGCAATCATTTTCTTCAAAAACCAAACGGAGCCTCAGAAATTCCTTGGAAGGATAAATGTCAGTGATTATTTTGAAATGGACTTCTTTATCCTTTGGAGCAACAGGAAACTGTAGATATTTATTCCGCAGTTTTCCCACTTTCTCTTTTGGAAAATGCTTGGAGATTAGGTTTCTGTGGGATGTATCGGGATGAAATTCCTTGACAAATGACATTGTTGGTCAGCTTTTTATCAATAACAGACTGACTGTTGAGTAACAGAGAGGGAAGTTTTACCTGGACATGGTTTAGGAGTAGGTTGCATGACATTATGATCAGAGGCTGAGGAAGGGCTTTGATTAATATATTATATTGTTTTCTGTTATTTATTTTGAATTTAGAGCAAAGAGTTTCAAAAGGTAAAAAAATCCCTTTGTCATCAAGAATGTGCCAGCTCTTGTAAAATAAAGACTTGTTCCTGAATAGGACATATCGGGAGTTCCATAGTGGGGTGTTATGAGGACTAAAATTATGCTTAAATATTAGTTTCCAATAAAGTAAGACGCGTTGATGAAAAGAAGAAAGTTTAACAGGAAGTTTCTTAGGATCAAAATCACATTTAAGAAGGAAGTTAATTCCTCCTAATTCTATAAATAATTTGGAGGGGATATGAAACCAAAAACTATTTTCATTTTTCAGAAAAGATTTGAGCCAATTCATTTTAATCATTCCGTCTAAACATTCAAAGTCTATTGCTTTAAGACCTCCATCATTATACTCTTTAAAGCTACAGTGTGTAATAATTACAGGGATATACGGTCAGAAATGTAATATATTATACATAACTATGTTATTTATCATCATCTACGAGCTCAGCCTCTTAACCTTAATATTTGCGTTGCCTTAGAATTCGTTATTTATAATTACATAGGAGCGGGTCTCGCAGCCATGGAGGCAGACATCTTTGCGCTACGGCAGCGCAGAGCCAACAAACTAGCGATTGCGAGATCGCCCATTACGCTCGAAAGTAACTACGGCAAGTTGAGAGAGATGAACTGAGACGGTACTGAACACACAGACTAATGAAATACTATCTGTAAAATTATCTATGTAAACAAACCTCATCACTTGAGAAGGTAGGTGATGCGGACGTCGTGGAAGACATTTTGTCCCGTAACGCTCGCCGTACTGTTGGGGGGGAGAAGCGGTGGGGGGGAGATGTTCATGTTGCTGCAGTCTGACCGCTAGATGTCGCTGAAAATTACACACTGTAGCTTTAACCATTGCTGCTTTCCTAATGCAGTGTGTCTTGTTTTTCCAGATAAAGTTGAAGTTAATTTGATTTATAGCTTTAATTGCATGTTTAGGAAGGGATATGGAATAAGCTGGATAGATAAATCTTGAGAGACATTCCATTTTTGTAAGGAAAGTTCAACCAAAAATTGATATGTCACGTTGAGACCACAAAAAGTTTACATTTATCTAAAATATTCCAACAGTTTAGTTTTTCCAGTGATTTATTGTCTTTGGTGATGTGAACACCAAGATATTTCACGGCAGATTTAACAGGGATGTTATGAATGGCAGTCTGGGAAGAGTCGTGTATCGTCGCGTCTATCATGTAAACACGGCTTCATTCCCATCCGGACAGACATTTTTATGGAAAGCCAATAGAAGTTTGGGGCTTGCAGGGAACAGACACGTCATACCCAGCATCATTTCTGCCAGTTGAGCGCATCGCTAGAATGTGTGGTTAATACATGCTCTGTGCATTTAAGTAAGACCAAAGAAAAAGTGACGGTAGTCATGCACAGTAGTTGAGCTCTAGGAGACTTTGATCTCTGCAGACCCCTCATTCTAGAAAAATGTCACTTGGGGTAAAACTCCCCCTGCAACCCTGATTTGCATTTGTATAGCTCACAGCATTTTCATTTACATGTTAAAGCCTCCCCAAGAATTCCATGGCGGGGGGGGGTTGGACACAGCCTAAGAAAGCCCATGTCAATTTCTGACAATTTATGGGAGTTTTCGGCAATGCCTGCAAATTACCCTGAACAGCCGTTAACCTCAATATCCACGACAATCTACAGTGCCGCATACTGACGAAAATCACACTTTTCATGCAGTGTATGTCAACATTAAGCGCTGGATCAGCTGCAGCAGCAGCTGGTGCAATAGTGGCCAGTCCTGGGGACTCCTCTGAAGATGAGCACCGACGATTTGAGATCTCAAACTATTCAAGTTGGAACAAGTGCCCCCTTGTGGATGCTTACCGTTATGACTGGTTCATGCTCTTAAATCCCTGCCTATAGCTAAACAAAAATTAACCTAATTTGAAAGACAATCTGTCAACTTAATGAGAACTTACTTGTCCATATGTTTCATTATTGTTAAAAGTTTATCTTGTACTGAATTGGCTCTATACATACAAGGTGAGCTTGCTCTAAAAAGTAGAGTTAAGGCTAACACCAATTCTTTATTCATGTAGATGTAGTGAGTTCTTTCAGTTAAGGAATGGTGTTAGTCAGACATGATGGGATAAGGTGGGGTAAAAAAATGTGGGAGAAACCTGAAGACATATCTGCAGATCTGATGCAAAGGTGATTATTAATGGCAGCCCTGCTACTCGGATGTGATCTCCCCCTTTCAGTAAATGGAGGTTTAATCAACCATCCTATTAAAATCCTGAAAAAAGTATGAGTCAACTAAACCACTGAGTGTTACAAGGCCCTCATTTTTCTACATAGAACATATTTCAAGGAACATGAATTCTTTGTCAGCATGTAAAGAAGTAAAGGTAATTATTGATGCAAGCATCATAGAGCAGATGTGAGGTTTACAGATTTTTTTTTATTTCAATCTGTAAATCACAGCAGGATGCAGCTTTCACAGCTTTCTATTTTGCCATCGTACACTCCCTCCTGGAGAGTTGAAGTAGGTGCACAAGACATCCCTGGCAGCTGTGGCTTCAGCAGATGTGCGTCGTCCAGCCATATTGCCACCAGGCCGTATCCTACGTCCATCCTCCTGGCCCTCACCCAGCAGCTGCTGGTTCTCCCTTCTACTCAGCGAGAAGTTCTGGAGGAGGCAAGCTGCCATCACCACGGAGTCCACATTCTGAGGGAGAAGGTTTATCTTGTTATGAAGCGTTCTACACCTTGACACCAGAATACCAAAGGCATTTTAATCTACCATTCGAGCTTGAATGCTCAAACGAAATGCTTAGTAGTTATCCGGGAATCCTGTTTAGACTTTTTTCCCCTCAAGATGCATTGATAATTGTTTTAAAATCAAATTGCAGGCTTCTGAATTGCAATTGTATCCTGAAGTGCCCAGATATTCCCACCCCTAATATATGCATGAATAACTGGGACATATAATATGGAATATTGCTATATCTCACCGTAAGGACATGGAAAACAGCCTCACTGCTTAAGCCCAGCTTCTTAGGTGGCGGGGTGCTGGACGGGAAGAGGATTGGCGGGGCTTGGAACACAGCTGTGACATGCTCCACTGTTTTAAGGGAAGAGGCACAAGACAAGGTGGTATCATAAATAACGTACCATGACACATGACCAAATGAACAAGTCATTGTATTGTGACTTTACCTCCATTCAAAGTTTTAGGAGGCTTCATTGCTTTTTTCATCACCCCATAAAACTGGACCTTAGAATAGAAGGTTTTCCATCTGCTCTTCATCTCAGAGATGTACTTGGAGTTGTTTGGTTGGATGATTCACTGTAGCTCTTCCAGCACCTGAAGAATAGAAAATTCCCCGAAAAATAATTATGTTATGCTAGTCCTTATCAAACGTTCTTCAAAAAAGATCTATAATGTCTTAGCTATATAAACTTTATGTCAATTATGTCATGCTAAAATAAGTCCCTGGAAGAGCTGAAAACGTGACAGGAGCAGATAATAGGACTGAATTGGACATTACTTACGTGATCCAATTCTTGGAAACAGGGGTACGCCTCTAGAATCTTTGTTGGTCTTTCTTGCCCCTTTAAGAGGTCTTGCTTCTTTAAGACCTCAGAAGTGATGAAGCGTCTTCGAGACTCAAATTCCTTGGTCAGTAAATGAGTTATTGCAGCTTTGTTTGTATTTTTTAGACTTGAACAGTTCTTGGAGGGTCTTGTAGTGTCTTGCTTGGGTTTTTAGGCTGTCCATGAAGTCAAGTGAACCAGCTGTAGACACCAGAGGGAAGTTATGGGGAAAGGGGAAATTAGATTTTCAGTTGTCAGTATAATGAAACAAAAGGAATCAATGAATGTCCATACTTAATATAAAAGATAAGCACAGCAATAGAATATACTTTTGGACAGATGCTGAAGGATTTTAAAGCTGTTGAAGGACCAGTGTATGTAATATCAATTAGGGCTGCACAATTAATCGCATTTTCAATATAATCGCGATTTAAAAAAAAACGCAATTTCCAAGTCGCAGAGGTCTGCAATTTTTGGCTATGTAATAATTAGGGAATTAGACACGTCCTTTAGTTGTCAGTAAATGTTTAAAGTGGGTTTGCCTCCACATGGAAGAGAAGACAGTTGCAGCAGTGAGATAATCTAGATTTATTTTTTTGTTTTAAAGTTTATATAATCATACATAGCATTAAGTACAGGTCAACCAGTTTAATACATAGGCTTGCTTGTTGGTTGCACTTTATGTTCAACAAGGATTGATGTCCGCATCCCTTAAAAGCTGAATAATAGCTTGAATAACATTCTGATTAATAGAAACAATAAAAGTTCTTGTTTAACATTTTTATTTAGAGGCCATTTTGTTGCTTGTGGTAAATGCAGAGAAAAGTAAAAATTGGAATTTTGGTTGAAATATATCGTAGGCAGAATGCGATCATTTCTGCTCCAAGTTTAGATGCTGTGGGTCTAGTAACAACTAATCCGCATGGCAAGGAAAAATATTGATTTGTTGTTTGTATATGTTTTAAAAGACATGATAAATTAAATTAGAAATAAAAAAATCGCATTAAATCGCAATATTAAGACAAAAAATCCCAATTAGATTATTTTCCAAAATCGTTCAACCGTAATATGAATTAACTCAAAATTATTTTTAGTACCATACATACATGTTTCCTCACTGCTGTCTTGGCTCTGCAGTGGGGTGCTTGCTCTAGTTGACAGATCTAGCAATGGGCTTCCCTTGGAACTAACAGGTGACCGTTCCAGAATAATGCTGGATCCACTGGATTCTCCATCACAGTCAGTGGTTGAAATGTCTGAACTGACTTCCACATCTTTTCGATGTTTCTTCGAAGGAGGAACTTTGTCCTTCCTTGGACTTCTGACATTTGAGAGTCTCTTCATGAGCTTTTTAGCAACATGCTCCTGTCACGAATACATAGTAAAAATTAAGAAATGAAAGGAGACTGAAGCTTTCTAATACTGTAATTACAGTTTTCAGCAAAGTCTAGCTCCATTTTAAACTTGTGTTAGGATTTAGTACTGCATGAACAATATGTGTCAACATCTTACAGTTAACGACATACCATCAACAAGTAATAGTGACAAAAATATACTCACCCACTCACTCTTTGTAGACCTATCTTTGATCATTGGATAGTAATCCACCAATCGTTTTGCTATGGCATCCACCTCATGTTTGGCGGG
This sequence comes from Cyprinodon diabolis, assembly GCA_030533445.1. Lineage (NCBI taxonomy): Eukaryota > Metazoa > Chordata > Actinopteri > Cyprinodontiformes > Cyprinodontidae > Cyprinodon > Cyprinodon diabolis. Next base: position 35,271,538 of record CM060068.1, read on the forward strand.
GTATCTGCAGTCCTCTTTGGCTCTCGCAATAGAAATCATATTAGTCATATTGTTTCTTATGAGTCGGCAGAAGAGCTCCTTGGATAAGGCCACGCTGTGCTCGGTTACTAGCCGTTTCTGCTCGAAGTAGGAGCATCGCACATGTTCATGCTCACTATCTGTGAAGACTGTATTCTGGGTTGGACATAGTCACAAATTTAGAAGGAGTGGCCTCCTCTTTTGATAGGTCGCTGCCTCCAGTCGGGGATGACTGCTGAATTTCTGGAGCGTTATCTACCTACAATACATTTACACAAACAATTTATTAATTAACCATCTTTATGTGGATAAAAACACTTTACTGTTTAAAGAGCCTCAAAGCAGAAACATCTAAAATAAATTACTTAACATTTCTGTGATATTGGAAAATGTGTTGTACAATTGAACAGTTCTTACCTTTTCGTCTTTATTCACAATAAGCCAAATAGCCTGGCGCCTCAAGACATTTTCAGGACCAGGAAACAAATCTTGGATGTCTTCATGGGAAAGCGAAGATAATAAGTCTTCCCCGATATTAGCAACTGCAATCAATATAGACAATTTACAGTGAGTACCATTCTACATATATAAATAAATACATATATATATATATATATATATATATATATATATATATATATATATATATATATATATATACATACATACATATATACATACATACATATGCTTTATAGAGAGTAACAATTGTTCTTTTGAGTTGACGGACCAATAGTTCGTCACATGTGCATGAGATTCAAATCAAAACATTGTTTTTTCAAACAGTGGGCCTCAAAGCTAAATTTTAGAAATGTTTGCAGGTCTGTAATAAGGCATATTCAAATATATGAGTGTTGTCAAAATATAAGTAATTCTGTTCTGTAAAAGTGTTGGGATCTGGAGGCTTGTCCACTTTCTCCACCATAGGGCGCCTGAGATCTGCTCCTGAGGGCATGAGCTCACCTACACACCTGTTTCCTGTCTCCTGGTCAGAGGACCTACTTAAGGAGGAGGAGACTGACCCTTCCCTGCCAGAGTGTTTGCCAGTAATGGTTAGCAAAACCTGAGCCAGCCTGCCTGATCTGTAACCTTGTTTTTTGAGAACCTGTCTGATCCTGTTTCTCTCTGCCTCACAGATCCTGACTCTCCTGAAACCTGAAATCCTGGAGAGAGAAATCTTTGTCTGGAATCTGCCTGCCTGCACTTAGTCTCAGTCTCTGCCTCAGCCCTCTGCCTGCCGACTTGCCTCTGGACTCATAGGGTTCCCCCCCTGCTGATCAGACCTATCTCTGAGCAGGTATTTTACCTTGTCATCTGTAACTGCTAGTTTTCCCTGGAACAACTCTAACTGCTCTGTCCTCCTCAGTGGTGTTCCTCCCGTGACCAGTACGAAGAACCCAGAACCAGTGCATCATATTTCCTGTGAACCTTGTTCAATAAATCATTTAACTTTTTCCCTGTCTTAAGAGTCGTTTCTGCATGTGGGTTAGACGCCTTGAACCCAACATGACAAAAAGTTTAAAAAAACAATCCACTGTACTTGGTTTCCAAGGTTTGAAGACGTTTCGCTTCCCTTCCAGGAAGCTTTCTCAATTCAAATGTCTGTATCCGCAGTGAGGAGACAATCACCCTCTTTCACGACCGACCTTCAGAATCATAGACAGGTTTCAGATATTACAGGCTAACAATGGAACCAAACGACCCGCTCATCTGTTACAATTTGCATGTTTCCAAGCAATACAAGGCCTTGTCTATATAAAGCCTCAAACTCACTACGGATCCAGACATTTGAATTGAGAAAGCTTCCTGGAGGGGAAGCGACACGTCTCCAAACCTTGGAAACCAAGTCCAGTGGATTGTTTTTAAACTTTTTACAGATTGACTATGACCTGGATGACAGAGAATCTTCATCAGCATAAGTAATTCTGAACACCCAATTTTTGTTCATTAGTGTGCATTGGGACCAACATCAGACATATGGAACATGTCCTACTTTAAAGAAAAACATAGGTCTTTCTTTGGAAATGATAACGTAAGCAATGCAGTTTCTGTTAAATGGTTTAATATAAATGCTAATAAATATATACGGGAGAAGACATTACTTGTGACTGCTGTTAATTCCAATGATTTGCCTGAATTTGGACTCGTGAGCAACATCTATGTAATTAACTCATCATAATATTGTTTTGAGTTTCAGAAGCATAATACTGTTTGTTATGATGGAAATGACATGGCATATACAATAGAGATTCCAAACATGACACAAGCAACTGAACTAATAATGGCTGACAGTCTGCTAGATTTCACTCCATATTACAGTTATACTCATAAGGATGTGACATATGCTGCAAAAAAATATTATCTGGGAGATGTGCTTGGGCTACACAGAGCCTCATCTGATTAACTCCACCCTTCTGTGAGTACTGCCAACAGAAATTCTCCATGATTCCATTCATGGGCAAGATTTGACCCTTTCGTACAAAAAAGCCATTGGCGAGTGGAAGTCCTTCATTGAGTGAGTGAGTGAGTCTTTTGTTTCTTCACTCTGCCCCACTCTCTGTCTCATGTAAAACCTTCAGAGACAGTCTGTTTCAGAAATGGTTTGTCACATTTGTTGGTGAAATTCAAAAATTTTGCCATTAGATATTGTGCATAACAGCAGGTGCAAAGTTATGCTTAATTGTAAACAGTACAGTGATATGATTTTCCAGGTGGAATGTAATAAGCCAACATTTCAAAAAACCGAGCTTCCGGTGGCGCTTCGGGCGGCAGCATGCTCGCAGATATTTTTCATATTGAATTCAATTCAGTTTATTTATATAGCGCCAAATTCACAACACGTCATCTCAAGGCACTTTACAGTTGTACCAGAACATACAGTCAAACTGATACAAAGTTTTCTATCTAAGGAAAACCAGTTGATTTCATTGACTCAAATACAATCCCTCACACTAAGCATGCTTGTAGCGACAGTGGAGAGGAAAAACTCCCTTTAAACAGGAAGAAACCTCCAGCAGAACCAGGCTCAGTGTGAGCGGCCATCTGCCGAGGCCGACTGGGGTTCAAGGAGACAGAAGCAGAGACACAAAAAGCAACTGTAAAAGGCGGCCCCGTCCAGGAAACACACAGTCAGGCAGACGAGCTCCGAGCCAGCTCCTATGCCAGAGGACGAAGAGAGCACATCCACTCAGTCACGGTCAGAGAAACAGGACCACACTGGAAAACAGGCTGATCTCCAGCATCTATAAACAAGGGTGTTGATGGAAGCAGCAGAGCTGATGTTTCTTTCCAGGATGGCGTCACAGTCAAACAGGAACAGACGATGGCAAAGCTACTCTGAGGAAAAGCAGAGAGAGCAGAACGTTAGAGAATGTTATGTTTGTATGTAAGTCATAATTGTAGTATGCTGCTGCAATAGCTGATACATTCAGTTTTTTTTATAAATGTTGAATTAAAAAATCGTATTGCAAAGTTGATAAAACATTAAGATGTAGAATGTTTTGGTGTCTTGATTTAAGACAGTCACTTATTTTTATAAAGCTACTTCAAGAAATTTTGTCTTATTTTAAGTGCTTTTATTTCTTTATACCAAATTAATTGCAATTTAAGTGCAATTTCTAAAAGTTAACTAGATTAAGGGATCAAAAATTTAATTTTAAGTAATTTAATCTTAAATAACTGGGTTTTCATTGCTGCAATCTACTTAAATCAAGATTTTTTTCTCTAGTTTTAAGGCCCATTTAAGTCCGTCAGAGGCAAGAGCATTACGCTTATTTTAAGATTTCTTGTCAAATATAAATTGCTTACCCCATTGGCAGATTTTTTTTGCGAAACTAGATAAAATTATGGAATTTCAGAATATTTTGCTTATTTTTAGTAGGTCTGTTTTTGCAGTGTGCTTCGTGTACCCAACCGTGACTAACAACCATATCATTCCAACGTGCGCTTCAGCTGTGCCTATACTTCATTTATCACCGTGTTCCATTTTTTTACACTTTTATCAAGTGTCACATGCTTTAAATCAGTGGTCTCCAACCCTGGTCCTCAAGATCTACTGTCCTACAGATTTTAGATGCATCCCTGCTTCAACACAGCTGAATCAAATGACTGATTACCTTTTCAAGCCATTAATTTGATTCAGCTGTGTTGAAGCAGGGATGCATCTAAAATCTGTAGGACAGTAGATCTTGAGGACCAGGGTTGGAGACCACTGCTTTAAATCCACCTGTTGTGCATCTAAAAAAGCCAAGGATTGATCTTCTGATCCCTGAACAACTGACCCTTAATATAAAGTTTGTCAACTGCTACTGCAGCTCTGTCGCCTTCAGTGATGTAGTTCTTCCTGATAGGGAATAGCACTCGCCTACGATCCAGGATTTCCTTTGGAGACTGGTCATTAACATTGAAATCCATACCTCTCTGCTCTCTGCCCCGATTTCTGACCTGCTTTTTTGTTTATAGTGTTCAAATTTAGCCAAGATTGGTCTAGGATGGGTTTTATCAAGCTTATGAAAGTGGATGTTTTTTACCTGATCCGCCAGGATTTCCAGCTTCTTCTGGAGGAACTCTGGGATTGTCACCTCAGGATCCTCCTCCTGCTGCTCCGGAATGCCTGCAAAGACAAAGTTGTCTCTCATGCTTCGCGACTGAATGTCCTGAATGGATTCTTTCATCTTCTTATTTTCACCATACAGCTGGATCATCCCCTCGGTGAGCTTCATGACTTGCCCCCTCAACGCTTTGTTCGTGGCGGTAATAGAGACTAGATGCCCTTGGCTGTATTCCTCCGACTCTCTCAGGGCTTCTTTATGTAGGACTTCTAACAAGGCGAGACAGGCATCCAGGCTGGTTACCTTTTGGTTGATGGATTTCTGGACATCGCTGTAGCTCCTGTCTGGAGACACAGTAGAAGAAGCACTGGTCGAGCTAGAACAGGAGCGTTTGGTTGAAGGTGTGTTTGTGGATGTGGGGTTTCTAGGCTTCCCCATTACGATGTTGTCGAAACACTCACCCAGGTTCGTCAAGGTCTCCTTGTCCAGTTTGTTTCCTCGTAAAATACGAGACAATTGTTAATGTTTAAACCTTACTTTGTTTAATTTTCAATTATTGGCTTGTACTTACCTGAGTGGATTTGATATGAACTACGTGTATACCGCCATTTTACTTACGCACAGCTCTCCTGAGATCTCAGCCACTCGTTCCCCAACTGAATTACAAGCATATGGTTTAACACATTTGTTTCCATGTCTTATGATGCTAACATGACAAAATTATTTAAGAGTATCTAAATATGATATGTTTAAATGGATGAATAAGATGCACTATGATTATTTTATTTTCAGTGTATGTTACTTTTTTGAGGCAAAATTACTCACCCCTTTTTGATGGTGGAAACAGCTAGTTGATTGATGAGCAACAGGGCACTTTCCAAACACCATTCAAAGGATGAATGACTTTTAGTTTGGTTTGCAGGTCCTTTACGTCCCTTTTTAATAACACTTGATCTCAATCCTCTCGCAGATACTCTCCTCAAGCTCTACGAAGCTCATAACAGAGCAGAGCAGGACGGAAAGAATGGCGGAGGCCGTTGGCCTTGCTTTACGCAGGTTTATCCACTGCAGATGGAGACGGAGGAGGAGGTTTTGCTGGGAGTTTTAAAAGCTGCAGTTGGAGACTGAGGGGGAAGTTTTACAGGCAGGTTTAACTCTGCAGATGGAGACTGAGGTGGAAGTTTTTTTGGCAGATTTAAACTCATCAGATGGAGACTGATGAGGAGGTTTTCCAGGCAGGTTTAAACTCTGCAGATGGAGACTGATGAGGAGGTTTTGCAGGCAGGTTTAAATTCTGCAGATGGAGGCTGATGAGGAGGTTTTGCAGGCACGTTGTCAGGTTTCTGTTATGTTTTTCTTTTCAGTATTCAGTCTTGCTTTTCTCCTTGTTTTATAGTCCTAGTAATTTAACATTGTGGTATTTCCAGTCTTCCAGGTTTCTCTTTTGTTGCTCTCTGCTGCCCTCTTGTGTTCTCCTTCTTCCCTAGCTATTTCCCTCTTGTTCTGTGCACACCTGCTCCCAGTTTCCTCATTAGCCCCCTCTTTGTCTCAGTCTCTTTTAAAAGCCCTCTCTCTTCAGTTCCCCTTTGCTGGGTCCTCGTCAAAAACTGCCAAACTTTGTCAAACTTCTTCCAACTCCGTCTCCCTGAGTCTTCCTCGTTGTGACAGTGATTCCCCTGATGTCTCCACGGTTTCTGGTTCATCTTGATTAGTTTTTTATGTTTGATTCTTTTGGATTTTTGGACTCCTGATTTCATGCTTGTTTGGACTTCGTTTTCATTATTGGATTTTTGGATACCCTGCCTTTATTTTCAGTTTCCCTTTTTAATTAAATCAATGAAATTCACCTCTGCCTTCCTGCCTCTGCTTTTGGGTCAACACTCTATAACCAAATCCTGACACAGGTTTAGACTCTGCAGATGGAGACTGAGGAGGAGGTTTTGCTGGGAGTTTTAAAAGCTGCAGATGGAGACTGAGGGGGAAGTTTTTTTGGCAGATTTGAAATCTGCAGATGGAGGCTGAGGTGGAGGTCTTTCTGGTGGTTTAAAATCTGCAGATGGGGATGGAGGTTTTGATGGCAGTTTAAACTCTGCAGATGGAGACTGAGGTTGAGGTCAACTCAGCAGTTTCTTTTTTACTTTGATCCATAACCGATTTTGACTGATCCAAAGAGGTTTGATTTAAGTTATCAAGCTTTAGGCTGAACTTTTAGAGAATTATATAAAAATGTGTTGGTTTCATTGTCAGTATTTTTGTCAGTCAGGTTTCTGAGTGTTTGTCTTGGAACTTTGTTTTTTTTTTTACTCATCCAAGATGTAAAGAGGAGGATATTTCCCACAGCCATAGGTGATGTTTTCATTAATCAGGCCATTTTGGCTGGCTAACGTTGTAATAGAGGGCTTGTTCATCCTTTCCCAGAGCTTTTGCTTGATACCTCGCCCTAAGTTGAGAGTGTGAGGTCGCCTTCGACCATTTTTGTACCTGTGAAAAGCAGACATTTCTAAAATAACAACAGATCGGCATGGGTTTAACAGTTTTACAATCTTTAAGACTAAGTGTTGAGGTCCCAACTTCCAACATCAATATAAATTCACCTCAGCATGTCATCGACCACTTCATGGTAAATCTGCTGGTACTCCTCTAATGTGTAGGTGTGAATCATCAAGGGCTCATTGTCCTGCACAGCAGCAGTGGAGGACTGGTTGAGGATTGGCATATGACAGACTGCTGGGAGGTCTGCAGGGTGGATGGTGGCCGGAGGCTTAGAGATCAGCCTTTCAACCTGAGTGGTGCATTGAGCAGGAGCTGAGGTCACAACAAGAGGTTGGTTGGGATGAGCTGCCATTGAACGCCTCCTCTTCTGGGGAGACGTGGCAGAGTCAGGAGAATGATGGCGTTTTCTAGATACTTTAGGGGCCTGGAGAAGATAAGAAAGTCTGGAGTAGAACCTACTTAGAAGTTAATTTCACAAAAACCAAACAGCAAATATTTATTGTTATATAAAATTTATCAGTAGCAGTTTTTAGTGTGTTTAAAGATGAGAAAAAGATTTTACCTGCTCATCTTGGCAGCATGGACATTCTCTCTTAGTCCTGCCCGCTGAAGCTCTCACTGCTCTCTGATTACCATAAAGATTGACAGGAAGACCACATGACAAAACATGCATTAGACTGAGGCTGTGATTATATTTAGACCAAAAGAGATTTTGTGAATAATAGGAGTCTGTCTCGCAAGGTGTTGCATAGATGCTATCCAGGGGGAAACAATCTAAGTTATTATTATGCACTCCATATACAAAGATAGAGCTCTAAGCTTAATACAAGAGGTTGAAACTCTTATTTTGAAATTAGGAATGAAATGGTTTTTGAGTTGCCATGGTGCATTGATGGAGTCAGTTAATTAAAACTGGTCGGCTGACAACTCTATTGCATTATGAGGAAACAAGTCACAAAACTCTTAGATCATTCTTTTGGCAGCTCTACAGGCAAACAGTAGAAACAAACAAGAAAAAAACTTTTAAGCAATGCAAGAATTTATTATGTAACACTATTGATTCAAATAGTGCTGAAGATGGCATCTAATTTTTGATTTAAAGCAATGATAAACTAAAGAGCTAACACCAAAGTTTGTTTTTCTTTACATTATCCTGACTACATTTAATATTTTCCTGCTCAAAATCTAAGATTATCAAGGTTAACTTGGATTATTTCTTTACAAAACCCAGATTACATAAAAATACCTCCAACATTACATCACATTAAAATCTATTTTCCTTTTTCCTTTCAAAATTAAAATCGCAAGACAAGTTTTCATTAGATGTTTTGGTGCTTCTACCATCTTTCTGTTTTCTTGGTTTTAGAGACAAGAATGAAAACAGCAATAGGCTGGTGTAATCTCAATTACAAAAAAAATGCTGCAAAGTTTGATAAAAAAAAAAAAAAAAGGTTGTTACTGACCACCTTTAAAATGTAATGAAATAATCTGCTTTTAAACACACCAACTATCAAAGTGAAGCAGCAAACACTTTAAAACTGTTTATTGGCGGTTTAATTTGTAATAATTTTACTTATGGTATAAAAAATTAAAATAGTTACCGTATTTTCACGACCATAAGGCACACCGTACTAAAAGGCGCAGTCTCAGTTATGTGTGCCAATACTGTATTTAACACACACATAAGGTGCACCGCATTACCGTCCGGTTCACACACGACCTCCCAGAATAATAGCGAGCACAGCGTTCATTTGTTTCACCTTGTTTTTCACATCGGCTATGAGATGGGCACGCATGGAGTCACAGATTAACAGCGATGGTGATGCGTTGAAAAAACCACCTGGTCTCCTTACATCAGACATGTTCACAAGTCATTTTTTGCAAGTCCAAGTCAAGTCTCAAGTCTTGAGAGCTCAAGTCCAAGTCAAGTCTTAAGTCTTGAGAGTTCAAGTCCAAGTCACGTCTCAAGTCTAGAGTAGGCCTGTTGCAATATTAAATTAATCGCACAATACATTCTAATCACATGATTAATAAAAATAAGTTCAATAATTTGCGTGCTTGCTTGTTTCTCCTTGTGTTTTCATCTCCTTGACTGAGATGAAAACTTAGCTTAAAGGTCACTATTATATCTATGGAATGATCATTATCTTGAACTGGTAAATGAAAAATACATGCTTATATGTCACGTAGCATTGCGTCAGTGACGTCAGTGCTACATGACTGATAGCCCCTCTGCCGTTTTTTTTTTTTTTAACCTCTGCTGTGTGCGGGTAGGCGAGCGGCGATCAGTCAAGTTAGTAAAACAAAAAAACACTTAAAAAATAAAATATTGTTCACAAGTCGGAAATCGCCAGTCTCAGTCGAGTCTGAAGTCCTTCAAATGCATGTCTAATAGGGGTGGAACGGTTCAAAAAATCCACGGTTTGGTTCGATTCACGGTTTCGTGATTTTGATTGTTACACCGAAATCCCATAAAAATGTATGAAATTAATGAAAAAATCCCCCAAAAAATAATGGATTGTAATTAATTTAAATGATCCGCGGAAACCCTGGATGAGGGTAGGTCACTCTAAATGCAAAGCGGTCCCATACAGCAGACCTATAAAGTCCTGCTGGCGCGTCTTCGAACTCCTGTTCTTTCCCACTCGCCATTCCGACACAATTCTCCACAACAACTGATTTTTTTCTGCTACACCCGGCTAAGCTGCTTCGCTTCTTCTTCTTATTTACTACTGGTTGTTGGCTTTGGTCGCAGTACCGCCACCTTCTGCTCTGGAGTGTAAACGCTTCGCTTATGAGAAAAAGGAGCAGCGCATGAACCGAACGAAACACACGCGAATGGAACCGAGACAGTCGAACCGAATGGTTCGGACGGTTTTCATAAATCGTCCCATCCCTAATGTCTAAGTCGAGTCTAAAGTCATTAAATATGCGACTTAAGTGCGACTCGAGTCCCCACCTCTGCCTTACATACACCTCCCTTAGCCACTCTTTCTTCATCTCCTCATCCATCCAGCCCTTTTATTTGCCTTAATAACGACTCCAGGTGGAAAAGTTTCTTTAGGCAAAGTCTTTCTCTTAAAAATCACCATAGGCGGCAGTTTCTGTCCTTTTGCGTGGAAGCCAAGCACAACAGTAAACGACGCCTTTTCATACCCCGTTGTGTGTATCGCTACAGTGCTGGTCCCCTTCTTCTCCACCGTGTGATTCACCGGGATGTCGAAAGTGAGCTGCACCTCGTCCATGTTGGTGATGTGGCTTGGCTGGATGCGTTTGTCGGTGATGTGTTTGCTGCAGAAAGAGTGGAAGCTCGCCAGCTTTTCATTATAATCCGCCAGACGTTGCTGCACTACTGTAGTCCTGGTCCGGATGGAAAAATGGCACCGTTTCATAAAACGAAAGCACCACGACGGACCTCATTGAAAATCTTCAATTTTCATTTCTTCCGCTAGCGTTACTGCTTTTAGTCGAACAGTGACCGACGAAACGCTCGCCCCACTCGTTCTTTGCTCGATGATCCTCCGCTCGAGTCTTTCCTCCAACTCGGGCCACCTCGCCTTATGTCCGCGGAAACTCAGCTGCGTCTTCTTCACCTGTTGGAGTTCGTTTTCCATCTTTCTCCATTTGCTAACCATCAATTCATTAATCTTAAATTCTCTCACGGCTGCTCGACTTCCATGTTCCTCTGCGTAGCTGATAGCCTTCAGTTAGCCTTCTGCAGTAACAACACACATAGGGCGCACCGCACTATAGGGCGAGCCACACTTTTTGAGGGGGAAAAAAGACGTTTATATGCGCCTTATAGTCACGAAATTACAGTAAAAGTAATAGTGTAAGCTGCTTATTTCAGCAGCATTACAAAAACAAATGCTAAAATTATGCTTCATATGAAAGAATTGCGACTATTTTACTTTTTAACAGATTAACTTTACAATTCTCTATTTCTTTATCATGTAGCTCTTACTTTAGACATGTTTCTTTAATAGTATTTAGTTTAACCATCAGCAAACTTAAAAGTTTCTAGAACTTTCTCCAATAAATCACACAGAAAACAATGCAGTTTTAGAAAACTAAGTACTCACATCTTTCATGTTCAAAGCTTCAAATTCAACGTTGGTCAGTTTCTTGGAGACTTTAAATCTTCTTAGAGATGAAGAAGTCGTCAAAAAAGGTGCATTCGCCGAGTTAGGTCTAAGAAAATGTCGTAATTTTCCGTTGGTTGTTGTTCTTTGTTTTTAAATTATGCGGAATTACAGTTTGCTTTTAAATGATGCACTTGAAGAAACCATAGCAACCATGGATTTCTCTGCATATTTTAAATTGTGTGTTATGTTTGCATATTTAGAAAAAAGGCTAATAGCCTGTTAGCACCTTAAACTCACTATGCAAGGAAGATCAATGCATAGTTTGACTTGGTCTAGAAACCCAAAAGGACACGTTACGTGGTGTTTGGTTCACATTAAGGAAATTCTGAAATTCTTGATTTGTCTTTAAACCTGCCAAATGCAGCCTTATATTTCCGATTAAGCTTCAGATTTCCAGCTTTTGAAAAGAAGCAGGTTTAAAGTCGTAGGGAAGTCATTAAAATTTCAAATCATTCTGGCTTAAACGTGTATATAAATGTACTCTTCATCAGACAATATTGTCCCTAAAGTTAGAAAATTTATATTTAAGAAAAAAATCCTGTGGTGTTTTTTCCCCCCGCTATTTTATGCAGGCCAGTTAGTTATATGTCAGCTTGTTCACCTAAATTCAACCAATCATATTTCAACGGTCATCTGTCAATCAAATTTTTTTGCACATGGCATCTTGATTCATAACCTGACTCCGCCAGATGGATTTGCTCCGCATATCCGTCTGGAAACCTTCCGTTGAAGTAATTTTGGGAAGTGGCGAAAATACTGGTTAGCTGATTGGCCTATGTTGGTGATAGACGGGCCAAATAAACCAATCAGATCAACAAAGCATATGACGTAACAGAGCGACGACGAAGATGAGCCAATTGATAGATCAAACTCTTGCCGAAACCAGTATGGAGAAGAGCAAAAACATCTTTTCCTCTGAGAAAAGCCTCCAGAGCAGTGTTTTGCTCTTCTTTCAGTGAAGAAATACAGTGTAATTCCGATAAAACTTGCTCGATAGCCACGCTAACGCTAGTTTCATCGGTTGAAGCCGCCATGTTCTTCAGACTGAACTGTTGCGCTTCTCGTTGCGTGACACCTCAACCCGCCTCAAAGCCAACGGCTCCAAATTTTCGTCAACGGAGAGTCTCCAGACTGATTAGCGAGTGAAATCTTGAAAGCTCGCAAGATCAGGATGGTCTCACGAGGCTACTTGATTCATATGTCGCAGCTAATATACGCAACGCACTGGCGTAACTTTCTGAAGGACTGGTGTGTCCCCACCATATTTGAAATGGGTGGGGACAGTCCCCACCAATATTTTTTGTACATTTGTGTTTTACTCTAGCCAACAAGAGTAACCTCAGGATGCGCCCGGCTGTGTTTGTTCTTAGAGTTTTCAGTCAGCTTTTTTGTCTCGCTATTCTGCTGCTCCTTAGTCCAGCCTACTGATATAACATCATTGGATCCTATTTCCATGGCTCCACATCTGTCACTTTATGATAGAACATGATTGGCGGTCGCTATTCACCGCGTCATCAGTAGCTACGTGATTGGAGGAGAGACGACACACAGTAGCACTCATTGATATTAAGCAGACTTAGACTTCCTGTATTGTCATCGCACAAAAACACAGGAGGTGAATCTTGACAACGAAATGTCGATTACTTGGCTACCAAGTAAATTGGCTATACAGGGTAAAATAAGTATATATATACATATATATTGCACTGAGTTATTACTTCAGGTTTTAATAAAAAGTAGTAGACGGGTTGGTTTAAAAAAAAAGATGCCACTAAAAAAGTCGTCAGACATACGGAGCTTTTCCAACAAAAAAAAAGCAACTGAGTGCAAGTAGCCATGAAAATTAGTATTGTAATGCGATACGTTTGACAAAAGCAGGTGTCAAGTCGGACACCACTCGAGAGAATTCGGAAATGTGACAGTTGGAACAGCCGTTTCCCTATGACTTTAAACTTTGCAGGAAGAGGACGCCAGGGCAACAGAAGCTTGGTTTGGTGTAGAAGGCTTTCAGCCGTACATGTTTGAGCCCTTGCCTCGCAACGCCGCCAGTTCTGTTAGCTCTACGCCTGCTGAAGACACAGACTTCTATCCCCGTGAACACTGGGACGGAACTCAATGGGAAAGGAAATGATTCTGTATATTAGCTGTGACATATGAAACAAGATGCTACGACAGAAAGAATTTGATTGACAGATGAACGTTGACGTTATTTGATTGGCCGAATTTAGGTGTTAAGGCTGACGTATAACTAACTGGCCTGCATAAGATAACGGAAAAAAAGCACAGATTTTTAGACAGGATTGTTTTTAAAAATAGAACTTTTCTAAATTTTGGGACAATTTTGTCTGATAAAGAGTACATTTATATACATGTTTAAGCCAGAATGATTTGACATTTAAATATGACTTCCCTACGACTTTAATACCTTTTAGCTGTTTACCTTTTTATTGTATTTAAAACACTTTAACCAAAATACCTTTCCAACAATCCCAGCTGGGCTTCTTTTTAACAGATAGCTTAACTAGCTTCATTTTTAACTCCGTTTAGCTTAACGGCTCATTCATTGTATGGCAGTTACACTTAGCTTAGCTTCAGATTTGAACTTCTACTTAATGCTTTTTTAAAATAATAAGTAAACCCATATTTATCTCTGCCAACGGCATATCAACAGTTTAAACAAAAATAGCTTTCAATAAAACATACAGCAAACACAAAATTGACAAAATGACGCCAGTACATCTTTCCACATACTCAACAAAAATGCAGCTTTTAACAACTGATTTATAAAGTCACATTTAACTGTGTTTCTCAAAAGTACTTTCTGACTTATTTCATGTGGTTTATATTCTTTTAGTAACCTTTTAAACAGGAGAATGAATGAGACAGGCGACAGGTTAAGTTTCTTCATGCCTCCTTCTACCTTGTTGGAGAAGGTGACCCTATGACCTCACTATGGCGTCTTATGGAGTAATGTGCCACCTTCTGGTGTGAGTGTGCAACTACAACTCAAATTATTACCGAAAATTTGTCTTTCCTTTAGAATCAAACAAATAATAATGTAAAAACACATTAGGGTCTCACATTTGCAGAGGTGTCAAGTAACGAAGTACAAATACTTCATTACTGTACTTAAGTACACTTTTTAGGTATCTATACTTTACTCTATTACTCATTTTTCTTCCTACTTCTGACTTCTACTCATTACATTTTTACACAGTTATCTGTACTCCTGTGTATTCCTTACATTTTTAAAACAAACATTACTCGTTACTCTTGGCTTCAGTTTAATGTTTAAAAATGTTGATTTCATGTCATGTGCTCCATCCAATGCAGATGATTGTAGCACATCTATTGAAAACTAGTGTAATTGGCTGAGTCATGTAACGCAAACACTGATTGGTTAGCTAAAGGAAATCATCAGAAGCAAGCAGGTGTTCTTCAAACTGCAAACGTGAATTGTCTATTTCATGCTACAATGTTGGATTCAGAAAAAGATGTTGAAATGTCTGAAAGGTCAGACACAGGCGAGAGCGTATCGGGAGACAGAGACCAACAAGAAGTAGAAAAATTGAGCTTTCAATTCCTATAGTGGTATCTGGCTTTTTTTTAAGGTTACGTTATACTTTAATACTTTCAGTAGTTTTTGGAGCACATACTTTTTCACTTTTAGGTCAAGTTCATACTTCAACTTTTACCAGTGTTTTTAAACTGCAGTATCTATACTTCTACTTAAGTAGCAAATGTGTGTACTTTCAAGACCACTGCACATTTGTATCAACATTTTGTGTGTGAGCGTTTTCTTATAACTTACTTGCATGTTTTTTTAATAAGGCATCTTGAAGCATTTAGACACATTGACAAACTAGATGCTGTCTAACAGAATACTGACACCTGCTGGACATTTAAAGACACTACAGGCAGCTTATTTGACAGACTAAACTGAATTGATGACCTAGTACATTGGTTTAATTTAAGTTATTGTAGGTTATATTGTATTGTTTCATATTTGTGTTTAAATTGAAAATATTTTAGATACAGCCAATAAATAATGTAGACATACCTCCTTGAACCCCAGTCGGCCTCAGCAGATAGGCGCTCACACTGAGCCTGGTTCTGCTGGAGGTTTCTTCCTGTTAAAAGGGAGTTTTTCCTCTCCACTGTCGCTACAAGCATGCTTAGTCTGGGGGATTGCATTTGAGTCTATCAGTCGATGCAATCAACTGGTTTTCCTTAGATAGAAAACTTTGAATCAACTTCACTGTATGATCTGGTGAACTGTAAAGTGCCTTGAGATGATGTGTTGTGAATTGGCGCTATAGAAATAAACTGAATTGAACATATATAATGTGAAAATTTAGGGGGAAATGTGAATAAGGATGCTTGTGGACTAGGATTTTAAATTATATTTTTAAAACATTAAGTACAGTAAAATGAGTAAATAAACTAAGGATCAATTTAAAATGAACTTTTATTCAGATAAGTTGAGCGATAACTGAGAGGAAAAATATGACACGGGAAAATTAAAATGCAAAGGCTGAAATGTTCCTGTTCCTTTTTAGTCTGCTCCGAAATTCTTGATTTTAATGATAAACCGCAAAAGATGACATGTTGACAGATATCCTTTAAACAGTTCAGTGTGTCAGTCAGAAACGACACGCACACCTATACAGTGCTTTGCTCTATGGGCTCGGTCTTAATAAATATGTAGGTTATTAAATTAAATTTGAGTTTCTTTATTCGACTTCATCAACCTTTTTTGGTGGTAGAAAATATAGGATTAAAAAAAGTTTGTCAGAAGTGGGATTCGAACCCACGCCTCCATTCGGAGACCAGAAGTCCCATTATTCAGGAAGGGTGTCACCTTGAGTCTGGCGCCATAGACCACTCGGCCATCCTGACAACTGCAGGTTACTGCCGAAGTCTATGTATAAGTACTCAACAACACAGTCTGTGTATCTATTTTGTCAGTTTGTTTATGTTTCGTATAATGTTCGTTACATCACATAATTTCATTTCTTATGGATATTTTGAACTAGAAAACCAAAGGTTCTACTAGACGCTACATAAAACAGTTACAAAACGCATTTCCGGTTGAAAGACACGTGACAGCCATCCAACCAACCCAGGTTCCAGTCATTCTTACGAAAGAGAGCAGCTAAACACACCTTCTGCTTAATAATACTCTGGATTGACTTCAAACAAGCTGTTGCTGCCGAAGCAAGAACATGTCTTTTTATAGGAATGCTGTTTGGTTTGTGAAAGGAGTACAGGAGTATACGAAGTAAGTGCGTTTTTTATTAATAAGTGCACCCTAGGCTTAAATGTTTAAATGTTTTTCGCGACATTTACACAACGATTCTTTTGTAATGTTGGCATATAATAGCGAAGGTTAAATCCCATGTTCCTATGGATTCTATAAGCACCCATTTTAACAATATTTAACAGGGGCGCGGTAGTGTTCATTGCAGTTTGGTCAAAAGGTTACGGTTTTATATCGTTACACTTCCATGTTAAAAGAAAAACAATGAGCCGTTTTTAAATGGGAAGATAAAAACGGCAAACATCCGTTCTTTTCTTTTTAATATTATCTGTCCTTTAATTGAAGTTCACTCTAAACGATCAGAAGCAGGGGCGTTCCTAAGACCTGCAAGTATAGGGGGCCTTTACCCTCACCTCTGAGGTTAGGGTTAAAATATGTGGAAATGAGGGTTTAAAATAAACAAATAAGTGTTTAACAATGGTGACCAGGTTTGGGTTTCTGAATAGGAGGAGAATTTTTTTTTTTTTTTAGTTATGACTAAATTTATTTTTATTTATTTTTGAGGTATGACTGCTGGGCCGCTGACTGGACAGGACCGCTGACCAAACCCGACCTGGCGACTGTCACACACTTATTTACCACCATACGTTGTGAATTGAATAGAAAATAGTCACGACATTGACAAGGTTAGAAATAATGATTTGTAATTGAAATAAGAAGGACCTGTGAGGCGTTTCTCAAACTAGAGACTCTAATGTACTTATCGTTGTGCAATGCGGCCTCCCACTTCTTTTTCTACTCTGGTTAAAGCTTGTTTGTGCTGTCCGCTGAAGGGAGTAGTACACACCGTTTTAGGAAATCTTCAATTTCTTAGCAATTTCTCTCATGGAATAGCCTTCATTTCTAAGAACAAGAATAGACTGTAGAGTTTCAGATGAAAGTTCTCTTTTTCTGGCCATTTTAAGCGTTTAATTGACCCCACAAATGTGATACTCCAGAAGCTCAATCTGCTCAAAGGAAGGTCAGTTTTGTAGCTTCTGTAACGAGCTAAACTGTTTTCAGATGTGTGAACATGATTGCACAAGGGTTTTCTAATCATCAATTAGCCTTCTGAGCCAATGAGCAAACACATTGTACCATTAGATCACTGGAGTGATAGTTGCTGGAAATGGGCCTCTATACACCTATGTAGATATTGCACCAAAAAACAGACATTTGCAGCTAGAATAGTCTTTTACCACATTAGCAATGTATAGAGTGTATTTCTTTAAAGTTAAGACTAGTTTAATGTTATCTTCATTGAAAAGTACAGAGCTTTTCCTAAAAAAATTAGGACATTTCAATGTGACCCCAAACTTTTGAACGGTAGTGTGCAAAGGCTTGAAATGGAATAAAAACGAGTGTGCCCCATCAGGCTAGAGTAGTAGAACAATTTGAGTCTGTGGGTCACATGACCTGGAAGCTATTGAAGAAATGTCACATTTGTTTCTTATAATAAATCGTTAAAAATGAACAAAGGCTTAAAATGGAATAAAAATAAGTGTGCCTCATCAGGCTAATGTAGTTAAACAGTTTCACAAAGAATTTGAGTCGGTAGCTCACATTACCTGGAAACTATTAAAGAAAAGTCCAGAATTTTGTCTTTAAAATTAGCTTATAATTGCATAAAAGCAAGTGTGCCTTACATATGTTATCTATTGGCATGAATTTATATTAGTTTCGTCTTAGTTGGTCATAAGATAAGGGCTTTATCGATTTTTGTTTCTCAAGAGTGCTTGGTTCAAAGATTTGTTGACGGTCCTTAAATGCACCACCGCGTGCGGGAGGAGGGAGCAGCTGAGAGACGCTGGCCGACATCGTAGCCCCTCAGTCGGATCAACAGATCCCGCTGAGGATCAATTTATCCGCAGTGCTGACGGCTCGGTTGTGCTGCACTGTAGTCGACCAAAATCCCGGACGATTTAGAAATTCCCCCCAGACATTTTTTTAGGAATGAAGAGTAGCACATAACTGGCAAAAATAGGACATCTGGTGACCCTAGTTTAACCTGATTAGCTTTTTTACTTATGCACTTAAAACAATGTTTTTTGAGTTTAAGTATTGCACAAGTTTAAATGGTTATATATGATAATTTTTTTTCTTTCGATACATTTCTTTTCAATTGCTCAAAATGTAAATTTTCCTCTATTGACCTCTGTTATCTCTATAGGCTCTGTTACTCAGCTCATAAGAGAGGGATTATTCTTATTCTCTTGAGATGCTGGTGTTCCGTCAGATGAACATACCCTGTCAGACCAGCATAACCATAGTCAATATGCACTCGCAAGACGCCAGATTTGCGTTTATCCCTTTAGTTTTTTTATGAAAAAATAGACTCTAAACTACCTCAAAGGGCATGTATCCCTAGCCTGACGTAGTCCTACTCAATTCTAGTCAGAATATGAGTCTGATACTGCTCCATAGAGCTGTGATTATGGGGCGTGTTTCGAACGAACCAGGAAAAAAAATGCCTCTGCACTCAATTGGATAGACCAACAACCAATAAGAGCAACAGAGTGTGTGACGTATGTTAAGCGATGCATAGTTGTTGTCAACAAAAATCAAACCGTGCAGTTGCACGCCTAGAATAAGAAGATGAGCCTTGATCGCGTTTCTCTGTTCGTCTTTTAAAATTAATTTGCTGTCGATATCTTCTAGAACAGACCTAATAGCAGTATCTACACACCTAAACTCTCCAGCGGCAGTCATTGTTGTTGCCGTTGTCGCTGTTGTTGCCGTTGTTGCCATGTGCTTCAAAAAACACCAAAAAATAAGTTATTAAATAGTTTTTTTTGTACGTGACTAAAGGGATACACGCCCGTTGAGGTAGTTTAAAGTTTATTTTTTATACATTACTTAAGAGATAAACTAAAGGGATATATGGGTATGCTGGTCTGACAGGGTAAGCTCATCTGATAGATCAGCATACCCCAGCATGGTGTTTTTTGAAGGGTATGGTGAATATAACCTTAAATAGTTTGGGGGGTTTTTGTACATCACTATAGGGATATACGTCTGTTATAGTTTAAAGTGTATTTTTCATACAAAACTAAAGTGATAAATGATGATAAACTAAAGGCATAAATGGGACCTGCATACACGTACGCAAATCTGACGTCTTGTGCATGTGTATTGACTATGTATGCTGGTCCGACAGGGTATGCTGATCTTAGACTTACAGATTTTATTTTGTAATTTTGAACACAAAGTGTATACAAAAATAAATTTTGTTAAGTACAGCTTTGTAGACATTTCCATTTTTTAAAGTGCAGCCTTGATAAAGGTAAGCAGCAGCGATAAAAACATTGTGATGAAAAAAGCACTGTGGTGGAAAAAGGTGATGTGAACATATGACTGCATAGTTACAGGTCGAACATTCAGGGTTTTTTTCATTTATTTATTTTTTTATAACCCATTTTATATAACATTTAGCAGGCATTGGGGAAGAAACTGGAATATATGCAATATAAAATACGACTTAATGGGCCGCCATACTGTTCTACATTTTTTTATCCAGTAACCTAATAGGGTCCCTTTTTGTTAAATTTTAACTATTTCTAATGGAAATAAAAAAAAGAAGAAAAAAAATCCTTTCAGTGTTTGAAAGACTTGGCAAAAATAATTTGTTGATATGTGACGTAGTGCTCCTTTTTTTCTTTTCAATTCAGCATATTATTAAAAAAAGAATTTCAGTCCCTCTGGTTATAGAAAAAATAGGAAATTGCTGCTTATTGACTAATTGTTAATCAATAAAATTAATTAGTTTTAGATAAACTCAAACAATAACTCTTATTCCTAGTGTTAAAGAAGTTTGCGATCTAGACTCAAAGCCTGGCTACAGAGAGCTCTGATTAAAGTCAGCTTTGAATGAAATGACCAAAAAGACAAAGATGTAATAATAATAATGATGATGATGATGATGGGGGGGGGGAACGACCAGCTCCATTAAACTTAAATTTTCTAACAGCAGAAAAAACATAATCCAGATAACACAGCGGATGATTGTACGTCTGTCTGTTTGCATCTACATTTATCTCTCTTCTTTTTCTCTGATTCTTAACAGAAGCGGCTATGAAGCCGCAGCAAAGCATTTCGCTCCGGGCGACCTGGATGTAAACCTGAGCGACAGGTCGTTTATGGTCACAGGTGCCAACAGCGGGATAGGAAAAGCTGTGGCGCAAGAAATTGCCAAAAGAGGTGAGTTTTTCTAAGAGTTTTTAGAATAAAAGTTCTATCATCATGATTGATCCACATTTTACTGATCAATAACGGATTAAGTGCTAACAACTCTCTCTGGTGGCACTGTGAAAAGCCAAGTCGAATCCAGTGATGCACACAGTGTGACGTCGCCTCTGCTCTCCTTAGAACAACAACAACAAAAAAGTCTGAAAACTTTAGCGATTGTTATATGTTTTAAGGATAAATCTGAATTGATCCTGCAGGAGGAACTGTTCACATGGTTTGTCGAAACAAGGGGCGAGCAGAAGCAGCCAAAGATGAGATCATGTCGCAGAGTAAGAATGAGGTAGGTTTGGTGTTGTTTTTCCTCCCGATCTAAACAACCAAAGGTGTTCATTGTCAGAAAAAAAATGCTCAACCTGAGGTGTTTCTTTCTGTTCATTTGTAACCAAAATATTCTCTATAAGAGCACCTCTGAACCGAACCATATGTTCCTATATGCACTCGCCTCTTTGACCTTTTGTAAAATGTGTGTCATACTAGCTGCCTCTAGCAGTCTTAAAAAAGAAATAAACCTTTCTTTGAACATGCAGATTGCATAGGTTCTCATTCTCTTTTAGCTTTGATTAAAAGGGAATGAGAACATTGTAAAATCGACTAAATTTGATGCATTTTATCTGGATTTAATGTGACAGAAAAAGAGTCTGCACAAATCTAATAGGATGGAAAAAGATGCATGGTGTTTATAAATAATAAAAAAAAAAGAATAATCCACTGGACTTTGTTTCCAAGTTTGAAAAGATTTCACTTCCCACCTAGAAAGATTTTTTAATAAAAAAAAGTCAGAATTAGCATTGAGTTTGAGGCTTCATAGAGTGTTTTAGTGGACCAAAACAAAGCCTTGTTTTGGCTTAGAAAACATGCAGATTGAACCAGGAGTCATTTAGTTTCTTTGTTAGCCTAAAAAACCCGATGCTGTTCTATGTCTCTGAAAAGGGGGTTGTTAGGGGTAGTTGTTGGCCTGGCTGAACAGGTGAGTTGCTCCGTTACCCTGTATGGGGGTGGGAGTTGCGATGATGGCGGGAAGGAATCCACTCCATCGCTGCATTGCGTCATGGTTTTAAGGTGTTTGGCCCACTAGCAGACACAGACGGGGGAAAACAGGAGCATTTTAAGATGTTTATTGACAACACAACAAATAACATAACATAATAAACAGCAGACGAGGTTCGGACCATCAGCGTTTGGGGTTCTGCAGGAGGAAAGACGAAGCTTATTAAGACTAAGATAAGCAAAAGTACCTGCGTAGTTGCTGCTATGCTTACCGCCAGATACGGATAACCTATCCGGGGAGGGTGAGTTGAGGAATGGGTTCTGTAAATCACAGCTTTCTGATGGAAGGAGGTGGCTAAGCGACAGGTGGGACTTAGCGGGGGCCCGAGCAGCACAACAGCAGAGGCAGGTTTGAGGAGCAGCTGAAGGAACCAGCGTGAATCCAGGAGAGGGATCTCTTGTCCGACTCGGTGGGGGGGCTCAAGGGGAAGGCCAGGGCAAAATCTGAGCAGCAGGGATTCAGTGACCAGTCCTCTGAGCAAGGAGACGGGCAGATGAGCGATCCAGAGCTCAACATACTGAGGGAGACGGGTTAGAATCAGGAATCCAAAACATCAGGTACAGAGATCTGTCGACAGGACAAAGGCCTAGGCATTCCACAACGGTTTAACACTCTGGCGTCCTTCAGGTGACTGAACCCTCTTCTTAAGCTCAACCGAGCCTTAACGAGCTGCGGGTGTGGGGCCACGCCCACCCGTCAGCAATAACCACCCGTAGAAGAGAGCAAGCAGAGCATCGATCCCTGGACCCTGAAACATTGTGTTTTTGAAACCTGAAATCCTCTGTCTAAGGTTGGTTTTTCTTAACATAAATGGCTTCCTTCAAACCACCTATCTTCTTTATCCAAAATGTGAGCATTCTGGTTCTCAAGCGAGTGTCCTTTGTCCTTAAAGGGGAACACCGTTTTTTTTACATTGGGCCCTTGATTTGATGTTATTACATCATGTTCTACTCACCCATATGAGTTTTGTGTCATTTGGAGCCTTGCTGAAGATATTCCGATATCCAAGTAACATCTTCCTATGGGTAACGACTTGAAGGCACCAAGTAACAAGTCGTTGCTCATAGGAAGACGTTACCTGGATATAACCTAACGGAGTATCTTCAGAACAGCTCCAATTGACACAAAACTCATATGGGTAAGTAGAACATGATGTAATAACGTAAAATCAAGGGCCCAATGTAAAAAAAAAAAAAAAAACGGCGTTCCCCTTTAAGATGTAGGTGGACAGCAGAGTTTTGTTCCGAGGAGGTCGCTCTTCTGCTTTGGGCAATGCGTCTGTAGAGAGGTTGTTTGGTTTCTCTAAATAAATGTCTGACATTGTAGTTTAGGTGGATATTAGCTTGGGGTATTGTTATCCAAACTTGTGCAAAACTTTAGTTACTGTCTTCTTCTTTCGTGATCTTCAACTAAAGTTGTAGTAGAAGCCTGACGGTAGAATAAAAAACAGGAAGACACTCTTTACTATTTAGGGGATTTTTAATCGCAATTGGTTGGATTTTATTGTTAAGAGTAAATAAGTGAAGAGGGAGGAATAACAATGGACTCGTTAAAGAAGACTTCATTCTTTTGCTACTTTGGAGTTTAATTAATTTCTGGCCTCTATGTTAAGAATGAATTATAGTAATAATGAAATACTCTGGATAAAATGTAAAGCACCAAAACCTGCATTCTGTTTCTCTTGTTTTCTAAGAACGTTCACATCCACATCGTGGACATGTCGAGCGCACGGCAGGTGTGGGAGTTTGCACAGAGCTTCTCAGAAAACAACCAGCTGCATGTGCTGGTAGGTGTCTGCAAATATTTGACATTCCCTTCCCAGAGTCGCCCCCAGAATCTTAGCTTTTATCTAATTTCTGTGTGCTGCCTTTTAGATCAACAATGCAGGCTGCATGGTTAACCAGAGGGAGTTAACAGAGGAGGGACTGGAGAAGAACTTTGCCACCAACACGTTGGGTAGGTTAAAAAAAACCAATGCATTTTCAGGAATGTTAAGATAATATATTTAAAGCTCCTTTTTAATCTATTAGGTACCTACATCCTCACCACTGCACTGATGCCTGCACTGAAGAAGGTGGAAGATCCCAGAGTGGTGGGTTCATTTTCAACGAGACAAAAGTGAACAGAAGGAGAACATTTTAAAAATGGATGCCGCTGTCTTCTTCTCAGATCACCGTGTCGTCAGGCGGCATGCTGACCCAGAAGCTCAACGTGTCTGACCTGCAGTTTGAGAAAGGCAGCTTTGACGGCACCATGGCTTACGCTCAGAATAAGGTACGACGCACTGACTTACATCAGCTGTATGAACAGATGTCAGAGGAAACCCTTTTCCTGAGCGTTTCTTCCTGGGTTCCAGAGACAACAGGTGATCCTCACAGAGAGGTGGGCGTCTCAGCACAAAGAGATTCACTTCTCCTCAATGCACCCTGGCTGGGCCGACACACCAGGTAAACGCATCAGAGAGATCACATCCCCTGCTGCATAGATTTCTTATTTAAAACCTTTTTTTTTAAGTTTGCACAAAACATTTTAGATCATTCGAACTTGCAATATAAAAAAATCTTTGTTTTAGTTTTTTAATATATCAGACATTCTTCAGTCTAGTTGTTGCAGATGTTTTTATGTCTTCTCTTGCAGCCGTGCAGTCATCCATGCCTTCATTTCATGCCAAGATGCAGTCCAAGCTGAGGACGGAGGCCATGGGGGCAGACACGGTGGTGTGGCTCGCCGTATCAGCGGCTGCTATTAAGCAACCTAGTGGGCTGTTCTTTCAAGGTGAGAAACATCTTAGTGAATCAGTTATAGTTGATGCTGGTGAAGATTCTCAATCTTTAAGGTCATAATCATTCCTAAAAAAATTTAAAAAACAATCCACTGGAATGGGTTTCCAAGTTTGAAGAAACTTAGCTTCTCATCCAGGAATTTTTTTCAATTCAAAATGTCAGATTTAGCGTTGAGTTCAAAGCTTTTCATAGTAGCCCAAAAACTTGTTTCGGCTTAGAAAACATGCAAACTGAACCAGAAGAACGGGTATGCCCCGTTTTGGGTTGTTTGTTAGCCTGCAAAATGGTCTGTGCCTTTGGGTATTGCAGGCTAACAAAGAACCCAAAACGAAATGGAGGCGTTTAATAAAGTTAAATGGTTATTATGACTCATGAGGAAGATAAAACATCCTTATTTAGAGCTCTTCTATCAATTTCTTCATTTTTCACCATTTTTAAATTCATTTATTTCTATATCATGTTATATATCTTAAGCCCCCCTGGTTAGGTCTATTCTGGGGTTCTGGAAAGGAGGATCCGCCGGATAGTCGAATCTTGGATTCAGGAGGAGCAGTGTGGTTTTCGTCCTGGCCGTGGAACGCTGGATCAGCTCTACACCCTCAGCAGGATCCTGGAGGGTGCATGGGAGTTTGCCCAACCAGTCTACATGTGTTTTGTGGATCTGGAGAAGGCATTGGGGGGGTCCTGTGGGGGTTACTCCGAGAGTATGGAGTACCAGGCCCTTTGATAGGGGCTGTTAGGTCTCTGTACTAGAGACTGACACGGGAGTGGATTTTCACTCCTGTCCCGTCCCACTCCAACAGAAAAAAAATTGTGTCCCGTCCCGATCCCGGGCCAGAGTAGAAATCTAAATCCTGTCCCGTCCCACTCCTGGTGAAATTACTCCCACTCCCATCCCGCTCCCATTCAGAATGACTCCCGCTTCCGCACCACTCCCATTCTTGTTGTCATTATAGTTGTTATTATAGTGTAGGCTTCAAGGAAAAAAAACTACAAAATGGCGGCGCCAGTGCTGGATTTTTTTTCTATTTTATTTTATTTTTTGGCATCGATTCTAGTTTTTTTTAGTTACTAGTGGTTTGCTCCCGCTCCCGTCTGCTCCCGTTAATGTTTAATCCTGTACCGTCCCAATCACGTGATCGTTACTAATACTGACTCCCATCCCACGGGATTCCCGTGACCCGTGGGATTACCGAAAAAATGTCAGTCTCTACTCTGTACCACAGGTGTCAGAGCTTGGTCTGCATTGCCGTCAGTAAGTCAGACTTTTTTCCAGTGAGGGTTGGACTCCGCCAAGGTTGCCCTTTGTCACCGATTCTATTCATAACTTTTATGGACAGAATTTCTAGGTGCAGCCAAGGTGTTGAGGGGATCTGTTTTGGTGGCCTTAGAATTGCGTCTCTGTTATACACAGATGATGTGCTTCTATGTGCTTCATCAGGGCGTGATCTACAGCTCTCACTGGATCGGCCGGGATGAGGATCAGTGCCTCCAAATCTGAGACCATGGTCTTGAGCTGGAAAAGGGTAAAGTGCCTTATCCAGGTTGGGGAGGATGTAGTGATCCTTGTGGAGGAGTTTAAGTATCTTGGGGTCTTGTTCACGAATATGGGGAAGATGGAGCGGGAGGTCGATAAGCGGATTGGTGCGGCTGCTGCTGTGAAGTGTGCACTGTACCGCTCTGTTGTGGCGAAGAGAGAGATGAGGCAAAAAGCAAAGCTTTCGTTTCACCAATCGATCTACGTTTCTACTTTCATCTATGGTCATGAGCTTTGGGTCATGACCGAAAGAATGAGATCCCGGATACAAGCGGCTGAAATGAGTTTTCTCCGTAGTGTGTCTGGGCTCTCCCTCAGAGATGGGGTGAGGAGCTCAGTCATCCGGGGAGGACTCAGGGTAGAGTCGCTGCTCCTCCACATCGAGAGGAATCGGTTGAGGTGGCTCGGGCATCTGGTTAGGATGCCTCCTGGATGTCTCCCTGGTGAGGTGTTCCAGGCACGTCCCACCGGGAGACCCAGGACACGCTGAAGGGACTGTTTTTCGGCTGGCCTGGGAGCTATATATGTGTGTATGGATGTATATATCTTAAACAGGGGTTGATGTTAAGGATTTTCGGCAAGTGACTTTCACATTTCATTTGCCCAGAGACAATTTTTACTTACCCAGTGTAATGTTTGATAAATATAGTTCCTAATATTCATTTTTGTCTATATATCAATGAAACATGTTTGTTTTTAAATGTTTTTTGTAATTCGGTACTTTTTTAAGTTTCTAGGTTCCTGGTGTGTATATGCATGCATCAGATAATGAACTCAAGCCTACATTACCGTGTTAACATGCTTTTCAATCCTTCCTGCACATTCTTTTCAAACTAAACGTTGCTTTAAACTGTTGTGTGCTTGAAAAAATGTAAATTGTAATGTTAAAAATCTAAAAAAAACTTGACAGGTTAAAAACTTAAGATAAATCACAAGACAGAAGTCAATGTCACAAAAATAAATAAATAATTTTTATTTTAGAGTCACGGGATGTTTATACAAGATAATACTATTAATATAATGTGACTTTTCTAGAGAACCATTAGACATAGTTATTTTATACAGGGTTTCCACAGTCTTACATCATTTCAGAATTCCCTGACTTTTAATTGACTCAGGATTAGTTTTCCCTGACAAAATAAATGCAGCAACAAGACAATAATAATAACATAACAGTTTACCAATTTAACATGTTTAGCTCTATAACATTTAAATGCACCTCTCCAATGTCTAAGAGGAAAAAAATTAATGAAAAATTTTTAATGTATGACCTGCATCACTGTACAGAAGACTGCCATATGATAGCGCTTTCTAGCTTGTTTGTCATTTTGGTAACTACATCAAAATTACTGCTAGGTGGACAAAAATCATGCCATCTGGCGGAAAATCACCCGGCTTTTTCCAATCACACGCCTTTTTTAAATCACGCGAGAATGTGTACAAAACAACAAAAATGGTGCCGGCAATGCTTCTGGGTCGTTTTCATTTAAAGTCGGTGATTTTAAATTTGTACTCTCCCAACAATAAAAACTACTTGTCCCGGGAGATTGGGCGATGGTTAACATCGAGCCCTGGAATTTTATAGTTATTTATTTATATATATATTTATATATATATATATATATTTATATATATATATATATAGGGCTGGGCGATAATTGAATAACTATATATATCGATCGATAGACGTGTGGCGCAATAGAAAAAAAGAGGGTCGATAAAAAAGAAACGCAGTTTTCCTTCCTTCTCATTGTAGCCTAGCATGTAGGTTTATGCTAATCACTGCTTCCTCCCAACCAATCACAATCGCGGACCCAGGCACGCCGTCACCAAGCGCCGCCCTCTCAAATCACAACACAGAGCACATGAAGATGTCGCAGCAAGGAGAGTCGGAGGAAATTGTTCCAAAGAAGGTTTTTGTAGTTCGCCAGTTTGGCAGTATTTCGGTCATGGCAAGTCGGACAAAAAACAAACCACAGTCATCTGTAAAATGTGTCGGGAACCAGTGAAAACGAAGTCTGATAACACAACCAACTTTTTTTTTTTTTTATCATCTCAGCCGCTCACACCCGCAGGAGTACAAGCTGTGTAGGCCCGACGCGGCTCTCCTCCGAGGAATCTTCGGGAATTTCGGGAAAATATATATATATTTTCAGTTCTGGGCAGTTTCCCACGTAGTTCTAACAATTGAGAGAAAAATGCTGAGGGGCCAGAAACTTCAAAGTAATAACTCAGGTTAAAGCAGGAAACGGGGGCGGCGGTGGGGGGCATTTATTTATTTGTTATATTTATTTTGGTCACTTTAGTTTATTCTTTGTCAGTATTTAATAACATAACTCAGGTCTCTTAAGTTATTCTACTTTAAAACAATTCTTTTATGGTTAAATAAAGATTTAATTCGAAGTCTGTTTGTGTTTTTTATTAAAATTATATCATTTAGCAATATTATAAAAAGTCCAGGCAGAGCTGCACATAAAATATGGTTTCAAATCTTTTCAATAATTATCGATATCGATCAATATGCATTTTTTTTTTATCGATAAGCTTTTCTATATCGCCCAGCCCTATATATATATATATATATATATATATATATATATATATATATATATATATATATATATACACACACACACATACTCACCGGCCACTTTATTAGGTACTCCATGCCAGTAACGGGTTGGACCCCCTTTTGCCTTCAGAACTGCCTCAATTCTTCGTGGCATAGATTCAACAAGGGGCTGGAAGCATTTCTCAGGGAGTTTGGTCCATATTGACATGATGGCATCACACAGTTGCCGCAGATTTGTCGGCTGCACATCCATGATGCGAATCTCCCGTTCCACCACATCCCAAAGATGCTCTATTGGATTGAGATCTGGTGACTGTGGAGGCCATTTGAGTACAGTGAACTCATTGTCATGTTCAAGAAACCAGTCTGAGATGATTCCAGCTTTATGACATGGCGCATTATCCTGCTGAAAGTAGCCATCAGAAGTTGGGTACATTGTGGTCATAAAGGGATGGACATGGTCAGCAACAATACTCAGGTAGGCTGTGGCGTTGCAACGATCCTCAATTGGTACCAAGGGGCCCAAAGAGTGCCAAGAAAATATTCCCCACACCATGACACCACCACCACCAGCCTGAACCGTTGATGCAGGATGAATCCATGCTTTCATGTTGTAGACGCCAAATTCTGACCCTACCATCCGAATGTCGCAGCAGAAATCGAGACTCATCAGACCAGACAACGTTTTTCCAATCTTCTATTGTCCAATTTCGATGAGCTTGTGCAAATTGTAGCCTCAGTTTCCTGTTCTTAGCTGAAAGGAGTGGCACCCGGTGTGGTCTTCTGCTGCTGTAGCCCATCTGCCTCAAAGTTCGACGTACTGTGCGTTCAGAGATGCTCTTCTGCCCTTCTGGCACCAACAATCATGCCACGTTCAAAGTCACTCAAATCACCTTTCTTCCCCATACTGATGCTCGGTTTGAACTGCAGGAGATTGTCTTGACCATGTCTACATGCCTAAATGCACTGAGTTGCCGCCATGTGATTGGCTGCTTAGAAATTAACTGTTAATGAGTAGTTGGACAGGTGTACCTAATAAAAAAATATATATATAGATAGATAGAGAGATAGATAGTACTGGGAACACTTAGTGATGCACCACTAATCATTGTGGTTCCTGCAATCAGCTTCCTGGCTGTGACACATTTCTGCTTTTTCAGATCGCAAGCCGGTGGCGACCCACCTCCCCCTGGCCTACTCCCGCGGCTCCCCACAGGACGAGGAGCAGCTTCTGACAGCATTGGAGGAATTCGCCCAAAAGTTCAAGCCTTAATGAATGGAGAAACTCCCCTGCTTTTTCAAATAAAAGCACTCCAAAAACGCTAAACTGTTTACAAAATCATACTTTCACTTACTAATTAAACATGTTGGACTTAAACAGCAGAGTCAAAGATTCTAATATGTCATTAAGGTTAAATACAGAAAGCATTTTCTGGATTAATGACCTTTTTTAAGGTTTTATGAAGCTTTTTTAAGATATTCTGGAAAGAAGGTTTTGTTGCACATTAATTTAATCAAACTAATGCACAATATATTCTCTGTAATGTGTACACATACTGATTTTTTTTTTTTGTAAAATAAATTATTAAATTTCATTAAACTGATACATTTTCTGTTTTTTAAGTTTTAACACCTTTAACTTTAAAAGGTCATGGTGACAGATTTAGCCTTAAGTAATAAATAGAGGACTCACAGTGACAAATCAAAATTTGAAAATTGTTATAAATATAAAACTGTCTTAGTCCTGTTAGTTTGGCCCCTAAAACTTCCCTTACAGTGAATTCAATCTGCAGGAGAGGAAAGATGGAGATAATGGAAAATCTTTTTACTCTCCAGATAGTATAGGTTAACCAGGCTGTGCTGTCCTGATAACCTGACTAATGCTATATTTTGCTTCTTTACCATAGCGCTCCTTTAAAACCTGTTGGTATTAAATACCTTTAACTTTGAGCAAATGTCTTATTTGGACTGGTAAACAGCAGCAGCGCAGCTATTAGCAGCTGTGCTGTCCATACCTTGAGCATTAGTTTAATGCCAATAGGGCAGCATCTAGACTTCTCATTTAACAATTTAGATCCTTATTCAAATGGATGTACACACACACACATATATATATATATATGTATATGTTCAGGTTTAAAAAATCTATTTCATTATATTGAATTTTTTTTTAAATGAGTTTTAACCAACCAGTTTTTCCTTTTTTGTTTTTTACGCTTGTCTAGCGCCCTCTGGTGGCCTCCAATGTGAAATCCCCAGTTTTACTGAAGGTGGCCAAGAGAAAATAACTTAACAGAAGGAGACTGCTCTTTATTATCATGGTTAACACACCTTATACCCTTTCTTTACAGCTTCATTATCAATAATCTTTGGAAAGTATTTTAGCTGAGAATTACACATAGCATACAGCATTGAAGCACATGTAATACAATATAGGTGGAAAAATGTTTTCTTTTGCTCCTTGATTCCAGTGCATTAAGATTAAGTCTTAACTCACAAAAAGTAAAAAATAAAAACACGTTAGCTTTAGCAAAGATTTCTGCTCTGGTGCTTCTGAAATGCCACATTATTTAGCTGTGTTATGTACTTCTGTAAGTGTTCCACATATGAAATAAACAATAAATAATCACATGAAACTGCTGGAAAAACACAAAGTTATTAATCTGACACTCAGTTAGCAGCCTGCATGGTTTTAATCACTTATTAGACAGCATGACACATTGTGAGCCTGATGAGCGACCTGTGATGTCACTAAATAACCATTTAAACTGGCTTTATATCAGGAACGGAACAGATTCTCTAAACCTATCCATTTATTTTAAAAAATGTCTGGAAAAGGTGATGCTACACTAATGCAGTACAAACAAATAAGGTCTTGATTAGCTGCACTTTAACACTAAATTTCAAAATCAGAAAGAAGTTGAATCTGAGAGTGGAATTTTTTAGATTAAATCGTGTTAAAACAGAATTTAAATACTGTGTTCAGGATGAACCAGTCTCATAAAAACAAAAAGAAAGTTTCCCAGAATGCATCTGGCTAATTATCCAAAACATGATTTTGCTTCCACTTGGGAAAAAAAAAGATCAAAAGCAAAATAAAAATGCTGCTAATATGGGTAAAATGGCTCGCTACCCAGGGTGGCATGATGTGAGGGCAGCAGAAGAAAAAAAAAGTCCATATTTTAGGGGAGTGGGCATCCGCTGTGGTAAGCACAGTGCTGTTCGGGATTAACTCCTGTGATAGGATGCGGAATCTCATTCTCAAAATTAACAGACTTTTTCTATTTGTTGCTTTTTATGAATGTGGACTAAATTTAATCACAAATAGTAAACTTCAACCGGATCATTAAACCCAACTAGTGGAACTAAAAGGCAGAGTTATTGACACAAACTCAGTGTTAAGTGGTGAGAGAAATTATTCATAATCCACAGTTTGTTTAATTTAAAGAAAAACACGTCACCGAATTATAGGAGCTAGTCTGACCTCTGCTTTGGTTAATTTTCATCGTTTATGTTTGGGAAACCAAAAGTCTGTGATATAATACTAAAAATAATAAAAAGGAATGTTTAACATTTACAAGAGTAAAAGTAATAAAAATGGCTGTAAACAGTAGGAGGCTCCACTTAGAGAAGACTTTGATTATGAATGATCAGGCACCTGGTTCTGTCCTCCATGAATACACTCAATAATAATGCAATATTAACTAAACCTCATGCTTTAGTTATGTTTTGCTTTTTTGGATATTTTTCCTAAATAAATGATGTAACAGAAATAAAACCATATTTTGCCACTAGGGGGCGACTTTTCCCAGGCTTGAACTCCTGCTGACAGTATTCTTATTTTGTCAATAAAATAAAATAAAAACTTGGTGTGAAAAATAGGCAGGTCCCTCATATCATGTTAGTGGGTTAAGAGTCCAATGAGGTTCTTATGCACAAAACAAATCTGAAGTTTAGTCGCTCCAGTCTTCAAAAGCAGGGAATTACAGAATATATCACATTTTTTACAGTCAAAAGTCCCAGAAGTATCCCAGAGTACAGAGTATGGGTACTCTAGATGACAAAATCCACCATCCAGTCTGTAACCGTGTGTTCAGCCTGTACTGGTCCCAAGCTTCATGGACTTGCAGTGTCAAAACCGTGAATGCAAAATATAAACCAGTGTTAAATATGATCCAGGTGAAATGGACGCTGTTCCCTCTCCTTCATCAAAACGCCACCGCTGTTGTGACACCGTCACAGTTTGCAGAAATGCTGCTTGTCCACGGAAACTCAGGACACCACAGGAGTCATGTCCCATATCTGCAGAAAAACACAAAAATAGCTTTGATTGAATGAAGATGACCGTCAGACATGAATAAATTAGAGGGAAGCTAAAGCCTCCGATCAGAAACATCCTTCTGACAGGAGGGATTTCTAAAAGTCCTGAGAGAAACTGGTGACTCTTAAAATGGCCGCCACAGCTTAACTCTGAATGAATCAGAATTAGGTATAAACACTGTCTACAGTTGAGCTGGAAAGATGGAGCAAGGGAAACACACCTACCATTGACATTTGATTTTTTTTTTTTTTTTACTTTTCTATTTTTGAACAATGAGAGATTAAAAAACACGACTGAACCAAAATAAAGCAAGAATTGAATAAAAAGCTTGAATTTCTCCATGATTCTCTGTCATCCTGCTTCAAATAATAGATAGAGGCTACAACACATGCATTAAACCTTAGTAATCACTACATAGTTTTCCTTTAGCAAGGAGAGATTCAATAAACCTGCAAAGCTTCAGTCGAGGTTTCCCATAAAACTTGCTGCTTTCCTTGTAAAAGCAAATTTTGTAGAATTGTTCTCATGGTTTGAAACCAGGCTGAGGTTCAGGAAGTTTAAGTTAAGCCTGAGAAACGTCTGTAAATGTTTGGGATTTTATTGTTTCCGCCACCTGAACGAAGCTGTTACCACCAGATCAAAAGGAAACAAGCTAAGATGTCTGAGAAGAAAGTAGGACTCAGCAAAGCTTAATCTGATCTTAAAGTGATGTTTGGATGTTTGGACAGCTGTGTCTATGAAGTCAGTTCAAAACCTTTAAATTGGACTTAAATTTACTGATGCCACTAATATCTTTTGGGGAAAGAAAATTAAGATGAAAAAAATTTAGCAATTTGATCACAATGGTGAGAAGTTGGTTAAAAAAAAAAAAACTTTTAAAAATAAAAGGCTTCCCCAGGCTGCACCTTCTGCCAAGCAGCATTAAGCATCTGAAGGTGGGAATATGGGGAGTGGTGGCCTAGTGGTTAGGGCATAGAGCATGGGTAACCAATTAAAAATCAGCAGGTCCGAATAAAGAAAATCGACCAGTAAAGGTCCGGAGACATTTTTAATTATAATCTGTTAATTTAAACAGAATTTAACACTGAAATAAAATGAGGTGTTTATGTATCAATGTTACACATTGAATTTTAAATAATAAAAAAAAAAAGAAATTTTTTTCCATTTTAAAATCTAAAGCGTAAGTAGAAAACAACAATCGTTCAGTTTGTTATATAGACAATTTCCTGATTCACATATTTTATAAAACACCTGAAATGATCGTTTGTTTTTGTTTTATTTCTTTTATTTTTCTGGCTTAATGAGAGCAGTGGGCTTTAGAAGGTTTAAAAACCTTGCAGGTCTCCATTCAAACCCAGGTTTGAATGGAGACAAAGCCGTTCTACAGCACATATCAAGGGGCTCATTTTGAGCCTGGATCCATATTTATTTTCAATTCTGTTCATGGTGGAGAATCCTGCTTCACAGCAGCAGGTTGAGCCAAACATACTCAAAATGTGCAGGGTCAACTTTGAGCACACCATTTCACTTTTCTTTCACCAGTTCACCACAGTTCATGCAGCAGTCCACACTTTCTCTGCTTTCTTTCTCTCTTCGTCTTCTCCTTCTTTTCCATCGCCCGGCTTGCCACAGGTTTGCCTGCTGTGTCTAAAAGTAGCAGCAGCAGCAACCCAGACTGACAGCAGCTCATTGGCTAACACTTGTAGCCTGGTCCCGGGCGCTCCGGAGGGCTTTACTATAATAACAGGAGAAGCTGCACAGTTAGACACCGTCGGCGGATAACATGAAGTAATTTATAAATGTTTTAAATCAGGTTGGCCAGCAGGTGAGTCTGGATCCGGACCGCGATCTGCTAATCTGTGACCTCTGGCACGGAGCTTGGAATCCTGAAATCCACTCCCACAGAGCGCCACTCTGGCCCTTTGAGCAAGACCCTTAACCCCCAATTGCTCCTCAGCCGCCTGACGATGGCAGCCTACTGCTCCCCAAAGGGGATGGGTTAAATGCAAAGGTTAATTTCTCCAATGTGAGATCAATTAAGTTTAATTATTGTTATTTTCTGTCACTGGCTCTTTGCACACATTAGATTATAATATAAACTATTACAATAAAGGGGAAAAAATCCAAAATTCTTTAGCTTAAATTCAAATGAAGATTTGGATGATTGACATTTAGACACAGGAGGTTTTTCTAACAGGATGATGATTCCAATCAGCACTTATTTAAGAATGGATGAAATTGTCTGTATTATGGTAAACAGCAGTGAACTTTACGAGCATAATAAGGCATTCTACAAAAATATGACTAATAGTGTAGAATTAGCTGATGGGTTTACAAAGAAAATAGTTTGAGGACATTTTTTTTTGCCTCAACTTCGTTAGCTTTGTTTTGTCTTCGTTTTGAAGCATTGTCCTCGAAGTATTTCTGGGAATCTGTCGCCTCCTTGTGTCAGAACCAAAAATTACAATGGAGAAAAGCACCCCTCTGCTGACCTTGATGACCTTGTCGGTGCCAGAGGTGAGCAGGTTTCCTGTGGTGGGCTCATATTGCATGTAAACAATGTTGTGCTTGCTGTCGTGGAAGGTGGCGGTGGGCGCTCGGCTGAAACACAAACGGAGAAGGAGAGGCTTTGTCAGCGTGAGACGCATGAGGAGACGGTACAGAGCACCAGCACAGGCTGATTGGGACTCACTCCTCGTCGGTGATGGACTCATAGCAGCTGTCACACAAGCGGACCTCAAACTCGAAGCCCATGAGGGGGATGGTGGAGCGCTTGGACGAACATTTGCCACACACCGCCTGGCCGCACTTCCTGCAGTGATGCTGAGGAATACAAGAAAACTTAAATATAAGAAAATCCAAATCTCTCTTAGATGTGCAATATGTTATAAGTTCTGTCAGGCTAATAGGGAGCGTATATCTCCCTGTGTTAAAACACACACCCCACTGATAAGGTCAGACAGGGAGAGTCCAAACACCTCTCATTAAAAAGAACATGGCAGAGCTGATTATAAAAGATGCAAAGTTTATGCAAAATGATTCTGATACTGACGACTGCAGCAGAGGAGAGTGCTGAATGTAGGAAAAACGCTCCGTCGGCTGATTTTCCTTTCATTCAACACAGTGTTTGTCAGTATCATAAAAACTCTTGTTATAAAGGTTTCTGTGATTTAGGAAATTATATTCTGGATAATTCCTTAAAAAAAACAAATATGTTGGAGGAGAAAATGTAAAAAAAAAAAAAAAAGATAAAAAGGTAAAAAGCAGCAGTAAAGTGGTTTTGTTTTAGCATTAGAAACATTAAAGGTATTTATTTCCGGGCGGATCATCTAAGTGGTCCCCATAATTGTCAATCATTCTGGTGATATGTTTACGTAAGGCCATCCTACGTCCTCGTCCCCAGTTAGATATCTTTTTCTGCACATGCGCACTTTCAGGCATATATCTGTGGGAGGCTACAGTTTCAGACAGTCATTGAAGCTCACCTTTCTCACCGCAATTCTTGGAAAACGGACATAAGAGAAAACATATCTACAAAGTTTATGAGAAGAAAAGAAAGGCCTCAGAAGAGGCAGATATATCCCAGAATGCTTTTCGCAGACAGCTCTCCTCACAAAGCATTATGGGATTTGCTGTCACCATAGGCTGTCGCATATATATAGGCACTGTGCAGTGGAGGAGGAGTTACGTGACCAACGGGCAGCAAAAAGCAGTGATAATCTGTCCAAACGGTCAGTTAACTGAGTTTCCTATAAAGTCCACTTTATAATCCCGGCTGTATGTGGACACAGTAAGCCTGTAAGAGCTATGGGAACACGCAAACAGGGAGAAAATGGGCTCCATACTTTTTTTTTTTAAGTGGAGAGGGCGGATCTTTTAAAAAATCCTCCACAATACCTTTAAAGCGTTCAAAATGCTAAAGGTCACATAGAGAGCTTAAGACAAGAGGATGAAAGGGAAGAAAACTATATGAAATCAGAATTCTGAAGAAAGAACAAACACATAATAAATACTCATTAATTAAAACACTCACCTAAACTACTCTGCATGGATATTTTCAACATTTTATGCATGCAAATGTCATAACAGGACCCTTTTAATCAAAACCCTGACTGCAAGCTCCTTCTCTGCACTTGCTTGCTTTTTATTCGCCTGTATATTCTCTCACTTTGATTGTGGAACCTGCAAGAAAAAGTAAACCACCGCTGATTGGCTGCTTTTTCAGATGTCCCACCTCTAGAAATTGGAGGCCCATCCACATGAGTAGTTTACGTGCAAATGCTTTAAATAAAACTGCTCATATCAGTATTTATTATGTCACTGATTTTAAGGATTGTCTAGGAGGGTGTAGCCTCAGTTTTTAACTATTTAATTTATGCCAAAAAAAAATTTTTTTAATGCAATTGAGGGCCAAAACTTATAGTTTGGTTTTCATCGGATGACTAAACACATTCTCCTTCAAACTTTGCAATTTATTAAGCAAGTGAAAACATAGCTGACCAGCAATGGATTGGAGATAAAAAATATATAATATAAAATCCTTTTTTCTTAAAAAATTACTTTATAAGAACTTGTGCATCTTTCTTAAACAAAAAATGTAACCTCTGACCTCTGAACAGTAAAGCTGTGATTTCTGTTATACTTCAGAAATCTTCAAGAAAGATGAATAAAGCTGGTTTGTTCAGTTGCATAATACCCACAAATGATTGACACAGATTTCCTCTTAAATTGGAGAAAACTAAACATTTGTGTCCTAAATATTTAGGTTCAGGGTTTGTTTACAGCTTTCTGCACTCAGATTGAGCACACAGTGAGTCTAATGATGCTAGGAATGAACTCAGCATGGTTAAATGGTGAGGCAGAATAAGCCAGATGTAAGTTTAGATCATTCACACTAATGCAGCTGGTTTGGAAATGTAATGCATGTTTATTTTGGGGGTTTTGGAGATGATTGCACACAAAATATTAATAAGAATTATGATACAAAATCCAGACCTTTGGGATGAAGTTTGTCATTATTTTAGCAACCATTTGTGCTCAAATTAAATCCAGAATAAATTGATTAGCTGTGATAAATCAAACCACCTGACCAATTAGAGAACAACGGTTTGGTTGGGTTTGCTTCAATTTATTTAGCCATTTTCTTGCTGATAATATCTCTACAAACACCATCGTCATTTTCTTGGTAGTTCAGCTGCATGTGGAAAAACACTTAGAAGAATGAATCACAATATGGAGGCTTTTCTGAGAATACGGCAATAAAACAGCCACAGGATGTTCGCTCTCTATCAGAACAGCAGAAGAAAAGAACCAAGGAAAGTTTTGCTGGAATAATTGGAGGAGCCTTTTCAGACTTTCCAAAACTGGCTGATCAGAGAAAGCTGGCATCTCAATCCTTCTTTCTGTTCTATGACGTCCTAAAAAAGTGTTAGTTAAGGTTAAAGGTGGAGGACGTACCTGTCGGAGGCCGATCTTCTTACTGTCCCACATCTGCTTGAAGTTCCAGAAGAAAGGCTGCTCACACTTCTGACAGGAGTCGCTGTCCAGCCATTCTGGAGTCTGTGCACATGAACGATCCAAAAATATAGCTACTATTAGAATGAATAACGTTAAAATAACAGTTAGTGGAAAACAGAGCATAAGAAATGCAAAGAAAAGTTTGCTCCTGGTCAGAATGGGTTATTTCTGCCGCAAAGCTTTCCTTCATTGGACATTTTTCAACTTTGTAACTATGGCTTATTGTGAAGAAATAATTTATTTAATTCCACTCCAACATTTTATTAAGATTTATCTGTTTTCCAGGTTAAATAATAGAATTTTGTTGCCATAAAAACATATAAGGAAAATCCGATTAAGCCAAATCTGACAACAGACGGAACTTTATTTCCAACCTCCTCTATTTACTTCATTTCCATTTTAGTGTAAACAATTTTAGATAACAATAATAATGCATGCATAAATAAACTAAAATAAAATTAACTTTCATAGTTGTTGCTGCAATATGTGCTTGAAGCATTGCTTCCGCATAGAGCTGCTTTGAACGGACGAACAATCCCTTAGATTTTGGTGATAATCCAGATCAGAATCAGCATACAGGGATTTTTTTTTTTTATATTCTCCAACATTGTGAGATAGGGATATTTGGCAGAACGAGCAGTCCCCCTCTAAAGCAGAGGCTGGCAGTAGTGACTATTGAGCATCAGACTCAAAAAGTCTATAATGGAGGTCTTCAACAGGGGGACTGCTGGAGGTACTGCATGGGGGTCACAAAAGTTTTGGTTGATTAGACTTTTTTTTTTATTCTCCCCTGCAGTTTTTTTCCCACTAATTGAAATGTCTTTAAATCCACATTAACATGAATTCAACACACTGTAATAAATAGATAAATGGAGGCAGAAGATGTCTTTCAGTCATCAATGCACACATTCAGCGACACACAGGAGCTCTTTCAATCTGGGCACCGTTTTATTCTCAACACCTGTCCCATCAACCAGGAATCAGAATCAGAAATACTTTAATAATCCCAGGGAGAAATTACATTCATTACATGACTCCATCTGTAATAGAGTGACTATAGGACCAGTTTGATAGAACACAATTTCATACAAGGGGGTCTCTGCTCCATCTCGCCATCAGTTTGGGGGTCCTTGCGCTGGAAAATGTTGAAGACCCCTGGTCTTTAGGTATTTTACTGAAGACAATAACACAAGTAAAGGGAACATTGTTTTTTTTTAAGCAGGATCAACTGAAAACATATAAATGGATCAAACCAAAAGTGCTCCTGATACCAAGGAATAATTAATTTACATATGGTAATGATCCAGATCATGTGTGAGTTTTAGCTATAGGTGGAAGTCACAATCTGGGGCAACGTTTGCTGCTTGGCGGGGGTCTGCTCTCTCAGAGTGC
Organism: Cyprinodon diabolis; assembly: GCA_030533445.1. Lineage (NCBI taxonomy): Eukaryota > Metazoa > Chordata > Actinopteri > Cyprinodontiformes > Cyprinodontidae > Cyprinodon > Cyprinodon diabolis. Next base: position 35,311,458 of record CM060068.1, read on the forward strand.
TTTTCTACGGTAGTTTATCATTGCAGTTGTAGAGAGAGTTAAAACACAGCTGAGGATTTTTTTCTCTTCAGTGGCAGGAAGTCTGGGAAAAATCACTGTCAAAACATTTCTTCAGAGACGTCCATCCAGAGAAAACCCATCCCTAGTAACTCCTGTCTCCCCAAAGCTACAATTCAGCGTAGGTTCTGGGTTGTTTTTTAATGTGCCTCTGTGATGGCTGCGTGTGCAACCACACAAATAGTCTGGTAATTCTTTCATTAAATCTTCTATTTTACTGTACTGTATTTCATGTTTTTCTACTTTGATTTGGCATTGGTTAACTGTTAACTGTTGACTCATTTTGTCATTTCTTGCTTGTTTGGTTTCTGTACATTAATATATTTTTTATTTGAGTTGCCAGTTCCTGGGCGGCTTTCATGAGTGAAGCCAGTAAAGGAAAGGAGGCCCCTGCTGCAAAGTATCTCCTCATTGACATGGAGGCCTAGGTGGACTCTTCCACTTACTTTTAGAAGGGGTGTAGAAAGGGTTTAGGTCTCTGTATTTGGTTTTGTTTTCTATAATAACATTTGGAAAGAAAGTATTTAAGTCCTCTTCCTCATAGGTTGCAGATTGAGTATGGTGCTGATTAGTTTGGTCTTTAGTTGCAGTTTCCTTTAGGAAAATATATTTTATGTTTCCCTCTTTTTTCAAAATGGTCTGATCAACCAGTGTATATATATGTTTCCCTTGTGTTTCAGTTAGGTAGGTCTTTTGATTTTTGTCATTTGTTTTCCTTGATGGGCCCAGTCTTGTTTGAACTTTTGAACTTTATTTTTGCAAAATAAATTTGTTACCATTTTTTCCATCAATGACTTCCCTGTGCTTCTCTGATTTTTCGGCTCGGTCACTCACAGCCTCCCAAATTTTCACGTGACTATTGTTTTTAAAACTTTGCACTCAGCCACTGCGTCTGTTTTCCTTTGCTTTAGGTCTTCATGCTATAATTGCAGGAGTCTGTCCCCACAGTGGATCTGTGTTTATCCCACAAACATGAGAGCGACGCTGAGCCAATTGTGTCAAGTGACTCTCATAAACAAGACAAATCAGCAAAAACATTGAACTTTGCTTTAACCTTTAAAACACACAATATGCCAGTTCGGCCTCAATATGGATAAAAAACACAAACCTCTGATGATTTACTCTAGATTTAGATTCAGTTAGAAAAAAGATATTGCATTAGTTTAATTCCTTTTCTCTCCTCTACTTTTCCCCGTCAGTGCTTCCCTGCTGGACAGGATTTTGTTTTAGAGCGGTGCTGAGAGTTTAGGCCAAACATTTAGGAAAAAAATGTTGGTCTAATAAATAAAAAGCAATAGTGTGAAACAAGCATATGGAGACTGAAAGTCATGCATCCAGAGCAAGCTCCGATGGTTGAACTGATCTTTATTTGCTTCTCTGCAGCACAGCTTTGCATTTTCTCTACTCTTTGGAACAAATTATAGATTTTGTGCGCTGAGTCGACTTCGATCTCAGTGATTACACGTTACCTCTTGTCGAGTCACGTCCATGTTCCAGATGACGATGCTGCCGTCTGAGCTGCAGGAGATGAGCTGGCGGGTGTGTGAGGCATAGCACAGGCCCTGGACTTTGTCACTGAGGACGGATCACACGTACGCTTAAAAACAACCCATTCAATGTATGCTAACGACGAGCTAATATCCGTGAAACCAAATGAAACCCTGCTTCTAATCAGAGCTCAACGCTCATTGGTTCATCCAGCTGAACCTGTGCGTTCCCTACTTGTGTCCCTGCAGTTCGATGGCGGTGCCTTTCCTCCCTCCGATGTCCCACATGATGATGGAGTGGTCCGAGCTGCCCGAAAACAGCACCCGCTGAACCGGGTCCCAGCACAGCGCCGTCACATTACCTGGTGGAGAGAGATGGGAATGCGATGCAATAAACCCTCTCAGTTAAAACCAACGTTTGGACCCTGAGCTTCTCATCTACAGACTCTTAACTTCATCAGAAAAAGGAATTGCTTGTTTTATCTAAAAAAAATGAAACCTGGAATTGTGCTGCGGATGCAATGATTTGGGAGGATGAGAGTCCCTGAGCTGGAGGTGATATACGGGTCCGATCCTCAAACTAAATTATGAAATCTAAATAAAGATGGTGGTGATTCAGTTAAGTTGTACATTTTGTGAAAAAGTGTTTTTCTTTTCCTTATTATCTTTCAAAATAAAAAAATTAATGATTGTAACAATTATACGATATTCAGTGATATGATCAAATTTAAAAAGAAAAAAAACATTTACTTAAATTTATCTTCTCACATAAGTCAAACATCTGTTCTGCTGCTGTAAACTGCTAGAATTATTTAAAGTATAAAATTTAGGAGATGCACATCTGGATACCTTTGTAACATACCACTATGTTATTTTCTCTTTTTGTATAAAGTAAGTTAAAGTGTACCGATAACAAACTGTCTTGTAGAACAGCTTTGTCATTGGTAATATTATTTCAAATCTCCACTGGTTAAAAAATGATGATGGGAATTAATATGCTGGGTTATTTTGGTGAGGAGAAATTTTTTTAATAAAAAGGGGCGTGTGACAGGTCTGTGCAGCGTCTGGTTGTCTGTTAAAAAGTCAAAAAATGAAGAAAGATAAAACACAGTAAGAGTTTTTCCCTGCGCCGCAGATCACCCATGTAGAAAACTGATCGGAGTTTGTTTTCCTTTTTGGGGATTTTTGGCGGTACCACTCTAATCTTTTTTTCGGGGGGGTTTGTCGTTTGGATTCTTCGTTTTGGAAAGGACTTTGGACTTAAACGCTTCCAGGATTTTACTTTGGGTTCGGAGCGTATGGAACTCCTGTTTGGACATTATTATTAAAAATAAAAAGAACGGACAGTTTTGGACTTTTTAGTTATTAGGATTGTTTTTGTTTGTTTTTTGTAGATATAAATTGAGATTTTGAGTTTACTTATAAATTGGTTGTGAAGGTTTTTGGGTTATTGATCATTTATACTGAAATATAATTGAATGAAACTTTGGATTCTTGGTAGTAGTGCAACTTTTTTATTATTATTATTTTTTTTAATAAATCTTTGTTTGCTAACAAAATCAACATAATCCTACTAAGTGGTTGGATTTTTTTTCCTTTCGTCTCAGATTTATATTGTATCACTTATTGCCTGTTTTCCTGTGAAAAAAGATTTGTGAGTTCTGCTTTTAATCAAGCTGAATTTTACACCTTGGTGAGTCTAAACAGTAAGGACGTTTTCCAGATGCAGACTCACCATGAGGTGGGTAGTATCTAGTTACATTTACTTGAGTCACCTTTTCAACAAAGGATATTTTAGGGGTAAATGTAATGCACTTTTTACTTTTAATTGAGAAATAACATTATTAGGAAGCATCAACACTTTTACTTGAGTAAAAGCCTCTAGCAACTCTTTCCACTGTAATATCAGTAAGTAAAGAATAGGCTCATTTTAGCCAAAAAAGCACCAATTTCAACAATTTCTGTTGAAGTAAGACATCTTGTTTGCACACAAGCCTTGTTATTTTAGTAAATTTTTATCTGCTGAGTCTATTGAGCCCTATAGAGGTCAAGTATTGTTACTGGGAGTATTTTGCACTCTTTTAACATACATAATTTGGCTTAAAGAATCGGATCACTTCACCAAATCAATGAATTTGGGTTTTCCAACAAAGTCTGCATGTCTGTAACCTCATTATTATAAAATAACTTGGAGATAAATTAGACCAGAGGCTGCAGTTCTGAAGCAGAACCTGATTTGTTGATCGACTGCTCAAAAATTGAGGGTTTATCTACGAATTGGCCTCAAAGTTCATGTAGATTTAAAAGTAGACAGACAAAATATTTGGCAATACAGTGTATTTACACACCAAGTGCTGTTTGCATTGTCTAAAAAGTTTTATGTTAACTGAAAAAAAGATTTAGAAAAGCATCGTATTAGTCTGGATTTATTTAATTAGGTTAATTTTGGCCATTTTTTTGTATTTCAGTTTGAAAAATACCAGAAATTGTACCGAACTTCATACTTTTATCTTTCAGATTACATCATCTTTATATATAAAACCAACATTATGATCGGTTAGTCAGTACTTAAACAACATTCTTACTACAAATATTTTTATTCCTACTTAAGTAATACGATGGATGTCATCTAAGTAGTTCTACTATAACTTGAAAACCTTTTTTTTTATCTGACCGTTTTTAGCGGGATCCTAAATACACACCTGATGCTCTGAGGAAGAAGCTGCATTAAGACTGAAATCAGTCTGCAGGGGTCAGTTTTTGCAACAATACAGAGACTGTCTCATCCCTAAAAGCTTCCTGGAAATGTTAACTATAACTTTATTAATCAGTTATGACCCTGAACTAAATCTGGATGATCAATGAGAAACCTGGGTGATAGAAATATGTATATTTTCACACTAGCTGCCATGGAGCCTTATCTTTGTCATTTTTTTTTATTGTACCATCAGGCTTTAATCAGCATGAGATAAGAACTGTGTGCTGAACGTATCAGTGGGCTGTCCTTCCTGCTGATGAGTTAAATAAAACCCTCTCTGCTCTGTGGCAGGAAGCATTTCTAACCAGGAAATAACTTCATGTGCAGCAAACCTGCTTTGGATTGATTTAATCGGAAAACAACATAATTTCTCATGAAAATTTGCCCTCATAGATTCCATTTAACCACTTTATCTATTGGGGGAAGTAGACCTCTTTAATTAGACTGAGAGGAAATTGTTATCATGCAAGGCATGACTGCATTTATGCAGGTGTTTCTTCTAAATATGCAATTTACAAGAAAATGTTAAGATGAAAACAAAAACGCTCACTCTTTGCAATAAGAGAACTCTACTTTTTTTCCTTAATTACAATAATAAATATGAACATTTATCTTTCAACAACAAATACAAACACATACAGTGTGTGTGAGTGTACCTGTGTGTCCTTTAAAGGTGGTAACCAGGCTGCAGCTGTCCTGCTCCAGCTTCAGGATAGTCACCTGACCAGACTGGTCCCCTACAAAGGCATGCCTGGTCTCTACGTCAAACCTGTTTTAAGGTTAAGTTATAAAATAAGGGAATAATGTAGTGAACTAAACCTGTTGTTTCAATGCAACAAAATAACTCAATGTCTTAAAAAAATGTTGCATAAACCACTGAATGCAACGCTGAAATTATGTCAAAAGGGTAGACTGTTAGGCTACATTCACACCGCAGCCTGAAGTGACCCAAATCTGATTTTTTGGCCCATATGTGACCTGGATCTGATTTTTTCATGGCTGTCTGAAGAACACAGATCAAATTTTTTTCCAATGCGAGCCAGGCCACTTGGCTATGTGGTCCTGAATCCGATCTTTTCAAATGCGACCTGTGTCTGAACGGCCAGGTCGCATCCATCCGACCTGAACGCCATTAATACCTGACAAAGGTCACTATTCTGGGTCTTCATATGAAGAAGCGGCAAGAAAAACAACAACCATGGCGGACGACGATACGGAGAGCAGTATTTATGTTTAACCATCTTGAAAAGATTGTTTTTATGGTAGGGAAAGATCGCTAGATGCGCTCCGGCACTACCATCCATGTTTACTTCCGTAAACACAGAGCATGCTGGCCTGTGATGTCATTGCGTCCTCTACTGCATATGCAGGACACTTACGTTGTATGACGGCAGTTCACACAGCAGATCACATACAAGTCGCATATATTTGGAAATGTGAACGGCAACGCAAAAAAAATCGGATTTCACTGAAAAATCGGAATTGAGCATCAAGGCCTGCAGTGTGAATGTAGCCTTTGTGATTGCTTGTGTTTAAACTAAGAATCGGCTATTAACTCTGTTTGAACTGAAACTGGACATATGTTAGTTGTTTTTTTTTGTATTTCAATGAGCCTCTCTTTAAATTCATACTATCTTTTTATAGAACAATAACACACTTTTTGTAGTACACTCCAATGTTTGCCTGGCCAAAGTAACAGCATATGGCCAATTAGATCACTGTGCCAGTGTGTGCCTAAGCCCCGCCTGTTGTACAGGCTGTACGTGCCCAAAAAGATTATGTATTGTTTTTCATTTAGGCATATGTGGTTTAAAACAAAAGTAAGCTGTGGCGTCTGAGATTCTGGTTTCTTCCCTTGAGCTGCCAACAAAAGAACTGGGATATAGATAAATACATCTAACTGCTGCTAAATGGATCCCTAGAAAAGAGCAACATTTCTGCAGAAAGGCAGAACAAATATCAAACAGGAAAATCTTCCTGAAAAAATTTCAGCCCTAAAGAAAGTTCAACCAAAATTCTTTTAACCAAAAACAATCAATCTATTCTTAGAATATATCTACTGGCCGCTATGGACATGCCTCATTTCTAAAACCATTATTCTGTTTGTAGAAGTAAGAAGCCTTACACCATTCAGATCTCTATAGTGAAAATGCCCCCTACTTCCATTAGTTGTGCACTTCTTAGTGAGCTCTATGCAGCTAAACATGCTGTTAGCGAGCTGAGGCAGGAGATGATCACTGATGACCTGGTGGCAGGTTCATTTGTATGGATCAGTGTTTCTGCTCAGCACTCACAGCCTTTCATCTGCCCATTACAGAAACCAACTCAGACCGTTTCCTTGACAGCAGCATGACTGATTCCTATTGTTAGTCTTTCCCATTAACACAAACTCACTAGAAGCCCCAGGCTTAAATTAGAGCAGTCTTTATACAATTATAGACAGTTATTTTTACAAATATTCTGAACACTCTGGATCTAACAGGGAGCTCTGAATGATTGTTGAGCTGCCTCTGAGGGGAAATGAATGAAACATCAGTAGAAGGGGAGGGAGGGTGTTGGAGGATACTGTAGTCCTGAGACCCAGGCCGCAGTGCGATACGTCCCCAGCTGCTGGCCGCTCTCTGAGCAGTGCCAGGTGAAGTTCCTGTCCTGGCCGGTGCTTAACAGCCACTCCATCTCCAACACAAACAGCACCACCACCACTCTGCCCTGGTGAGCTGCACACAGAGAAAACAGACCATTATCGATCAGTGGTGCTACTGGCTCTTCGTTTAGAGTGAATTAAAACCAGGAAGGAATCGTGAACACAGACAGAAAGCAATAAGAAAACTTAATATCCAATCAAAAAATGCAGTAAAACCAAATTATTCCGTTCAAAACAGGAAACAGTTACGTTTAACGGTTTATCAGGGATCGAATAAAATACAAAAATATTCATTTCTCTTCAGATTTTGTCATGTTAAAATGAGAAACTTCTATGTTTAATTGGATTTTGACGTGACAAAGCAACATAGAGTGGAGCAGAACTGTGAATTGAAAGGAAAAAGTGATTTACTCTAGAGTACCCCTAAAGAACCTTCAATAATTTGGCAATGAAAGTCCTCATATGTGTCATTTTATTTCAGTATAATACTCATTATTTAGGTCCTACAAAGATAAAAAACAACTTCCAATTAGAAGCGTTAGATAATTAATCTTGTTTTGAGACTTATTTTCTAATTTAAGTGTTCAAAATGCTTATTTCTAGATTTAAAATCAATAAATCTTGTCTAGTAAAATGATCTTGCTACTTGAAAGATAATTCCACTTGGTTTGAGTAGCTTTTCCCTGGGAATCAACTGGCCTTTTTTTTACAGAGCCCTTTAGTGACTGCCTCTGAGGTTTGTTAGAAAACCTGGTCAAAATCCGGATCCAGATCCAACAGAAACTTGCAAACTGATAGACTGACAGGTTCTACCATATCTGACCGCAGCCACCAGACTTGCAGCTGGTTCTGCAAACTATTTACTTAGTAGAAGTAATTAGAAATGCTGATGTTTGTTTCTGCGTAAAAAATAAATAAAACTGAAAGCCATATTTTTTATTTTAAATCAATATAATTACAAACCAGCGAACCTGTCATACATAATTCTGATAAAATACATTCAAGTTTGTGGTTGCTTTGTGGCAAAATATGGAAATGTTCACAGAATGACAAAATAGCTGAATTTGTTCCGCAGAACATCCGGTCTCACCTTGATATGTGAGCGCTGGGCTCATCTTGTTGTAGTCCTCTGATAGAATAAACTCCTAAAATAAAAAAACAATGACATAAATACAGGAAAAAAACATATTATGAGATGAAAAGTAAACCCTGTTTTTAAAAATGTGACTGAAAAAAACTGGAAAAACTACAAGTAAGAACAGAAAGATGAGTTGTGAAAAAAGCTTCCTCTCTGGCAAATATCTACATAAAAACATTTGTGGGAGCATTTAGGTTTCATGCTTTGGGATTAAAATTTGAAATGCCGCAGTCTGTTCAGATCTCTGTGGACTTATCACAGACCTCCACCAAGCTGCGAATTTTGCCCCAAAATGTGACTTTCCCTTATAGCTAACAAACCAACAACTTTCCCTTTTCTTGTGTTTTTTTCTTCAGTAAAATACCTCTGGACTTTTTGACTCCGATGCTGAGGCTGTCAATAGTCAGTGCTGCCACCCTCTGGTTTAGAGGGGAACTACTTGTTCCTCCAAATGTCCCTATTTCAGAATCTTGGAGAATCTTTTTAAAGTTGTAGGGAAACGGCCGTTCCAACCGTTGCATTTCCAAATTCTCCAGAGTGGTGCACGACTTTACATGAGTGAATAAAGTGAATGTGATTGGTCGTTTATCAAGAGGGAGGGGTTGTTGTGGTGGAAGGTTTACAAGCAAGTTTGATTGTGGCCGGTGTTTCGGAAGGTAAAGTAAATTATTCTCATTTCTTATTTCAACCGTTGCGTATATTAGCTGCGACATGTGAATCAAGATGACATATATTGATATATGGTTGGCCGAATTTAAGTGTTTAAGCTGACTTATAACTAACTGGCCTGCAGAAGATAACGGGAAAAAAAACAGAGATTTTAAGACAGGATTTTTTTTATTGACATTTTCTAAATTTTGGGACAATATCGTCTGATAAAGAGTACATTTATATACACGTTTAAGCCAGAATGATTTGACATTTATTCATGATTTCCCTACAATAATCCCTGAATCCAGATTTTGATCTGGATCATCACTGAAATTTAATAGATTGTTCATTGAAACAAGGGACACTTCTGATAAATATTTCATGAAAATCCGTCCATACCTTTTCAAGTTGTTCTCCTAAAACATAACCTTCTTAGTGACGGTAACTACAAGGAGCTAAAAATGGAAAAAGTTAAACTTCTAAACTAGTTTTTCATTCTGAATTTATTTATCCCTAAAAAGAAAAAAAAACAACACCTGCATGATACACATCACAAATCCAGACATCACACTGTAAACATCATACTTGCACTACATGGTGAATCTTCAAAATAGAACTCAACTCAGTGTTTCTACTGCATTTTGCACCATATAGATTCATTTATTTTTGCACTGCTCTGAACTATGTCTCTCCTACATCGTTTACATTTCGAAAACTGCTGCACTTTATAAATGGAAATGTTCATTATACTGCTAAGCTGCTCATTCATTGTAGAAAAGCTGAATGTATTGAAATTTCATTTTGTATACCCCGTGTATACAAAATTACAATAAAGCTTGTCTAATTCAACATTTTTTAGATAAATTATTATCGAAGGTTTACAAGGATGTTCTCTTACAAACCAAACTTATATATATATGTATAGGAGTTTAGGTGGTAAATACTTTGTCTTATCTGCTTGTGAAATCCATTACAGAAAGAGCAGAGGTAGGTTGCAATGCCCACAGCAGCTCCACAGCTATATGCAGGATTTTCTTTTCCTTTCAGGAAACACATTGTGGTTGAACTGTCAGCATACATGACCTAGAAATACCATCATCACATTAATGAACCACTACAATCTCATCAGCGAAGATTTGTGCATACTTAGAATAGTTTAGGAAACGCTAAGCTCCACCTTGCATAACATGGAGGACACTGAGTTCTTGATTCCCAGAGGACCTGAAGAGACCATTTACATGCTGGTTGCTCTTTAACGCAGCGACACAACAATGGTTTCATATGATGGGAGGACTGAGAGCAGTTCATTCAACAGCACCTTAATTTCTTCCTATCAATAGCAAAATCTTTTTCATAAACATCTGAAAGAAAGAATAGAGCAATGACTTATATCCCTTAGGTGATTACTGCCTAATAAGATGAAAAGCAGCTGACAAGAGAGGAAGGAAAGGTTATTAGAGGGTTTTCAGTCGCACTTACACAGATATTTCCTGTATCCATCCCTACAGACAACCTCCTGGTCTCTGGGTTAAAGGACATACAGGAACATGAGGCTGAGAAAAACATGGAAAAGAAAGTATGTTAATAGTCAAATACATGCAAAACAACCTGTCAAAAGGTGGGAGAAGTTCCAGCTGCAGAGTTGAAAGTCCTAATGCTAAAGAGCGCTTCCTGGCTGTAAAACCAATCTTTTATTTAGCATTCAGCTGATTTCAACAGCACTGTTTTCCTTGAGTTTTAACTATTAAATGTGGGTCATGTGATGTTAAGTAAGCAAAGTTCGTCTGACGAATGGAACGGGTCACAGACAGACCAAAAAAAGCTATTTACAGCGCATTTGTAAAACTCTTCAGCTTTACTCACAGGACAAACTGAGTAAAACCTTCTGTGGCAGTGGCAATGAAACCACAGCAGGCATTTTATTTTTCTCTTAATTAGTATTAGAAGCAACCTGAAATGGCTAAAATAACACCTCAACATTTATAGCTGAAAAAACATAAATAAAATAAAAAAAACAATGCCTACACTGCAAAAAACTATCTAAAAATTAGTAAAAATGCCTTAAATTAAATGTATTTACCCTTAAGTTGAGCAGGTAAATAAGACTATTTGCCAATGGAATGAGTATTTTTACTCTTAAAATAAGATAGGTAGATAATATGCACTTGTAATAAGGCTATATAGTTGTTTTTTTCTTATTTTAAATGTAAATTGTTTTGTTCCATTGGAAAAGTGTCTCACTTACGTCCTTAATTCAAGAAAAAATGCAATTATTTAAAGAAAATGTTGCAGTGTATAAAGTCAATTTGCCTTTTTCTTTAATTTAAATTAAAAAATCTGGACATAAATCTAATTTTTTTAACCTTCGCTACTAGCTTCACAATTATTTATATATAATACATCCTAATAAGATTAAAAACCCTACATAGATTAATCAGAAGGTTCTGGAATTGTAGTGTATTAATCTGCACCAATGATTAGAATAAAACAAGAATTAAATGTTTTTAAATGTTTTCATAAATACATTTATGGAGGCCAAAGGGAGAAATAGAGAAGCAGTGTGTGTGTGATTCTGCACCTGGCCTTTTGAAGTTTGGGATCTAGACAAAAGCAGGTATTGGGTTGAATCCAAGATTGGGAAATGCTACAGAATTACATGGATAAACCTTTATAGTGAAAGAGGCACACTCATTAAAAATGAGTTATTTGTCATCTCATGGCTGCACAGCTCAGCTAAACTCAGCTAAACCAATTGAGTTGCCATCTTCAAAACACACTGTGCAGTATTGGTCACAGAAAGGATGATGTTTTACTGGGACAGGGAACACCAGGGTTATGCTGATCTGGTTTGAAGTAATATTATGATCTTAGATCACATTGGAAGAAAGGCTTAGTTGACATATTATTGATTGAAAGTGTCATATGTTTCTGATTTAAGTGCACCAGATGTCATCATGACCTGTAAGACTGTTCTCAAAGAAATGTTATAATCATAAGTTACATTGGATAAAAGCTTGTTTTGAAAGATTAATAGTTTTTTTGATTTAATGACAATATATGTCATCATGATTTGCAAAGAAATGTCACCATAACCTGTAACAAAGACTGTTGATTAAATATATAAAAAATATGCTTTGAAAGGGGTTTTCCACCGGTAAGATAAAAATAATTGGTTTTACCCGAAGAAAAAGTACCAAGAATAATGAAAAAAGGTGGGGGCCTGTAGGAGGAGTTAACAGGCCCCAAGAAGTGCATAAAAGAGGGCCATTTTCATCATTTGTTCAGTTGCACGCCGGCGGTCAACTCGTGTGTGATTCTTTGTATTTTGCAATAAATCACATTAGACCTGGACTTTAGCTGCTTCTGCCTGATTTTTTGGATCATTGTTTGAAGACTTTTCTGCCTTTTAAGAACTTTGAATTTTTACTAAACTTAGCTCCAATTTTAAGTCGTTGAAAGGATTTTTCCACGACAGAATCCTGCTTTAGATCAAATATAGAGCATCAACTCTTAAAACGATTGCAAATAATGACTGAAGTCTACATTTATTGCTTAATCATTGTGGATTTGATGGTCTGATGTTGCAGTTTCCTGGTTAAGATGGCTGTGGTTTTAAAAAAATACCTTCTAATCAGTGCCCTGTGAAAGTATTCCTAGCTTATGATCATTTTCTGATGATGAGCGATTTCATGTATCAGATTATATATGTGAGCTTTTGGATTAAAAAAGAAAACGACAAAATCTGCACACGTACCATTTAAAATTTCCACTTGTTACACCCGTGAAGCTTAAGGTATATAGTATGTTGCATAATGTGTGGCTTTATATGGATTTGGTGAAAAATAATATTTTTTTTCAATTTTTCATGCTCTTTTTTAATTCCATCTATGTGCAAGTAAACATTGATTAGCTCTCCTACTGCTGGAGAAAACCATCTCCACAGCACCATGCTGCCACCACCATGCCTCGCAGAGGGGATGATGTGGTCAGGGTAGTTTTCAATATATGTGACGGTTTTGTCTGATCAGAAAACATTCTTCTGCATGTTTTCTCTTCTTATTTCTTTCTTTCAACTCTTCATTAAAGGTTTGATTTGTAGAGTGTAGGAAAAATTTAAGAAGGTTAAGGTACGGTCCAGTCTGACAGGTGAATCTCCACAGCTCCTCCAGGATAACTGGGCTAATAGTTGCCTCTCTGATGAGATTGCTTCTTTTTCAGGTTATTCCTATAAGATTTAAAGGGGTCGTAGTTCTTCCATTTTTACTGGAAGGATGAAATGACACTCTGTAGGATGAGGGAAGCTTGAGATATTTCTTTATATCTCACCTCTTCTTTAAATTTCTCCGGAATTTTTCCCTGTCCTGTCTTCCATTTTCCTTTCTTGTTTTGTTCCCTAACGTTACATTCATCCCAACATCTAATCACAAACAGATACTCATTTAACTGATTAGGTGCTGGATTGTATTTAGAAGTATACATAAAAGGATGGCTTAACAAAAAATTATTAAAAAAATGAACAAAAAATGATTAAATACCAAAAACTCCAAGATTCTGTGTGTGATATTGTTTTCACTCCCCCCAAAACGGACTTTCTTTGACCTATTAAAGCAACATTGAGTAACTTTTGACTTTGTCTGCTATCAAATTCCAAAACATGGAGGGAGACTGTTTAATTTTGGGAGGATGCATTTTTCCTGTTGCTTTCAGTGACAGATACAAGTCTAGCACCCCTAGTAGCTAAATGTTATACATTACTGCTTTAAAACAAGGGTTTTAGAAGCTATTTTCACCCTTAAAGACACCTTGTGTAATAATTACAGGGATTTACTGACATAAATGTTATACATTATCTAGTCTGCAGCCTGACCATTAGATGCTACTGAAAATAACACATAGGTTTAAATTACAACAAATAAATCAAGTATAGCTCTACTTTTATAAATTCTGAATGCAATCTTGTGATAGTTGTGTAAAAATAAGGCATAAAACAAATTGTTAATAAACAAAGAAAACATATATTTTATATCTTGCTCCTTATTTCCCATATAAACACTGCACAGCACCATGAAAATCCTTTTAAAAACCTAAGAAACACGTTGATTTATTCTATCAACATATTAAAATCCTTTAAATCCAGGATATTTCACATGAATCAGTTGTTCCAAGATAGTTTTAGCTGGCTTATAGCAAATAAATACATACAGATTGCATGTTTTATAACAAATAAAGCTCTTTATTAACAGGGAATATCTTAATGTTATTGATGTCGGTTCATTTTTCCCACAAAGTGTCATCAGATTTTGAATCTGCTCTGTAAATGTGAGCTGTTTCGTTTCATGTATCCCTATTTCAGTCAACTGCTAAAAATGCTTCACATTTGCAACCTCTGCTATTGTCAGAGGCAGATCTTGCTGATTGTGGCCTTCGATTTCCTTCAGTTACTCAGCTGCAGGAAAACAAAGCCAAACTGTCACAAATGTGTAGCGCTGCTACTATACAGACAATCTGATAACTTAAAAATTTTTTTATGTAGTTTTCATAATAATCACTCAAAGAGAAACAATCTGCATTAAAATGACACAAAAACAATTGCAAAAATATTTAAAGGCAGGAAGACTTACATTGCATGGTGTGGTAAACACTTGGCCAGTACTGACCGCTGTCTCTCTTCAACCAAACCCGAATTGTTCTGTAAAGACACAACAAACGTATCATTAAATCTAAGGTGAGGTAAATCATTAATTGACTTTTTGCTTCACAGGCAGGGTTTAAAAAGTTTGACCAGATTGCTCTACAGTCTGCAGGAAATGAACTTTAGTTTCACATCTCCTGTTTCTGAGAAAAGGGGAAAAATAAATGGACTTAAGCAGACCCGCAGTGGGAATCTGTGATACCGGGCATTTCAGCATGCAGTTAAATCATACGGGCCTCAACACTTACTCTCTGGCCGAAGCACCTACCTGTGACACTAAATAACTCAAGGAGTTGAGAAGTAATACAATGTTAACTACCTAAATGATCCATGCCGTTTGTAGCCCTTCCTTGTCATGAACATCCTTGTGACGGTTGGCATATGGTGTAATGTTCTAACTCTTCAAACTGTAAAATCCTTGCAATAAACTAAATTATAATAAAACTAAAATGTTTTCTGTAAACCAAACTAAAATGTTCCTCTTATATTTGGCAAATTTATGTTCGAATATTTTTCAAAAATATGTTGCGGTGCATGATGGGGTTTTGCATCTAAAGGCTAACGTTTCCCGTCTTAGGTGCATTGTTGCCAGGTTGCGATGTTTGCCAATCTGGCAGTTTAGGATTAACCTGACTCCGCCAGATGGATTTGCTGGATTTGCTCCGCACATCCATCTGGAAACCTTCCGTTGAAGTAATTTTGGGAAGGGGCGAAAATACTGGTTAGCTGATTGGCCTATGTTGGTGATAGACGGGCCAAATAAACCAATCAGATCAACGAATATGACGTACTAACAGAGCGACGACGAAAACACAACCACAAGCCAGGCTACTCTTGCTGCAGCAGGTAAAGCCTCCAGAGCAGTGTTTTGCTCTTCTTTCAGTGAAGAAATACTCTGTAATTCCGATAAAACGTGCCCGATAGCCACGCTAACGCTAGTTTCATCGGCTGAAGCCGCCATGTTCTTTAGACTGAACTGTCGCGCTTCTCGTTGCGATTTAGTTAGCGAGTTAGATTCATGGTCTAAGAGAACAAAAGACTTTGGTTCAAATTGGGTTACACTTTGAATATCCAGGCGGTTAATGAAAATTTTTTGAGCTGGAAAACGTGAGTCAGTGACATCTGGCAATCCTCCTGATGACAGTGTCGCGTCCCTGTTAATAACCAAAGCCAGTAAAACCGCATCATGGAAGTCTTGGTGATGGTTGTCGTGTAATGATGGAAGATAGATCGGTTAATCGGTTTGACTGTGCTTCTATTTTATTGTATTTTTTTTGGGGTGGGGGGGGGGTTGCACAGATTTCCAGCAAGATGCAATGCAATTATGCAGCTGTTAGACCCTTTTTTATACCAAAAATAATTCAGCTAAAACAGAGCTATGGTGCAGATTCTAATGAGAGAGGGGAGTTAGATATCCTGTGTGAACGACCGATCCCCGATCAGAGCTCATCAGGAAAAATATGGCGGTTTGACGGTTCATCTCCAATTGTCTGAACAGAAAATAAGAAACTCTGATTTTGATTATTTTAAGAATAATTCTAGAGGCTGACATAACAGGAAGGGAATTTTCTTCTAGAAACAGACCGACACATTAGGCAGCTGATATTTTAGGCAGAGATTTGTGTTTTTAACTTGTATCAGAATTTGTCAATATAGGAACACATTCACAGATTTCTTTGTTTTGTGCCTTTAGATCAGGTCAAGCCCAAGACGTTGTAACCTCTGAACCGTTTTTTTCCATGTCACACTCACTGCAGTGAGTGTAGAGACGCTCCTACTATGCAGGGTGAGCAGATCATGACCTGTGCAGATTTCTTTTTTCTGTGTCTGTGCCCCACAAATCGAGAGTGTGGTTGTTTTCGCACCTGATAGTCCCGTTGACTCGGATTATTTGGGGACCAAAGTTTCAACATTTTTACTATTTTCATCTAGTGTGGTTTGCATTCACAAGGCACTTTGTCAAACAGAAACAAACCTTTTTGCCCACTTGTTAACCCCCTCGCATGCTGTGGCTCTGTGGAAACCACTGTAACCACTGCTTAAAGATGGTTGGTCAATAACACAAAACTACTTCAGCAATGTTAGTGCTATACAGTCCTTTAGCAAGTTTGCCAGATGATCATCTTTCAACAATGGGCTCAGAATGAAACAAAAAAAAAGGCAGACAACCGCAGACCCTGTTTTTTTTCTATACTCAAGGCGAGTATGAAGGTCACAAAAGAGGCGGCGAAGTGCGAGAAGCAGCAGATTTGATTCGATTGATGTCCAGCAGGGTATTCTTTAAAAATTAATAACTTAATTTGTATTATTACGTAAATATAGTACAATTACAGCTTTTGGAGCGGTCTCTAGTCTGCTTGGCATTCACATCTCTATTTGCATCGCACCAGAGTTCATTTCAACTGAGCCAAGAACTATAGTTTTTGAGGCGGACAAGAGCTTGCTTTTTTGGTCCGCATCAGAGTTTGATGGCGTATTCATACCTCCCTAAACAAATCGCACTTTCTGCCCAAACGAACTACAGTTTGATTAAAGTGGACTTAACAGGGCGTGTGTGAATACATCCTATGTCATGCAGTTCTTGCGAAATTCCTGCAAAAAGTACTGTTACCATGGAGGCGCTCCAAGGCAGCGGCCAAGAGCAGCTCAAAATATCACAAAATATGCGGCTTAAAAGATATAAACTAGACATAAAACCCAAATCTATAATTGCCAATGCCTGGTGGAGCTACGGTCACAAAATGTTTTCAATACTGACATTATGTTGCTTCAACCACATCAGACTCTTCAACCCAGGGGGCTACCACCCTCACAGCATCGTCATCATCGTCCTCTTCCTCCCCTGAGCCAGGAGAAGCGAGCGCTTCAGGAGCTGGAGGCAGTAGTAGCAGCTCAACAACAACTGCTGCTTACCTTATCAAGGCTGCACTTTAAAAAATGAAATTGTCTAGAGAGGTGTTTTAAATGAAATTTCTTTTTGTCAACACTTGTGTATACAAAATGACAAAATAAATCTAAGTCTAATTTGAGTAAATAAAAGACGGAAGAGTGAGAAGCTGCTGTTTCCTGTACTGCCACTTTTATTTTTTTTTGTTTTTGTGAGGGTCAAAGAGGATCACTATTTTACTTCTTTATACCCGAGTTGGCCCAGCCTGTAAAATACGTGCAGTGCGATTCCAAATTCGGCTGTTTTTACTCAACGATTTTCTTTCAGATTGGAAGCAAAATCCTGTTCAATGTGTTCAGAGTTTAAGCAGACACTGCCGCTCCATCCATTAGCTATCCATGTTAAATTATTCTTTATTTTAAGGTTAAATTGATTGTTTGAAATGAGTTAACATTGTGTCACTTTTATCATGTCAATCGACAAAGGAAAAGCTTGAAAATTAAAAACTATCAAAACAGAAACATTAGCAGTAAAAATCATGGATCGGTTACACTGGAATAAAAAAACCATATTGGTCAATCCTTCCTTTTGCGTTTCTCGAGGACGCCAAAAAATCTTGTTCAGTATCAAGTCTTTCCAGATATAAAGGTTTTAACCTCTGGTTGTCTTCTAGGGACGGCTTTCCAGTCATTCCACATGGGTTACCATTGGTTCAGCCAATAACATCCTTAGACCTTGAGCAGCCTCTTTAAGGTGTGTAAGTTGTGTTACTCCAACAGGTTGCTGGCTGGTCCCCATCCAGCAATCACTGCTCTAGAGATATTGTGCAAGTCTAACTGCCAGCCCACAATGCCTGGATGTTGTTTAACCAGTTCTTTACATTTGGAAACCACCTAGGATGAATAACTTTATCGTCCAATCACTGTTTAAACTACAAGACATAACAAAGCCGGCAAGCTCATCTACTTTTCTAATGAGACTCGCATTAAAATTGTTTTTGTCTGAAACTGAAACAAATATTTAAATTAAATTCCCAATTTACACTGCTACACAAATAAAAAAAAATCTGTGCTGTGTTTATAACTTCGATATATACACAAATATCAAACTTAGTTTATAATTGCTTTCTTTCTCACATTAATTTAAGCATTTTTACACATTTACACTTGCAGAACTCCACAGAATGTCCAAAACTGGGTTGGTCTCTGGGTGGTCGGGATCAGGTTTGGATGTTCCACTAAATTCTGTTCCTCTGAAGAAATAAGTTGGGTCTTTTGACAGAATACCACTGGTGCTACTTCTTGTTTAGCTACCTTTTTGTTCTCCCTACAATCGACGTTGAGCAATGTCAACAATGTTGTTACGTTGAACAAAGGCTCAGAAACAAAAGCAGACTCAGACTATTTTCCTATAGAGGCCTTGTGTGGATTTGCATTGTTCTGATCTATTCTGTTTGTTGGGGATATTTAAGGGACCTGCAGGTTAAGTTTCTGTGAAAGTTTTTTAAAATATGAGCAATTTTTCAACGGATAATTTGTTATGTTGGAATGCCTTATAAAGCCCTTATTTATGTCTCATCTTATCTTGATTTGCAGCCTTATTCACAGCTATTTGTTACAAAAGTCTTTGATATCAGTGCTTAATTGGAGAAAAAAACTACTAAATGCTAATGGTCAAATTCCCTTTCAGTCTCCGGGAATTCATTTTATAGATTTGGTTGCATTTTATGATATGACGTTGAAATAATGATCAAGTAACTGTTGGGGTGCACTTCTGTATCTTATTTAAATGCTATTTGATTTTAAACATGTTCGGAAGACTCTGGCATTGATAAACATGTTAACATCTGCAGAGACGTTTTCAAATAAATGCTGATTTTTGTTGGGGTTTTGTTTTTATTAATATTGACTTGAAATAAGTATTCAGAGAGGGTTAATATTGCATCATTGGTAGCACAAGTATTGACAAGTGTGTGAAAAAATTTACCCTCTAAAAGGAGAAAATAAATACCGTAAATTCTCTAATATTGGCCTGTATTCCATTAGCGGCCGGGTCTCTAATAATGGCCTGTCTGGCTGTCGGCGGAGGTAAATAGTGGCCGCACTCTTATACAGGCCGGGGCTATAATTAAAACCAACGATGTTCCTGGCAGTCCTCAACAACTTGTGATAGTAACATACAAGTACCACAGGGGGGCAATGTTTGCTAACAAATCCAAGCCATTAGCATGGGAAATCCCATCCTTACACAGAGATCGTATTAGCCTTTCACAATCGTTTTGATCTGAAAGACAAATGTGATTACGGGTAGGTCTGGAGGTAACCAGGCAGCGTTAATGACAGATTTTCGTTGGTCTTCGTTGTTCTAAATTTACCTTGAAATATATGATACTGGTAGCCAACTTCCACTTAGCCTGTCTCAAATAAAATTTCGCTATGATGGCAGAGCAGTTTCCATTAATTTTTTTTTAAACTTTGTTTCGCAAGTCAGTTTGCCCAAGATTCCACTCTGTCTTTTTTTTTTTTTTTTTGTATTGCCGTTCAGAAAAATTGCAGCTGCTGGAAGATCTCTGAATAATGTTCTGTATACCGTTATGGTAACTGTACTTTTTCAATAAATGAACCTAGTATTTTATAGGTTCAAAGAGACACAAAATCTGTTTTTATTCATTCCACTGGTCGTCTGTTTTGATCAAATAGAAATAGAGGCCTGCCTCTAATTCTGGCCTCCTTCCAATAATGGCCTGGACCAAGATGTACCTGAGTGAAATAAAAGCCCCGGCCTATATTAGAGGATTTACGGTAAATATCTAAGAATCTAATCATAACAGGAAAGGTTGTGTAGGAAGAAGAGGAAATAGTCAAACCAAAAGCTCAAAAAGAAAAAAAAAACACCCACACACTTAAACTTGCAAAAATGAAATGTTGTCAAAGAACTTTATCAAACAGTAAGAAAAAAACGAATGTACCCCGAAAAACATGTTTGACGTAAAAATGTGGCCTTTTTCTATAAGGCTCCGAGAGCTATGCAGGATGAGGATTAAGAGCTTATGTGTTTCTGACGTACTATCAAAATCATAATGTGGTGTGTTTTTCTTCAATCTCTGTAGATTTTTCCTTAAAATAAAGGGTACAAATGCAGAAAAGCATTGTCCTCTGTAGAGAAGGATAGCTGCAGACTTGTAAGCACACATGGCAGCATGATATCTAAAAAAAAAATGCACATCTGGTCTCTTTTTTCCAAACTGAAAACTGTTTGCTTCAGTATTTCAACTGGATAATGATCCTAAACCTATAGACAGAAAAGGTTCAGCAGACACAAAATGACATCATCAGAGCAAAGTCCTTCAGGACACCTGGGGTAAAAGGAAGACAGCATAACAGATGACCCTGGAGAATCTACAGAGAATATATAAAAGCAATGGTCAAAGATCCCTCCATGTCGTTAAATGTTATAGAAAAAAATCTGCTGTCCTTTTTTTTTTTAAATAAAACGGTGCATTACAATGTGTTGACAGCATTCCTATGGAGTTATTTTTAGTTTAAGTCTTGCGAAACAAATGCATTGAAACTAGATTTCAGGGTGAGATCGTACAACTGTAATAACTGTGTAATAATTGCAGTGGTTACATTTTGCTTTGGTGTCGTTTCAAATTCACCAGAAGACATAGAGTGATTAATAGCTTTTTGAATGAGCAGTTCTACAAAAGGGCAGATAGTCCTGACCCCTATTAGGGTTCCTTTTCTGAAAACATACACTGCAAAAAGTTTTTCTTGCAACGTGTTTTCCCTTGATTTAAGGTAAGTTGCAGATGGAATAAGATCATTTATTTCTTTTAAATGTATAGAATTTAATTTCATCAGAGCAAAAATACTCATTGGTAATCATTTTATAAATATTTATTTATTTTAGATCAGTTTTTACAGTGTAACACCAAATCATTTTCTAATGATGACATAAATTAACAGAAGAGAGTAAAATTAATCTGTCCGTTAGACTAATTTCATATTTTGCCTTTAAATTTTACTATAAATGTTTTAGGGTTTTTAAGTTACAGTCAGCTTCGACTGTAATAAGATGGTATCACAGTTTTCATCTGTTAGATCAGGGGTCTGCAGCCTTGGCTTTGTGGCTAAATTAAAGGTATTGTGGAGGATTTTCGCAAATCGTTTAAACGATTCGCCCTCTCCTTATGCATTTTCACATAACTCCTCCACCACCCGATGCCTGCGCCATCTTTGTCATTAGTCACCGCTGTCATATAGCGACAGTCTATGGCAAGAGCGGGCTGCTGTGACATCAAATCCTGTATTATTTTGCAAGGAGAACTCTCAGTGCAAAGCATTCTGGGATATGTTTGCATCTTCTGATGTCTTTCTTTTCTTCTCATGCACTTCGTAGACAGTAGTTTTTCTCTTACGAGCCTCAGCTATTTTCAAAGAACCGTGGTAAGAAAGGACTACTTATTTGACTGATCCACACGGATCTATACCTTTAACATACTAAACAATGACCCTAGATCAGAGGTCTTCAACAGGGGGTCCACGACCCCTAGGGGGTCCACAGAGGTACTGCATGGGGGTCCCCTGCAATTTTTTCCACTAATTGAAATGTCTTTAAATCCACATTAACCTGAATTCAACACAGTGTAGTAAAGATAAATGGAGGCAGAAGATGTCTTTCAGTCATCAATGCACACCTTCAGTGACACAGGAGCTCTTTCCAGCTGGGCACCGTTTCATTCACAACACCTGTCCCATCAATGAGGAATCAGAATCAGAAATACTTTAATAATCCCAGGGGGAAATTACTTTCATTACATTATACCATCTGTAATAGATTGACCAGTTTGGGACCAGTTTGATATAACACAATTTCATAAGATATATATATAATTAGGGGATCCCCGCTCCATCGCCATCGGTTTGGGGGTCCTTGGCCTGGAAAACATTGAGGACCCCTGCCCCAGATTTTATTTTTGTTTTCATTTTTTGTTTTCATTTCTTTTACATGTTTATGTTCTGTTCCCCCATGAAAAAAAAAACATTGACCCCATGCTGGCCCCCCTGGCATATCTCAGCTAGAACCGCCCCTGGCTTTATGCCGTTAAAAAATCATTGAACAGATTCTTTATGGACACGCTTAAAAACAGGAAATGTTTAAAATAATGGTTACACTAATTGCAATCCATGTTAGTGATGGTTAGGTAATCACCATGCAGAGACCTACCTGTCCTCAGATACGCTGATCACACCGTCTTCTTTGGGGATGATCGCCGCCGCGGTAACAACCTCCTGGAAAGCCTCGATTTTACTCAGCAAGCACGGCTTCCTAGCCTTTGGACGAGGCTGGATTTCCGCCGCCATGGTGGAGAGAAGTGGGGTACGGACCTCCGCCTCCTTCCCGTCTCAGGGACACATAACCCGCGGTAGTCCTGTAGCAGAGCCTCGGTGAGGCAGCTACTACATGTAGCTGTCAGGCAGAACCGACAGTGTTGTGACTTCGCTGAAAGGTACGGTCATGTCAGCTGACAACACAAGCACATACGCCCACCGTACTGCAGGTCACACACACCCCTCATTTCCTGTCTACAAAATAAAACTTCCGCTTCAGTGTACTGGTTGAAATTTCAAAATAAAAGCTCGATTAAAGCCAAACATGCATATTTCCCTTAGCAAAAAGTAGCTTATTCAAGTATACTAAAAGTGAACTAACTTCATACTTAAAATCAGGCAGTGCACTTAAGAGTTTACTTATTCTAAACTATATTTCATGTACTTAATAGTGAAGTGTACTTGACTATACTATTGTTTACTTTACTGTTTACTAATATACTTTAAGTATACTTTAGTAAACTTAAAAATGACCCAATTTAGTTTGAAAAAAGTATTACTTTACTAATACTTCAAGTACACTAAAAGTACATTGTTTGGAATACTTTATAAACTTATACTTAAGTATTCTTAATAGAATTTACTTCAAGTATACTACTTTTTGCTAAGGGATTGTATCTTTATATTTTCTCCACCACTTTTTACCCTTTAAAATGTGAGCCAAGATTGTGGTAAATTATATTTACTGAGGTGGTCCTTGTGAAAATTTAGAAATCCATTGTAGTTTGTGTGCAACCGTCCCTCCCCTTTCTGAAAAATATTTTTTTGACCCAAACTATTTAGTCTACGAGCTATTAAAGTAGTTACTTTGCTCTACAACCAGTAAAAAATAGTAAATCTATTTTCACTTGTTCAATTAAACACAGTTTATCTCATAGAATACTTTTATAACATACATGTAACTCACAGGTGAAAGATACAAGGTAAAAATTGATATATATCATAAGAGAAAATAACAATACATCTTGTTAAAAGCAAAACTAAGAGATAATAATATTATACACTAGATATTACAACATAAAACAAATGATTTTAATAATATTTTGCCTTAACAACTTTTTCAACCCTACCTAGATGTAACCTGTACGGAAGAGGATTAGAGCCACTGAAAAAATTAAAAAGTGAGCTGATTTTTAAATATTATTTCAATTTGGTACGGGAAAAAGTCAGAATTCTGACTTTAATCTCAGAATTCCAACTTTAATCTCAGAATTCTCACTTTTTTTTCTCAGAATTCTGACTTTAATCTCAGAATTCTGAGAAATTAAAGTGTGAATTCTGACTTTTTTTCTCAGAATTCTGACTTTTATCTCAGAATTCCTACTTTTTTCTCAGCATTCTGACTTTAATCTCAGCATTCTGACTTTAATATCAGAATTCTGACTTTAATATCAGAATTCCTACTTTTTTCTCAGCATTGTGACTTTAACCTCAGAATTCTGAATTTAATCTCTGCATTCTGACTTTAATCTCAGAATTCTGAGTTTAATCTAAGAAATCTGACCTTTTTTCTCAGAATTCTCACTTTAATCTCAGAATTCATATCACGTGACCATATTAAACTGAAAAAAAATGTAAAAATCAGTTCACTTTTTAAATTTTTTTCAGTGGCCCTAATCTTCTCCCGTAAACCTGTGATTCAGTGGCTGAAGATTTCTTTTTCCATTAGGTGTGTCATTAGTTTCCAGCAGGGGGCAGGCTTTATTCTGATAGGAAATGCTTCTTTTTTTTCCAGAACTAATTTCATGCATCCACCTTAATTGGTTGATTGCATAGATGCAATATTTATTAAGGTTGTACAGTTTTCTCATGTGTTTGAGCTTTATGTCCAAGTAACAAAATAATTGTACCACACATAACATTCAAAATAATTAGAGTAAACTGAACTTTGATTGTAATGCAACTTTGACAAAGAATATTAGAGATATTCGCAGAATAAAAAAATCTGAAGAGTTAAAAAAAAACAGCTTGTGATGTAGGTGCATGTGATATACATAATGTGTCTTTTTTTAGTCATAACCATTCCTGCCAAATCTCTATGGGTTTGTACTGAATTCAGTATTTAGCGCTGTGTGCTCTTTAAGTGTGTTTGTTTAGGCTGAGGAGAAAATACCCTGATTCAAACTTCTCCATCTCCATCAAGAGCCAACAATGTTTGATAAGCAGAATTTTAGAAGTTTATTTACTGACATCTGATTCCAATCGTAGGCTAAATTATTTCTTTTTGTTTTCTCTTGTTCTTTTATTTGCAAATTGCATTCATATAATGAACCCTCCAAGTAGCAATCCCAAAGATTACATAATTTTATTAATTACATTTTTTATTTTTAGCTTATGATGTGGAAACTTAACCTGTTTGTGTTCTGTCTAGTATTGCATTACCTCTCTATTTTTAATCAAAAACTGATAATTGATGACACTTATTAGCATTGAGCAAATCAATGTTTCTCTTCTGTTAGATTTTTATATAAATGCAAACATTCAGGATTACATTGAAATGTATCAATCAAAAGCAATATTGCCAAACTATTGATTTTAAAAAATATGTTATATTTTATAATAACATATACTGTAATATTGAGTAATACTACATTAATATATTAAATAATATTTAAATAAAAAATACTGAGACACGCTGAAAAAGATTATGCAACCATTTTTGGCATTTACTTAATCATATTTAGTTACTTTAACAACAATTGTTTCCTGGTAGCAGGGTAGGACATAAAAAAATTGTGTTAAAGTAACTAAATATGATTAAGTTAATGCCAAAAACAATTGTTTTATTTTTTTCAGTGTATGCATGATGATGGGAGATGTTTGGCGACAGATTTTTTGCATTATGCATTTTCCTTTATGCTGTAATGTTGCTCATACAGAGTTGGCAAGATTTACTACCCAACCTGAATCATTTTGGGACAAAATGTGGAAGAAGGTTTATTTGATTGATTCAATGATTTTGCATTTGTTTGACAATAAAGAAGAAGAAAAAAAGACAGATTTTTCCATTTTTATAGCCAGCGGTTCTAATTCATGCGGCACCACCTAACTACAAATGCTGTTTAGAGTAAAGAAATCTGTTTAGTTCTTAAACATTATATTGTAACTATTGAGGGAAGCAGAAATATCTTGCTAATACTGTTCCTCAGAAGGGTACCAAGAACTGGTATGTGATAATTGAGTTTGAATAAGAAAAATCATACTATAAAAAATGACCATTGCTATGAATTAGATATTTTTCTTTGGTATTTTCAATTTTTTAATTGTCATGCTTTCTGACTTACACATAGTTAAAAGTACATTGAAAAGAAAAAAAGTGAATTGTCTGGTTGTTGTTTCTTCTTTTTCATACAAATAGAAAACCACTGAATCAATTAATCAAACCACAACAAAACAAATTCCCTCAACATTGTGCTCCAAAATGCTTTCGATGGAGTAATAAATATTGTATGAGCAGTTGCTCAACAAAGCAATATAAAAGAAAATACATAAAACAGCAACACTAATGCACCCTCAGTCATCATAACTTTGCATGTTTGTTTATATCTGGATTTCACAGTTTACCTATAACAAGTAAAAAGAAACGTCTTTTTTCATATTTAAGCTCGAACGGATTGCACTATTGTGATTGCTTAGTATGCCCTTCTACTTTTTGGCAGCAATTAAACACCATAGGATATGAAGTATTTTCTTTGACAGAGATGTAATACTCAGATAGCTAGCAATCTATTAAGTGCTGCCATTAACCAAACAATGTTACATAATACATTAACAGAAAAAGTTCCTGTAATGGGTCTAAAAAAAGTGATGAGGCAAAAATCATTTCATAATAAAAGCCTAACCATCAAAAAGATGGCAACAAGTTATTCCCATTTTAGTTGTCATGAACGTAACGCAAAATAAGGCGGAGGTCTTCAACAGGGGGGTCCGCGGATATACTGCATGTGGGTCACGAAAATGTTGGTTGATTACTTGTTTTTATATGCAATTTTTCCCACTAATTGAAATGTCTTTAAATACACATTAAGATGAATACAACACACTGTAGTAATCAGATAAGTGGAGGCAGAAGATGTCTTTCAGTCATCAATGCACACATTCAGCGACACACAGGAGCTCTTTGAAACTGTGCACCGTTTTATTCACAACACCTGTCCCATCAACCAGGAATCAGATATAGAAATACTTTTATAATCCCAGGGAGAAATTACTTTCGTTACATTACTCCATCTATAATAGAGCTACTATAGTATCAGTTTTATATAACACAATTTCATATAATATGTATGGCTCCATCACCATCAGTTTGGGGGCCTTGGCCAGGAAAATGTTTGGAGACCCCTGCTACAGAGACGTAGCCAGAATATTTTATAACGGTGGCCAGGCAATAACCAATGTACACTGAGGGGTGGCCGAAATAGCCCAGAACCTCAGGGTTAATCTACACTGTTCCAACAGGAAAATTAACAAGCAAAACATCCATATTTTCTAAATAAAGACAAACTATATTTTCCTACAGCCTTTACTAAAAAAATAGACGCATATATGTTTAAAAATCTGTGCTTTCTAAATAAAAGGTATAGTGGATAATTCTTTCAGTTTGAGATCTGGAGCGTAAATCTTTTCCATTTTTATTACTTACCTACTTTTATCAATAAATATTCAGCATAAAATTGATATTTAAAAGTACTAATATCTACATAAATTGATTATTTGATAAGTTTTTATTAAAAGTGTTATTTATCTATGATTTTACTGAAGCTAATGACTTGCAGAGACACATTTTCTCTTTACACCATATAACACAAAATCTAGTTCTGAAAAGACCAGGAATTCTATACTTATCATCTTTGATGTTAGTATATTATATATTTAAAAAATAAAATGTTTTAAATATATAACTTGAGAGTATTACTACTGCCACATTCTGTATTAGAGGGGGAAAATGGTAGAGGTGATTGGCAGTGATTGGCTAACAGTGGCCATGGCCACACCTGGCCCCCCCATCTAGCTCCGCCCATGCCCTGCTATAAGGTATTATTAGATTTTATTTCATAGGAGTAACGGCCTTACACAATAATTAATTAATCTAAATCCACCTATATGAATACTTGCTTAATACCCTTAACAGAAACAAATACTTCATATTCTTACTATTTGCTTTTATTTACTAAGCACATTATGGTTACTTGTCTATACAAGAATGCTTTTATTGTGAAAATCTGGTCAGTTACACACCGGAAAAGGGGCTGTGTGTTCTGAGTACCAAGCAAGAGGAAACGGTCCGTCCTTATTCTTTTAAAGATCGCTGAGCCCGTTGGATGTTTTCGGCTCGTTTTGCGGAAGTTGTTATCATTTTTCACCATGCTACTATATACACTGTATCGCAGGGCCCCATCCAGTCTTAGACGGCTTTGATAGTGGATCATAAACAGGAAAATGTACAATACAGTAGAAATAACCGAAGCAATTTGGCTTATTATATGAAATCGTTTTCTTGATATTCTTTATTTGATAATCACATAAAAATTTTACGTTTAATTTAACCAAGACCATATGTAAATGTTCTAATGCTCCACTTTGTCATCAGTTATGTCTCTTTCTTCAAGGCTTGTCTTTCACATTGGCCCCCGCCCGAACATTTGGATGAAGTAAATGTTGATTATGTAATCTTCTCTCTGGGCAAACAAACGTTGTTGATTGATGATGTTAAATCAAATAACCATGGCGGCGAAATCAACAGTCGGTTAGGTCACAGTAAATCTGCTCTTAAATATTAAAAGGTAATAAAAGAATGTTTTCTTCACATTCCTACCACTCGAGCAGGGGCAAGCATGCGCACGAGAGGCCAAGCTTTAGCCTTATTTGGATATGTTAATGAGCGGCTACCGAAAGCCAATGGGAAGCGAGTATGATGCCACGTGACTAGAAAAGAGCGCTGAGGAGGCGGAGCCAGGAACGGACCTTCACTTAAAACCAACGGAGGGGCTACAGCGCATTCAGTGTAGGGAGAAGCAGGGACTCACTAAGAGGGAAAGTTTGTTACTATGAAACTTAGGAATATTTATAAAATATATGCATAATTATCAAAATCCCTCGTGCATCAATAACTTGCCCCAAGGGTATCAGGTTTTAGGCTTAGTTTTCCCGGAATGGGCTTCTACACTCACTATTCTTATACTTTTTTTGAAAGAATGTGTGAGACAGACAGTTAGCCAGCCAGCTAGCTAGCTAGCTAGCTGAGAGGTGAGACAGGCGGCAGGAGAACAAAAGATTTTTTTGCGTTTTGGCCGGTTGTACTGACACCAAGTCCATGCAGAACGCGTCATTACCACCACAATGCCCGTTTTACTTTTTCTGATAGACACGTCCGCTTCAATGAACCAGCGCACCCATCTGGGCACTACCTATCTGGACATAGCAAAAGGCGCTGTTGAGACTTTTATGAAGGTACTGTAACTACGGGACACATTCATATATCGGGAGATCCCGAGCAAAAGGGGGGGAAAAGAAAAAAAAAATCGCAGTTCAGATCGTCATTGTACTGTTGCAAAGCTCGCCTGTCAGAGCTGATCTCTCGTTTAACCGTAACGTAATTCTTCTACTATTTCCACAGCTCAGAGGGAGAGATCCGGCCAGCCGAGGGGACCGGTATATGTTGGTAAATTTTGAGGACGCTCCGTTCGGGATAAAGGTAGAATTTGCTTTCGGGTCATGTCCAGCTTTACATCTGTCCTCCCCACCGCTCCACCACGCTGTGATCACTGTGTCAGCCGTGTAGAGAAAATCTTCAGAAGGAGCTTTCATACCCCTTTTAAAACATGGCCGACATTTTGTTTCAGTCTGAGCAGCAAGGAACTCTGGGTGTTATTTATACAGCGAGCTAATATATGAGAGGGGGAGTGAAGAGGAAGGAGTGATACACTCAAAGCCTACTTTAGTTGTTTACAGAAAATTATCACTTTTTTCAGTTTTTAGATTCAAGTAGTAATTTTCTACATCATTTAAAAGTGACAAAACATGGATATAGGGCTGTCTATGGATGAGGATTAGGACCACTGAAAAAATTAAAAGTTAACTGATTTCTACATTTTATTTCAGCATAATATAAGAAAAAGGCAGAATTCTGACTTTAATTTCAAAATTCTAAATTTAATTTCAGAATTTTGACTTTAATCTCAGAATTCCTACTTTAATTTCAGAATTCCGACTTTAACTTCAGAATTCTGACTTTAACTTCAGAGTTCCGACTATAATCTCAGAGTTCCGACTATAATCTCAGAGTTCCGACTTTAATTTCAGAATTCCAACTTTAATTTCAAAATTCTGACTTTAACTTCAGAATTCCGACTATAATCTCAGAATTCTGACAGCTAACAAACATGTTAGCATCAAGCCGTAGCCACGTCTGTTTTAGAGACTAAACTAGCTCTCTTGTTTTAATCACCTTCTGCTCTTCCATTAATGAAATAGCATCACCGGGGACCCCTCTGCCACGTTAAAAAGTCGCCTAATTTAATCATTTTCCACCAATGTGTTACTGGCCCTCTCAGACAACTCACATCTTTGTCAGTGAAGCTGAGTGCTCCCACATCTCTTCCTTCATGGTGTCCATCTACATTAAGATTCAAAATTCTGAGATTAAATTCCGAATTCTGAGGAAGAAATTCAGAATTCTGACATTTAATCTCAGAATTTTTTCCCCATATTAAACTGAAATATATTTAAAAATCAGTTTTGTTTTTTTCAGTGGCCCTAATCCTCTTCCATAGGCTGACAAACTAATTTAAACATACTTTTTTACAGATAGTGGGTAGGGTTTTTTTCCCCCCATAATACATGATTTTTAATAATTTCAATAATTTAATGCCAGACTTATTCATTATATTAGACATTTTTTTTAGCTATTTGCAGAAATCCTTTCTGCTAGTATGTGGTACCAGTGGAATGGAACAACTGCCTTTGAACAAAGAAGGAAAAACCTGCAGATTTGTTTGGGAATCTGGTGCAATCAAAGAAGACTGGAGGCCTCCACAGAAAAGCTGCCTAGTGGTTAAGGCATTGCGCTTGGAATCCTGAGGTTCTGAGTTTAAGCCCCACTCCCACAGACTGCCACTCTGGGTCCCTGAGCAATACCCATAACCCCACACTGCTCCTGAAGGGGATGGGTTAAATGCAGAGTTAATTTTATTGCTCTGTACTTGATGAATGAATAATAAAAGCTGAGGAGAAAAAGATGCATAAAGAAAGTGAAAGTGCTCTAGTTTATTAGCAGCAGTAGGTTTTAGTGGTCAGGTTTAGGAAAAAGAAAATGCTAAAAACAAATGCATAGCATAAAAACAAGGAGTTGATATGGTTAGATCTGTTTTAAACAGGCATTGGAATCGGTAGTTGATTCAAATGCAATACAAGTCTATTGACTTCAGTTGCTTCCTTTGTAAGTAATGCATAGGAAGTTAGATACATATAAAGGTATTAAAGTCTTAATTCATTTTTAAAATAAATATACGGTGCAGTTTTCGGAAGCATTGCAGGCCATTAGTGGTTATACTATCCAGTGGTGGATAATAAGTTGATAAGATCGGTAGTAAATAGCTTTCAACATCTGCAAAAAGTTAATGGGAGTATTTAGAAGTAATATCAGCGTAGACCGTCTAAGGTAAAAGGTTGGCTAAAACAAACCTACTTTCTGCCATTTTTTAAAGATGCATTTAAAAAATGAGTCCCCATTTTTTCAACTTGCCTAGCTGAGAACAATGTTTGGCTGATAAATCATAAATTCTACACTAAGACGATTGTTTCGTAGTGTAGAGATGCACTATTATCTCTCTGATCCACACAGATACACCTTTTATGATATTTATCTGACAGGATGTTGGATTACAGAGTTATGTGTGGTATTTACAACCAGAAAGTTGATTTAGATGACATGTGATGGCTCAATTTGGATGATTTTTAATGATTGTTTTGCTTTTTGTCTCCCAAGGCTGGATGGAAGGAGAGCCATGCCACTTTCATGACAGAGCTGAGGAACCTCCAAGCAACCGGCCTAACAACTTTTGGCCAGTCCTTGAGGACTGCTTTTGATTTGCTAAATCTCAATAGATTAGTCACTGGGATAGACAACTATGGCCAGGTACGTAGTCTCTGAAGATGAAGAGAGGAAACAAACGTTCATGCAAAGTGCACCTAAAAAAAAAAAAGGAAAAACAGTCACCAGCTCCGCCCCCTTAAGTCCACATCCTCACCCCAGTAGTACAAGCATCAACACACATCCTCTGCTGCCACACATTCACAGTCAAATAAACATGAAAGCGACCAAGTTTCAGGAAAAGGGAAGTAGTTGTTTTTTTTTTTCTTTATACATCTATAATGATTTCCTTTCCCATCAATAAGATACATATTTAACTCCTAATCATTTAAATGTTAAATTTTTTAAGGTGGAATAACTCTACAACAAACAAATTCTGGTTTTAAAACAAGGTTTATAGATTTTTCTTCTTTTTAAATGTGTAAAATTTTGATAAATTATACACATGTAATAAGACATATGCTTACATGCCCCTGTTTAATTTCTGTTGCTTTTGATTGAATTATTTTCATGAGAAATGGTAGACTTCTTAAAAAAATTGACCTGTCTTCTAGACAGTGGAAACATTTTAATCGTAGTCGAAAGCAGAACATTAGGCTTATTTTTACTTTCTAAAGCTATTTATGCGTATTTGTCCTGATGTAAGGTAAACTTAAGTTTAGCTTTCAGCCGTCTGATCCAAACAGGCCCCTTTAGATTAAAGGCTGTTGGCCAAAATGTTTAAAAAGGAATCATTAACTTTATGGTAACCTGCTTTAAAATTTACACAACATATAAAGTTTGCAGCCATCCATGTATATGACGCGAGGTGTTTTAGTCCTTGCTTAATGGTCTCAGAATGGAAGGATAAAGCTGTTTGGATATAATAATAGGAAAACTTTTAAAGGTGCCATGGTATTTGTTTGTTTTTTCAAACTAAAAACCATTTAAGTCCCTTTCAGCCATAGTGGTGCTGCTATACTGGAAACAGTGGGTTGAATTGTGAAGAAAAACCAGCACATAAACTTGTTTTAAATAAAGAATTTAAAAGAATCCAATTGATGTATCCAGATAGAGCAGTTAAATATCCTGAAACATGATTTTTAGCTGAAAGAAAAGTCAAAATGCAGCTTGATAGAAACATTTATCTACATATCAACAGTACATGCAGTGTTTAAACTTGTTAATATAGGTCAACATTGGAGTTGTGCACCTGATATGTGTTCTTTATTTTCTTTGCTGAGAAAATAACTTTTGAAATGCTCCAAATAAAAGCCCCAGATAACGGACATCTATGCCCCCGATGAGTGCATAAAAATCTCTGCCTGGAACCGTTTCTGTTACAGCAGCTGTTTTACATTTGTCTGAAACTAAAAATCAGACTTACTCTAATTAAAAAGTCAGTTTTTAACCCGTGTTCAAGTATTTCTGGCTCATGGCCGAGTACTGAGTGGTGATTTTTTTTTTCAGTTCTTTTTTCAAGCAGCTGAATTCAGAGAACTGCTCAGCCAGAGGGTTTTAAGTAGTTTCTTTTTTCCCCTCTTTAAGCCCTGATGCAGCAAGAAAAATCCGCATCTTTCATTTCAGTCGATTTCTACACAAGAAATATAATCTAGATGTACTTTAGAGGATAACTGGGCCAGAATCTTATCCAATTATATAGAAATAATTTCCAAACAATGCTAATTAGGGCTCAGCCATTACAGTGAAATCCAATTTTAATATAGCGCATTTGGATTCAGGTGATAATTTGATGCTTATTGCTGTAAGAATATATCAGACTTCAGTGGTTGATTTTTCTGGTTAAGCATGGGCGATAGAAGGAGATTAAACAGTTTATAAAAAAATCAACACAATAGCCGTACAGAAAGAAAAGCTCCACACCTCAAGCAGAAATAAGAATGATGGCTGAAATGAGCAAACATTTCTAGCGGTTCCTGGAAAAAGTCTCATAGAAGGCAGCGAAATCTGGAAGTAATCTGCAGTCTGAGCGCCAAACTATCGGTGCCAACTAGCATCATCCTTCATGGATCAGCTGTAGACCCTTAAAGCACTGAGAAAGGAGGGGAGGGGGTATAAATAGAAGGTGAGACATTGTGTTTACAGTTATAGATGGCTACTTTTATTTCAGATTACCTTGAACGCATGTCAAGGTTTCATTGGGAAACCCGTGGTCCAGTTTTATACTAAAGGATCATTGCCTCATCTTTGATGGGTTCATTAGAGAGAAGAACAATAAAGCAGGTTGCAGGAAATGCAACACCTCCCCATATTC